>JANFAI010000012.1:0-1200000 GCA_024613185.1 Pisolithus microcarpus | reverse complement strand
TTCCGAATCTGGTTCTTGGGCATGGTAAGAGGGAATGCACTCGAGATGAGCCACCAGTCCCAGATGTTTCTTCGAGGCCTCCCACCACAAGTTGAGGTCGAGGTCTCGAGGAGGCTCGAATCAAGATACCCCCTGTTTAGGTCTGGACTGCTATGGCCTATCGAGGTCGTCGTTCGCATTACAAACATCAGCAAAAGTGGCCAAACCTAGCTAGATCTAGTAAGCCTCGGAAGAACCCGGTGATTCTGGTAGCAGCTAGCTAGTCCTTGCAACGCCGTGCTAGATCTAGCAGAGTTGAACGAGAATTGAGCACACCATGCTAGATCTTGTAAGGCCTAACAAGAAAGTGGCGGGTCTAGCAAGACTTAGCAAGACCTAGCTTACTGTACCACATTGCACTTGTTCCCCCACCAGCTCTAGTAAGACCAAGTTTACTGTACCACAGATTCTATTAGTACCAAATACAAGCCTCTGGTGCGATATGACTTGGAAAAATTTTGGGCTTTCCGGCGCTTGCCGAGAATTTCAATCTCAGTGTCAACTCTGCGTCATCTCCTTTCACGTCTCTCTCCTAACTCCTACCATCCGAGATGTCTCCACCTTCGATCAAGGTTGATTCTGGCTGCAAAGATGGGTTGGTAGAGATAGAATTTGGTGATTTAAGAGATATATGTGTCTGGGTAAGTCAGTTTGCATGCATATATGCTCTTTTTTTCTAACCTCCTGTGCCTACATCACTACCGGCATGAGCAATCCGACCTTGTCAGCACAGCAAACCTATTACAAAACAAGAAAGCCCACTGTGAGACTTTCTGGTCTCCTGCCAGGGTCGTGCAGGTCCATTTGCACCATCCCGGATGCATGCAGTGACAGTACAGCCATCCTGCACTCTAGATAAGCCCCTCCCATATTGGAGAGTATGGTCTGCATGTGACCTAACTTTTCCCTCAGTTGCAGTACTCCAAATTTGGGTAGATCAGTTGACCCGTGGACTTTGCAGCCTGGGTGATTCAGTACGGGGTTGAGGAGGACCAGGTACGTCATGAATTGATCTGATTTTGTTCGCAATTCTCATGAGTGCACGTGGGGTTAATAGAATCAGTCACAGACATCATCAGCTCACGATCATGTTCAGGTATGTCCAGCAGATTTGGGCTTGTGTCGATAATAATGAACAAATTGTGTGTATCCGGTACAGTGCCAGGCTCGAGTGCGCAGACGTTTGACATCTCGAAGTTTATGCCCTCGGACTTGCCTCCATGAATTATAACCCTACTATCCATGTGCTGACCCATCTTGCCAGGTACTTCAAGCAGCGAGCACATCCATCTGGCCATTCGGGACACACAGTCCTAGCCTCGACTATCAGCAAGTTGCCAGCCATCGATCGCCCTCCATCTGCAGCATCTATTCCCCCAGTCCCGTATTTCATTCATGAAGCAATTCTGCCAGCAGGTTATGAAGAAGAGCAACCGGTTCCGAACCCAGTACCGTATGCCCAAAATATTCCTGGGTTCCTTGTGCATCTGTGCTCCGTAACCATGACTGTCGTACATTACAAGCACTAATACACATTTGATGTAACATGATATTGGGACCGGTGTGATCTAGCAAATAAAAGGAAGCTAGCAAGGTGCATGTGTATCACATGCGATGTGTACAAGGTCTTGCAAGCTGTAGCAAGGCCTTGCTGGATGAACATACCTATTTAGATGTAGCAAGAATGGCACATTGCTTGCAAGATATTGCAGCGCTTGCTAGAAAGTGTATTTCCGGGCAAGCACTGCAATATCTGGCAGCCCTTGAACGTCTTGCTAGCCCTTACTAGGTCTAGCTAGGTACGGCCACTTTTGCTGATGAAGGAGGTTATCGAGGATGGGGTAAGCTGCTCATCTCCTTGTCTAGCTTCGAAGAAGTCCTTGTCAGCTCTTGAGTCACCCTCTCAGCACTCATCCTCACCCTCAATCAGCTATCAGTCAAGTGCCCCTGTGAAGGAGTGCTCTCAGTCTTGTTCTAGAAGACACTCCCAGGGAAGCTCAAGCTCGAAACCCACTTCTTGTTCCCCCTTCAAGGCATCCCCTCGAACTTCGAAGTACCCCCCTCCCAACCCTGAGTTCGCTTCGAGCAGCTCGTTCCCTCTCCGAGTCACCAATGCAGGCTCGTGGCACCCTGTGGTTCGTCCACATAGGTGTGACCATGGTTGGCAGGCTGGTGACTTGGCTTCGAACCCACTTCGTAGCTTGAGAGATGATCGAGACTTGTGTTGGCGACCATCTCGTGACCCCAGTTCGACCTCGAATCAGTTCCTTCGACGTGGTGAGCCTTCAGTTGCCCCCTCGAACCTCTCCCCTCGCCTCAAATCATCTTTGAAGACCCCCTCGAAGCCTTCCTCTCCCCTCGAGACCCATTCAAAGCCACCCTCGCATCTCGAGCCACCCCGAGGTACTTCGTTTTTGCTTCGAGAATCCTCATCTCTGATGTCGGAGCCTGCTCCTGCCTCTTACGAGTCGCATTCAAGAGCGTCAAGGGGTTTGTTCCCTCTTTGAGACTCTGCAGGTTCAAGCGAGCCATCCCCTGGCCTTCGAGAGGCATCGAGGCACCGAGTGCAGCCTCGAAGGTATACCTTTTGCTTCTTCTGTGGTCGAGATGGACATATCTGAGCTCGATGCGAGGTCTGCAGCTCATATCTAGCTGCAGGCAAGTGTGGGATAGTCTGAGGTCGAGTTGTACTACCCACAGGTGATGAGATCCCTCATGAGGCACTTGGGTGCACTCTCCAGGCTCGATTGGATTTCTGGGCCCTTGCTCGAGGCCCAGATAGACTTGTGGAACAGGTACCCTCTCCCCCTTCAAGTTTCGAGTCTGCCCAGCCCCTCCCCTTGTCTTGAGTCGACTCCAAGACTTTGCAGGAGTGCATTTCAAGTTTGAGAGCTCCATCTTCCCCTCCAAGAGTAAGCCAGCCCCCTTCGAGTACCTCCCGAACCCTCGATAGGAAGTCTCGAAGCTTTGAACTGAGCCCAAGTCGAATCCCGAGGCTTGTCACAGCCTCTGGAAGGTTTGTTTCTCCCTCTCGAGTCCCCCCTTCCTCTTCGAGTCGAGCTCCACCCTCGAGTCACCCTCTGAGGTCTGCCAGGGCTCGAGACCTGTCTCGCCTTTGATGCCATGGCCTCGAACCACCTTCGACTCCCCTTCGAGACCCTCGGACCACCCTCGATATACCTTCGACACCCCTCAAGATACCTTCGGACAACTTGGCAATACCTTCAGGTGAGGTTGAGCCCCTTCGAGCCCCTTCGAGACCTCTCCAAGCCCCCTTCGAGCCACTTCTGAGCCATTCTTGGCCTTCGAGGACCTTTGGACACCTTTGAAAAGTGTCCCCCCTTCAGCTGAGTAGCATCTTTTGTGTTTTTCTTATGGTCTCTTTTGTTTTTGAGTTTGCATTTTTGAGTTTTGACTTAGAGTTTTTACTTCAAGGAAGTTACCCTTGTCTCGCTATATGATACAGTTTGGTACATGATGACTGGGGACAGTCACCATCTAAAGCCACCCTTGGATGTAGGGAGGGAAGCCTCCCTACTAGGTGAATTCCTTTATTTCATTGTTTTTACTTACTGTTCTGTTTTTACATTTTTATTCTACCTTTTTACTTAGTGTTTGGATGAGTTTGGCTTATGTAAGCTAGACTTGTACTTAGAGTATACTGTACATACTTAGAAAAATAACTACAACTCCCCTAGAGATGAGAAGACGAGAATCTGAGCCCAAGGGACTCGGACTATTATTTCTCCATTATCAGACCTTCATTAGACGTTATCTCGACCTTCTTGGGACTTTAGGGCACGTTCTAAGTCTTTTTCCCCTCCTTCTGACTCTGTACCAGGCAACTCCAAGTCCCCTTGGGTCAAACTGACCCCACCATTCCAACGGGAGACCCACAGGCATCTCCCCCCACTCTCATTTACTTGACTTTACACTGGTACCTGGGAATATCCCTTGGCAACCAGTCTCGCCTTGTATTTCTGTAGATTTCCATCTTTGTCATACTTGCAGGTAAATACCCACTTATTGGATACAGGTTTCCATCCCTTTGGTGGGTCCACTAAGTTCCATGTACCCTTATCTTGTAGTTGTTGTAATTCAGCCTGTATGGCTTTCTCCCATTCAGGCCAATCTGGGGAGTTTCTAGCCTCCTCCAGTGTTTTTGGGTTGTTCTCACCCAGTGTAGTCTCATTAAATGTGAGGTACACTCTGTCCACAGACGAGAGTTCTTGATTATGTAACCTGTCATCCAAATTTGGATCGCTGTCTGAATCGGATGCACTTGGATCTGGACTTGCATCAGGAAAAAAAAACCTAACTATATAAGCCTATGTAGACTCTGTAGTGCCTATAGCATGGTAGTTAAGTCCCCCATATGTAGTCACTGTAGCCAAAAGGTTCAACTATGTAGTACTTCGTAGCACCAGTAATTTTCTCTGAAAGTGTGTCACTACCATAGTTAGTGTGCTATGTAGGCTACCCAGACTATGTACTTACACTTGGGCACCCCACAGGTTGGATAGTGGTGTGCTACTGCTAATACATAGCCAGCCATAGACATCAGTTCTCACTGAGCTGCTATCCAGCACCACATATCTCACCACAAAATAGATATTACCATTGCATATTAGTTTGATACAAGCACATGTGGTATTGTTACAGTCCCACAAGCTCGTCATCCAACATCTCCAAGAAATGTGAATTGTGTTCTCCGAACACTGTCTCCAATACGAACATCCCCCAGAGGGTCATCTCATCATGCAATGGCCTGTTGGGAAAATATTTGCGATAGCACTTAGCTGGCTCGATGCAGCATGCTTTGATTACATAAGTCGAGTCTCCAGTTTTTGCTTGCTGTGGCTCAGGAAAATTGAGATGACAGCAATGAAAAGTGGCTTACCACCCAAACATACTGCAGCCAGAAGCACCACGCTGTGAGATCTTGCCTCTATGGGTGTGCTGCTATTCATCCGCCAGCCAGGACAAGCCGGTGTAGACTTAGCATCTTTTTTCCTGACATGGTGAACTAGTGACAACCCCAGCATGAATTGTATGATATGGCTGACCCACCATTCTGGTCACACTCGCCACAATGGTGACATGCTTGCACTCGATGGATGAATGAATTTACCAGTGGTGCTCATAAGGGTCACCAGCCTAGACCCTGGCATGATGGGTGTGAATGTGCTCTGCAGGGGAGATGGACCATATTGGGAGAGTGAGCTGTAGGTGCTGGGCATGCTGCAGACAGATCTAAGAAGTTCCGGGTGCACAGGCCACCAAGTCAGGAAGAAAGAACGACGAGTTGAGCAAATGCAAGATGACTCACCTCGTCGTTTGGACTTTCATCTTGCAACAACCACTCCTGTAGCTCCTGATGTAGGGAGGAGACCTCCTCCACAGAGCATTTTTTCACAGCCACTCTGGCCACTTTGCCCTCTGGCCGATGAATCTCAGTTCGAGAACACAGGTAAGTGGGCTCTATGAGGGGAAAATGTTCTTCCCATCGAGCTGGCTGGTGGTCAATAGTATCATGAGCCTCGTGCATACCACCTCGATGCCATGATGGGATATATCCACTTGCAAAAAAGTCAATATGGATGAGATGAACATTGTCGCTGGTAAAGTGTTCCCAACAGAATGGACAGACCAGTTTGAGGCATGGTAGGGTCTTCTCGACTATTTTATGGTAGCATCTTGAACATAAGACATGACCTGTCAGATGGAATTTTTTAAAAAAAAGTAAAGGAAATTTTCATGGTGGCAAAGTGAAGAGAACGACTCACTGCATGGAATGGAGTGCAGGATACACTGCAGGCTGAACTCTTCTGTGCACATGTCACAAATTGACACCACACATTTGCACATACCAGAATATATGACTTTGCAGCTTGACAGTGGAGAGTGAGTACTTGAGTACTGAGTACGAGTGCTGAAGCGCTGAGGTGCTGAGTGCAGGTGGCTGAACTAAACTGTATAGTCAATGCAAATATTGACAAACACTGAGTTCTGGTCACAAGTTGGTTGCACGTGCAGGTGATAATTTCGGAAACCGAGCCATTGTCCCAGTCAAGTGGCAGTAGTGTAGAAAACAGAATGCAAGTAAAATGAACAGTATAGTAGCAACTATCATATTACTGGTATCCAACCAGTGCCACTGTGGAGGCCAGTAGAAAGACATGAGCAAGTCATTATCTACATAGGTTGGGCTGTTCCTGGAGTACTTTGCAGCATGATAGGATGCTACAATTTCTACTGTGTGCTACTAAGCTGTCTGTGGATGCTAACAGAGCTACATGGTACTTATTGTCATGCAGTGCCAGCTACATGTCACTACAGAGCATGTGTTAGGCCATGACGAAAGTCTGTGCAGAGACAGCGAGACTGAAGTCAAGGCCTACTAGGAAAACCCTCAAGATGAGAGTTAGGGACCTGGCTAGCGATGGTACTTTGAGCTAGACTTGGTGAACCCTTACTCGAGTTGGTCGACCAGAGTAGCAATCACAGAAGGTGAAAGGAATAGGCTCGTTGCAAGGTAGCTAAAAGCTGGGGATCACAAATGATCCACAGCCCCTATATACTCCTACAATACATGAGGGCGGGCCAGGGAATGCAATGCTGCCAAAGGGAAATGACTCACGGACGAGTCACTGGCACAGGCATGCGCAGTCCGCAGTAAGTAGGCAGTACTGTAGAAACAAGACTGACCTATGGTGAGTGTCCAATCAGCACTGCCAAGCAGGATGACTCAACCAGAGTCATGAGTACAAAATAGATCCTAGGACATGAGCCGAGCCGTGATGACTGCGGAAACCAATGTCCAAGGCAACAGGAACAGGCACATGTCTGAAGGGGAAAGAGGACATGGCCAATACATAATATAGTAACCACACACCAGGATAGGGGAAAGGCAGAGACGCATTGGTCATGTGATAGACGTGTCACGTATCACATGTGACTGGGGGCAGTGCCCACATGCGTACTATGGTACAGATACAGAGGTAAGAAGAGAACAAGGGAAAGGAAACATGCCGCTGTGAAGTAGAACAGAGATACGGTGTAGACCAAGTCACTGACGTGTGGTGAGAACCAGATGGGCCACATGGTTAGACAGGCAGGGCGTAACAGCATGTACCTGAGATTACATAGCACTCCAGTGTCTATATGTCATAATGTACCTGATGCACTATGCTATGTAGCAATTTGATTTTCCTGATGTGACTCATGGACGGTCTTTGTCCACTTACTAAGTGGTTCGGTGTCCAGTGCAGTCCCTCTTCGCTTCAATCTTATCTTTAGTGTCAAGGGGTCCAGTGCACTTCCCTCTGTGCCCTCACCTGCTCCCCCTGTGGGTTGCAAGTCAGGTGCAGGGAGTTCATGTTTCAAAAAATGATAATTTCATGAGTGTTTTATTTGCTTCGTTTTGACATCGAAATACTAAGGGTATTCAGAGTTGGTTCAGCCAACAAATCTCAGGTGCCTAACCCTAGCTAACCCTAACTTTGTTGTCAACTTTTTTGGAGGGGTTTAGACTCTGACACTTTGTCTGAATATGGGAATACGTTAAGTGGTTTGCGATAACGCCTCGAAGGCAAATACATAGTGCAGTATATAAATAAAAACTCTCTCTCGAAGGCAAATACGAGTTTAGTGTAGATAGATATCAGTAGGTTGAAGAAACTCTTCCGAATATTACACATTCCGACAGCCATTGATCACCAGAATGCCCCAAACTTCTCTTCGCATAGAGGTCTTGCAGCTACTCGATGATGCTTCACTCACTACTGCATGGATGCGAAATGAAGAAATCAGTGCAGAGCTTGAAGACGACAGTGATATGGACCTTACCAATTGGACAGACACGTCGTCTGGCACCTCAGAAATATCATTTGCCTCACTAAGCCCCATGATCTTGTCCCCACCCTCTCCAGCATCCTTGTTCACCTCTACCCGGGGATCTATGTCAGTTGATTCAGAATCAACTGGCATGATCTCAACGACAGAACTGATTTCCACACCTTATACCCAACTGCTGGATACCATCAAAGCGTTACATGACGAGGTTGAAGCTGCTCGCATTCTCGAGCGCCCGGAGCTACCGATACCAAAGGCTTCTCAACTCCCTCTCCTCGATCATTTTGCAGATCATTGGCCTTCATTGTTTCGGAAGAAACTTCATGTTAATCCTGCGATATTCGACAAAATTCTGGACCAAATCAGCGGTCATCCTGTTTTTCAAAATCAATCCAACAATAAGCAATTACCTATCTCTATACAACTTGCAATCTTCCCGTACCGTGCAGGCCACTACAGGAATGCGTGCTCGCCAGAGGATGTAGGCCAATGGGCCGGTGTTAGCGTTGGAATGGTAGTGAACTGTACCCACCGTGTTATTGCTGCCCTCTTAGATCAACATGATGAGTTTGTATACATCCCAGGTGTCCACTCAGAAGAGATGCGGCATGCACGGGCATTTACCGAGTCTCGGACTTGCCGTGCATGGAAAAACGGAGTATTTGCGGCAGACGGTTCCGCAATTAATTTGTATGTGAGGCCAGGAATGTTCAGGGATGGGTTTTATGATCGAAAGGCACGTTTTTCATTGAATTGTCAGGTAAGTGCAGAAAGCAGATAGTAAAGTAGAACTTACCTCGCCTTGGAGGCAATCATCATGCCCCACAATTTAATGATCATCGATTATGCATTGGGCCAGCCCGGAAGTGTACACGATGCCTACGCATTCCAGGGAACACAAATGTCGCAAGACCCTACCAACTTGATTCCAGCTCGACACTGGATATGGGCAGATTCGGCATATCCTACGGAGACCTGGTGTGTGGTCCCATTCAAGAAGCCATGGGGGGGGCAGTTAACACGTAGGCAGAACACCTATAACTGATATCTATCAAAGGTGCATACCAGAAAAAAATAGCTTGATCGTCTTCTCAGCATGTGGAAGGTTCGCATCAGAGTCGAGCATGCATTTGCTGCTCTGAAGGGCCGTTTTCAGTCATTGCGGGAGCTCAGATTGCACATGGGCAAGGACAACGACTTACACGTTGCAGTTTATTGGATTACCACCTGCATAATCCTCCACAATATGATTGTTCATTTCGAAGAAACATTAGGCGAAGATACAACACAGTGGGTGATAGGCGAGGCTGAAGGCTGGGATGAAGGGAGAGACGATGTTGGGGGAGAGCAGGGAGAAGGGACACATGGACAATGGTTCCATGCATTTTTGATGGACCGCATGTAGTACAAACGTCTCAAAGAAAAAGCACAGCTGGATTTTGATTGCAGGAATACATGAGGCAGTACATGACGTAGACGATAGTAAAAAAATCTCAGATGCTTCAGCACTCTGAATCCGTGGTACGAGGGGCAGCAGTAGAAGAGGAGGGACCAGACATATCACCTGCTTGGAGCCTTTCAAGCCTCGCCAGCTCCAACTTGAGATGGTGAAGAGATGGATTTAATTGAGTCAGGGGATGAGCAGAGATCTGAGGGAGGAATTCCAAAGGGGCTCCTATAGCCTGGAAGAGAGAGCTGTCTGAGAGGGGACGTCTGAGGCTGTCTGGGGCTGTCTGGACACTGAAGAAGGCAACTCGAAGCCTTCTCGAACTCGAACTCGAACTCCTAACACTCGGAACTTCGTTATTATTTTTGTAAGTAGCTACAGTGAAGTGTAAGTGCGCGAGGGCTTATATAAGCTACCTCACGTGTCTAAACTCGAAACTAAGTTAGGACTAAGGTAAATGAACAGAAATAAAAGTGAAAATAAAAACTATAAAATAAAAGAAATATCCCGGTAGGGAGTACTCACTCCCTACATCCACGGGTCACTTGAGAATGCAACTGTCCTCAGTTGCGAACTGACAGTACGAGCTCGAAGGTGCCAACAGGTGGAGGTGGCAGACGAAGATGCCGAAGGACAACGGTTGTGCGAGATGTCGTGTAACCCGAGGGGATGACGAAGGGGAGTGTAGGGAAAATGGAGGAAAAGAAACCGAACGAATACGCGCCCTCGGCGATAAGATATTCGCGAAACTGTCGGAATGCGCCCTCGTCCACGAAATTGGGAATATCTCCGCACCCGTAGTACCAGTCACCACCTAACATACATCACCTGAAAGCCCTCGTCGACTAGTACCACGTCCTCAAAAAGCGAGAGGTGGGGCGAAGATCCGAGGGAGATACGACGTGGACAGCGTGTGGGGCAGCACAGTGGGGGAGAAGAGGGGGCCGTCGAGCAACGACCGCTAGGGCAATCGATACGAAACCGTAGGTCGTGATAGAGGACCCCTGAAACGAGATGGAGAAAGAGGAATCATACCGATTGGCCCGTCCAGTCTCGAGATATCCGCCAAGTCGCCTCGTACCCCTCGGTACACCAAAAAAACCCATATCTCCCCAACCATTGAGCGTGCCTCAACGAAAGAGGTGTCACCGGGTAGATACGAACAAACAGTTCCACCGTGCAAAAATGCGAGAGGAATGGCGCAAAAATGACCAAGATACGCGATGCCGACCTCCTCACCCTGTTCAGATACGAAAACTCAAATAACTCCACAAGTACGAAAGCGCGCGCGACGTCTCATATATCGTCTGGTAGATTTCGTCTAGTAAATTCACGTCTGAAAGAAGCGAACGATTCGGAGCGGAATTGCTTGAGTCACGGCCTAAGCAAGGTAGGGGCTAGGAGGGCGGCATTGCGTCGGTGGGGAACTGCTGGGCGGTGTCCTACGAAACTCTGGGAGGCGGTAGGGATGAACATGGAGAGTTGAGAGATGAAGGAAGTGGGAAAAATGGTGCACGCAGTCCCGAGATATCTGCAAAACTGTCTCTCCCCCCTCCATACACGAAAACATCCGTATCTCCAGAACCACAGAGTGCATCGCAATGAGTAAGGCCTCACCAGGTAGGTATGGACGAGTAGTACCACCATCCGAAAAAGCGAGAGATACGGCCCAGAGGTGATTGAGATACACGATCCCGACCTCGCTACCCTGTCCAAACACAAAAACTCGAATAACTCCTAAACCAGAAATGCACTCGCGACGTCTTGTATATCGTCTGGTAGGTTTCGTCTAGTAGATCCACGTCTGTAAAAAGCGAGAGATTCGGTGCAGGGGTGCATGAGTTATGCGTCAAATGGGGTAGGGGTGGGAGGATGGTGTCGCATTGGTGAAGAACCGCTGGGCCAAATTTCATGAAACTTCGGAGGGTGGTAGGGACGTGCAAGGAGAGTTGGGAGAACGAGGAATTACAGAAAACGGTGCACCCAATCCCGAGATATTCCAAATTCTGTCCTACAGCACCTTTCTCCAGGGATTGGGCAATATCTCCAGATGCGCTGAGGCCGATACAATGAAAAGTACACCGTTAGAAAGGTCTCGTCGAGTAGAGCTCGAATCCCGGTTTGCGAGAGGGACGGTGTAGTAGGGGGGCAGAGGAGCAGCCGAGGGTGAGAGGGACTTAGTCAGCGGGTGGTTACGGATGCACACGGATGTACAGTTAGATAGTTGCGAGCATATAGCGAGCATCACTCGAGGCAGCCCAGATTGGAGTGCACTACTCCAACGTGGTGACGAGAGCGCATTCGAATCCACGCAGAGAAGCACAACCGCCGAGTTAACACCGAACGACCGCACAAACACCGAAATCGTATCGTACCAACCTGCACACACGAGGTTGGCGCTGCAGCTCGTTCCACAACTCGCATCACACCGTTATAGCACCGTAGACCAACCTGCCGCCGAAACGAAACCAGCCAAGGGACGAACGGGGACGATTCGTACCTGTAGAGCCCGCAACAACGGCACAAAATCCATCCCCCCTAGGCACACCGTTCACGGACTGTGACATCACACTGTCGTCCGACAGAGACCTTGCTTTGGACTCGCCCCCAGAATACGTATCGACAAGGGCAATACCACCGTCACGACCCCAAAGTCCAGTATCAGACGACCACGCGCAGTTTGGAATATTCAGATCAACACCGCCTGCTCTACCGACTTTGCACAACCCAACAACAGTGCGCACGCAAAGACTGTTCCCCGTACCCCAGACCACAGTAGTACGACAGCACACACCGGCTCCACCACTGCCAAGCGCACAGCCACAACAAACCCTGCAGAACAGACCGCGTCCTAACGCAGTACAAGTGGCAGCAATGGAAACGTTGAAATCGTTCAAAGGGGACGAAGATGATACTCAGGACCCACAAACGTTTTTGCGGACGTTTAACCGCATCATGAGACTAGCAGGTGTAGCGGACGAAGGAGAGAAAATAGAGGCGTTACAGGACTACATCACACCACGGTCAGAAGCACAAAAGTGGTACGACATGTTATCGGGACCACAACTATCGTCCTGGCTGGAACTCAGTAGGGCGTTCAACAAACGATGGGAACCGCTACCACGAGCAGAAAAGACCCAAGAACAGTATCAGGAAGAACTGTTGGAGTGGAAACTGGAAGACGAAGAAGTGGGAAGGACAAAAGAGATGAACGGAACAAAAGCATGGACTCATGTCGTCTGGGCAAGAGGAGCACTACGACTGGCAGAGGCAGCGGGAGTGGAGAGTAACGTGGGCCTTGTCAGGATGATTCACAAGAAGCTACCGAAGGTCATAAGGAAGCTCACAACGCAGAAGTACATGACGTTTGAAGACCTTACAAAGGCGGTGAAGAATCTGGACATAGAGGACGTACAGAGGGAGAAAGAGGATGCAGACGAGCGAAAAAAGGAGGACGCAGACCGCGAGAAACGGATCCTCCAACAGCAAAAGACATCACTCGCAGATATTACCACACGCCTACAACGCCTCACCTTACAGCCGCCGTCTCCCCAGACAAGAACGCCAACACAACCAATGGCTGGCACGAGTGCACGGTTCGCCATCCAGCAAACTCGGAATGCACCAGGTGCACCAAGCCAACTAACGGACGCTCAAAAGGAAACAGTACGACGCAGTGTGAATATGTTACCACACCACACGGTGGATTCAGCAGGATGGAGGGCGTATCAGGCACAGGTAGCACAGTGGGGGAGGACACACGGGGAAGGCACACGAGTATCAGAAAGTACGCCGTTCCCACTCAAACCTGGCGCAGCAGTCATCTGCTCCGGAGAATGCTACAGATGCGGAACACACGGGCATACAAGCCGGGAATGCCCAGTACCACCAGGGGATACGATGAGGTTAGACCCAAGGGAAACGGCTTGGAGGGCGATGTGCGGCAGGGTGCTGGGACCGTACAACAAGTCAACAGCAGCGGACGTTAGGCTGGTGATTGCAGACGAACAGGAAAAAGAGGACGGGTCGTTGTAATGGACGGAACAACGACCCACCAAGGGCACAATACATCTCGAGAGTCGCATACCAATATGCATGTATCAGGCGATGAAAACAGCTACGCATTCGACATCTATACGACGACAGCGCAGACAGGTGATACGAAGACTCTCAAGAGAAAAGCCGTCCCATTCGTACACAACATAGCAGTAAAAAGTACCAACGGGGAGCTGGTACGGGTGCGCGCACTATTCGACGACGGAGCAATGGTGAACGCTATGTGCACAACGGTGTTTGACACCATCAAGCACAGATTAAGGGGGTGGACAACTAATTGTCAAACGCTACGGATGGCTAACGGAACTATAATCCCAGCAGTAGCACAGTGGACAGGAACGGTGTAAAGTCAGATGATGAGGACCTGGGGAAATGATGGAGGTCCCCTAGATGATAGGTGGTCTTAGTTCGACCCAGGGAGCTTGAGTTGCTTGGGGAAGAGTCAGAGTGAGGGGTGAAAAGACTGTAAACGCGCCCAGATAATCCAAAGAAGGTCGAGATAACGTCTAGTGAGTGTCTAGTAAAGGATAAACTGTCTTCCGAGTCCCTCGGGCTCAGGTTTCCGTCTTCTCGTCTCGGGTGGCTCGTCTTGTTATTATCCTAAGTAAGTACAAAGTATTCAAAGTCGTGCATGGCTTACATAAGCCACAACGCGACCAAACACTACTCGAAATACTAAGTAAAAGATAAAAGAAAGGAATAGGAATGAAAATGTAAGTAAAAACAAAGAAATAAAGTAAAATACCTAGTAGGGAGTTTACTCTCCCTACAACGGTCTGCGTGGACAACGCAGAGGTACAAGCAACGTTCATTGTGTTCAACAGTGGCGGAGGTTGGGCCTTCCTACTGGGAAAACCGCTGCTACAAGCACTGAAGGCCAAGCACGACTACGATGCAGACCAAATCACAGTCACTGACGGGAGAAGCACGACAACGCTGAAAAACAAGTACTACGATCCGGTGCACGAAGTGATCATGGGAAGTCATCAAAGAACCCGTGACATCAAACAACGGACACCGGAACAGCCCAAGGCGGTAAACGCAGTAGTGAAAACGGACGATGCAACCTTCACAAGACAGACTGCACCGTTCAACCCACTACGGGTCGAGTATATCAAGAAGGCGGTGACGGTTGGACAGGACCTCACTCCGGAGGAAAAGGAACAAGTGGAGATGTTTGTAGCAGAGTATGCGGACGTCTTCGCATGCTCCATCAAGGAGGTACTGCCGATTCCAGGAGCAACGATCAACCTCAACGTACCAACAAACACAATGCTCTCAACAGCGATACGACAGCGTCCGTTGTCTCCACCGCAAAAAGCGTTCATGCACAACTGGGTACGGCAAATGCTAGATGCTAACATGATAGAAGCAGCAAACATAGTAGACATCAAGCACGTCGCGCCGACAGTACTAACGCAAAAAACGCATGATGACAAAACAAGCTTAACACTGGAAGACCTCCACCGGGTGTTAAACGAGCAATGCAAACAAGCAGGGATAGATGCACCATTCCCTACGGTGAGCAAAGCAGATCAGGAGAATGCGGAAAGAGTACACGGACAATACAAAGATGTTAAATGGAGGGTTACACAAAATTTCGGTGAACTAAACAAAGTCACACAGGTACCACCGCTACACCAAGGCGACATACGGGCAAAACAACAGCGACTAAGTGGCCACAAGTATGTATCTGTGTTCGACTTTGCCTCTGGGTTCTACGCGATAACGGTACCAGACGAGTGGAAACCATACCTAGCGTTCTTCGTAGAAGGACGAGGGTACTTCTGGTACAAAAGGATGCCGATGGGACTCACTGGTGCACCAACAGCGTTTTCAGCCGTGGTAACCGAAAAACTGCATGATCTACTAGCGAACAACACGATAGAGTTGTTTGTCGATGACAGCGGGTGCGGTGATAATAGGTTCCAAGGAATGCTAACTATGCTACGACAGGTATTCCAACGCTTTCGAGAACACAACCTCTCCATATCGCCAACAAAATGCAGGTTGTTCATGAAACAAACAACGTTTGCAGGGGCAGCAGTAAGCATAAACGGAGTACAACCAGATATAGCTAAACTATCAGCGGTTGTCAACTGGGAACAACCAGCGGATGCACTGAACTTAAGCTCGTTTTTAGGCCTTACGGGCCACTTCCGTGACCTGATCAGAGGCTATGCAAAGATAGAGGGCCCACTACGCAACCTCATCAAGCAGGTAGAAGTACCACAACCCGTAACAAAAACAACGTACCGGCGAACTATGACCAAGCACAAGTTAGCGGACAAGTGGACGGCAGAACACACGAAGGCATTTCTACAGCTCAAAACAGTTCTGACAAGTGAACCGGTACTGAATGCACCAAAATATGACGGAACCCCATTCATAGTAACAACAGATGGGTGTCAGGAAGGTCTAGGAGCAGTACTGACACAGCGTAAACAGGTCCAAATGGAAAGTGGCAAAGTAGTAAACAGGATAGTACCAATTGCATTCGCATCAAAAAGAACCTCAACGGCGGAACGAAACTACAAACCGTTCCTACTAGAGTTTGCTGCGCTAAAGTTTGGACTGGACCATTTCTCTGATGTCATCTGGGGATATCTGGTGGAAGTAGAAACGGATTGCCAGGCTCTCCGGGACGTACTAATCAACGATAACATTTCCGTAGCGCACGCACGATGGAGGGATGGGATACTAGCCCACAACATAGTAGCGGTAAGACACATACCCGGGAAACTGAATGTCGTAGCAGATGGACTAAGCCGACAATGGGACACGACAGACCGTACGCAAGATGACAGATGTCAATGGTCCGTCAACCCAGACCCTAAGGCCCTTTCAGGTCTGGTAAACGATGTCTTCACAATTGATCACATTGGCGAAAGCCACCAAAAACTGCGAGAAAGATTCACTAATGAACCAGTTTTCCTAGAAGTCATCGATGCAGTACTCAATATCGACACGACCGCAAACCCAAGGGACCGTAGCAAAGCAAGACATAGAGCATCACAATATGTAGTTGAAGATGGACGCCTATGGAGAATATATGGGAAGAATAGTATACGACCGAGAAGCAAGACGGAATGCATCACACGTGAGGAAGCGGAGCAACATGCAATGCACCTACACAGCATGGGGGGACACTGGGGACGAGACGCGCTGAAGATAGCGTTGATGGACAAGTTTCACTCACCAAAACTGGACAAGTCAGTCATGAACGCAATAACGAAATGCGCTAAGTGCAAAAACTTTGGTCCTACACACGTACACTCACTGCTAGAACCAATCACACGCAGACACCCGTTCGAACTCCTGGTAGGTGACTACCTGAGTATGCCCCAGGGCAAGGGCGGCTACCATACGCTAGGCCTCTTCTTGGATACGTTTTCACAGCACCTCTGGGTTACAAAGTTCAAATCAGCCGGCACGGCAAAAACAACAACGGACAGCCTCGCAAACATCTTCAACACGTATATGGCACCAGAAACGTTCATGACAGATGGAGGACGGCACTTTGACAACCATGCCGTGAAAGAGTTCTGCGCTAAGTGGTCATGTAAACATCACGTGGTAGCAGCATACTCACCATGGGTCAACGGACTAGTAGAAGGTGCCAACAAACTCCTGCTACACGTGCTCAAACGCCTTTGTGCCCCGGATGTGGGCGAAGATAACAGCAACGAAGGAAGTTGGGAAAACCTGCCAAAAACGTGGACCGACCACTTAGAAGATGCCGTGCGGGCCCTGAACAACAGGGTGTTACCAGCCCTCAAGCATACCCCAAAGGAACTACTTTTAGGACTGGTCGTCGACACGAAACGCACCAGACCAGAAGATAGCGTGGCAGCATTTGATGTGGTGCAAGCATCAGCGCACATGGCATATGCTGCACAACAATGGTTAGATGGATATGACGAGGCAGTAAGGCACGCGAGCAAGCGGAAGAGAGCGTTTGACAAAAGAATCCTAAGCAAACAGCCGGGAGAGGTTATATTTGAAAAAGGCCAACTCGTTCAGATCTATCGAAGCGACACTGACTACACCTTTAAAACAGATCGGAAACTAATCCCCAAGTGGTCGGTACCACACAGGGTGACAAAACGGCTACGGAATGCGTACAAATTAGAAATGCTACAAGGAACGAAACTAACGGGCGAGTTTAGCGTGAGACGCCTACGAACCTTTACCCCAAGACCAGGCACGCGACTGTACAAAGAACAGGAAGAACACGAACAACAACTAAAGGTGAGAGACGAAAACCAGAGAAAAGAAGGAGAGGAAGACGACAAAAGGGGGAGAGTAGAACCGATGGAGGACGAAGAAAGCAACAGTGGGAGGGAAGCCACGTAGCGGCAGACAGCGATGAGGACGTCGTGGGTCTTTTTTTAGGGGGCCACATGTAGTAGGGGGGCAGAGGAGCAGCCGAGGGTGAGAGGGACTTAGTCAGCGGGTGGTTACGGATGCACACGGATGTACAGTTAGATAGTTGCGAGCATATAGCGAGCATCACTCGAGGCAGCCCAGATTGGAGTGCACTACTCCAACGGGTGAGCGGTGGTCGAGATATCGCGTTGACGGTGTCGGGGGTGATGTGGATGCGCAGGGAAACTTCACGAAAGATATATTCATAAAAAAAGCATAGAATACAATACCCAGCCAGCCAACGACCCTACATCGACTCAGTACCACCTTCGAGAGGGCTGGGGTGTGCGACTGCGGCTGCGCGACCTTCTCGAGTATGCTGGGGGATGGCTACCATGGGATGAGCGAGTACTGTAGATGCCTGAGGCTGTGAGTCTGTTGACTAGCTGGCTGGCAAGCTGGTCCAGCGTGGGCTTGTCTCTCGAGAGGGTTGGTAAGTGTGAGCGCGGTGCAGGTGGTGGCGAGTGGCGGTGATGGTAGTCGCGGGAACGAGAGCGGCGGCTGTAGGACCCACTCAAATACGAATCTATATACCTATGACTGCGGCTTGGTGGATCTTCAAGGTGCAAACGAGAACGCGAGTGCGGGCGGCCACGGCCGCGAGAACGAGAGCGAGAGCGAGATAGAGGTCGACCGCGAGAGTAGCTTGTAGGTAGAGCACGAGAGGGTGAGCGAGGGCGGCACAACGAGGCATCACTCGAGCTCGAGGATGCACTGGGTGCTCGAATAGGACAACTCGGCCCTTCCATTGAGAGTGGTGCACACAATGGTCGTTCCGAGGGAGTGTTAGGGTGCACTAACAAGCGGGACTGAGACAAACCTAGCGAAACCATTTGGGTCTGCGGCTCGAGGCTACCCACATCCTCCAAGGGTAGCCTGCCTGGACTCGAAGGAGGATTTCGAATATCCTTAGACCGGTTTCCTAGATCCCAGTGTGCCAGACGGTCCTTGAGAGTGCGCCCGGGTACTTCTCGCGGTATCTCTTCACCTGTAGGGAGTACGACACGACCTTTCACAATGAGACATTTTCCCGCGGCCAAATATGACTTGCATGAATCACAGTTTGCTCGAATATGACCTGTCTGACCACAGAAAAAGCAAAACGAATATATTCGGCGAGGTGACCGGCTGGTGGAGGTGGCTGGTGACTGTGCACATGAACTACTGGCCTCTCGAAGGCCTCCATAACCTCGAAGAAGTGATTTTGCTGTAGTCGCGAGCCGGATTATGTCATCGAGGAACCTTCGAAGATCCTCGGGGCGTCGAAGGAAGCTCGAGGCTTCGAAAGAACCACAACTCGGAGAGTTTGGGCCCTGCATGATGTCGGTAGGGGCTCGAATGAATATAACAATATAACGTGAGCACTTCGAGAGAGAAAAATGAGCACGAGGGCGAGTCCGAGGCTGGAAACTGCGAGAACACGACCAAAAGCGAGCAAACGAGACCTGAAATTGCAGATACAAGACTGAAACTGATGAGAGAGGGGGTACCAGGCTAAGACAGAAGCCCCTCGCGGTGGGCTCCAGATGAAGAGATGGATTTAATTGAGTCAGGGGATGAGCAGAGATCTGAGGGAGGAATTCCAAAGGGGCTCCTATAGCCTGGAAGAGAGAGCTGTCTGAGAGGGGACGTCTGAGGCTGTCTGGGGCTGTCTGGACACTGAAGAAGGCAACTCGAAGCCTTCTCGAACTCGAACTCGAACTCCTAACACTCGGAACTTCGTTATTATTTTTGTAAGTAGCTACAGTGAAGTGTAAGTGCGCGAGGGCTTATATAAGCTACCTCACGTGTCTAAACTCGAAACTAAGTTAGGACTAAGGTAAATGAACAGAAATAAAAGTGAAAATAAAAACTATAAAATAAAAGAAATATCCCGGTAGGGAGTACTCACTCCCTACAACGGACTAACTCTGATTCTTCCTTTAGCTTCTCAATATCCAGCTTCTTCTGCTCGACCATCCAGGTATGGATCTTCTCTGCTTCCACGCGCTCCCTTTCATGCTCTGTCTCCAGATGCGCAATCTCCTTTTCTCGCATGTAAGCCTGGGTCTTCGCTACCTTATGTTCATATTTGAGGGTCGCTCTGAAGAGGCGCTGGTCTTGAGAAGTTTCATTTAGCCCGGCGAGTCGTCCATCGAGTTCAGCTTTGATCTGGGTGAGGACATTTTTCCCTTTTGTGGAGCTGGTTCACGAAGTCTCAGAGTTCATTGCAGCGCTGTAGGGAGTGAGTACTCCCTACCAGGATATTTCTTTTATTTTATAGTTTTTATTTTCGCTTTTATTTCTGTTCATTTACTCTAGTCCTTACTTAGTTTTGTGTTTAGACACGTGAGTAGCTTATATAAGCACACATGCACTTACACTTCGCTGTAGCTACTTACAAAAAAAAAGAAAGTCGTGTTCCAAGAGTTTCGAGAGTTTCGAGTTTCGAGTTCGGGTTCGAGAAGGCCTCGAGTTGCCTTCATTCGTGTTCAGACAGCATCAGACAGCATCAGACATCTCTAGACAGTCTCTCCAGGCTATAAAAGTCCCTCTGGAAGAATTCCTCCCTCAGATCTCTGCTCATCTCCAGACTCTTTTTCTATCCATCTCTTCAGCGCGCTGAGTGCTGCTGCTGGGTGTAGATGATGTAGTGGTAGTGGAGATAGCGGAAGCTGGTGGCCTTGGATACGGAACAATGTGGAAAGCAGAGCGATTGTCTGAAGATGGTGTACAACGATGTATTGCACTTGGAGGTTTGTCCGAGGGCAGAACCATGTCAGTAGAAATTATGGACTATGGTTTTCTTGTTAGATAGGGAAGAAATGATTTGCTAAAGTATACCTCGTGTGGAGATGGCAGACGATCGCCAAAGATCTGTGGTCGCTCATCAACCGACATAAAATCACCACAGTACTCTGGAACTGGCAGCACACTCCAATCTCCCTCCAGACCTTCATCTGTTTCGCCTTCCTCCTCCTCTTGCACGTTGTAGGGAATGGTATTTCCCTACCAGGGGATTTTCGTTATTTTATTGTTTTTACTTTCTTTTCTTTTTCTTCTGTTCATTTACCTTAGAGCTTATTTCGTGTTTTGAGTTTAGACACGTGAGTTGGCTTAAGTAAGCCACTCGCGCACTTACATTACACTGTACTTACTTGGAAGAAGTAACAAGTCGTGTTCCGAGAGTTTCGAGAGTTTCGAGTTCGGGTTCGAGAAGGCCTCGAGTTGCCTTCAGTTGCATTCAGACAGCATCAGACAGCATCAGACGTCTCTAGACAGTCTCTCCAGGCTATAGAAGCCCCTCTGGAAGAATTCCTCCCTCAGATCTCTGCTCATCCCCTGACTCTCTATCTTCTTTCTCTTCAACGTCCATTGAGATGTTGGGATCGGAGTCCCAGTTAGCAGTTGTAGAGGGAGCTGGATAATCTACTGCATCACCTTGATCTTGAAGTTGGGCAGAATCCTGTGCGAGAGGCGCAGTAGTCCCGCCGCTTTTGATAATAGAAAGAAAATCACCTGTCCAATTGGCCCCCAGGGTTGCATTGAATACCCTGGCATCGTAAGTAGGGTTACCATGCCATAACTGGTCACACTCCTCCCAGAACAGAAACTCAGCGAGAACTTGCTCTAGAATAATTATAGTGAGTGAGCGTGGTGATAGCAACGGGATGGAAGAGTGCTCACCCTGGAGGTTTTGGTAACTTGGGTTGTTGGGGTTGATGCCCTCACTGGTGGACTTGAACCTTGATGCATGTTGTCGATACTTGTTCTTCAATCTGTTAAACAGGTGTACGGAATCATTGTGAAGAGAGGGAAGGGAAGACGTACGTTACAAGGCGGCTTGCCACCGCTGAAGCAAACCTCGCAGGATGGGAAGCATAGGATTCCCCATATTGCTTGTCCTCATGAAAAATAGCATTGGCAATGACTGCATTAATTTCCTTCTTTCTCTGTGAATGAGGTTTGCCTTGAACGTTTTGATCAATCGTCTCATTGAAGAGGACAGCATGATCTGCGGGATGTTGCAAGATCCAGGACAAGAGATCCCTTGTGAGTTGGGGATATGGCTCCCAGTGAATAGCCTCACTCCAAGATCCCTCTTGGGACTCCTGATGGCGCTTTCTCGGGTGCTTGGCTTGAGATCTAACGGGGGGGGACAGGGTGCGGGCTCCACGGGTTGGCCTATGGTAATCCTCGTCTTGGGCTTGGTTGTTGCCATCTGCGGATTGGATTGGGGGACAAAAGGGTGCTGAGGATAACCCCTGCCACCCCCAGAGGGGAGCATAACAGTCTTCGACTTGAGTTGGAGGCAGGCAGAGCGTCATATGTCTGGACGAAGAGGAGGCATAATTTAAGACTCCGCTTGAATTTCGCCACATGGCCCAAGAGCCCATTTGGAATTTCACACCGAGATTTGCCAGCTTAGCCCCGGCTGAGCCAGCTTTGAATACCATTACTGAATGGCCTTTGGGCCATCCAAGAATCCCAAAAATGTATGCAGGCAGGACTTCACCACCAATTTGGAGGTGGACAGGCTCTTGTCCAGTATCCAGATGATCGTCCCAAACTCTTGCAAGTGAGATACATCTGGCTTCATATTGTGCCAGAGTTCGTAGGGGGTCCTTTCACAGGTATGTGTCCATGCACGATTTCTCAAGTACATGGCATGGTTGATTGCCTCGCACCATAGTGAATGTGGTAGATTTTGGGCCACGAGCATGGCACAGGCAAGTTTGACTATAGTGCAGTTAAACCACTCTGCTACACCATTTTGTGACGGTGAGTACGGCGCAGTGGGTTCTAGTATCACCCCTTTCTCCTTGCACCATGTACTAAGTGCATTGTTTATGTATTCAGTGCCATTGTCGCACTGAAATCTTTTGGGTAGGATGCCGTGTTGTCTCTCTAACATCATAGCATACTCTTTTACTCGCTCTGTGGCTTCATTCTTATTCCTCATGTAGTACGTCATAGCGTACCTAGTTGCATCGTCAATAAATGATATGTAGTATCACATTCCATTGATAGATGTAGTGCAGGCAGGTCCCCACATGTCTGTGTGAGTGAATTCCCCCTGGGCCTTAGCATGGTGCCTGGCCTCAGATGGGTGTGGCTCACATGTTTGTTTGGCAGCTGTGCATGCCTCACAGTCAAAGTCAGATGAGGTGTCATCTGCTGTCAAACCGGTTACGAGCTTCTTCCAGAAAAGCTTCCAAAGTCCGCTTAGGCCGATATGGCCAAATCTCCAGTGCCATGTTTTCCATGAGTGCTTTTCAACGGCCTGATTCGCCTCATTGTGCTCATACATAGTAGTCTCAAACTGTAGTTTGTATAGATTACTCTCTCTTTTTCCAATGGCAAGCATATTACCAGAGGCATCATACAGTTTGATACAGCCTTTGCTGCAGGTGGAGCGACCACCTTGACTGTCTAGGCAGCCGATCGAAAATAGATTGTTAGGCAATGTTGGCATGTGTAACACGTCATGCAGATGCACAGTAATAGTTCTGTCACTTAATTTGCTGCGGACAGTGACAGTGCTGCATCCTAATGCAGTAGCGGGGTGTTCCCCAATGCCAGCTACTGTCTTGTTGGACAGTGGCTCATACTCAGTGAATACCTCTCGTTGAGCACATATGTGTGAGGTTGTAGTGCTATCAGCCAACCAATAATAAATGGAATATTCATCAGATTTCGACGACTTGTAGTCTACACTTTCAGTAGAGCTAAATGCTACATCGCTGGAGTTTTTCTCTTTGACAGCATGATGCGCTTTGTCAGATCTACCTGACCGCTTATCTCTGTAGGACTGCTTCTTCTCTCGGTCTCGGGATCTGGATCTGGGGCATCCCTTCCACTCCCTATTTTTATCTGCACATGGGTTGGTTCAACACTCGTTGGTGGTGTGACCAAATCTCCAGCAGTGTCCGCATTTGGGTTTACCCCTGTATCGGCAGTCGGACGTCTTGTGGTTCGTACGTCTGCATATGTCACAAGGGTCCAGGTCGCCAAGCTTATGCTTCCTCTCAGCACCCTTGGTGTGATAAGTGGACTCCATCCTCTTCTGGGTAGCACGACACTCCCATTCGATACAAATAGCAGAAATAATTTCCTGCATAGTAATACTTTGGCTCGACGTACCAAGATAGCAGGCAACGAGTGGGTCCCAGCTTTTGTTGAGGGACGAAAGCAGGATCGCCTGGAAGTGTGAGTCTTCGATCGTATCGCCCATCTCGTGTAAGCAGTTCTGGAGCTCGCATAACGTGTTGATATGCTGTAATACGTCCATGTCTTCTTTGGCTTTAGTCACATACAGCTCTCACCTAATGGCAGCAACATCAGCAAACTAGACATCACCTGGCCAGAACTGGCCAGACCCCCAGCTCACCCAGAAAGGTCCCCCTCTGGCCAGGACTGGCCAGACAGGGTTCCAGAGTTCCCAGAATCCCAGCCCATCACCTCTGTCCATACTTTTACTATGCTTTTTTGCTAATACCACTACTACACTTTTTTGCTAGTCCCACTACCATTTTTTGCTAATACAACTACTACGCTTTTTTGCTAATCCCACTACCATTTGTTCCTAAAACCACTACTACGCTTTTTTCCTAATCCCACTACCATTTTTTCCTAATCCCACTACTACGCTTTTTTCCTAATCCCACTACCATTTTTTCCTAATCCCACCACTATGCTTTTTTCCTAATCCCACTACTACCATTTTTTCCTAATCCCACTACTGTTTTTTCCTAATACCACTACTACGCTTTTTTCCTAATCCCACTACCATTTTTTGCTAATAACACTACTATGCTTTTTTCCTAATCCCACTACACTTTCAAGCTAATAGGAACTCAGTCACACAGAAATCAAATCAAAAGTAGTAATATATTCAAATTCAAGTACTACCACATAATAGCCTAATACAACTACGCTTTTTTGCTATTAACACTACCTACTACACTTTTTACTAATAGTACTACGCTTTTTGCTAATACTACTACCCCGTTTGCTAATACTACTACGCTTTTTGGTACTACTACTACACTTTTTTCTAATACCACTACATTTTTTGGTAATCAAATGCGTGGTAGTAGTGGGCTAATGGCATACACTACCCCATAGTAGGAATTGGCCTTTGTTTGGTCAGCTTTGGCCGCTTGCGCGAAAGGCGTGAGTTTTAGTGTCCACTATATCGCATTTTGGGGTATTTTTGTGACTTTGCAAAATTTCGAGGCATTAGTGGCTGTGCCCACTACACAACAATCCTAATGATGACTACGCTTTTTTGCTAATCAATACTACTGTACATTTCCTAGTCACACTACAAATATTTGGTAGTCAAAAAAGCGGACTCTACTACACTTTTGGTAATCAAAAGTGTACACAACATTTAACTACTCAAACACTAATCAACACTACGCTTTTTTTGGTAGTCAAAAAAGCGAACTTTTACTACACTTTTGGTAATCAAAAGTGTAAACAACATTTAACTACTCAAACACTAATCAACACTACGCTTTTTTGGTAGTCAAAAAAGCGAACTTTTACTACACTTTTGGTAATCAACAGTGTACACAACATTTCACTAGTCAAACACTAATCAACACTACGCTTTTTTGGTAGTCAAAAAAGCGAACTTTTACTACACTTTTGGTAATCAAAAGTGTACACAACATTTAACTACTCAAACACTAATCAACACTACACTTATTTGGGAGTCAAAAAAGCAGACTTCACTACACTTTTGATAATACACATCTACACTACACTTTGCTAATCAAAACACTACAAAACACTACACTTATTTGGTAGTCAAAAAAGCGGACTTTTACTACACTTTTGGTAATACACATCTACACTACACTTTGCTAATCAAACACTACAAAACACTACACTTATTTGGTAGTCAAAAATGCAGAGTTTACTACACTTTTGGTAATACATATCTACACAACACTTTGCTAATCAAACACTACAAAACACTACACTTATTTGGTAGTCAAAAATGCGGAGTTTACTACACTTTTGGTAATACAAATATCTACACTACACTTTGCTAATCAAACACTACAAAACACTACACTTATTTGGTAGTCAAGAATGCGGAGTTTACTACACTTTTGGTAATACACATCTACACAACACTTTGCTAATCAAACACTACAAAACACTACACTTATTTGGTAGTCAAAAATGCGGAGTTTACTACACTTTTGGTAATACAAATATCTACACTACACTTTGCTAATCAAACACTACAAGACACTACAGTTTTGGTAATCCAAATGTACACTACACTTTGCTAATCAAACACTACAAGACACTACACTTATTTGGTAGTCAAAAAAGCGGAGTTTACTACACTTTGCTAGTCAATTACTAATCAACCACTACACTTATTTGGTAGTCAAAAATGTGGACTTTACTACATTTTTGGTAATACAAATCTACACTACACTTTACTAATCAAACACAACACTTGCTTGGTAGTCAAAAAAGCGGACTTTACTACACTTTTGCTAATCAATAGTCTACACTACACTTTGCTAGTCAATTACTAATCAACACTACACTTATTTGGTAGTCAAAGAAGCAGAGTTTACTACACTCATTAGGTAATCAAAAATGCGCCACAACACTACACTTTTGGTAATAAAATGTACACTACACTACACTAATTGTATTTTGCCTGTATCTCAACCATTTTTGCAGGTATGGATGGGATAGGCATACCTCTGGGGTCCTCTAGTCAGGCACTACAACTTTTATTATGACATCTTTGAAATTTAATTTTTGAGATGTCCAATTTTTTCAGTATTTTGCATTTTTCTCACCCATTTTTGGGCATATCAATGAGATAAGCATATTCCCATGATCCTGTGATCCAGCCCTACAACTTTTGTTATGACATCATCACTGTACAGCCACTTTTTGTTTTTGACAAACTGTGACTCCAACTGAACTTTGCAAATATCTCACCCCAAAAAGGAGATATTGCTGAGGTAATCATACTCCCATGGTCCTGTGATCATGGGCTACAACTTTTGTTCTCACTGTGGCTGTGCACCTGGAGGGTTGGAGGGTCTGGGCAGGTCTGGGAGGGTCTGGGAGGTCTGGAATCATTTTTCAAAAGTCCTGGGAGCACTGGAAAGCTGGGGGGGGAACGTCTGGTTTGCTGATGAATAGACTGCTGCCCGTGGGTCTCATGCATGATGCACAAATTTTGCCACAGGGTGGCGCTTGTTTCTTCGCCTGGATGGGCATGTATGGTCTGGCTATTAGCAAGATTAGTCATCAGGGTTGCATATGCAATCCTGTCTTGCTTCTGCCACTCTTTCAATTCTTCCGCTTTAAGTGCAGATGGCTTCAGGTCATGCCCAGCAACGATGTCATAGAGGTCACGTGCACGTAGCGCAGCCGTCATCTTCTTTTTCCACACCGACCAGTTATTATCCGTGAGCTTCTCCGTCTTTTCAATCTTTCCCCCACTTTCTCTTTCTCTCTCCGATGACCTCTCTCTTCTCTTCCCTTTGTCGATGGTAGTTGGCATCGGGGTCAGGTCCATTGTCGACAACGAGGATGTGGTAGGCCTGGCCGCTGCGATGGCAGGGCTAACAATAGGTATGATATTTTCAGTGGTCATGGGGGTCATTGTTGGCGCTGACGAGGACATTCCTGTTGTGGCAGGTTCCATCAGGGCCATGCTCAGGTTGGGCTGGTGGTCTGACATAGTTGGGGGTTGCCCCCTATTGGAGCGAAGTCTTCGAGGCAGGGTGGTTTCATTGGCTCAGAGGTACGAGATGGGGCTCATAACCTGTGAGCGCAGCAGTAGGAATGGTTTACTTAAGCAGGTGGTAGGCTGCTCGGAGACGGACACTAGTATCGATTAGCTTAGATGTCCAGCATACGTGCAGGGCGATGAGTGGCTCTCATCTCATGTATATTCACTCTGTGGTAGCTACCTTGTTATACGTTCGTAGTATTTGATATCAGTTTCTATGGAGGCAGACAAGACATTCTGTCCATCCCCATTCCCACAATATATGTCATTTGTCCGTCATATGTTTCACTATTTTCTTAGACTATGTACAGCCTTGACTGGTCGTAGCACAGTCATGTGAATCTGGTTTGTCAAGACACCGTCGTCTCAACAACTTGGCATGGTGGTCGGGAGTCGACAGAAGTCACGTGCAAGCAACTCATGGGTGGAAATCTCAACAAGTGTGTGGTGCATGACAACATGAAAGTAAGTACAGAAACTGAAACGCCAGTGTAAAACAAGAAAAGAGTAAAGTAACTCGAAACCCACCCACTCATGACAGACTATGCAGTAAAAGAACCAATACCAGCTGACATTACTCATCAAAGATTTGGAGACCAGGTCCTCATAGCTTCTGTGGCTTCTCCCTCATTCATCTCTCGTGTCCCCCCCATCTCCCTCTTGATTCTCATTCCCCTCATTCACCCTTCGTCTCCATCCCCAGGTCGCCATACCTTCTCGCAGATGATCTAGGAGGACAGACAGGTGGTACAGGATATGTTGCTCCAGCTGGTATGGGTCCTGGTTCACATTCCCCACTTCTGCTTCCTTTCCCATCTCCATTGCCACTGCCACTCCATTCACAATAGTGGTAACTTCCTTCTCCACCCTGATGCCCACTCGGTCCGACTTGTGACTCGGCTCTCAAATCTGGCGAATAAGGGTTATCAAGTGGCTGATGGGAGTAGTAACGATACTTATGTCCCTGGGGATTAACTTGCTCATCAAGTCGTCATGAGTCGTGTCCTGAACCATGTCGATAGTCAGACTGCCCTCATTGACCATACTGTGTGGGTCGTGTGTCTGCGCATTCCCTATTTCGCACTTTGTATTTGTTCTGATGTTGATGTGCTACACGACCCACGTCACAACTTTGGTGCTGTTGCTCTTGCCCGGTACCACCTTGTTCTGCTTGCGGTAAGGGGTGATGTGCAGATTTGGGGCTTTTAAGTTCAGGTTCATGTGGGAAATTGATGACTGCCACTTCAGAATCGCTCGATTCGGATTCCGTCTATGGACATATGTCGATGATATGTGTTCGTTTGGATAGGTGTGGTCAACATGGATCATAATTGAATGGCACCAAATAAAGGAGTATATTGTCAATTTTCCAAGGTAAAGTTGGAAAGAAAAATCAATTAAATCAATGGAGGGAGCAAACAGGTGAGAATACACACAAACTGTGGATGGGTGATAGCAGGGCAAGGATCAGCAAATGGCCAGCAGATCAAAAGGTGAGAATACATACAAACTGTGGATGGGTGATTGCAGGGAAAGGGTCAGCAAATGGCCAGCAGATCAAAAGGTGAGAATACACACTATCTGTGGATGGGTGATAGCAGGGCGAGGGTCAGCAAATGGCCAGTAGATGAAAAGGTGAGAATACACACTTCCTGTGGATGGGTGATAGTAGGGCAAGGGTCAGCAAATGGCCAGCAGATCAACAGGTGAGAATGCACACTTCCTGTGGATGGGTGATAAGGTTACAGCAGTCAGCAAATGGCCAGCAGATCAATACACAGTAGAACCCACTTCCTGTGGATGCATGATTGTCAGGCATGACTTCACCAATGACCAGTAAATGAAAAGGTAGAAATACTCACTTCCTGCAGGCATGAAGTAGAATATTGGTGTCAGCAACTAGGCAACACTCATATAGTTTGGGCCAACCTCTTCCTGTAGGCAAGGGAAAAGACATTGAGATCAGCAGGTGACATTGAAATCCAGAGTAACACCATACCAACTGTAGTGACCCAAGCCAGTAATGTCAGCTGACTCTCAATACAAAAATATATTCATCTCTCACTCACCACTAGCTTCGTCAACAAGTTTCGAATGAGGCTCTTTTCTTCTACTGCTGGTCCATGATCTTTAGCTTGTGATTGTTCACTGCAATTTCTCAATATTTCTCCCCTTTTAGGGAAAGTGATCTGAAATCGTCACTCGCAGTAGGAACTTTCCAGTGATCTGATATCAGCCCTTCTTGGTAGTAGAGGGACAATACTTACCATGTGATGATGAAACCATTTATGAAACCGTCTTTTAATGCATCTACCACTGCAACCCGATCTACTTTCACATCATTCCATTTTCCACAATAGCATTGATAACTTGTTGAAAGCACCGTTGAAACTTCCGTGTTAATAACCCTCATGACAATTTTGGTCCCTGGTTCAATAGTTGACCAAATATCACTTTCCCTCGTCAGTCGGTTCATGTTAGTGCCATTATCAATCACAAAATCATATTGGCCCCTGTTGATATACCACTTTTGAATGTGAGCTTTATCCGGCCGACATTCGCTGAGTATGCCAGGCAGAAAGGCGTGCAATCGCTATAAATGCAGTAAGCTTCACGCATGCCCATCTGAGCTTCAAGTAAGAACAGACATCAAATGTGCTGCATTGTTGAAGCAGCATGCGATGTTCCTCTCCTGTTGCGTCAACCACTACCACACAGTCAGGGGTCATGACTGCTGGCAAACGTCCTTCCCGCGTCATCATGGCTTGCCAGAAATAATCAAATTCCGTACGCTGGGCGTACATAAGCTCGACGAGCTGCAATTGAGACGAAGCCTGAACAGGACAACAAGTAAGTCAGAAGTAGCTCGGTGAAGATGCATCGTCACCATAAATTGTAGAAGATAGCTATTTATTTTGTTCGAGCATCCAGCTATGTCTTGCGTGAGTCGTGCAGACCCGGACCTGCGGCCCCGCATTTTTCCCAGCTCGTTTGTGGTGTCCTCCAGCACTCTGATCGTGAAGCAGTATTCTTTCATCAGATATCCCACACATTTTCACCGAGCGACCTACTTGGTCAATGTCCGTCGATTGATTTCTTCAATTGGCGTCCGAGGAATTGGGGCATTAGCTAAATGACAACAGAGAGTATACAGTTGGCAAGTGAGGCCGTCTAAAGCTTCCCGGTTCTGAATCGACGTCTATGATAACGAGGTTTAGAATCAAAACGGAACTTAAAAATGGACCAAAATCACATCTATAACCTTAAGAACGCCCAGTAATCCGCCAATCGCAGCCGCCAATGGAGCACCAACAGCTGGGATTGCTGCCACAGCTCCTTGTACTGCGGGTAAAGTTATCTGCATGGCATCAGAGATATTTCGAAAGGATAGGACTTGGGAAGTCCCGGAGGATGCAACGTCAGTCGAGAGTTGCTGATCTGGAGCAGGGGAAACCTGGAACGAGTTCGAAGCAACTAGTCATGCAGAAACGTCATATAAGCCTACAGCAACAGAGTAATCATGCGACGTTCTGGCAGATTTGTCTCTCCTCCACGAGATCTTGATACGAACAGGAATAACCCCGCTCATCAACTTGTCGAGCATTTCACTGAGACAAATCAAATGACAGAGGTGGTAGTGGGAGAGGTAGCACAGCGACGACAGGCCCACTGCAATACCTCACACCCTACACCCTATTACCACGAGGCAGCACGTGAGTGCACAGGCTGTACAGCAGCTGAGCGCTAAGGCAGTCTGAGCCAATAGTACTATGACACGCATCACTTCAAAGTTCAACGTTCATATATCATAGTTTCGCACTTACCAAGACCGATGATAGTGGTGCGCGCAGGCTCAGCTGCGAAATGCAAGCCACGTGACCACCTTCAACGCGTACACAATACCAAACAACTTCGTGATTTGATGAAGTACCATGAAGTACTTACTGCCAACCTCGTTTCGCTCCGACGATGTGCAAGGTCAACCACTACGTATCTTGCACACCCATACACGCGCTCGCTCACGATGAAAGTTCGTGTCAAACACTGGAGCGCCGTCGCACAGTGGCGATGGAATACGGGCAACAACAACAACAACGATAATTATGCAGCGGCCGACGACGACGGCGATATATGTGGGATCTGTAGAGTGCCATACGAGGGATGTTGTCCTACGTGTAAAATGCCCGGAGACGATTGTCCTCTCAGTACGTGTCTTTCTTCATCATGAAATAGTATCTCCCCCGTGGCTACTGAAGGTTCGGAACAACGAATACAGTATGGGGACAGTGCAGTCATGTTTATCATATGCACTGTCTACTCAAGTGGCTCGGAACGCCCATGTCAAAACAGCAACGTCCGATGGACCGTAGACCATGGGGTACGTCCCCCTACCTTCCTCTTCCTTTCTCGAGTTCCTACACCCTTTCTCATCGCCATCACGCGCAGTTACCGCAGAACGAAAAGTCAACGACAACAACACCAGGAGCGAAGCACCTTGACATGCCATACCATCATCCGGTAGAGGTTCTTGCCTTTGAGATACACCACTGCATTTGTATCGATCCGTAGACACACACAATGTATCCTACGAGTATCCTACGACACTAACACTGATGGAGACATGGCTGCCCACATGTTGCACAACCACAACGCTAACACTAATCCGATTGTGTACAGTAGTAATACATTGGTGTCTGACTTGCACAACCTACTCGGCGCAAGAGAGACACTAGAGAGTGACGATCATATAGAAGAGATCTCTTGACGAAGCACGCTGGAATAAATAGTTAAGACTGCCTGGGGTACGCGTACACTCACGACCTAAGAGCGTCTAGGTTGACCTAGAATGTAACAAACGAAGAAAGCCGGAGACAGATGGGACAGATTGCATATCTACTTGTAAAGTTGAGACACGATCAAACAGACAAGGGGGAAGGCGTGTCGTGATATATCGTTGCATTATTATCTTGATTTCAGATTTGTTAACGTTTTCTTCGGTCTCGGGGAAGGGTCTGCCTATTACTGTTCGTAACCACCGGGGCCTTGGAGAGAGGCCATCCAGATACGCGTTTTGTATAACCTTGGATACGAGACGGTGAGCGAGCGCATACCACGTCAACGCGACAGTGTCGTACCTGAACAGCTCTCGCACGAGCTCTCGGAAGTCGATGCGCTTTTCTGCGATGAAATAGAATGTCAATTTTCGTCGGTCCCTGTGTTTCGTTGCGCGTCAGCAAACTTGGCCCTAGGAATTCGTGCACAACGAACCACTGATATTCTGCATCTATGACCTCCATTGGTAACTTCTTCTGTCTGACTTTGTTCTGACAAAGCTGCAGGGCCTTTAATTCGTCTTGTGCCTTGGCAAGAAGTTGTCTGCAAAGCGCGAAGAATAAAAATCTGGGATCAAAAGCGTCGGGGAAAATAAAGCGTACTGTCTATCCTGAGGCTGGGCCTTCCCATAGATCATCTTTGGATTTATTTCCTTCTTGGAACCTTGCTGACCGCCAGGGCTCAGCGGACCGCCATCCCCATACGCGACCCGTTCCCTCTGCTCGCGTTCGAAGGCCTCGACTTCCTTCAGAGTGATTGAATCGTTGACGACGGTACCCAGGTCCTTCCCCCGATCTGCCTCCACGATCACCAGATCACCCACCCGGATGTCGAGACTGAGGTCGGTCAGGTAGAAAAGATCGGTACGGCCGGCTTTAAACTCGACGATGTAGAGTGGCCACGAAGCTGGAACGGACGACAGCGGCACGCCTTTGCCGAGATCGTTGAGATTTGGAACGGGAGCGTCGGACGAACGACGTTGCATTTGCTGGGGGTAAAATGGGCCCTGCTGAGGTTGGATCGGACGACCCGTCGTGGGCGAAAGCGGGGATGGGACGGAACCCTGCGAGGTCGATCGGTTATAAGGTGGGGGGTCGTTCCCCTGAGGAAGATACTGGATGCCCTTCCCGGGGATGAAACGAGCTGTGAGGGATGACTGTTGTTGCTGTTGCTGTTGTTGCTGCTGAGAGCCATGGCCGTTGTTGCCACCAGCGAGGTATTGGGCATCTATTAATTGCTGTTCCAACTGGCTGCGGGGAGGACTGCCACCAGCGGACAGACCGCTATCACTCGGAGATCCGAAGCGCTGACGGGATGCAAAAGAGGTACCAGTTGGGATGTTGAGGTTGATGCGTTGATAGGGGGATATCCGGTCAGACGACAGAGGACTTCTCGATACGGGGGCGTAAATGGGAAGCGAGGATGGCTGGCTTGGGGGGTGGGCTGACGACGATGACCCAGACCCGTCTTTGGAGAGGCTGAGTGAGCCCAGATCTGCGGCGAGATCGTCGTCGGAGAGCACGAATCCACCACGACCAAACGAGGGAGCGTGGAATACGCGTGAATGCGCCCCCGCAGCCGACTCGTCCTGGGTGTCGTGGCCGGGGGCATTGAAGCCAACGATGGTGGGCCGTCTGGGCTGGACGACGCTGACACTGTGACGTCTGCTCGTCGTGCCACTTCCACCACCGCCGTTCTCGTCCTTAGGTGGGTTCATACCCGCCCATAGCTCGCGAAGTGCGGAGCCGTTGTCGAGGAGAATTTGCCCGACGTCCCTGACAAACGGACTCATGTTGGAAGCGTCGATAGTGTTATGTCTGTAGCCATTGCCATTGTTGCCGTTACCGGACGAGTCGAAGGGGTGGCTGCTGCCTCCCAGGGGCGACCTTCCGATGGTCCCGAGCGACCCGTACCGGCTGGATCCAGGTGGTTTTATTTCCCCATAGCGAGATGGGATGCTACGCGGGTTGGTGGACGAGTCTGTCGGGGAAGAAGACCAGAAATTCTGCTGTGTGCCAGGCTGAAAGGGACTCGATATGGGACGGATCGTCGTCGTTGCTAGCGACTGAGACCTGCTACGGGTCAGATCCGCTGAGGATGGAAAAGGACGGCCACGGGGCACTGGGGTCGATGACTGAGCGTACGGAGTGCTGGCGTTGTTGTCGTAGGCATCTTCTTCGAGTTCTTCGTCGTCCTCGAAGGTGGCAGTCGAAGCGAATCTGGACGATCCCCGCAGGGTCGAAGGGAATTGAGGGTTTGAAAAGGACGCTGAACGAGTGGGCAGCCCCGGACCAGCGCGACCACCGCTTGTTGGGGTGTTGCTGAAGGCGTGCATCCGTGGTATGAGCAGGGGAACAGGAAGACGTGTGGTTTGGGTCGTTATTTGACTTTGCCCAACTACTATTCAGCTCAGTTGACAGCTTGCCTGCCACTTCCGAGTCATCCGTACAAAGTCGGGATGTATACGAGCTGTCGCATGTATTTTACGTGGTATTATCCTAAATACTCTACCCTCTTCGTCGAATGTATATAGCCAAGATCCGTCCTGCAGGAAGGACGAGGAGGAGGGCGCAGTTGAGACGTCAAATTCGACCCCAACCCCCATTTTCAATTTTTTACTTGGTCCAGCTGCTCACCTGCGTCATACGTCAAAAACAACCTCCATCGCGTTAAAGGCAGTGTTGCCAGGCCAAACTCTGATCGGCACCTCGCATTCCACCGTCTCCACTTTCACCTCCTTCCAACCTCGCTCTTTCTCTTCCTTTGGTTCAGGCCACCCCCGCTCTTCTTCTTCACCTTCACCTGCCTCTTCTTCCCCCTCTTCTTCCTCATCACCATCATGGTATCGTCGTTCGCCACTGCCAAGCAGAGACGACACCAGATACTGCGTCCACGTTGCCGGCCCCGTTTCTATTTCCCCTTTCATCCGCTCCATCGGCGCAATTGTTTCCGACGCCCGGTACGGAACCCCCCACTCCCCTGCTCTCCCGTCTCGAACGAGATGCTTGAACCGCGACCCGTTGCTCCCAACCTCCGAGGACTCGCTTGCTACTCCTACCAACAGGCACAGCTTGACCCGCCATGAAAGACCCCCCGCACCCTGCTGCTCCTCCCCAATTTGGACCTGAAACGCCGGACTCGCATCCGAGGGAATATCCAGCGAAAAAGTTGTTCGCAAGGTCGCTGCCACGAATGAAGAATGGTGTTCCGCGTGCACCCGCCTCATGTGCCGCACGTTGCCAGCAGTAGATATAGGCCCGGGTAATCTTTCTTGGGCTTCCAGCAAAGCCGACAACTAGGCCAACCACATCACTTGAAGTTGGAAAAAAAAAACCCCGTCGTCACTCACCGATAACACTCTCGCCCGACTCTGTACTTCATTTAATTCCACCACGCCTAGTACGGTCTCCCCAAGTCGATATGCCGATTTGGGAAAAGTCAATACCGCGACTTTGACTCCATCTTTGTTGACATCGTAAGAAACTAGGGGACATACATCAATATGAAAAGGCACACCGCCCACTCCGGGCGTAATGCATTATCAATATCACTTACCCTTTCTTGGGTTTCGAGTTATGATCTCCACAGCCTCTCTACACCCTGTCAGCGAACCGTTCTCGGACTCAATCTCACGCTCGAGGTCACCTGCATCGACGGATTTGGCAGTGGCGCCACTAGTAATAGAGCCAGGTACCAGGGTCCCAAGAAGGCGCCGTCCGTACTCCCGTGTTTCATCTAGAGAGCGCGAGCTGGCTTTCACTACAAATCATCACGGGACCTGAGTGAATTTTTTTTCATAAATCAGTAACGCACGGGCATGCGTACATGATGACGGTGGCGGCGCAGAACCCTTGTTCGACCCACTCGCATGTTTGAGTGGGCCATCCACGACCTTGGGTGCGAACTCAGCAGTCGCGCGCTGTCTCGTCACCGGCCACAGCAGGTCATACAACCTTGGAGTAGCACTCACTGCATAAAATACCATTAATTAGTCTTTTAAGCCCAGTGCACAGCAACGAAAAAACGAAAACTCGTACCGGCGACGTGATTGTAGACACGGATCGGCACCTTCATGACGCGACTCACACTATTTGCCCCTGTGGGACCCAGACTGCTCGAAGACCGCATCGCCGAAGCGCTCGCACGACATGTGCCGACGATGAGCTCGTAAGAAAATTTGAGCGACCTGCCTCGAAACGTTGGTGGCAGATTGGCAGGTAACATCAATGAGTACGTGTCTCGGAGCACGGCAAGTCAGCACCACAATGTGTTCTTTGTAACTTTTCTTTGGCAAAATTCGGTGCTCACAGGTTCGTGATTCTCCTGGAGCGAGGGACAGATCGACAGCGAGCATTGCAGGTTGTACTTCGAATGTTGGTAACGGCATCTCGACATCGACATTCTCCTCCTCCACGTCGTTGAGACCGTTCGTCGAGTGGCCGGAAGAGGCAGGGCTAGGCGCCGCTGACGCGATCGAAGTCGTACGCGGTCTTCCCGATCTCCAAGGCGAAGAAGGTTGCTGCAGGGGCGATGACGGTGCAGAAGACGAGCCCGATGGCGAAAGGAGTGAAAACAATCCACTTGCTAGCGATAACGCCCGACCTTGCCGGGATTTGTTACGTTCCTGTACGCGGTGTCGCGACGTGATATCCATACTGCCGCCACCGACGATAGGGCGTTTGAGGAGTCGCATTCGGAGTGCAGTCAGTGCTTTGGCGTGTTCTGGCGACATCGTTATACCCGGGAGAGGCGTGACCGAGAAAGTACCCAGCAGCTGTGCGTAGGAATAGAGGATAAGTTCAGTGTTGTAGTCTGGGAAGATGGCGCTCCGGGGTGGAGGTGCACCATGACCTAAGCCAAGTTGAGAGGATCGTCCTGAAGATTGTATGGGTGGAGGTCGCAGGTGTGGCTGAGGTTCTCGTTTTAACACGGGTGACTGTCGGATGGGTTCGTTGATAGGGGGAGATTTGGGGGATGGCGTACCGGGGTAAGGTGTCACTGGAGACTCTGCGATCGGATCGAGGGCCAGCGAGAATGTCGATGTCGACGAACTTGCCAGACCTGGTGGAGGCGGAGGAGCGGGTACTTCGCTGAACTGGGTCTGCCCATCTGCCAGGGACTGTTTCCGTGCATGTGGATGGTGTGGGGGGAGCTGGAAGTCAGACGTGCGAGGTAGAGGCGAGGCTGCCGTTGGCGTCGGGCCTGAAAGGGACGTTCAAGCAAACCGGATCATCGAACGTGTAACGAAGAGACCTGAGAGATGCTCACCTGGGGTCGCGTCTGAGAACTCGTTGTAGGCTCTGACATACTGCGACCCTGGGCTCTCGCCTACAGACAGATCGTGGTCCGGGGCAGGAATGTCCACCGACAGCGAGCGCGACTTTTCGATGAGACTTCGTCTCTTCTGTTCCAGTACGTCCCGGCCTCCAACTCTGGCGTTAATACCACTGTTACAAGAAGCTTGTTGTCCGATAAGTCTCTTCCGTGTGGGTATGTCACGACTATTGCTCGGCGTGGAGGTGATGGTGGCAGCAGTTGCCAGAGGAACTCCTGCGGAGGGTCTGGGGATGCCAGGGGACGTAGGTGGTCTCGCAAGGGGAGCGGAGCTGATGGAATGGGCACCCCGTCTGTGCGTATTGTAACTACCATTATTTCTCGCCCTGGGCGATGACTCTGGCGTGCGCGTGTTCGTGAATGTGATCGTCACCGTGAACGGCTCGCCTGCGAAATAGGACGCTTGCGACGGCGATACGTGCACCCTGATCGCGGAGTCAAGAGCGTCGGCCGTTGTCACAGTCGTCGTGGACTCATCTTGCGCAGACATTGCCCACTGCGGTCGCGAGGCTAGTATGTAGTTGGAGTAACGAGACGGACTCTGAAAGCGGTTCTGTACGGGGTATATATGCGACACGAGGAGTAGCTGAGAAAGTGTCGGCGAGGACGAGGACGACGATGGGAAGACGCTGGCCAACTGCCCATCGTTCTCACCGTCAAGCTATGGATTATATATATAACCACCAGGGAAATCAACGACTTCCTCCCATTCCTCCGACCAGATCTCTAGTGAGCCCGCTGGAGTTGTGGACCAGCTACCTCCACATACACATTGATTACACGTCATGATCGAAAATAAGAGTTTCGACTGGCGGACATCGTCGTGTACCGTACGCGACCAATTCAACCGTTTCTCCTGTGAAGCGATTCCGTCGACGCACAGAGGATATGCGTTGGGCGAGTACGTTTTGATGTTGGTCAAATTACCATCTCATTTGTACCATTTGAGTGCAATGCGGTGAGTAGGCGTTTTTGGGGGTTTGACGGGTATATGGCGTCGTTCTCCAGACCTGCGGTGTCGCTCTGTGGGCCGTGACGAGCACTTCTAACTGTCCCTGCTAAGTGACTTTTCCTATTGCACAGCAACAGGACTGCTACGTAAGATTCAAGGCAAGCCAAAGTCGACACCGTATACGGCTGAGACCGTCACGGGAGTTGATCATTGGATGCGGGTTTTCTCCAGCCGAGACAAGATCACTGCGGTTGTGGAACGCATTGCACATTTTGCTGATGGGTTTGTGTTTTGATCACACCATTCCTTGACGATGTACGCGTCTTATTCCTGCGATACAGGTACAAGTACATAACTAGGCGGCGTCGTGCGAAGAATTGAATGATACCAAACCGAGGACAAAGAGGCCAAGGTGCCAGCGCTTATGTCTGCAGGCGCCCAGCTGGTTGCAACTTCCCATTTCCTCGTCGAATCAAACCATACTATCGATTGAGATTTTTGTTTTAAAATGGCCCGCCAGCATCCGAAGAAGCGGTACCTCTTCGAATCTAGGAAGTCCCGTCCCACGTCCAATCTTCCTTTGGTACGCCAATTCATTTTCTCCCACCGATGGTGTTTATCGACATCGAAAACCGGCTCCAGGAACCATTTCAGGAGCCGGTTGCGGATACCACCTCCATCGCTGAGATGTCGGGCTGTGCTTCTTGGTGGACTCTTTCTAGGATGAAGCGCTTCGTGCATCAGTTCAACCACAGCCAGCCAAGATCCGTCACTCCACAGGTGGTTGGTACGAGTGCGGTTGGGGGACCACGGGAACAGCAGGGACAACCACAGGCAGCTCCATGTAACGATGTATGTGACGCGCATCAGGTGATGAAAGTGCTCTAACCAAGCCTGATCGACAGAATCAAATGGCATCCGACAGGGCAGAACCAGGACTTCACCCGGGTATCGATGACGCCGCACGAGCCTTCGATAACATTAATCCCATGTCATGTCTTGGCGGATGTGCTCTTAATATCGTCGCCGACGCCGACACCGCATTCACCGACATCCAATATTCCACTGATGCGTATCTCAAGCCTTTCCAAGTTTTCAATGAAGTCGTCACAACTCTTTCCAGGGTAATTATCTCTATTTTCTGCGCGCACAGCTTTGTGATGGAATTCATGTCCTAGGTCCACCCCTATGCCCAGCTTGCGCTGGGAATTTTGACGGCCGCTTCTCAGGTACCCCTCCACTAATATATATGCATTCGTCATCTTATATGGTGGTTTGTAGCTGCTCATGAAACAAGCAAATTTGGACAAGGCAGTATTCAGCTTGCTGAAAATGATCCGGGGTGTCTACGAATTTCTTGCCGAAGAAGATACGATCAACAATATCAATGATATGAAGGGTACGCTTGTGAAGATTGCAAGAGTGATAAGCGACTCTGCGCTGTTTATTAAGGACTATTCAAAGACGAAGAGCTTCTGTAAGTCTTATTGCACCCTTCTCGGCTTGACATAGTATTGATGCCGTTCGCACTCAGGGAAAAGGACCAAAAAAAATATCCGCTCCAACACTCTGGCCATCGTAGATGACTACATCACAACCCTAAACGATCTAATGCAGCAGTATCGTGACCATGCGGCTCGGGATATTCAAATCAACATGCACCACGTATTGGAGGACTTGAACCTCGAAGGCATGGCCTACGCTGGTGGCGCGGGTCTTGATACGACCAGAATGTGCCTCGAGGGGACCAGAACCGAGATTTTGCAGTATATCATTGATTGGATCACCGAGCCTCAAGTTGAACCTCGCCGTATCCTGTGGCTTCAGGGGCAGGCTGGAAGAGGAAAGTCAGCCATTGCGCATACAATCGCTGCCTGGATCAAGGACGCAGGCGGACTTGGATCCTGCTTTTGCTTTGCGCGCGACAGGCTGGCCGAACGTCGTGAAGAGAAGCTTTTGACAACTATCGCTCGTGATCTGGCAGACCGTGAGCCCGCATTCCGGCGAGCACTGGCTGATGTGGTCTCGAAGGACTACTCTCTCAAAACCACACGAGACGTGATGCAGCAGTGGAAACGATTCATCTTGGAACCACTGTCCAAAATTAATGGGGAAATCATTGGGAACGTGGTTGTGGTCATTGATGCGTTGGACGAAAGCGGGCCGGACACGTCAAGGAGTCGTATTCTATCCCTTCTCACATCACCGGAAGCTGGCCAGCTGCCTGCTAATTTCCGCATTCTTTTGACATCCAGACGATTGCCGGATATCGAGGAAATCCTTAGTAGTTGTCAACATGTAGCGGTGATGTCTCTGGATGAAGTTCCCCCGGTGTCCGTTGAGCATGACATCCATCTATTTGTTTCTGATGAACTCCGCCGCCTCTACCTCCAAAAAGTCGTTGGACCCAAGGAGATAGATCAGATTACTCAGAAGTCGGACGGCCTGTTTGAATGGGCACGGTTGGCTTGTGAGTTCATCAAACGGAAAAGGGCTGGACGAACTCCAAGGGAGCGCTTCGACGATGTAATTGCTCTTGAGTCGGGGGGAGGTGGGACACTTCTGGACGAAACTTATATCACGATACTGGAGAGTGCTATACCACGGACGGACCGGATATCCCTGGCACGGTTCCATTCAGTGATGCAACAAATACTGACATCATTGATACCCCTGCCAATGTCAACATTGCAGCTCATGCGGAAACACTATCCCAATGACGAGGACCACTATGACGTTGCTGTCATCCTGGAGTTTATGGCACCGGTGTTGGGTGGCATCAATGACTCCTCTCCTGTTCGCCCTCTCCATGTATCTTTTTATGACTTCCTCATGGATCAGTCACGGAGTGGGGTCTACTACATCAGCATGCCCGGGCCATATGACCTAGCCTTTGCTTCGCTGCAGATTCTATGCAAGGAGTTGCAATTCAACATCTGCAAATTGGAGAGCTCCTACCTCAGCAATTCCGAAGTCCCTGATCTACATGAAAGAATCAACAAGTACATCCCTCCCCATCTATCCTATTCTTGTCAATTCTGGGCCAAACACTTACAGAAGACTGCCTTCAACTCAGTACTTGCAAATCTAGTGGGGACCATTGTGGGGAGTGAAAAAATTCTCTTCTGGCTGGAGGTTTTAAGCATCATTGGAGTGTTTGGAAAAGCTGTAGATGCCCTTGTCTGCACTGCCACATGGCTATTGGTGAGTTCATTATGCTTGGGTTTCACCCCGTTCCCCCCTAACATGCATCTGAAGGACCAGGTGGGATTTGAAGATGCATCAACCATGGTGCAAGATGAGATCAAGTTTGTCCAGAACTTTGGCAGTGCAGCCTCACACAGTGCCCCACATCTTTATATATCTGCATTGCCCTTTATTCCTTCAAACACAAAACTGTCAAAAGTGCTTGTACCAAAATTTGACTACCTGGTGGGCATTCCTGCAGGAGGGCACAAAGAGTGGACAGTTACCCAGCTAGCTCTAGAGGGGCATTCCAGTGAAGTCAATTCAGTTGCATTCTCTCCTGATGGGAAGAGGATTGTCTCAGGATCACATGACAAGACTGTGAGAATCTGGGATTTTGAAAGAGGTGTACAGATTGGCAGCCCCCTTCAGGGACATACTGGCTGGGTGCAGTCAGTTGGGTTTTCCCCTGATGGTAAGGAGATTGTATCAGGGTCACATGACACCACTGTGAGGATATGGGATGCTGAGAGAGGGGTGCAGATTGGTGGCTCACTTGAGGGGCATACTGGTGTAGTCTGGTCAGTTTCCTTCTCCCCTAATGGCAAGAGGATTGTCTCAGCATCAGAGGACACAACTGTGAGGATCTGGGATGTAGGGAGGGGGATACAGATTGGCAGCTCTCTTCAGGGGCATACTGATTGGGTCTGGTCAGTTGCATTCTCTCCTGATGGCAAGAGGATTGTCTCAGGGTCAAGGGACAATACTGTGAGGGTGTGGGATGCTGAGAGAGGTTTGCAGATTGGTGGTCCTCTTCAGGGGCACACTGATTGGGTCCAGTCAGTTGCATTTTCACCTGATGGCAGCAGGATTGCATCAGGGTCACTTGATAAGACTGTGAGGGTTTGGGATGCTGAGAAAGGTCTGCAGATTGGTGGCCCTCTTCAGGGGCACACTAACTGGGTCCAGTCAGTTGCATTCTCCCCTGATGGAGGGAGGATTGCCTCAGGTTCATTTGACAAGATTGTGAGGATGTGGGATGTTGAGAGAGGTTTGCAGATTGGCAGTGCTCTTCAGGGGCATGCTCATAGGGTTCAATCAGTTGCATTTTCCCCTGATGGCAGGAGGGTTGTCTCTGGGTCAGCTGACAAGACTGTGAGGGTATGGGATGCTGAGAGAGTTCTGCAGATTGGTGGTCCTCTTCAAGGGCAAATTGATTGGGTTCGATCAGTCACATTTTCCCCTGATGGTAAGAGGATGGCATCAGGGTCACTTGACAGAACTGTGAGGGTATGGGATGGTGAGAGAGGTGTGCAGATTGGTAGCCCTCTTCAGGGGCATGCTAATTGGGTCCAGTCAGTTGCATTCTCCCCTAATGGAAGGAGGATTGTCTCAGGATCACTTGACAAGACTGTAAGGGTTTGGGATGTTGAGAGGGGTGTACAGATTGGCCATCCTCTTCAGGGGCATGGTGATTGGGTCTGGTCAGTTGCATTCTCTCCTGATGGCAAGAGGATTGTCTCAGGGTCACTTGATAAGACAGTGAGAGTTTGGGATGTTGAGAGAGGCCTGCAGATTGGAAATCCTCTTCAGGGGCATGTTGATTGGGTTCGATCTGTTGCATTCTCCCCTGATGGCAGGAAGATTGTCTCAGGGTCACTTGACCAGACTGTGAGGATTTGGGATGCTGAGAGAGGTGTGCAGATTAGCAATCCTCTTCAAGGGCATGATAATGGGGTTCAATCAGTTGCATTTTCCCCTGATGGAAAGAGGATTGCCTCAGGGTCATTTGACAAGACTGTGAGGGTCTGGGATGTTGATAGAGGTCTGCAGATTGGTCCTCTTCATGGGCATGATGATTGGGTCTGGTCAGTTGCATTCTCCCCTGATGGGAAGAGGATTGTCTCTGGGTCATCTGATAAGACTGTGAGGGTGTGGGATACTGAGAGAGGTGTACAGATCTACTGCCTTCCTCTAGGACATACTGGCTCAGTGGTCACAGTTGCATTCCTCCTTGATGGCAACAGGATCATCTCAGGTTCATTTGACAAAACCATGAGAATATGGGACACCCAAATATATGATGATGTGATCACCAGCTATCAAATGGTAGAAAGGTCCACATGTAATCAAAAGGGTGCATTGATTGCATCTAATAGGGAAAATGGTGAGTGGTTTGCTACTAACTTGTATTGTGTCTTCACTTAACATTGTAATCTCAAGCTCTTACAGCACATCCCATTTGCTTTTCATCAGTTTCTTCACATGCACTGCATGACAGTGAACAACTCCTTCATGGTTTCCAGCCCAATGGTGTTGATGGTTGGCTTGAACCAGTCAAGCTCCATCCTGATGGGTGGTTTAGAGGTCCACAAGGAAGATTGCTGCTCTGGTTACCTCCAACTTTTTGGATGCCATTTTACTCAAGTTGTAATACAATTGTGATTCCAAATACTTGTTGCACAGAGCTGGACATGAGCCACATGGTCCATGGGGATAAGTGGCATCAGTGCTTTGAAGATAACAGACTAATTTTGACATGAACATATAGTACATTTGATATTTGATATTTGTATTACAATACTTATGAATTCTGTGAAGAAAGTGTTATATTTATTCTTTTACTGGACTACCCCCTTGATAAGGACACATCTGAGCTTGAGCTATAAGTATCTTATGCAAAAGAAATGAATTGTTATAGGGGAATCCAGAAGTATACATATATATCATTAGACTTATTACAAGAATTGTCTGAGATATCAAGCAAGATCAAGCAATGTGATGTCACATTCACAGGTTCAATGAACACATGGCTGCAACTCTGAAAATGTGGTCAAAGATTCTATCAAGCAACCAGGGTTAGATGGGAAGAAATTGGTGTGGAAAGAGAGTGGGGAGGGCTGAATGATAGGCAGGTTGAGGGGACTCTCAATTTTTGGGGGTACTTGTTACCCTGTTTTGAGGACAGGAAAGCCCTAGATGCTCTAGCCATGAGGCTCCCAAACTAACCCATAGTGTGCAGGCTTGTCTCCAATATTCAACATTCCCTACCAGCCAGGATACAGCATGGACATTGCTAGACAGCTCTCTAACCTTTCTTGCAGGGCTGCTTACCCCTCAGGGAAGGTATCTACTGACCACAAACACTAGAGGTTAAGTGGAAAGATTACCCAGTGCTCCTACTGATGTAACAGCCTGTGCTTTTTCACTATGAATGTTATCCTAGTTTACCAGGTATAGACACCTTCTGGTTAGGGTTAGCTTAGATGTGCTCATAGATGCTTTACTTAGTCAGCATAATTGCATTGACTCAGCATGGATTGCTGCAGCCAATAGCATTTATCTCTCATCTGTTTGGTTTGTTCTATGATGGTACAAACACTTGTAGTAGTATAAATACTGTCACTCTTGTTGTAGACACTCCAATTGAGTTCATTTGTGCATTGTTGCATTAACTCTTTTCCACTAAGCTCTCTGTCAGTTCATAGGAGTGACCAAGTGCAGTCATTTTTGATTGTCAGTGTTACACTTGAACTCAATTATCAATACTCCCCCACTCTGCTTGCTCCCAGGCTTGAGGGAAATGTATACCTGGACTCCAGGGTTAAGGAGCTTTGTTTTTTTACTTTTGTTTTCTTCTCCAAGATGTGCCTTTAGTATTGTCCACCTATCAGCTGGAGGTTGTACATCAGCAAGATGGCAAAAGTTCTGAGAGTCTGAAAAGATCTGAAACTTCTGATATCAGATAATTCTCAGAGTGCCAGACAAGCAGTCAGTCAGAACAGCAGACATTCAGTATTCTCAGAGCTCTCAGGTCACCCATCAGATATTCTCAGAAGCCTCTGATCATCAGACAGTCAGAGCAGCACACCCTCAGAATATCTCAGATCAGCAGACTATCAGATATTCTCAGAATTTTAGATCATCAGATAGTGAAAATAATACCCCCCAGATGTTTTTGGAAGTCTCAGATTATCAGGTAGTCAGTACATCAGATCATCAGATGCTCTCAGAAATCTCAGATCACAAGACAGTCAGAACAACAGACCCTTAGATATTCCTCAGATGTGTCAGATCACCAAACTATCAATGCAACAGGCCCTCAGATGTTTTCAGAAGTCCTGGATAACAAGACAATTAGTACATGCCCTCAGGTATCCTCAGGGGGCTCAGATCACCAGACAATCAGTACAAGAGGCCCTCACATACTCTCAAAATTTTCAGATAAACAGACAGTGAATGGTAGTACCTCCCAGATATTTACAGAAGTCTCAGATTATCAGAAAGCCAGCACTACCAGTCTATCAGATATTTTCAGAAGTCTCAAACTATCAGACAGCCAGATTGATCACTCCTAGATATTCTGAGAAGGCTTAGCCCACTAGACTGTCAGAATGGCAGAGCCTCCAGCAGGAGATTATTGGGGGGGCTTCTCTAGGACTGTAACTCTGGAATATGTTGATTTTATGATGTACCAGTATATGTCTCACAGTTGCTTCACACTCCTATATATATGAGAGAGACTACAGAGTGAATTTGATATACTGTATGTACATAATACACAGTACATAATATTAAGGAGGGGGAAGAGCAAATATATGACATGACATATAGTCAAAGGGGAGAGATCTGTACATTACAAGAAAATACTTCCTTCCTTCCTGACATTTCACCAACTGAGGCTGCATGCAGGCCTGCTTTTCTGAATCTCAGTGCTTGAGGAAGAGATTGACTTTGTCAATGCTTGCATCCAGGAAGTAGCCACCAGTATTGTGGTGGTCATCCATTGTCAATGCAATCCATGGAAGCTTCAACAAAGGGGGTTGATGGCAGGCAGTGGCTACAGCAGCAGGGGGAGTGGTGCAGTAATGGCAGTGGTGAGATTGTCAAGTTTTGCAGACATACCTGTGAACAGCACATTTTACTCTGGTTTACTGTCCTTTTCAGGCAAGTTGGCCACATGGGAAAAATTCAGCAAAGATATGCCTCAACATTGGTCAGTGAATATTCCTTTAATGCACCATCAGAACTCAATAAAAAATATTTTCTGACTCCAGGAGCACTAGAGGATGTATTCTGATGGGACCAAAGCCAGGAATTTTTTTTTTTTTCAAAATTCTGAGGTCTTTGGGATTTGTCCCAGCAGTATGCCAGGGGGTATTCTTCCACATAGGAACAGTCTGCTACTACTCATGGTGTCACCCACAGCTCTGTAAGAGTAATAAACAGTACTAAGAACATCATATTCCAAATTTTCAACCAACACCTGAAGCATAATCATCTGTAAAAAACATACTAGTAGGACATCAACTATCTAAGACTGTTGCTGGCTGCTGTGCATCTCTTTTGCAAGTTGTTTGGTGTCTGCATCTATTCCAATGGTTGGAAGGGTTGAGACTGATGAAACATCAGATTTTACATGCTCACTCAACCTAGAAATGAGGAAAATTAATCAGAGAACTCTGACACAAGTGTGGTCATACACAGTCAATGATGGTATTCAGAGTGGGTCCAGCTGACAAAGCTCAGGCACTTAACCCTAGCTAAACCCTAACTTCATCTTCAGCTTTTTTTTGGAGGGTTCAAGCTCCAATGCTGTCTCCACATATGGAAGTATCTTGATAGTTTGAAAATTGCTTCAAAGGCAAACAAAACAGTAGTATATGTAGATCAAGGTGTGTATAACAGTACAGTAAAAAAATACAGTGCTTTCAACACTGCACATACCAACATCCATTGATCACCAGGATGCCCCAAACTTCCCTTCACATAGGGACACTACAACTATTTGATGATGCTATGCCTGCTACTGCACAGATGTGGAATGATGAAATCAGCATGAGTCTTGAGGATGACAGTGACCTTACAGATTGGATGGACATGTCATCTGACACCTCAGGGATGTCCTCTCCTGCACTGAGCCCCATGGTGCTGTCCCCTCTCTCTCCAGCATCCTCACTTGCCTCTTCCCAGTGATCTATGTCAGTTGATTCTGAGTCAACTAGCACCATCTCAATGATGGACATGATTATTGCACCATATACCCAACTTCTGGATAAAATTGAGGCACTATGTGACAGGGTTGAGGCTGTGCACATCCTTGAACATCTGGGGGAACCCATACCTAAGGCCTCACAACTCCCTCTTCTTAGTCACTTTGCAGAACATTGCCCTTTGTTATTTTGGAAGAAACTCTGTGTCAATCCAGAGGTATTTGACAAGATTCTGGATCAAATAAGTGGTCATCTGGTCTTTCAAAACCAATCAAACAACAAGCAGTTACCCATCTTGATATGACTCACAATATTCCTCTACCATGCTGGCCACTACAGGAACACATACTTGCTGTAAGATGTCAGCCAATAGGCTGGTGTTAGTGTTGGAACAGTAGTGAACTGTACTCACTGTGTGATTGCCACCCTTCTAGATTGGCATGATAAGTTTGTGTACATTCCTGGTGCCCAGTCAGAGGAAATGTGGCATCACAGTGCCTCATGCCTGGTAGTAAGCACTTTCTGGGTGAATTTTAGATGAATTTTGCAGCATTATGACTTTTGGTATAAACTTCAGATGTGCATCACTTCACAGTTGGACTCTGGACCAGGTGGCCATTTTAGCTAAGTTGCCAATTCACAGAGTCAAGCAGCACCTTGAGCCACTTGCCATTGCTGCAAATGCAACACAGAGCAACTATGCATGGCTAGATGTTGTCCTGGTCACCCTTGTGATTTTGTATCACAAAATTAGTGATCCAACTCTCAACCCTACCATTTGTGAAGCAGCTCAAAACAGTTTGGAAAAATGCTGGAAGAAAGCTGACCAAGATGTTTTCATTCTCATGGTCATCCTCAATCTGTACTTATGGGTTGCCTGTTTCTTGGAGTGCAGTCCTTACCAGAATTTCTCAACTTTATGGCACCTCTCCCACAGAGTCTTCCAGTGGCTTTATGGGAAGGAGCCAAATCTTGAATTTTGAAGGACACTGCAGGAATATGTCAGTGAAATGGGTGGATGGTCTGCAGTTGACATGGGCCTTGATCAGCATGCAGAACAGGCCAAATGTGAGGTATGTGTGTCTTGCAGTGGCATGTTTGAAATACCTGTACTAATTGAGCTTTCATGATGGTCTACAGAATCAAAGCATGAACCTCATCCAAGTTTAGTGGAATATGGATCAAATCTACATTGGGCTGTGTGATGATGCATCACATCCTACCATTACAAGAAATGGCCATCCCAGTTTCATTCAGCTTGCCGTTCATGTTCTTTCTGTTGTCCCTAACTATGCTGCCATGGAACATCTATTTAGTCTGTTTGGCATTATCCATTTGAAGCTCTGCAACCACCTGTCAGTCAAGAAAGTGCACAAGCAAGCTCTCATGAGGGCTGACACAATTACTGAACATAGTTCATCAGGGGGGGGTTGAAGTGCTGGTATTCCCAGTTAATTATGGTGAGTGGTTATCTGTCTGGTATGAATTGGATAATGGTGTATAAGGCATGATCATCTACAAATCATAATGATAATAGTCAGATAATGCATTAGATAACCTGGCAGACATTTTACTATCTAGTCAACTGCATATAAGCCTGATATAAGAATTACAATACTTTTGTCATCATGATATAATGATGACAAGAGCTGATATGCCATATATAATAATGCTATGTAGTTGACAGTACATTATAATTGCTCATCAGATAATATCACCATGATATCAATGACAATATTATTTTCAGTCTGATTTCATTTTGATCATCAATATCTAGTCTTGTCATCTATGTCATTTTATGATCATTTGAACAACTCTTCCCCAGCCACAAGTGTGGGAATGTCTTTGTAATGACTGTATAGTACATGTTATATAAACTCATCCTCTCTCCCCTTCTCTCTCTTCTTCACTCTTGTCTCTGAGTTCTACCTCAGGGCAAGAGTCACTCTAAGACTCTCAGTCATAGGGTTCATATCCAGGTAAGTGTACCCTTGTGTGAAGTCATCTGTAAGTGTCTTTCTCTGCTGTATTTTCGCTTTTTTGGAGGTTTGATTAGTTCATCATACTTCATAGTGTACTCAGTAGGTACTCATGATGTAATTGATATTGAATGAAAATGCTTTCTTGTAATATCATGATTGATATGTTCAATTGAGGGTTGCTATAACAATTTTTATTTTTAAGCTGTTGGTGGTGTCAATGACAATTGTTGGTAATGTCTGATAATGAAAGACATATATGATCTACTGTTCACATTCTGATACATATGATTTACTCTACCTAAATGATATCTTTTGACCTATGCTGCCAAGGCTCCCAGAGAATATATAGCATTACCAATGTGTATGTCATTATGATATACCTTATAGGGCTTTACAGGGTAGATAAAGTCTTATATAACATTATCATTTCATTAAAATTTTCCTGATGTTTCCTTTGAGGCATGAAGAGGAATTTTGCAGAAGTTGGTGATGAAGAGTTGGCTACTATCTCACCTCAAGTGGCAGGAACTCCAACTGGCCACCAGACCAGTCCAACCTCCAGCCTACCACTAGCCCAAAACTCCTCCATCCCAGCAGCTACCATCACACCCACATGCTCCCACATTGTGACTGCTACTGTACCAGCTCAGCACAGCAGCACTGTGCATACCTCAAATCCAGCCACTGCCACCACCACCCAATCCCAAATGCTGCACAATACAACTTCTGTTCCTGCAGCTGTAACTTCAACAGCTCTCCAGCTCCCTTCCACTTCCAGCTTTGTCACTACTCTGGAATCCACTATACCTGGGCCATCAGATCATGAAATGCAAAGGGGTTGTCAATTCACACCCATTGCAACTGAGCTCATTCACAATGTTGAAGCTGAAGAGGACTCCAATCCATTGCCAGTGCCAGTGGTGACACATACCATAGGATCTGGCTATGTTCCATTACCTCTCAAGGACCTTTTCCATTTACCTACTTCCAGAGAATCAGTTACCATGTTGAAACTCCAAGACTTTCAGAACAGATGTGAGATGGGTTTGCATTGCAAAATTACCCTTCATGATTCCATACATAACCAGAATACTGTGATACATCTTGAGGACTGTTGGATATGAGCTTGATCACATAGTAGTGATAAGATATTGATTACATTCCCTTGCCCTGCTGGCTCAGGCTTTTATACTATGTGGGAATATTATTCTAGAACAATCTACTGTTATGTAGTTCTATCAACTACCTTTGAGTACTTGATATGAAATGCTGGTATCTACTCAGCAATACCAACACTCCCCCTCAAGCCAGGGTCATACCCATCTCCTTGGTATGCCTCTCATGCTTGTCTCTAGGTAGTGCTTTAGTAAATATATCTGCTGTTCGGTACCTATCTGAACAATGTCAAATCTTGTCCTTCTTTTCTCATGTGTATAATGGTGAGATATGTCAAAGTGTTTCATCCTGGCATGAAACTGGGGATTGTAGGCTAGAGCTGGTGCTCCTTCACTGTCTGTCATTATCTTAGTTGGCTCTGTCTGTTTGTACCCTATTTCTGCATATAGCTTTCATAGCCATACACACTCTCAAGTACATTTAGCCAGCATGACATATTCCACTTCAGTTGTTGACAGCACAATTAAGGTTTGTTTCTTTGAGCCCCAAACAATAGCTCCCCCTTGGGCTAGGAACATGTAACCCATGACAGATGCATGGTTCTCTGTATTGGCAAAGCTCACATCTACATACCCTTGAAATATTTGGGTAGTAGTATTGCCTTTCTTTGCACTATACATTATTCCATAGTCTTTTGTTCCTTGTAGGTACCTCAGTATCTGTTTGGTCACAACCCAATGTCTTAAGTCTGGGTTTGATGTAAATGAGGCCAATCTATTTATGGCATAGGCAATATCAGGCTGTGTGGCAACTGCAGCATACATCAGAGATCTGATCAGGGAAGCATACTTATTTTGGTTAGTTGCTTCTTCCCATTCCTGCTCTGGGAACATCTGGACCTTTGTGTCTCATCAGTAAATTTACACAAGTCTTATATAAGCTTATTTGAGCTTATCTGGCTAACTCAACTTATGCCTCATCACAAATTTCAACATGAGGGTTGCCATTGTACCTAGTTCTGAGAGAAATATGAAGATAATGCATTCTAAAGTAATGCTCTTACTAGTTCCACTGTAGGTGGCAAATTGTGGTTGGATTTTAGTTGACAAAGACAAATAAGCCACAATAAGCTCAAAAAAGATGCTTGTAAATTTACTGATGCTGCAGGTGTTTTCACACTGTTCATGCCCTCTAGCCCTTGTGCACATAGTATAGAATCTATGTACCATGTCTGCCCTATGAACAGAGTTCCTTTGGCTTGGTCTCATGTGATTTCTATACCAACTATTTTCTTAGGGTCCTTGAGGTCAGTAACTTCAAACATAGACTGTAGTTGTGTTTTTAGTGATGTCATAATTCCCTGTCATGACATGAACAGTAAGAGATCATCTACCCATATGGTAATGATTTCTATTCCTTCTGTCATCCACCAGACATATGCACAGGGGTCTGACCACAGGTGCTTGAATCTGCCTTGCACTAACTGTCTATTCAGTTTGATGTTCCACTCTCTTCCAGACTGGCTTAACCCATATAATGTTTTTATTAGGCAGCACACATGTTGCATACCATCATTGAAGCCTTTGGGCTGTTTCATATACACTTCTTCTTTTAGCATGCCATTTAAGTAAGCACCCTTTACATCCATTTGTTGTATTTCCCAGTCCTGGGAAACTGCTAGTGCTAGTATTGCCCTGATAGTTTCCAGCCTCACTACTGGTGAGAATGTATCTGTATAATCCATCCCTGGTATTTGTGAGTACCCTTTTGCTACTAAGTGTGCTTTATATTTTTCTAATTTTCCTTCTTTGCTGTACTTCTGAATGAGGACCCATTTGTTGGATACTGGTATCCTACCCTTTGGTAAGTCAGTTAGTTCCCATGTCCCCATTCAGCATAGCTGATGCATCAGCAAAACCATTTGTGACTGTGCAGTGTTGTACAGCCACCACAGAGTCCCACAGTGTGACAGGAAGGTCCCCCTCTGTACAGTGCTGCACAGTGGCTGCCAACTCATTAAGTACTACATTTCAGACCTCACATGCATTTTAGTATGAATGTACACATCAGTAAATTTACAAGCATCTTTTTTGAGCTTATTGTGGTTTATTTGTCTTTGCCAACTAAAGTCCAACCATGCATCAGGGAAATTTCAATGAAATGATTATGTTATATAAGACTTTATCTACCCTGTAAAGCCCTATAAGGTATATCATAATGACATACACATTGGTAATGCTATATATTGACTGGGAGCCTCAGCAGCATTGGTCAAAAGTTATCATGTAGGTAGAGTAAATCATATGTATCAGAATGTGAACAGTAGATCATATATGTCTTTCATTATCAAACATTACCAACAATTGTCATTGACACCATCAACAGCTTAAAAATAAAAATAAAAATTGCTATAGCAACCTTCAATTGAACTTATCAATCATGCTATTACAAGAAAGCAATTTTATTCAATATCAATTACATAATGAGTACCTACTGAGTACACTACTAAGTATGATGAACTACTTAAACCTCCAAAAAAGTGAAAATAAAGTAGAGAAAGACACTTACAGATGACTTCACACAAGAGTACACTTACCTGGATATGAACCCTAAGACTTAGAGTCTTAGAGTGACTCTTGCCCTGAGGTGGAACTCAGAGACAAGAGTGAAGAAGAGGGAGAAGGGGAGAGAGGATGAGTTTATATAACATGTACTATACAGTCATTACAAAGACATTCCCACACTTGTGGCTGGAGAAGAGTTGTTCAAATGATCATAAATGACACAGATGACAAGACTAGATATTGATGATCAAAGTGAAATCAGACTGAAAAGAGTATTGTCATTGATATGATGATGATATTATCTGATGAGCAATTATAATCTATTGTCAACTACATAGTATTATTATATGTGGCATATTAGCTCTTGCCATCATTATATCATTATGATTTATAGATGATCATGCCCTATACACCATTATCCAATTCATATCAGACAGATCACTACTTACCATAATTAACTGGGAATACCAGCACATCAAAGGTTCCCTGATGATAATTTACCAACCTACAGTGGAACTAGTGAAAAGATTACTTTAGAATCCATTATCTTCATGTTTCTGTCAGGACCAGGTATAATGGTAACCCTCAATTTAATATTTGTGGTGAGGTGTAAGTTGAGCTAGCCAGATAAGCTTGAAAAAGCTTGAAAAAGCTTATATAAGACTTGTGTAAATTTACTGATGCATGTCCTAAATACATAGTTACATACATTGGAAGTGCAGAAAGTGGTGTATTTAGAGCAGTATTTGCTCTGGAAAGTTGAACTGTGACACTGTAGTGACTGTGACCCTGTCCCAAAAAGACTGTTTTGCTGATGTAGCATGCAACCAGAAAATTGATCATGCTTGTCTGGAATTCATGGTGACATTGCATTTGCATTGAGCTACTTGTGACTTATTTGTGCTCTTGTTTAGGCTTTCTTCTAAATGAATTACTTGCCAGCTGTTGTGACCACTGGTTATGTAGTAATGGTTGATGCAATGGGTGACAAATATCTCATGCTGCCTTGTCAATGCTGCTTATATGATGTCAGTTTCTGGAACTCAGATGTGGACAAATGGAGTTTACTTACTGCATTTTTTTAGGAGCTGTGTGCCTATCTGTCTGGCATACTTGAAAGTTTTTTAGATTTTGTTTTATTGTTTATATTTTATTTCTTTGTTTTTTGGTGGACGTGTATGCTCATGAGCACATGGGGTTGGGGGTTTCACCCATAGCAAATCATAATATATGCATAAAATAACCATAATACCCATAAGACACCCAGGGGAAATGCTTTGTGCACACCGGCGAAGGTAGTGTGGGGAGTAATGAATGGCTAAGATGGGTCCGAGACACAGCCATCGAGATTCTCCACCAGAATTATGAGCTCGTACCTCCAGAAGTAGTGGTCCTGGATTAGCTACGACCCAAACGGAAAACGTGATCTTGAAGTGTAACCAACGGGTGTTGCCTTGTTTGTCTTCACTGGTCGTTCCGGCTCCTCCGTCCTACACATACATACAACAGCGTTGACAACATGGAATTGGGAGCCAACTTTGCAGCACGGCTGGAACCGTTCTTGCTGATGTCCAAATCAGCAAAAGGTGCCGCAGCTGCAAAGCTCATCCAAGACGCCACTGCTGCCCCTGGTGTGTTCGTCTTTGCCGAACTGTTAGACATGCCAAACATCCAGGAGGCAAGTCTTTACTCCTTCATTCCACGAAACCACTCGCTCTTTCCTTAACGCGCCGCAATTTCTGATCGTTAGTTGTCCACGAACAAACAATATGAGCCCTACTTTTCGCTGTTGCAGCTCTTCTCCTATCGCACGTATAGGTATTACTTGGGTAGGGTGATTCGCCGTTCTATGTCAACACGACTCTACACTGCTGATACTACTCCAGAGAACAAGGACTCCTTTCCACCCTTGAACTCTGCACAAACCACCAAGTTAAAATACCTTTCAATAGTATCCCTAGCGAGCGAACGCCGGGTCCGTACAATCACATCTCTTCGTTGTTTCTTCTAGGGGCTAATATGTAATCACGGCTTTAGATACTCCCGTACTCGTTGCTTCTCGAAGAATTGCAGATGCCTACGATCCGCGAGCTTGAAGATCTGATCATCGACGCAATCTACTTAGACATCCTCCGTGGCAAATTCGATCAAAAGGAACAACAACTCGAAATCGAGTATACGATGGGCCGAGATCTCGAACCCGGTCAACTTGAAAATGTCCTAGCAGCTCTTCAAAACTGGTATGTTATGTGTGTTTCCGCATCATTTGTCTCTCCCCCTCAGTTCCATGTCTCCCCCTTAACCCAATGATCGATGATGACGGTGGGCGGAATATGTTCGATAGGGCGAGCACGACGGCATCCGTACTCGAAGCCTTGGATACGAAGCTAGTCGAGGCCGCCGAGCATCGCAGATCTGTCCGGACAGAAATCGAGCTACACGAAGAACTTTGCACGGCTAATCTGAAAGAAGTACAAGAACGCCTGAAGGAATCCAAACAATCAAGCCGTAAGACAGGTCCGTATCCTGGTGGCGGTGGCGCAGGGGATAGCATGGACGTCGACGATCCACCGGCAGAGGGTAACGTGAAGATAAGGAACAGAGGGTGAGCGCGGATATCTCACCACATATGTTTTTACTGAGGATTGTTTGCAAGCCGTGGACTGTCAGAGGTGGCTGCTAAACAGCAAAGGAAGCGTAACAGACTCTGACGTGAGGTCGCGTGCCGCGGGCTCTTGGAGCGCCATGTATCATAATGTGATACTTTAACCTGTATCATTAGCATCGCGAATCGATTGTGGAACGCGACAGCTGAGGAACGACGTATGTTGTATCGTCCACTTCTGAGTGAAATCTACTTGAAACAGTGAGCGAGAATGTCTCTGAATGTCTTTAAATCATCACCTAATTACAGTAAGCATCCACAACACAGCGGTAAGTACAAAATCAGGCGAATGGTAAGGTACACGCAGAGGCAGAGACATGCTACGAGTCCCGCTGCGATACGGATGGTCGACATGCACCAACAATGTAGCGCACCAAAAACATAGAGTACCAAAAGACATGGGGGGGGTTGTCGTCTACCGGAAGATATTATGTACGTGCGTAGTACTGGTATCTATCATAAGCTGTATGGTGCGGTAACGGGGGTGAGGTTGATATGATAGTAGCAGGTTCAAATGAGACGCGAAAAATCCGTGTTGAGAGGGGAATGACGAGAATAACTTGAAACACAAAAATGAGCATGCGATGAACACGAAAAGCATTACTGAGCCACGAACCAACTTGACCGCGCACTATAGTATATCGTCGTCTCGGTCGTTGTACTTGCTACCGTCGCCGTACTGTCCTTGCTCAAGTGTCGCTGGGTAGGGTGTTGGGGTTCGCCGTGGTAAATGCTCTCCCGTCTCCTCGTCAGGGAATCGACATCATTCGGAGATAGCCCATCTCCGTCCTCCGTCGCTTCTTCGGTGACGTCAGAAACTGGGTCCCCGAACCATCCCAATACGTTCCACCCTGAACCACGTTTGCCCCGCCCGCCGTTCACGTCCAGCCCTCCATCGCTGTCGTACATCGTTCTTGCACGCACTCCGTGCTCCAACTCTGTCCCGTGACCATGGACATGCACGTACGGGCCCGGAACAAGTAGGGGTGACGAAGGAGTTGGCGACGGACTCGGTGTGGGTAACTGTTCCCGTATGTCGATATACTTGTCCGACAAAAGAGCGTCTTCTTCGGGCTCGCCGCAGGGTTCGAGCTCATGCGAGGCATCGTGCGCGCATTCACCGTCGGACTTTGGTTCAAAGTCCAGATCGTTTTTGGAGTCAACCCCGAAATTGCTTGGGTTGTCTCCATCCTCTGCGTTGCCCTCTGCAACAGTGCTAACCTCACGATCGCTCCCAATGCCAGGGGGCGTTATAGCTACCTCGACCCGTACCCGCAGAGGCATACAAAGTGTCCAGTCCTCTTTCTCCTCTTCCTCCACCTCGCTCGGTGCCATTCCTTCACCTTCTGCGGCATCAGCAACACCCTTAGGTGAGATCCTGTCGCCTGGAACATCGGTCGACAATGGAAGTGAAAGCGTCCAGTCCATGCTTGGTTCCCTCTGACTATGCGTTTTCTCCTGTGCGGCATCCCTATTCATCGCGAGCCTTGACCGAGTTCGCGATCGCATGCGGGAAAGAATGGGAGCCGAGTGTCGACGCTCGCGGAGAACAAGAAGTTGTGGAGTCGCTAGACTAGATGGCGCACCCGTCGGGAGCGGAACCAACGTCGGTGTTGGATCGGAAGTGCGGTTTGTTCGTTCTGTGGGTTCAAATAACCTTAGCACTCCCTGCGTGTCATTAGTACGAACCACGACTATACCTTGTTTGCTTTTGTCCCTGTCTCGCTCCTTATCTTTGTCCCTTCCGATTCCAAGGGAAATATTCATCAAGCCCAGAGTAGACCTTCTCCTACCGCTTTTTAATGCGCTCACATCCTTCTCCTTCGCCTCCTTCTCTCCACCCATGACTGCACTCATTCCAATACCTCCACAACCATGACCATGCTTCCCATCCGTCTTTACTTCGTCTTCTTGGCCATCCTTGCATACTTGTCCGTCCCCAGACTCAGCACGTATCTGCACCCTCTTCTGCATCCCTATACCTGTTGCCGTCCCACGACTGGCACCAGAACCACCAACACCGCCAGATCCAAACGGAAACGCAAACTTACTCCTCGATCCCAACAGCAGTATACTTTTGGTCCTCCTCACGTTCCCCTGCACAGAGTCACTACCCGTAGCAGTGTTTCCAACAGCAGCAGCAATAGATGCTGCTTCAAGAATTCCGACGCCAAGACTGGTTGGTCGTCTCAGTGTGCGTGGAGGTTCTAGCGTAGGTGTATCCGTCGCCGACTGCGACGACGCGCAGAAACCAGTGTTGGATGATCCAGGCGCGCTAATCCGCCCGATACTCCTGATGGGGGACGCAGGCGGGCTCGGTAGTAAGCTGGACGCAGAGGTCGACGGTGCAAGACCGTCGGAGGCGTGAGGTGCCCCTCCACACAACCTCGAAGGAAGACGAAGCGCGCCGGGAGGAGACTGGATCTGGAACTGTGTTTGCTTCGAGGGCGATCTAGAGGGCGATTGCGCCCGTCCCTGTGCCTGTTGTACCTGAATTTTTGAACACGTATCAGCCAACGCTCGGATCGAAAGGAGAGATGAAAAGAACATACCTGCCCTTGGGGTTGAAGTTTACTTGCAACAGCAGTATTACTCGAGCCCGAGTTTGGTAAAGGGAGCTGCACAGCCAACATCGATTGTCTCGACTTCAGCGCCGGCGAGAGTGGCGGGACGGGAGGGAATAAGGAAATCTGAGAAGATACGGACGTTGGTGCCGAGACTGGCACCGACACTCCGGGCCCCGATAGGAATACTTGCGGTACCAACGGTTTTGAGGACTCTAGAGTCGGTACGGCAGGCAGTGGCCGACTTGGTGGTGGGCCAGGGGGCGACGGGGGCGGCGACCTTGTGCCTCTTGATGCTGACCTCGCGCGACCTCCACCAGAATAAAGGGAATTCAGAGAGCATTGGGAGGAGGATAGCCTCGATGATGATGGCGACTTCCCAGCCGTAGCTCCATAAAACATAAGCGGAGTGGCATCAGCAGGTGGAGTTGTTAGCACGATTGGGACAGGACTCTGCATCGAAGAGATCGGTGTGGGTTGTGTAATCAATATGCAAGACAATGGGTCACTACTTGCTTCGGTCTCCTGTTGAGAAGGTATCTCGTTAGATTGCACACCGTGAGGAGGCAGTATCAACGATAGCGCTTGAAGTCGTCTACGCTGTGTCAGGGTGAGAGCATCGCCCATGCTTGGGGAAAGTGGGGCAATAGCACCACTGTTGAAAGTTGCAGCTCGGGGAGTAGGGTCGTCCTCAGAGAAGTCACTTTCGCTCCGGGTAGAAGGCGAAGATGGGCCGGTGCCATTGCGGACGTAGTCTTCGCTCGATATTGCAATGCCAATTTCCACGACTTCCGTGCCTGATAAACCAATACTACTGGAAGTAGATTTATTACTGGAAAGCGATTGGGAAGTTGAGTTGGGGGTGGCAGCGACATAAGCCGCAGCACGCGCGGAAGAGTTTGGTCTAGCGAAAGTGATGGGTGATGTAGTGGAATCTAGTGAACAATGGCTATCGTCAAAAGAGTCATCTCGAGGTGCCGGAGAAAAACGTTGTTCAATGGGAGGGATGAGAGACCCCAAACTGGATGTTGAGCCTGCCACCAGGGAACTCGCAGAGACTGCGGAATTGGACCTATAGGCTACCAGTGTGTCTGCAGGGTCCGGCGGCTTTTGTTCGTCAGACGTGTCCTGGAGGGTATACGTATGAGAACTCGACAGATTAATCACAAGGATCTTCTTACACGGCCGTTCGGTTCGTAATATGAAGAGCGCTTGCTAGGAGAACCACGAGAGAAAGGCCACGGAAAACCCACTCGGCGCGGAGTAGTCGGCATATCTTCTGTGTTTTTCTCGGGTGAACAATGGTCTCCCGCGGGGGTAGAAAGAGGTGACTGGCGCCGAAAGATGCGCTGCAGGGGTGAAGGCTTCTGTTTTTCCGAGCTTCCTTTCTCGAGTTCTTTCAAGTTAAAAGGTGGCATGTCGAGAGACTCGCTGACGAGATGGCTGAACTCTTTGATAGAGAGAGTTGATCTGCGAGGAGGTGTGCAAGTAGTAGTGCTAGTCATAACTATAAAACGATCAGTATAAACGAGGGACGATGAAGATTATAAGAAATAAAAGGAGTGAAGTTGTGTCAGGCCTCGTCGCCTCTCAGAGGAAAAAAAGAGACGCTGCCCCGCTCCAGCACTCAGCAACAACAAAAATCCTTTGTAGCAAAAACGGCGCTATTCCAATTACAGAAATCCGATCAATCATGCCATCACTCTGATAGCCTAACTTACGTGACAGACGTCCAGAGCGTGCCATATTGCCACGTCCAAGTCTCGACATTGTGCTTGGGCGCCCCACCTGACAGCCTCGACATCGTACAAGTCAGCAATTTGACAGTCTCTGCAGACTCAATGTTTGCCCGAGGCCTTAGCGCACACCATACCATTCAACTCCGCATTTTATGGTTTTCCTCGCTGAACCTGATCCCAGTTGACCCGCGACTTTCTGGTCGGTAAACATCGGTGGCTGCAAATTTACTTATCACCATCTTGAGACGCAACTCGTCTGGGCAACACTCGAAGGGAACTAAGAATCGTTACGGATGTTCGATTCAGGTCTGTGATGTCTCGCTGATTCCTACCAATGCTCATCCCACCAAGGAATTTCAAAGGACTCCGTTGGTTCCGTCCTATGTATGTACACTGGTTCAAAGCCTCTTGATCATGACACACCGCAAACTTACTCAGGTCCAACGATCACGGAGTTCCGACTCTTCTTCGGATACTTCAGAGACCACGGATTCAATCACCCATTTCGAGTGGAGTTCCGAGGATTTCAATGGCAGGTAGAGTTAGCTTTAAGTTTGATGGGCGAGTCAAATAACTTAATAAGCTCTCCATGACAAGTGTAGGTCAAAAGTGCCAGTCATGCTTACCACTAGCCCTACCAACACTCAATGCCTCACTTTCCTCGCGACACTACGCAGATTATCCAAGGGGGCTGTCTTACGTCCGCATTGAGTTGCCTTTGCCTTTGTAAAGGCAGACCATTCCAATTCCGGTTTCAACCCCTGACCCCTTCCGCTGTGAGAAATAGGACCTTTGACAGACAGAACCTGACTTCCGCGGAGGGCTGGTTCAATCGATCCTCCGCCGAGCCGAAGACCATATTCCGATGACATTCAAGGGATTGTTATCAAAATGGTGCGGCACCTACCATCCTGAATGTGGCGAAGTCATTCAGATGATCGCGATCGTCCTCCAGGATGTAATCAGGATTCTAGACAGCATCTACGGTTTAGTGAGCAATGGATGACACTCCCCTGTGCATGACGGGTCACTGACCTTGTGGGTATTTGTGTCCAGACGCTTGATCTCATAGTTCCTACCAGCGCACTTGTAAAGTAGGCCATTCTCGACCATGTTTCATGCGTGCATGATGATCGATATGGATGCTTCTACGCTTTCTTTCCTCGCCCACAGTCAGCCAAACGTCTCCCACTGATATGAGCTATCTGAACGCGTCGCCAGTAACCCCCACGTTTCTGAGACCCGACGGTGACCTTTCCAGGATAGATGCATTGCTCAGTCACGGTTCAGGGAACGATCTGACGATAACTTACGTGATGACGGGTTGTCGCGAGGTTAGAACGCAGAAGTGGCAGATGCCGCGAATTACACCTGTCGAGGTTGGAGATGGAGCGTATCCGTCGATGAGCTGATTATTAGTGTTGGCAGACTACACTGTCACCACTCTACTAGTACTTATGTGACGAGGCCATCGAGAGGTGGCGTTGTCGCCTCCTTTCCGCTAGGTAAGTACTAATTAGTTCTCCAGCGCTATGTACTCAAGGGCACATTCACACTCACTAGTGACTCTAGAAGACCTACCTTCGTGGGCCTTTCAATCTCTATCTGATACATACCGGCGAATCTGCCGGACTCCTCCTGGGCCGCCTCATAAGTAGTAGTGGATGTCATTACAGTCTAGGGGTGTCTCGGTTTTGGACTGGGTCAGGGAGACAGGTGGTTGTAGTTGGCGTGGTACCATGTAAGCTGAACTTGAATGGAGATCGTTGGCGGCTCGATGGTCCAGTAGTAAGATACGTGCTTCGGGAAAAACCCGCCACCCCGGGTGGTCAGATGTACGTGACCCGGGTTCAATTCCCGGTCGAGCCCATTTTTTGCAACTTATTTCTTTTTCAATAAATACACTTGGACTTCGACTATCTGAGCATCGTGTATCCAGGAAACACGAACTTCTACACGTCCTATGACTACTTCGCTTCCGTACCGCCTATTACTTAAAACGTGCTTCCATGCTCATCGCTGCAATCCTCCTCACTTGCTCGCGGCGAAGCCCAAGGCCCAGTGGAGGCTTTGCGAGAAGTTGGGCGTATTCGCCCAGTAGTGTAGTCCGGAATGGGAGGGTATCATCAGTCTACAGATCACGATGGTACATCAACCGCACCAATTTCAGTACAGCGAGATGGAATGCAAGAAAATTCAACGCATACGCATATTGCAATAGGGTGGTCGTTTGCGAGGTAGTATCGTATGTGGTGAGACTCGAGAGACTGCACAGTCTTGGTACTGCACGGGGCGTGAGACGCATTAACCCACGGGGTCGACGGCTTTCCCAAACTCACATGAAATTGGAGGTAAGACAGATCTCGATGCAAGGCTTGTATACTGAACCGTTCCGCTTGGACAAAGCTTCGACGTCTTTCAGCGCCGCGCGACGCGCTCCTTTGTCAGCGTCCATGTGGTAACTTAACATCCGGCGAGATTCCTCGGGTTCCGTGCTTTCCTCGTGAAATCGCTCGAGATGTCTCCGATACGCAACCATGAATATTGCGTGCGAGGGATGCTCAGGGTCCCAGGGTTGGACCAAGTTTGACATAGTAGTCGACGAAGGGGAAGAATTCGGTTGTAACACGTCGGCGAAGAACAATGCCTTGTGCTCATCGGAGAGGAAGGTTGCATGTCCAAGTCTATCTGGACGCCAGCCGAGTAGGGCGAGGGACTCCGCGGTGGTACTTGCTTTTGCCTGCACTATAACTTCCAGGCAAGCTGTAGAATCGTGGAGATACACGCCACTTACCTCGGCGATATGGAGAGTCACTCCCAGTCCCGCGTCTTTGCCCCTCTTGAAATGTTTCTCGAAAGTGACAACGTCGCCCTTCTCCGGATCACCACACAGGTCCAGTCCCACAACACGCCTACCTGCAGCCCGGAGCGTGATCGCAAGATCGACGCACTCTTTCGCGTCTGCCTCAGACATCCGGCGATCGATGGAAACGATCAGTGCTGCCTGATCAGCTGAAAATTTCTCGACCTCGTCGAGTACGGTGGTTAGATAGGTGTGCCTGGACATGTGTGCAGTTGCACGGGGAGTCGTGCGCAGTTCGATGTAGGTGCATTCAGGGACAGGCGTGTACGTGAAACCAGCAGGAGGAACGCTCTGCGCTTTGAGGAACGAGTCGAGAACATCGCGAGTGATCCGGCTCAACGCTGATGGGGTCGAGGTAAGCGGGTAGATCGCACGGAACAACGGAAAGAAGTCGAGAATTCCATCAAGTGTCAAGCCAGATCTCAATCTTGCGATCTTTTCCGCTATCTCGTCGGTAGTGTCTACAGGTACCGTCGGACGCTCATGAGCGAGGTCCACAAGGGTCTGTAAGGGGATGGACCCGTTGAGATGGGCGTGCAGCTCAGCCTTGGGCAACGACTGCAGAAAATCAACGTCGGAAGGCGACAAAGAGTGCAGAGCAGCTGCGGATGCACCAGATATCGTCGCCATTGCAGACCGCCGGTAGTAAAACAGTTGGTATGAACGACCGAGCTATCATCGCTGCCGCCGGTGCAAGTACTACTGACGGCTGGCGCTGGATATCCAAACCGACACACACCCAACACGTACGTCCCGGACAAGATGAACCTCGGGAAAGCTATTACACTAGAGTACTAACATGCAATTGCGAATTACAGAGCGTGACAATAATACCTTCCTTCGTGGGCCTAGAGCTGAGCGAATGTATACGAGAACGGTCGAAGGCTTGAGAAATACATATCCTCAGATGGATCTTTGCTTCGAGAGCAAGCTGGCTTCGATGTCGGCTGAATCGAGCATCGTGCGTAAGAGTTCAGAGAACTGATTGTGTAATTTTTCTGCAAGAGATATCGTAAATGGGAGACAGAGGGTTTCCATGGGGGTACAGACGAAGGACGTACTGGCACGCTCGACAGCTTGGGTATATTCTTGGTTTGCTACTGTCATCTCGTTTTCTAGTTCTTGAAGTCGTTTAGCCTGGTCAACAAGAAGGTGCTCAATGAAGCACGATATATCCGGAAACTGAGGTACGACGAACTTGCTGCTCCTCAGGTTCCGGGGCCGGTAAGGATTGGATCAACACCTCAATTTGCTTCGCTTTCATGATCAGGTCATCTACAAGTTCTCTCTTGTTCGCTGACGAGAGGCGTCCTCATCAACACAGGCCCAACGAGAAGTGGGAACCCAACGAACCCTCGAACACCTCCGGTGGATCAAACTTGTCCGGGTTCCGCTGTTTCGTGATCGGTATCTCCTCGCTGACTTGAAGGAATGTTGATCGAGTGGTGAGGTAGGCGATACTACTGGACATAATTACAAGGATCTGCGGTTCCATCAGTGTTCGCACTTTCGACCGTGACGATAGACTTTTCACCCTTTGTATCTCATCTTGCAGCTGCGTTATACGGTCCATATGCGAGAGATCCTGCAGCATTTGCGCTGCCTGAATAGCAGGCAGTCGAAGGATTGCTGTGTCTTCCCCGGCTTGAGAAGCCTCGCCACAAGTAGCTGACGGTAGTAATAAAAGGCGTGTCGATCGTAACAGCCGAAAATAGGGGGGAACTTGACCTCGTTTTGGCGGCTGTGAAGTGTCGTTTCCAACAAAGACTGCTGTCAAGACCTTGCTTCTCCGCTTCGACAGATGATCAACGTGCCTGGCACAATTGAGCGACACGGAGTCACAGCAAACCTTCTCAACACCTGTCAGTTGAATCTACGGACATAGCTACTTGACCGACATGACAGGTTTGCGTTGATGCAGAGAACGTTATCCACTGGTGTTGTTTCCCTGAGCACGGACGACACTACGTCGGGCAGACACTTGCAAGGACAGAAGCTTCCGGAAGTTTACCTAAATTGCAAAGGGATCCATAGTACTAACGATGTATACCGAAACGAAACCAAGCCACGTAAGAACTAGCCAACAGTAAACACCTCAAACGTCCTTCGCGTACGTCCCCATAACCTTTCTCAAATGTTTCTCGTCCCCGATACGAGGCGTGAAGCACGCAGCGAAAGGTTTGGGATGGGCAATCACACCGTCAACGAAACCCTTGTCGTCTATGGGAGCTTTGGGATCCTGGGTGATACGGAAAGACCAGAGAAGTAGAGCAGCATTGATGAAGATGGACCGGTTGGCGATGTGTTGGCCAGGGCAAATACTAACCGGAAAAAATGCAGTCGTTAGCACCTAACATGAACGAAATATAATGCGCAAACGAGAGCCTCACCGTCTTCCGAATCCGAAACTGGGGAACCGAAGGTCTTCGCGGATACGCCCGTCACTGCCCAACCACCTCTGGGGGTCGAACTTATCGGGGTTCGGGTATACACTTGAATCCCGAGAGATGGCCCTGCAAGGGACGGTAAATTCGTTAGAGACCGATAGATTCAAAGATCCGACTCACCAGTGATTTCCGAAAACAATCGCTCCCTCAGGGATGCAAATATCTTTCTGCAATGACGGTGAGCTATGGAATCACCAACACTATAAACCAACGTACGTATATGATGTCCGTCTGAGCACGGTGGGCAAAGCCTGCAGACGACAGGGTCAGGACGAATGGTATACAGAGATAATAGCCTTACCAAGTGTAGTCACCGGCCGCCAGCGCAGACACTCCAGCATGAACGCCTGAATCTGAGGCAATGCATTGTAATCGTCAAAGGTAGGAGCTATGTGTGCGCGTCAATAACTTCCACACACGTTTCACAGACGGGACGGGCATACCGCGGTCGCGACCGATGACATTGTCGAGTTCCTCCTGTACGGCGTCCTGTGCCTCTGGGAAGCGAGCAGCTGCCATGACCAACACCATCAGAGCGACGGCGGTCTAGAAATCCCAAATGCGTTAGACCCGAGAATGGAGCCGACGAAGCAACGACTCACGGTGTCGGAGCCAGCACCATAGAGCGAACCCGTGAGGTATGCCATCTCCTCATCCGACAACTTGTGTGTCTCCTGGTTCTCAAGGAGATATTTCGCGAACGAAGGACCAGGATTTCCCGTTTTCTATGGTAACCCGTCAGGAACACGATACTTTTATCCATTCGAAAGGAACTTACCAGTTCCACCGCAACGCGGTTGAGTTGATCGTGGAACAGTTGACGCTCCTCTCTGCGCCATTCATGCAGGTAGCTCGCATACCCAGGCACATACTTCAAGATCGGGTACTTCTCCACGAGAAGCGCACCAGGACGCATGAGTGTCTGGAAGCGCTTCAACATCTTGTGAATGAGGACGATCTCCGGCGCGTTGGTTCCCGTGGGTGTCGACTTGCCATACGTGACACGCAAAATGACGGATGCAGCGTATCGGTTGGCGTGCGCTTGGTGGTTTTTGGGGTCATCAAGAATGTCAAGGATCACATCGCGTGCGGCTTGCATTTGGATGGGGCCATACGTCTCTGCGGCTTTCGCCTGGAGATGGGTGTGTGCAGCTCTATTTGCAGTACGGTCAGCGAGGCCATCACCTACGCAATGATTCCAGCCCTCTTTCGCTCACCTACGCAATCTACGGAATTGCTCGCCAGCAGGGGCAAGGATCATCCGAAGTCCACGAGACAAGATTTCGCCCGCTGCAACTGCACGGGGTCGATCTGCCAGCAAACCGCCTTCCTTCTCCATAATATCCACAGATTCCTGGTTTATCGCCCAGTTTTCAGCTGGTCCGCTAAGAGAGTGACAAGGCACCGCACCTGATAGCGCCCTATGATGACCATAGTTCTTGGGCCGACCCGTAGCGAAATGATAGGGCCATACTGGTTGATCCACTCAGCGAACTGCTGAGATTGGCTGGAAAAAGCGTGAATACCGCTGCGGCAACACACAATAAAAGCAACAAGAACGCACTTTTCTCTGGGAAGGGCATTCCCGAACAACCAATGGCCAGGAGGACCAGGAGGCAAAGGCAGACGCCTTCTAGCCTTGAGCTGGGACCGTACGACCTTGCCCAGAATGGCAAGGGCAACGAGGGCACCGACTGCCTTTGCCTGGAGACCGTACTCTCGCAACAACTCCTCGAGCATTTTTCTCTGTGACTGTACGGATACACAGACAGTACACGGTGGAGGCGGCGAGAGAAGGGAGAAGGATGAAAACACACGTCAGACGAGCTCATCTCGGACGTTATATGAATGGCCCGGCGACAAGGCGGTCTGAAATTTACGTTGCTCAGATAAGTTAGCCGGGTTTTGACGTGCAACCATACTGCTAATTGCCGACGAAAGGCTGTGGGCAAGGGGACACAGCCCGACGGAGTTCGTGCGTCCTTTGTGCGTGCAGAAGGGGCCAAGGTGGATAAGTTCTGGGTTTACCCATTGGTGCGTCCTTGTAGCGGCGGTGTGATGCAGTTGCAAGGGATGAAAATCGGTTGCAGTATAGAGCCGTCCGTGTCCATGCCACACCGAGCCATAACAGGCTACAGCCTCACAGATATCCTGCCCGGTTCGCAGCCGAATGCAGTCCCAGCTCAATATTTAGAGTGCTTAACGTATAGTCAACAGCATTCTTATGACTATGAGCCTATCAGTCAGCTCAGGTTGAGATACATATGGCCGGCGGTTGATAGAAACTGAGCTGATAACGCTCTCTGATGTATACATGTGGTACTGGCCCTTGCATGAAATGTTTGACCGAGAGACTGGTATGGTAAGTCTTGGCGGGAGCGCCGACCCCGGCCCCAGCGCGGCCAGCAAGGTAACTATGGGCTGTCAGGTTGGAGCTGCCTCAGATACAAGCACTCAAGGGCCGACTTCTGCATATCGTGGATGTCAGCAACTTCACTGCCCCTCGGGCTAACTTACCAAGCAGAGTCTCGACCAGGGGATAGCATCGGTGAACTGAGTTTCTGACTTGGTACATTTGAACTGATGTATCAATCCTGAATGAACGCCTCAACCTTCCACTCACGTTACAGGCAACAGAAGACAGAGGCCATCATTCCACAAGCTCACTTGTCTGGAGCACGTCCAAAGCAAAACACGAGATTCAATGTACTTGTCGGTGAGGGAGTCCAGACTAAAAGATTTGATGCTCATTGCCAAAGCGACAGTGCGACGGGGGTGCGCGACAATCACATGATTTGTAGTACCTTTCTGTTCGCATGCTTGCCACAATCTTGAAACGTTTGGCATGCATTGGACTGAACGAGAAAGCCGATGGGGCTGCGATACCGCGATAACTTGATCTGGTTGACAACCGATATCGTCAGCTGCAAACAGAAAAGCATACACGTACCAACTCGCACTAGTGGCAGTCTGCGCGTGAAGTCTGCCGCAGTTCCTCACTGGCAATATTGAGACGCGGAGGTGAGCAGTTTCCACTTAGGCGCTCAGTGCCGACGATCATTTTTCTGTGTCGCCAGTTTGGAGTCCAGGGCATACGATTGACAACTTGAACGGATCAGTTTCATTGCAGTAAACCCACGATAGGCGCGCAATGACACGGTAAAGCGAGTCCCTCTTGGGACTGGACAGAAAAACCGGTGGATGGTCGAAGACGAGCGCAGTTGATTTCCTGTTCACGTGATCGCGACGCGCCACCACGGTGGAGCCCATGTCACACTACCCGCGCTTGCCGAGCTGACTAGAAATGTGAACCGCTAGTAAGTTACCACATAACATAATTCTTCGGAAACGATTTTACATAGTGAGCTCCTCACTTCGTTCTATCTGTCGAGCCCAATGTCCAAAAGTTCTGCTACTGCTGCGACTGCTTAAGGAGGACGGTCGTCACTCATTCGTTTCGTACGATGCACCGATTCCTTCTTCTGGTTTGGATACTCTTCTCTTTCTACTGCTGCGTAACCTCTGCCGCAAATGCACAGAAATGGAGGTCGCGTTCTATCTACCAGGTCTATCTTACAACCGGGTAATCGCCGTGACGAGGAGACACTGACCATCATCGACAGATCGTAACCGATAGGTTTGCCCTTAGCGGTCCGAGTTATAATACGTCTTGCGATCCAGCTGCTCTGCGGTACTGCGGCGGAACTTGGCAAGGTATCGTCGACCATCTAGATTATATCCAAGGGATGGGATTCGATGCCATTTGGATCTCGCCGCCCTTTACGAACGTCGAAGGATTCACGCCCTCCGGCGAGGCTTATCACGGGTAGGTAGATATTCCTACGTGATGGATGGGAGGTACGCTGAGACCTTCGTCGCCCACATACAGGTATTGGCCACAAAATCTAACTTCTTATAATGCCCATTTTGGAACGGTGGATGATCTCAAAAATCTCAGCGCGTCCCTTCACTCGAAGGGCATGTACCTCATGCTGGATGTCGTCGTCAACCATATGCTACCCCCGAATCCGATCAACACGACGGCGTTCAGCTCCGAACAGGCTAGCGCTAACCCAAAGAATTTCTCCACAGGGGTGGCACCCTTCACCGACGTGTCATACTTCCACCAACCGTGTTGGATCGGCAACTACTCGAATAAGACAGAAGTGGAGCAGTGTTGGCTCGGGAACGAGACTATGCCGTGGGCGGATGTCAACACGGAAGACGCCGGTGTCGCTGGAATGTTGAGCCAGTGGATCAGCAAGGTCATCTCGGATATCGGAGTTGACGGGTTACGCTTGAGTACTGTGAAGTATGTCTCTCAGGACTTTTGGAAGACCTTCACGAACGAGGCGGGGGTGTTCACCATGGGCGAGGTATGGAAGATTCTTTCAGACTTGACTTGTAGGGATGACCTGACTTCCAATAGGTACTCTCCAACAGTACCAACCATACGAGCGCTTATACAGGTAAGCTTGTATACCGATCTTGTTGGCGCGAGCGACGCAAATAACTTCTAAAATAGAGGTAATAGATGCGGTATTGGACTATCCTACATGGTTCAAGCTGGTATCTGCATTTTCCTCCCCTCAAGGGAACTTATCGAGCGTGGTGGACGCCGCCGTGGACTCGCAGCAGTCATATGAAAGTGGGGCATTCATGACTGGTGCTTTCCTCGAGAACCACGACCAACCGCGGTTCGGTGCGATTACAAACGATTCTGCGGTTCGTCCACAAATTTCCCCCGTCTGCTGCACTGCAGTCTAACGTGCCGGAGTAGCTTAGAGCTAATGCGATGGTCTGGCCATTTATCTATGACGGCATTCCCGTTGTCTATTATGGTAATGCTATATTGTGCTGTGACTCTTCCGTGAGCTTACTTGGAAGTAGGCCAAGAACAAGGGTTCTTCGGAGGGGCGGTTCCAAACAACCATGAACCGTAAATCTGTATTTCTATTCTATGCGCTGTTGCTCACGTCTCGTAGTCTTTGGCGCACAGGTTATAATACTTCACATCCTTATTACAAGATGATCACGTCACTTAATCTGGCTCGCAAGGCTGCGATAAATTCAGGGGATTATTTCCTCACCACACCCGTAATTGCTTCGGCGCATTAGTTGCGTGAGCGCCTCCCATGCTAATCAAACGTTAAACAGATGAAATTCCTCCGCGGTGCAGACGGACACACACTAGCCGTCTCCAAACCACCCATGCTCTCCTTACTCACTAATGCTGGCCAAAACTTCTCGTCAATGGTGCACTGGAACATCACGCAGTCGGTGTTTAAAAGTCGAGAACAGCTAGTGGATGTACTGACCTGTCGGGTGCATTTGTCCGCGGAGAATGGGGGCGTGGACATGGTCTCTACCAACGGGATGCCGAAGGTATCGCTTCCATTTCGCAAGACAATTGTGGGGTGGAGCCCTTGCTGACTGACTCTTGTGTGTAGGTTCTGATGCCGGTATCGGTAGTCAAGGGGTCTCCAGAACTTTGTCCGCAAGTTCCTTCGAACCATGTGACCCGGCGAATTGACTATTCGACCTCGTGGTCGCTGATAGCTGCATTAATGCTATCTTTGGCATTGACCGCCAGCTTTGCATAGACATGCCAGCAGGACACGGGAGCCTGCCATATTCTACCACATCCTTCTGTGGGATGCATTCTACTACTAATGACAGCTGTACATCATTTTAGAGATGCGGACTGGTTTGTTGATACCTACTAGACCTGGATAGAGCACTTACAACTAAGGACAACTCCACACGCCGCACTATCTTGCGTGGATTCCATTCGTTCTTAATATATCGCTTCCCTATCGCAAGTTCCGAACTGCTCAGCATGCTATCATTGTTAAATGAAGACGCAGCAAGATTGCATCACTCCGGCAAATACATACGTGCCCACTGGAAGACCACCAGTTTACTTTCGTGCACGCAATTCTGGATTGAACCAGTCCAGGCCTGTGAGACTGGAGATTGAGATGACTACAGTTTGACCCACAAAGGTTTCTTGTCCGTTTCTATCGGGATGACGCCCGGAAATCCACTCCATGGTGGGACAGTGCATCTCCGCGATGGTGACTGCGAAGATGTCAGTGTTCGTACGAGAACGTATATATAATTAATTCTGTCTTCCAAATGACAGCCTTCAATCCACTCTACGGGACTTATTACTTCCAGCGTCGACTTGACCATAAACACGAGCGAGCAACCGTTCCTCGTCACCCGTGAGAAACCGACTTCGTCAGACTTTTTTACACACCCCAAGCTATTACGACCAGCAAGCGAACCTCGACGCAGCTCAGTCGAGTTTTATAACTTCTTCATTTTGTTCTGTCGACGTCGATCGTCTGTCGTGTCTTTCTCTTCCGTTTTTTTTCTGTTCTCGCCTTGTTTTCGCATGCAAGTCTCGTTTTTTTCACATTCATGATGCGACCCTTCGAGGACACCCACCTGCTCACCCGCATCGAACATGCTGTACAATCGATCGCTGCAAAAATGCATCCCAGACGGTGAGCGATCGTCTTCTCAAACGCGCTTGTCCTTGTGGCTATCACGCCTAAAGGACCGGTGTAGCGAGTCGTTAGAGACTGACAACGTTTCCCCTCGTCTAGGCGTAGCCGTGCCCACAGCACTCCAATGCGTCGGTATTCACACTCCCCGGCGCACGACCTGCCGTATCTTCCCACCGAAATATGGCTGCTCATACTCCGCGAAGCTACTGCCATGTCTCCGGATCCTCTCGACATCTCCCTCGGCCTCTCATTCCTCGAGACGCCATGCGAAGTCGAGGAATATTTTGCTGCGATGCGCGTCAAACGGGACCTCTCCCTGGTTAGCAAGGCGTGGAACAAACATATGCAGGAGTTTCTCTACGAGTTCGTTTGGATCAGCCGTGCCAGTCAGGCCAAGGCGCTTGCTCTCACTCTGCTGACTCAGTTCATCGAACGCAAGCCATCCAGCGGTCGGTGGATTCGTAGGCTTCACATGGAAACTCCGGCGATGAAGCGTTGTGCAACGGACGATATAAGAACTATCCTTGACTATGCTCCTCACCTTGTCATCTATTCGGATCACCATGCAGTACGGTGCACGCGCTACCAGGAGTTCAGCGACGTCCGGTGCTCGCCTGAACAACTCGTCTCTGCTCTTGCAGTTCCGAATAGCAAGCTCCGGCGATTGTCCCTGACCAACTACAGCGACGTCCCCTTTCCCTATCACATGTCCCCGATGCTCAAGCAAACAGCAAGAAACCTGGAATACTTGGAGTTGTCTTCAACCAGCATTCCTCTTTCGAGTCGAGCCCCTACCCGCACGTCGCCCATCGTTTCTCTTCCTGTTTTGCAGTCGTTGAAGTTGACACTGGATAACACCACCTTCGCTGTCCTCGCATCTTGGAAGATGCCCAGTTTGCGCAACGTTTCTGTCGTTTCTTCCGATTTTGGCTATGCTGGTCAGGGCTTCGCCAACTTTTTCGAGGCTCATGGTTCCAAGATTGAACAGTTGGAGCTTGGACATTCTTCGTCGCTTATCGTGGAGCACAATCTCTCACTCAATCCCCGCCCCATACAACAGATACCACTTGCAGATTGGTGCCCGAATTTGAAAGAGTTTATTTGTTCTGCCGATGCAGAGTGGAACTGGAGGAATCCAGACTGGATCGCACCTCACGTTCTGCTCCCTGCCCATCCTCACTTACGTTTTATCGGAATCCGCGACATCGACAAGCGTCTTGTAGACGATGCTTCTGCATTTCCTGCTGACCCCGAAGACGATGCACCGTTCTTCCCGCTTCTGGAACAGATCTCTTCTTTACTTTTCAACGACGCCTTCCCATGTTTGCGCTACATCCGGGATCTCAGTCCCAGTTCGCATACCATGCGTTCTGATCGCCGCCCTCAAGTCAGGATCCTGAAATTCTGGGCTAACGTTCTTGCCCGTTGCGGACAACGACAAGTCTGGCTCGAGGACTATCGCGGTGTCAACATCACCGTTCGCGACCTCAAGCGTGCGGGGCTCGTGACAGCATAATGCAAGAACTATCGCGCTGCAATTCCGTTCGTTTATCACCTCACTTGCATTTTTTTTTTTTCGTTTTCGAACTTCGTTCCCATCCAGCAACCATTCGTGGTGTCTATGACTCGCATTTCGTTTCCCTTATTTTCTTCATTCGCTCTCGTCCCTTGGTGTCTCACTGTATATTCCACTCTCTAGTCGTTCATCACTGTATCCATCGACATATGCATCTCTTGCCCCCTCACACTACTTCACGTCTTGCCTTGCCTTACCGTTAGGCTTTAATCTAAAGCTGTCCGCTCGTTACTTCTTTTTTCTTTTTCACCTTTCATCTCTCGCCTTTGTCACTCCATCCTCTTTTCACGGGTTTTGTCCGGACGACGAACGATGTTCACGTTGTGGCCGTTCTCTGTAGGTTGTCCATTTTTAGGGGCGAGAAGTTTGGATCACTTTTTTTTCGCCTCTATTATATTTCGTGGTCTGTCTTAGCTACCGCGGGTTGTATATACTTCCGATGGCGTCCTGTTGAAACCGAGCAGTGGTGATTTTGAGTCTTTTGACCGTAGTAAATCGTCAGCCGCACAGATCTGTGCACGTACATAAGTGGAAGTGTCCCAACGTCACTACTATCAGACTGGCCACGACTATCCACCCAACCTTGGTCGGACGGCAGCCACAACAATCTACCGGACAGGGTGACGGGTAACTTTGCGTTCGTACTACCAACGCACGTCCAGCAACAGAGGAATGGTACGTTTATATACGTTCTTGCATATGTTCGCTGACACTATGATCCCTATCCGCGTATGTTGGATGCACGCCACGGTTCACGCTCATGATACGTACAAAAATACGAATGCGCATCCTATTCATAGGACGCCGACATCGAGTACCTCGTCCAGTCAGGGAAGCTTTTCGAAGGACTGTCGCGCTCTTCCTCGCCCGAACGATCCACATCACCCACGATCTCGTTTACGTGCGACTCGTCGGGAGACTCTGATTCGGATGCGGAGAACCTGGGCTTTGATGCTGATGGTCGAGGAGGGAATGCGAATGCGTGGGTCGGGAAGCATCGTGGTGGGCAGACCGACGATACGCTGCTGCCTCGCGAATCCATCGGGATGGCTCCTGGGAGGACGGGTGTGAAGGGTGTGATCAGGGACGAGCGGGAAGCGCAGCTGATCAAAGCTGCCCAGCGTCAACGTGAGATCGATGCCCTGCGGAAGCGGATGGAGAAGACGAATTTGGGTGGGATGACTTATCTGGAGGAGGAGCGGGAGCGTCGCGAGTTGGAAGGGTTGGAGGAGGAAGAGCTGAAGGTGAGGCGGGACGTGTTGGGGCGTGCCAAAGACGGGCGATTTGGACATTTGAGAGAGGTGGGCAAGGCTGGGTTCGTTGGTGCCGTCGAAAGAGAGGACAGCGGGGTGTGGGTCGTCGTGCATTTGTATGACCCCGTAAGCAGGTCTCTCGTTTCGTGCGGGTGATGTGGGATTGAGCGTTTCTAGTCGCTGGACAGGTGTTATGATCTTGATGATACGTTGTCGAGGCTTGCACGGGTACATCCTCAGACTAAGTTCTTACGTGCCCGTGCAGCTGCTCTCGGGTTTGCATCCAAGGGGCCCGCGCCGAGGCGTCATAAGTCATATTCAAAGCAACATGCGATGCCGGGTCGGTACGCTGAGGAAGATGACGATGACCTTTTCGGTAATGACGAAGACACAGACGAAAAGGCAGCTTATTACGACGACGAAGAGGAGGACGGAGAAGTAGAAGTGGACACGGACATGCTACCTACGCTACTTGTTTATCGGGACGGTCAACTCGTGCATAACTGGGTACGAGTCGACTGGGAGGCTGGAGAGGCGGGCGTGGATGATCTGCTGGCACGGTATGTTCTCTTTATTTTGGATCTGGTCTAGCGTTCGTTTCTGATGCGATTTGCAGACACCATGTTATATCGAGTTCGTCGCGGGGTCTTCCTGCGCTGTGGAGTTCTAGCATCGGAGAAGACGACGAAGATTTGATCTGGAGCGACGAGGAGACCAGTGCTACCACAAAGTAAACAGATACTACACAAGTTTATTCTTCTGCGTGCGTGTAATACATACATACGTCGAGACTAGTACATATCGTACGTTGGCCTTGTGTTCTCATTATCTGATGAAGTACCGCTTTCGGTATGTGGCAACTTGTCGGCGCTTCGGCCGAAGTGTTGGACGAGCAGGCAGGAAAAACTCGCACCGCCGGGATTTGATCTGATTGGCCGCTCGGTCCGCTTCCGATGTTCTCGTTTACATAACGCGTGCTACTATTTCGGGGAGTCACTCCCAGTGAGAAGTCGCTATATGCGGAGTGGTGTAGACGTAGGTATGTGTATGCCATAGGTAGGCATCCTCTCACATAAAAAACGGGTTGCCTCATAAGTACTTTTCGTATGCGACTGTACTCGTATGTAGGCATTGCTATTCCACTAGTTTCACATAGATCTACATATGTTAGTTCTCACTTGCCAATCCTTTTGTTCTCGTATGCCAGTCTATGCCCTGCTATAGCAGCCAAAATGTTGTCGCGATTCACAATATCCTGTGAGCTATGCATTGCTATGTACAAATACACTCCTTTTGCTGCTGCTGGGCATCAGCAAAACCATCTTTTTGGCACAGAGGCCACAGTGCCACAGTGATGTCACAGCATCCTACAGTGCCACAGTGTCACAGTGTCACAGTGCACAGTCAGGTACAGTGTGACAATTGTGTGACAATACCATGTCACACAGCCCACAGTTCCCCACAGGCTCCCACAGAGTGACAGGCCTACAGACACACAGTGCTACAGAGATAGGGGCTTCCCACAGATGTCACTGTACAGCCACAATGTCATAATGAAAGTTGTGGGCCTGGATCACAGGATTGTGGGAATATGCTTATCTCATCAATATGCCCAAAAATGGGTGAGAAAAATGCAAAATACCAAAAAAAATTGGACATCTCAAAAATTGAATTTCAAAGATGTCATAATGAAAGTTGTAGTGCCTGACTAGAGGACCCCAGAGGTATGCTTATCTCATCCATCCATGCAAAAATGGTTGAGATATAGGCAAAATACAATTAGTGTAGTGTAGTGTACATTTTATTACCAAAAGTGTAGTGTTGTGGCGCATTTTTGATTACCTAATCAGTGTAGTGGTAATTGTTTTGATTAGCAAAAGTGTAGTAAAGTCCGCTTTTTTGACTACCAAATAAGTAAAATGTTGATTAGTAATTGATTAGCAAAGTGTAGTGTAGATGTGTATTACCAAAAGTGTAGTAAAAGTCCGCTTTTTTGACTACCAAATAAGTGCAGTGTTTTGTAGTGTTTGATTAGCAAAGTGTAGTGTAGATGTGTATTACCAAAAGTGTAGTAAAGTTCGCTTTTTTGACTACCAAATAAGTGTAGTGTTTTGATTAGCAAAGTGTAGTGTAGATGTGTATTATCAAAAGTGTAGTGAAGTCCGCTTTTTTGACTACCAAATAAGTGTAGTGTTGATTAGTGTTTGAGTAGTTAAATGTTGGGTACACTTTTGATTACCAAAAGTGTAGTAAAAGTTCGCTTTTTTGACTACCAAAAAAGCATAGTGTTGATTAGTGTTTGACTAGTGAAATGTTGTGTACACTGTTGATTACCAAAAGTGTAGTAAAAGTTCGCTTTTTTGACTACCAAAAAAGCGTAGTGTTGATTAGTGTTTGAGTAGTTAAATGTTGTTTACACTTTTGATTACCAAAAGTGTAGTAAAAGTTTGCTTTTTTGACTACCAAAAAAAGCGTAGTGTTGATTAGTGTTTGAGTAGTTAAATGTTGTGTACACTTTTGATTACCAAAAGTGTAGTAGAGTCCGCTTTTTTGACTACCAAATATTTGTAGTGTGACTAGGAAATGTACAGTAGTATTGATTAGCAAAAAAGCGTAGTCATCATTAGGATTGTTGTGTAGTGGGCACAGCCACTAATGCCTCGAAATTTTGCAAAGTCACAAAAATACCCCAAAATGTGATATAGTGGACACTAAAACTCATGCCTTTCGTGCAAGCAGCCAAAGCTGACCAAACAAAGGCCAATTCCTACTATGGGGTAGTGTATGCCATTAGAGAGTCTCAAAGTTAAACTTGTAATGCGAAAGTTTGAGGTTGAGTTTGGGATTTCGGTGCGGGATGGCCAAGGTGCCGATTAAAAGTTAAAACTCCGATTTCTTCGAAAAAGGCAATTGCTTAGCTAATCCTCGCGCGCACACGACTCGGAAAATTTGCAGTAGCAGTGCAGCACTGCCGCTCCAAAAAAGGCAGTTGCTTAGCTAATCATCACTCGCACACAACTAAGTCAAGATGTAGCCACATTTTGTTATCTGCTTATCAATGAGAGATATAAGGCCACCCATGCAACACAGCAACTGATAACCACATACCCCCATCATGCCTAAGGTATCTGAGCATCAGGAGCTGTTGGACATCCTTCAACAAGCTAGAGAACACTTTGGCTTGCTGCAATACCTAGATATCCTTCATGCAGCATTGCAGGAGGCTGAATCTTCTGACTCTGAAGGTTCAAGGGATGGCTCAGATGGCAGCACTGGTACCCCTTCCTCCCCATCTTCTGAAGTCTCACCCTCAGACACCTCATCTGAACTGATGGAGCATGTCTTATGCAGTACTATTGCTTTCTCTGGCTTCAGTGATGCTATTGCTGCACTCCAAGATGAAGTTGACAAGACCCGTGTCCTCAATAACCGACCAAGACCAAGCCATTCCCCCCAACTCCACCTCCTTGATGAGTGGAAAATGGATCACCCCCATCTCTTTCAGTGCAAACTCAGAGTTTCCCCAGATGTCTTTTCTTCCATAGTGGACAAGATTGAGGCACATCCTATTTTCCACAACAATTCTAATAACCCCCAGCTCCCTGTCCCAATCCAGCTGGCCATTTTTCTGAATGCTGCTGGGCATTATGGGAATGCTGCCACTTCCCAGGACATGGCTGAGTGGGCTGGTGTCTCTGTTGGGACTGTCCACAATTGCTACAAGAGGGTGATGGTTGCTATTCTGCACCATCATGATGAAATGATTCACTTCAACCCAGAAAATCCAGAGGACAGGAGGGAGAAGGAGATGGCAAAAAGATATGTGGAAGAGAGAACATGTCCTCAGTGGAGGGGGGGATTTTTGTGTGTAGATGGAACACCCTTCAATCTCTTTCAGAAGCCTGGGTTGCATGGAGAGGGATTTTTTGACAGAAAATCCAATTATTCACTTTCCAATCAGGTGAGTATTTACAACTTGGTGACCATATGTATTCACTTGCAATTTAAGGTCATCATCTTCCCCCACAATCTTCGCATTGTGGATTATGTTATTGGAGTTCCTGGAAGTCTCCATGATGCCAGTGCCTTCCAGCATACCCAATGTGCCCGGTGTAGGGAGTTTACTCTCCCTACTAGGTAAATTGATTTATTTTGTTATTTCTACTCGAGTTTTATGTTACTATACTTTCCCTTTTCCTTTACTTAGTACTTTGAGTAATATTTGGTTGTGTTGTGGCTTAGGTAAGCCATGTGCAACTTCGAATACCCTGTACTTAGAAAATAATAACAAGAGGAGTCACTACCAGACGAAAACAGACGGAATTCGAAGACCAGAAGCTTTGGAAGAATTATTCTTCCTTAGTTAGACCCTTGATAGACGCTATCTGACCTCTCATTTGGGACTTTTGGGCGCGTTTTCTATTGTTTTACTGCACTCCTTGACTTCCTACCAAGCACCTCAAGTCCCCTTGGGTCGAACTGACCATCCCAAACCCCTCTGGAGACCCCCAGGTCACCATCATCTTTCTTTACATCTGGAGCCCACCGCGAGGGGGCTGTTTCTGCTTGGTAATCCACTTCTCCCCCTCCCCCCAGCTCGTGCACGCGATTTCTCGAGAACCAACGCGCCTTACCTCTCGCTTTTCGAGACTCTGACTCTACTCGACGAGAGCTTTCGATCGACGCCCCTTTCGACGCGTTTGCCTCAGTGGTTCCGGAGTTATCACCATTTTTGTGGAGAAAGGCACTACAGGACGGATTTTGGCATAACTTGGGATTGGGTGCGCAGAATCTCTCGTTTCCCTGATCTCCCAGCACCTCTAGACGCCCTCTATCACCTCCCAACGTTTTGTGGAGTTCCGCCCAGCAGTTCTTCATCAACGTGCTGCCGTCCTCCCCACCCTGCTACAGCTTAGCTTCCTGGCACATCCCCTCACGTTTTTGTGCCCTTTGGAGTTGTAGGAAAGTATCCCCTGTCATATCTGAGTCAGTAGAGACTGCTTCGAGACGCTTCGAGACGCTTTCGAGACCCATTTGAGTTGCTTCGAGACCCCTACCAGACACCTCGAGACTGCTTCGAACTTCCTTATAGACGCTTCGAGACTCCAATTAGATGCTTCGTAACCCTCACTAGACGCTTCGAGACCCCCTGAGACACTTCGCAGCTGCTATCAGCCGCGTTCGAGACCTTCGAGACACAAGACGCTTCTCTAGACGTGCATCTTCATTTATAGACGAATATCAGACGTTTTCCAATCGTTTTCTGCGCGTTTTTGCAGTCGAGCGAGGCTGCATTATTGAGATCTAAGGCTTTGAGTCGCACACGGCGACTACATTCAGTTTTTGGTGGTCGAGTCCACCTCGAGACACGTTTACGAGTTCCCTGCACCCTTCTCCCCCCTTCGTGGTTTGTTGCCACCCCACTCCAACTCCCCTTACACATTCCAGGTTGCATCGAGGCGAAACCGAGACTCGGAAATACCCCTTCGAGACTTCCCGCAGACGCTCGATTTGCTCGTTGGCCATTCCCTGTGCCTACTACCTCTAATAATCAGTTTTAGTTGCAGAATATATATTCGTTTTAGCTGCACAGCTACTACCAGCTATGGAGAAATCTTCCAGAAGGTTTCGAGACCAGCTCGAGGATCGACTGGCATACGTAGGTTTTATGCGAGTCTTGAGCAATCCTCAGCCTCGCGTGGAGTCCCTCTCGAGAAGCTCGTCGTCTCGTGAGGTGTGGTATGAACCCTCGGCAGGCTTCGAGAGACTGTCTCGAACTTCGAAGGACCCTTCGAGAGGTCCTACTCATGAGCCAGATGAGAAGTTACCTCGGCACTCGCATTCCCCCTCGGACAGATACTCTCGGGATACCCCTGTGGAGTGCTCTCGGTCTCATTCTAGAAGACACTCCCAGGGAAGCTCGAGCACGAAGCAGCCTTCTGATCACTACCTCCCCTCTTGTTCCCCCTTCGAGGTGCCCCCTCGATCTTCGAAGTACTCCCCTCCCTCTCCTGAGCTCGCTTCAAGCAGCTCATTCCCTCATCGAGTCACCAATGCAGGCTCGCGACACACTGTGGATCATCCACGTTGGTGTGCCCCGGAATGGCAGGCTGGTGACTCGTCTTCAAACTCGCTTCGTGTCTCGAGAGATGATCGACGGTCACATTCGTACTCAAGGGATCATTGGGACAGTATGGAGGTTTGTTCTCCTCGCTCTCAGTCATCTTCGAGCAAGCCTCGAGACCTTGGCTCATCCTCGACCTCTCGTCCTCGTCCTCATGAACTCTCGAGCACCTCTTCGAGGTATTCCCCTCGCTTCGAGCCTTCATCGAGGTATTCACCACCTCTCGAGACCTCATACAGACAGCCCTCGCACCTCGAGCTTCCTTCGAAGACCTCGTTGAGGCACCCTTTGCATCTTGAGCCGCCTCCGAGACATCCTTCACATGCTGAGCTGACTTCGAAGACCTCATCGAGACACTCTTCACATGCCGAGCCCCCTTCGAGGCACTCTTCGCATCTCTTACACTCCGAGCCTCCATCGAAGACCTCATCGAGACATGTCTCGAATCCTGAGCCCCCCTCGAAGACTGCTTTGAGGCATTCTTTGCACCTCGAGCACCCCTCGGGTAGCGCCTCTCAGCATCCTGAGCCCATAGTGAAGTGTCCCCCTCGCCTCGAGACTCCCTCAAGACTTCCCCCTCACGTCGAGACATGCAAAGGTAGCTCGTCTCTGCTTCGAGACGCCTCGACTGCAATGTCGAAGCCTACCCCTGCCCCTTCTGAGTCGCATCCAAGAGCGTCAAGAGGTTTGTCACCCCATCGAGAGTGTGAAGGCTCGAGTGAGGCCCTCCCTACCAGTCGAGGAGCTTCGAGGCACCAGATGCATCCTCAAAGGTTTCGTTTTTGTTTCTTCTGTGGTCGAGAAGGACACATTCGAGCTCGGTGCAGGGCCTGCACTTCGTATCTGGCTGCAGGAAGGTGTCGGATAGTATGAGGTCGAGTAGTGTTGCCTACAGGTGAGGAAATCCCTCGTGAGGCGCTCGGGCGCAGCCTACAGGCTCGCCTGGACTTCTGGGCTCTCGCTCGGGGCCCTGGAGGTCTCGCTATGCAGGTACAGTTCCCCCCTTCGAGTTCCCAGACCCCCATCCCCTCTCGAGCTCGACCCGAGGCTGTCGAGGGTCTGTTACCATGTTCGAGGGCAACCAGACCTCCTTCGACCCAGCCCCTGCCCCCCTCTCGAGCTCCTCCTGAGACTCTCGAGGGTCGGATTTCGAGTCTGAAGGTAACCCAACCCCCTCCGAGCACCTCCGAGACCCTTGAGTTCAATCCAGAGGCTGGACTCGCCTTCGAGACCCTTCGAGTCGCCTTCGAGACTCTTCAAACTGCCTTCGAAACCCTTCGAGCTACCTTCAAGCGACCCTCGAGACCCTCAGGGTAGCTTCGAGTCACTAGAAAACCACTTCCCCTCCTTCGACTCACTTCGAGACCCCTTCGACCCCTTCGAGGTAGCCTCAGACCGCTTCGAGCTAGGTCCATCCTCTCTCGGTTTTGAGGAGGGCAGTGTGTGTTCTACTTTGGGAGATAGCTGAGTAGTCCTTTTGTTTTTTTTATGTGGTTTCTTTTGTTTCAAGTTCGCATTTTTGCATTTCTACTTAGAGCTTTGTTTTGAGGGTTGATACCCCATCTCGCCTCATGGTACAGCTAGGTATGAGATGACTGGGGACAGTCAACATCCAAAGCCCCCCTCGGATGTAGGGAGTTTACTCTCCCTACTAGGTAAATTGATTTATTTTGTTATTTCTACTCGAGTTTTATGTTACTATACTTTCCCTTTTCCTTTACTTAGTACTTTGAGTAATATTTGGTTGTGTTGTGGCTTAGGTAAGCCATGTGCAACTTCGAATACCCTGTACTTAGAAAATAATAACAAGAGGAGTCACTACCAGACAAAAACAGACGGAATTTGAAGACCAGAAGCTTTGGAAGAATTATTCTTCCTTAGTTAGACCCTTGATAGACGCTATCTGACCTCTCATTTGGGACTTTTGGGCGTGTTTTCTATTGTTTTACTGCACTCCTTGACTTCCTACCAAGCACCTCAAGTCCCCTCGGGTCGAACTGACCATCCCAAACCCCTCTGGAGACCCCCAGGTCACCATCATCTTTCTTTACACCGGTCACCTGAAAGGTTCTTTGGTCAAAATGAGTGGCTCTGGGCTGATTCAGCATATGGGTGTCAGAAGTGGTGCATTGTTCCATTCAAAAGACCTGTTTCAGGTCACTTGACCAGGGTTCAAAAAACTTTCAATTATCATTTGTCAAAGGTATGTGATTTTTTATATATATTACACCTAGTGCATACACACTCATTGGCTGGCAAGATACGTGTTCGATCTGAGCACTTCTATGGTTCTCTCAAAGGACATTTCCAATCCCTGAAAGAACTCCGAATTCAAATACAAACCCCTGAGGATTTGGAGTATTGCAATGCATGGGTTAGAACTTGCTTGGTTCTCCATAACATGATCATTTCCATTGAGGAGGACCTTGGGTTAACACCATCAGCTGAAGGATTTGCTGAAGGATTTGCTCCCTCTGAGGAGGAGGATGAGGGTGAGCATGAAGGTGAAGATGCAAATAACCAAGGCAATTATATTGGATCAGAGGGCCAGGTGTTTAGAGATGGGCTTCTAATACATTTACTTCAGCACTTAGAACAGTAAATGAGCTGACTTGTACTGTCAATTCTTTATTCTACTTGAATTTGTTTTCTCAATGCTTATTCAAAGACCAATAGTTGTATATTCACACTAGTACATACAGTTATGTGTGAATATGTTGGGAGGGGGGGGGGGAACACTCTACATAGGAGGGGGGGGGAGGGGGAACACTACATAGGAGGGGGGGGAGGGGGGACACTACATATCATTGGGGGAGGGGGGGGGGAAAGATCATGCACTTCATTCAAATGATCACAAGTATCCTGTCATATACTGGGAGGGGAGGGATGAACATCTTGGTCACCAGAAGCACCTTGATTCTCACCACCAGCTATGCCTCTCTGCAACGCGAGGTTCTGAGTGCGAAGCTGCTCCAGCTTAACCGCCAGCTCCATCTTCCTCACCTCTTGTGCACCCATCACCTGTTCGTGGGCATACTTCTCGTGTTGTGTCACCAGCTGAAACTCACATTCTTCTTTACCCACGGCCACCTTCACTTGCACCTTCCAGTAGTCAAGATCAAGTCAGTGTCGCTTGACCTGCGACCATTCCTGCTGTGACTGTTGGAAATGCTGGACGAATGACATTGACGCAGATGTGAGACTATTAGAAAATCGGTTGGTGGGAGTCTCGTGCACACGCTTCCGAGTCTGCTTGGACGACGAAGGCTTTGAGTCGCTGTCGTCAGAGATGAATGGACTGGATGGAGACGAGGATGAAACACAAAGAGTAGAAAAAAAATTGGAGGGAACAACGTCTGAATCGGATGACTCCTCGGTGTTTGGCGCTGAGGCCGCCTTTTGCTGATGGTTCCATGGCTCTTCACGATGTGAATGGCTTGGCTGAAGTTTCAGACGGTTGGGACGGAAAGTCGGGGGATCGTCATTTAGGCTGATCGTTTCCCCGGTAGTGATAGTTGAACGGGGGGAAGGGTGTTGTTCGGAAGTAAATGCAGGGGGGGGCAGGGGCCCAAGAGTGATGGAAGGTAAGATAGGCGATGGTCGTTCAGAAAAAAAAGAGCGGGGTGGCGGCAGACCAAGCGATGAGGGACGGAGGTCGAGGGATGGGGGGGGTGATGCCTGCTGGAAAAATGGGGGGGGGGACTACAGGGGACACAGGGCTATCCTCGTCTACACTCATACCTACTACTTGCGAGTCAGCACTACCAGAAAAATCTTCATCATCCTCGATCTCCCCATCCTCGAGTCCAGATGGTGTAGACGAACGTCACGCACTCGAATTGGCCAGCTGAAACTCAGGATCCGTCATGGGGGGGGTCGGCTGCAGTTTGAAAAGCTTGACGGCATGCACTGCAAAATCTTGCCCGACATCGGTGGCACTGAAAGTATTGTTGTAGGCGGGGTTGGTGCGCCACCATCCATGCAGATCGGCCCACCAAGGAAAATCCTTCGTGATCGTGGCTGATACCTGTTAGTGATCTGAAAGCATAAAATCAAAAAAGATGTACCTAGAATATTTTTTGTTTTCTCATTGCTGAGGAGGTCCTCGTAGGTGCGCCCAGCACCTGTCTGCCCAAGCAGGGCGTTTTGTTTCCGATACTTCGTTTTCAGCCTGTGATTTTTGAGTAAAGATAAGAAGCGATCAAGAACATTGAGAACGTACACATCGAGGCGACTACAGATTGAGCTAGTGAAGACACCCGGGTTGGTCGCAGCAAGCAAATGGAATTCATCTGTTTTGTCGTGCAAAAAGATGGCCTTCGCCATCTCAATATAGATCTGATTCTTCCCATGGCGCAGTTGCTGCTTGCTTCTTCCTTCTTCTCGAGCATCTTGTGTGGAATCAGAAAAGAGTTTTTTGCATTCACCTTCATGGGTCTGGCACCATTCGATAAGACGATCTGTTCGGCTAGCATGTGCCTTTTCCCATGAGACACGAGAAACTACTGGTTTTGAGGATTTGGCCACCGATCCAATGGATCGCGAGACAGCAGATGTGGGCAATCTGCCTGCTGAGTCCATCGCAGACGACGACGGAGGCGGTCAGAGGCAAGTACGGTCTGAGTTTAAACTTGGCCATATGTCAGCAACCTCGGCCGAAACTCACTGTCTACAGCTGACAAACACCTGACAAACACGCGAACCTCATGCGACTTTGAGACTCATTATTAGCCCACTACTACCATGCATTTGATTACCAAAAAGTGTAGTGGTATTAGAAAAAAGTGTAGTAGTAGTACCAAAAAGCATAGTAGTATTAGCACATGGGGTAGTAGTATTAGCAAAAAGCGTAGTACTATTAGTAAAAAGTGTAGCAGGTAGTGTTAATAGCAAAAAAGCGTAGTTGTATTAGGCTATTATGTGGTAGTACTTGAATTTGAATATATTACTACTTTTGATTTGATTTCTGTGTGACTGAGTTCCTATTAGCTTGAAAGTGTAGTGGAATTAGGAAAAAAGCATAGTAGTGGTATTAGGAAAAAATGGTAGTGAGATTACAAAAAAAGTGTAGTAGTTGTACAGGACTGTACAGTGCTGTGACAGTACTGTGGGCGCTGTAGCGGGCTGTCGCAAGCTGTACAGTGCCATACAGCGACTAACGGTTTTGCTGATGCCCTAGACAATTTTCCTAGTCTCTCAGTAGCTTGCCAGACTACTGAGGGTGAGTACATTCGTTACTTAGGTTTATTCCTATCTCACTGGTACCTTGTAGTTACCCTACAGGTACATACTAATATAAAAGTAGCTTGCCAGACTACTGAGGTTACCCTACAGTCTTCTCCAGGTTCCCTCTGCCAATAGCAAGAACCTCCTTTATTATCACCTGCAACATACCAAGAAAATCTGGAAAATGCGATGGTGGAACTACACTTCAACCTCCACCACTGGCCTATAGTGTTGTACAAGGCCCGGCCTCAGGCCCTGAGCCGAGCCGAGCCGAGCCCTCCTGGGCCGAGCCGAGCCGAGCCGTCGTGGCGGCCTGTGGGGGCTCACGGCTCGGCCTGAGGTTTTGTCAAGCCCTAGGCCGCGGCTTCGGGCCGCGGCTTGGGTGGCTGTGCGTACCTTGCGCTGACACTGGTGACGTGGCTGTTCAGTACGGAACAGCCACATCTTCTATCCACCCGCTACGTGCTGCTACTGCCTTTGGTGGTCTGCCCCTTCCCTCAGTGCCCCCAGAGGACTCCTCAGCCGTAAGTCTAGTTATGTTCCAATACCAGGTATGTCCCTCATCCTCTCAAAGAAACCGTGATTCATTAATGGCAACTGATTTGCAGTGCTCTGTGCAGTGTTTAACTCGGTACCCAACCAACCCAACCACTGATGTGTCTTCGGCACCACAGCTGATACTACCTCTTCCCACAGAGCACATGGAATGCGGGTCGATCGCGAACCCTTTGGTGTGTGCAGAGTGGATACCGGGAGAGTCAAACAAGACAATACGAGATTGGGAGAGTCGCACGAGGCTTGGTGAGGTGAGCAAAGAGCTGAGGATAGGCAAGGAGTGAGTGTCATGTCTGCTCATCCCGTTTGGTTCCATTTCCACATCAGAATGAAACAGCACTGACATCTTTTTTTTTCCCTCCATTTTCGTGTGCTTCGCAGCCGTCTCGACCTTATGCTGCTGATTCACCACCTTGATCCTCGAAAACTGCTCAGGAAAGGTGTCCTGACGAAAGCAAAAGCAGGTGTAAGCTAGGCGTTTGAGTCTACTCATGTGTAGTGATATTCTCCTTTAGCTACGAGTAGACTACATATAGTACTTTGTTGTCTGTTGTCTTTGCTATCCAGGCCGCGGCCTCAAGCCGAGCCGAGCCGTCAAATAGGGCCTAGGCGGCTCACGGCTCGGCCTGAGTTTTCTTGAGCCGTGAGCCCTCACAGGCCGAGCCCAAGCCGCGGCTTTCAGGCCGAGCCGGGCCGTGACAACACTACTGGCCTATCAGCCCAAAAAAGGGATTGCCCAGCAATGATTCCTACACAGTGGAGATTGTTCATATCCACATCCTGGATCCTCCTCCTCCTCCTCCTGTTTCTAACAGCCCCAGAAAAAGAAAAATTGCAGTGTACTTGGATCCAGAGGCAACTGTAAGCGTGTCCAAGAAAAGGGAAATCTAAGTAAGCAACGTTCCGCCCCCACCACCCCGTTTCTAACAGTCCGTCCAAAAGAAAAATATGTGCATACGTCGATCCCGAAAGCAGCACAAGTGCTGGCAAGAAAACACAGCTGTACGTGTGTAATGCGAGACTTTCAATTGTAAACGTACACCAACTGACAACTACAGAAAGCGAATGCGATTAAAAAAAAAAACCTTCCCTAAATTCCTGTTCGTCTTACTGTACATGTACAACATGCCATCGTGATCGTCGCCAGGAAAATCTGTACTATACACAATGTACCGTAAAATGTGTCCTATGCCAATTGGACCCTCGCAAGCAAGGTACAAAGGCCGCCGCAGGCGGCATTTCCCGAGTTGTGCCAGCGGTGTCATAATTCGGTCTGCTCTCAGTTCCGTCTTCACGATGCTTGGGGGTTACAGACGCCTTCCAACGGAACCAAATTCTCATGGTAAGCACGGATGAGCTGGGCAACGTAGACTGCCCACAACGAAATATACAGGTGGAGAGGAGGAAGTGCCATCACACTCGTCGGAAGTCGACGACGATACCGTATCCGTTGTAGTGCTGGAGGAAGAAGCACATGTCGGCGTGAAAAAGGTTGAGGCTGCTTTACAAGTATACGGACGATATTCGCGATGGGTTCTGTTCGCAAGGTATGTACCGTTTATGCGCTTTTTACTTCTCTCTCGGCTCACCATGGGAACGTCGCGTGACCTCGATACGACGCCTCTGTCCACGCCATGGCTCGTGTCAGTCTCGCTCTGGCGTCGTTCGTTTATTCGCTCGATGCTTCTACGACATCCGCCTATCTCACCTTTGCTACCTCGAGTTTCGGAGAACATAGTCTCATCGGTGCTATCACCGTCGTACAGTCACTCATAGGTGGGCAAACGCGTCTTTCCCTTTGTTGTTCTGTTGTCGCTGCTGTAGCATTCGCTGTGCCAGAGTGACTTGGAACTCTGCGACATTGCTGACAGTCATTTATTTTTTCGGACAGTTGCCGTCGGAAAACCTGTCATTGCCAAGATAGCTGACGTCTCCTCCCGCGGAACGGCATATGTGACAGTTCGTGAGTGCGCCTGTGTTATTTGCTGTCCCCCTATCTTACCATGGAACCTTGCCCCTCTGTCGTGCAGTATGTTTCTACGTCCTCGGTGAGGATTGTTTCGCTCGCGTTCCAGTGGGTGCTAAGTCATCTCTCACAGGTTACTCCGTTATCGCGTCCGCGCCGAGCGTAGGTGCGATAGCGGGCGGCATCATTCTTTACGCAATGTCCGTCATCATTGATTCATTCCTCCACACCGCCCTGCTAACATGATACACGGCCGATGATGTTCCATTGCTTGTCACAGCGGAAACACGTGCGTTCGCCTTATCCCTACATGTCCGCTCCAGCTTCTGACTGTCGCATGTCAGTGGACTGCAACTGCTTACACAGATCGTAATTGCTGATATCACCACACTAACCTGGAGGGGCCTTGTTGTATCACTCGCTGCTGCGCCGTTCATCATAAATGGATTCATAGGACCCAATATCTCTTCAGCCATCATCGAGAATCTTGGATGGAGGTGGGGATGTAAGTTCCAGAGCGCACTCGGCGTTGCAAAGGTGCTCATGGATGTAATCTACAGACGGCATGTTCGTTATCGTAATGCCCCTTGTGCTGGCTCCGCTCATTACTACCCTGCTGTGGGGCGAACGTAAGGCCAAGAAGTTGGCACTGGTGGATTCGCTCCCAAGCAGCGCGCGATGTCGAGCCAGGTCGCTATCCCACTACTCCCAAACATCGCAAGGTTCAGAGATTGGCTTCCGACTTAGTTACAATATCCTGAAGCAACGGCTCCGGCGGATAGCAGAACAACTTGACCTCGTGGGGCTCGTCCTACTAGGAGCAGCGATCTCCTTGATCCTACTCCCCCTCACCACGTCCGTCCGTGGATCGCTGAAAAGTGGTATGACTAAGCCTGCTGTTTCCACCAAAGTTTAAGACTGACTGTCGAGGATTAGGGCCCATAATTGCTATGTTGGTCGTCGGAGTGGCTTTACTTGGCGTTTTTGCGTATTGGGATATCCGTGTCGCGAAGGTCCCCGTTATTGCGCCTCGTTTTGTGAGGAATAGGAGCGTCATTCTCGCGGCATTTATCGGATTTTTTGATTTCGTGAGTCTCGCCGTTTAATTCATTGCCTCGGGTTCCTGGCTCAGCCTAAAACGTCCATGCCAGATGTCGTTCTATCTCACTTTCACCTACTTGTACTCGTTTGTACTGGTTGTGAAGCCATGGTACGTTTTTCTGTTCTATTTGATGCCGCGCAAGTCGCCGATCCGCCGGTCTCGGAGGCAGGTCGTTAGTCAACGCGACATACTTCGTACAGATCCAGTCTGTCGGACTAACGTTCTCCGGTATTATCGCTGGCATATCCATGCGCTATCTCCATCGTTACAAGGTTCGACTCATTGTTACCAATTTGCTGTGCAGTATTCTTACATTTCTCAGTACGTCCTTGTTATCGGGTTGATCGTGCGCTTTGTGTGAGCTGCTCCTTGAATTATATGGGCTGCGTGTGTCGTTGCCGCTCTTACCCTGGTCTGTAGCGGTGTCACGTTGATGATCCATTCTCGAGGTGCGGATAGTTCCGATGCCGAACTCGTTGCCACCCAGATCTTGCAGGGGTTGGGTGGCGGCCTTGCAGCGATCTCTTCTCAGGTCGGTGCCCAAGCATCCGTAACCCATGCAGATGTGGCCATTATCACTGCACTCGTCTTATTATTGACTGAGATCGGTGCAGCTACTGGGAATGCATGCGGTGGGTAACTCGTACCTCGATAAGAGATTTTAAAGAGAGATGACGCGTCACACGATAAGCTGGGGCCATATGGTCCAACACAATGCCTGGCAACCTTGACAAATATTTGCCATGGCTGACAGAAGAGCAGCGTGCTGAGTTATACGGCAGTATTACCTCGGTCACATCGTTACCGCGCGGGAACCCTGTCCGTGAAGGTGTCGTACGAGGTACGCCTAGAAACCCTCACCCTTTCGGAGTATAATCAGGAACCAAAAATGACGACAGCGTACGACGACACGATGAAGGTAATGGTTATTGCTGCCATCGTTGCCAGCGTACTACCCATGTTACTTGCGCTGGGAATGCCAAATTGGTACCTGGGAGACAAGCAGAACGCCGTGGACGCCACTGATCTGGATGGGCGAAAGTCTGTGGAAACGGCATCCGGGAGTAGTGAGGTGGGCAATGTCAATGGGGGAGACATACTGCGAACGGGGGATCCCGTTGCATGAGTAGGTTACTTTGGTAAGCGATGGACATCATTTTCTTGTCTTTCTGGTGTAACCAGTATAGATCCCAAAGTGGTAGAGAGCGCACGTTCATCTATTCTTTTCGTGCCTTGCGGTGTGACTCCATTTCGAATGTTGAATATTGAATGCTCTTCGTTTGAATTTGGCAGTGCATTCTGCGTTTCGTCTGAAACAGTGCAGCATGAACCTGGGGCCGAACCGTTCAATATCCGCTGTCAAGTGGGTGATTCACCTTTCGGGGGGGAGGGGTGGGCGGGGGATACATGTCGATGTGTTCTGATTACTGAAAACAAGCGCGCTGACGGTAGCACCGCCCCATCAAGCACAAATACTCACACCCCTCAGGGGGATCCGATACCTAGGCTCGTGAGGCAGTTACGGTGACCGTGTCTATATGATGGCGCCGTACAGGTGGTGGCCTGAACTTGCCGTTATTTTTCAAGCCAAGATCCGAACGCGGGAAATAATGCGAGTGGGTGCTGGCAATTTCCAGTACCCTCTCCCACACATACCGCCGCCGAATCCCAAGCTTGTTCGATAACCAACCTTTTCTACTCACTTGTCGATCCCCCGCTGATCGTGTTTCACATGCTGCTCCCAGTTTCAAAAATCACAGTAAAAATCTCGACATTTTCAGATTTTAAAGTGCCTAGAGCTGAGTTTTTCCAATAGCGTGCAGTCCCCTCTTCCCCTCTATCGTGTCCCCAGGTAAGTGCACCGACATACACATTGACTGACCACGCGCATCAATGAGATACAATAAAAATAAAATACGACCCAACTACTAAACACTAATAACAAGCTCAGGTTCACATGGAAGCTCGTCGGTACGACAACTGTCACAAACAAACAGTCTGATTCAAATATTACTGTGAGTCAAAGAGATGATCTGGCAAGAATACGCCAAGTTGCGAAAATGAAAAAAAGGATACGGAGAAAGACTGAATGCAAAAGACGCCTGAATTCGCCCCAACTGTAAGCCGCTAGAGTTCGGACGGTACGGGGCGTGCCACGTCCGACAACCGCCGTGCATGCCGAGCCCGTGACTGCCCCGTGATCAACTAAGACCACCTGAGTTGTGTGGCATTTTTGGGATCAAAAGGAACGTCCATGCTCCTATCTTCTGGGATAAACTGACGTTGCAACCGAGGTTTTCCAAGTTTTGAGGGCGCCGGGTACCAATAACCAAGTTCGGAACACCCCGATCGGTGTTATAACTTACGGGATCTTACGTCTGCCGTATGGCGTTGTGCGCTAAAAACCCTTCCACTGCCCCAACGTGGAGCACATCGGACGGTGGAACCGCGACTGACGTCTTCCAATGAATGTTTTGAACTCTTCAGTATGGTGCGGCGTCATGGGATACCTACTTGGAGCTCTGGACCACATAACGATGGCTATGACGTCATACCTCGGTTGCGCCCAACGCCCATAAGATGGCCTTGCGTCAGGCTGATTGTGTTATTCTTCACTGCCAACGATGTACCAGCATCTTGTCTGTCTTGCACGACCATTTACCTTGCGCAATACCCAATCATTACTCAAACGTCCCGGGCGCATCCAGGAGACAATCGGTCCTGTAGCCAGTGGTGGTCTCTCGAGAGTGCATGCACGCTTCGCTGCTAGCTCAGTTTCCGGAAGACCTGGTAGTCAATCCGTCGAGCATGCCACGCAAAATGTGAAAGAGGAACTAGGAAATTCGCTTACCGACTGGGCGCGCGAGATTGCGGGCGGCGTCTTCACAGTCGACACCGTGAAGCCTAGAGTTAACTCCTTCGTAAGTACGCCTCAGGCATGAACGCATGGTTCCGTATGTCATAATCGTCACTTTCGCAGCTCGGTATTACGGGTGCTGTCGCCGTCAAGGTGCCCACGCCATTGTTTGTCATGGGTCTTGCTGGTGGTTTGCCGTACATCGCGTCTGCGGGGACGACCGTATACCTTGCTCACCAGGCAGGACTGGCCGCGATAGGGGTGGCTACGAATCTTGATCCAGGTGTTGCGCTCACGGTTCTTGATCAAGCTCTCAACTTCCAAGTCCATTACGGCGCCGTCCTGCTATCTTTCCTGGGTACGAGTCTCCTCCTACGATAATTTTGATTTTTTCGAGGGTTGCTTAATGGACCTTCTTTGCCTTCAGGCGCATTACACTGGGGAATGGAGATCGCTGGGTATGGCGGGTATAAAGGTTACAGGCGCCTTTGCCTTGGTGTAGCCCCAGCCATCCTTGCGTGGTCTACAATCACGCTAGAGCCTATGTCAGCCCTCCTTTGTCAGTGGCTTGGCTTCGTGGGGCTGTGGTACGCGGATAACAGGGCTACCGCTTTTGGGTGGAGTGAGTTCGCCATGCAGTAGTTCAATAATTTGGAAATGGCGATGGCTGACGATCTTCTTTGTCGCATCCTGCGATTTATAGCACCAGTATGGTACTCGCAGTACCGTTTCTACCTCTCTCTCCTCGTGGGGACGTGCATCATCGGCTCATTAGCGGGCACGTCGTATTATGGTCCTGTGGCCGGACACGGTCTCCTGTCGCACGATCTGTATATGATCCGGGCTGAAAGGTCAGTAGCTCTCCATCCCCCTCCCTCGCCTGCATGTCTCCTACTGACTCTCCTTTCTCACACATCGCAGGAATTACTACAAACCCGAGCGTTGCGGTGTCGTGAAGGGTGAAGTCGAAGCTGTCCCGGCCGGCGAAGATGCTGATAGCTACGTTATCGTGCGCCGTAAGCACAGGTCTGAAGAGGGATCGGAGTCGGAAGAGGCCAAAGAGCAACAGTAAGGGATACGCACAGCAATGTAGCATACCTATCGAACTTGTAACATTACATCTTGAGCAATCTTGCCACAGCCACCGCACCGTCAATGTATTCGAATTTCTCGATCTGAGGGAACTTGGAAAGATTGGGATAGTTGCTGTCTCGACGCGGATGATGGTAAACCCGCGGGTTCGCAAATGCGGGAGTGTCGTGCTCTTCCGACAGGTCTACGGCAACGAGCAAATGCAACGTATGCTCAAAATGTGAAGAAAAGAATGTGTGCGTAGGAAATTTGTTATGGCTCAAATATCAGATCTCCCAGCAACTCTCACTCCGTCATATGGACCCCACCTTACTATCGACCAAACAAAACTGGTACATGTCCCGTATCCATGCAACCTTTAGCTCAGCAGCAAAATCCGTCTTGTTTTCTGTTAACATCCCCTCAAAAGCCGCAACACGACAACCTTCCCCGTCCATTGCAATGTCAATTGCTGGGTGCTGCACCATTCCTCAGGATAAGTTTCTCAATGCCTTCAACACCTCCTGAGTTTCCGGGCTATTCACGTGTTGACTCCATCTGGACGCCCTCTTCGACTTGCTAGTTTTAACTGAACCCGAGCGACTCGCGGTGGACATCATTGAGATCCTTCTACTCGCACGACGCGAAAAAACGGGCGTGTTGATGGACGGTCCAGATGGAATTGAAAGCGTCTGAGGAGTCAGCCCTCCGGAGGGAGGAACCTGCACAGAGAATCGGCTGGCTTTGGACCGCTTGGAAAGAGAGGGAAGCATCGAAATGTGACGACTCTTATCGCTGGGTCTCTCTCTTCCGGGTGAAGATGAGAGTCGGGTCTGCGTGCTGGCGTTGGTGCGTGCCCCGGCAGTGTTGGGGACACTCCCGTCATGTATATCCTCCCAGACAAGGGAGTCAACCGCAGAGTATTCGGGTGGAGCTTGGTCAGTATCGACAAGTGTCGACACCGAGGAAAATGATTCGCGGGTTACCCGAGTTGAAGATAAGGGGAACGAAGTAAGGAGTGGATATGTAGTCGGTGGAGACGACGAGAGCCCAGCCTTAGCGTCGTCTTTGATGACTCCGAAAGACACGTGCCTCTTCTTCCGAGGCATCCCGGAACGCGGAGAAAATATTCCAGATCCAGAGTTTGCGGAAATGCGCACACGACCGGCACATGTCTCAACTTGTTTGGGATCCTGACTAACGAAAATGATAGGACTGAGTTGGCCGGTCGGTTCTCGTGTTGCAGTGGACGCGGGGTGTTCTGGGAGACTTAAAGGCTCCGGGCGCGTCGACGCCTTTGCAGAACGGGGTGTCGACGAGGAAGCTTGACGCTGCTTGCGCCTGAACCGAAAAATGCGGAAAAACATGTCCTCAGAGGTCGTAATAAGAGGATGACCTGCACCCTTGAAGGAGCGTGCGTGAAGGCTGGGAGGGTTAAACCCCTTGGACTGTGAACAGCCGCTACTTATGCGACAGAAGATAAGTAAATGTCCTCGGAAGATCAACGACCTGTGTCCTCCATAAAAAGAAGGTGCTTCGATCTGATTGATCTGTTAATATGACAGCACGCCCGTTGTTACGGACACCGGAACGTGGTTCATGAGGTCGGTGACTTCTACCTACTGTTCCGTTGAACTTGCGACTGCTCTCTCAAATGAGGAGCCAAGCTTGGGGTAATGTGGAGGTCAACTGAGGATCCTGGCCTGCTTGAAGAAGACATTGAAAAGGATACGAACGCGCATCGAGCAGACAGCGCATGGTGTGATGTTCAAGTGAAGAACTACCAGGAAAATGTCATAGGTCCAGCTAGAATGCGACGAACGGGTGTTATATGTAGCCCAGTCATATCGTGCTACGTACCATGCACTGCTAAGGATGGGAGAGACGATACCTGGTAGCAATCAGCAGAGGCTCTGCCACTTACACTTGCAGTGCATGTCGAAGAGGTGTCCATCAAATGATAGGGGGAAGACATTTTTGTGTGGCTATGCCAATTTTGCCCCCGGCAACATCCGACGGATTCAAAGTCATCTCCAAGACCATATAAGGTAATCTTATCCTTGCTTTTTCTGCTTCGTCACTGGAGAGAATATTATTGCTCTATGATCTGCCTTCGAGGCTCGTAAACAAGAATATCATTTTGACGGATAACGCTCATATTATTTGTAGGTACTCATACTGAAGTGAAATATCCGTGGGTTACTCGATTACTTGCGCTGATCGTTCCTCCTTCCCCCTAGCAATTGATGAGCTGATCGTTGGCAGGGACATTTCCAACGTGTTTTTCTTTGAGCAAGAAGGAACTTGCACTTGAATATACGACTAACGATGTTTCCGATGACTTCACCACGCAGCTCACCAGGCCGCACTCAAATTTACCACCTTGCCAACCTTCCAATTTACTTACCCTGCGAGTTGCACGTCGATGGCACCATGATTGCATTCCTCCCTCACCAGTAGAATTGCTGGACACATTTTATGCTATCTCCTCATTATAAACCGTGCTGACTGGAGAACCAGCTATCTAGGCCCGAGAGACGCAAGTGGGTCTAGATAGCTAGGTTGGACGTTCGGCTGCCGCTGTCCTAAGGATTGATCCTTGTGGCGGCGAGTCCCTGAATACCCGAGGCGTATCCGGTTCAAGGGCTCTTGGCTTTCGCATCAGAAAAATCGAAGCATGCGGAGAAACAACTACCGCGCACCTCCACGCCTGAAGCGATATCACATACGGCCATCACAAAGAATTTTTTTGGACATCGTTGTCTAAGCTGCAGTATCTCATTCAGCCCACGCATCGAACGTATTTCGATCGACTGTCATTTCAGGTGCCAAGCCAAACTTCAGCGGATGGTTACACGACATGCAGACATTAAACCCTTGATATTCATCATGAGCTAAAAGGTTCACAGACCCTCCGTTGCGCAATGCCGTGTGCGATCATCATACCCAAGTGAGTCCAAGCATTTCGCCTTACTTATCTCGCCTACCTTTGGACGTACCTGTGATAAGCCATCCTACTCTTGGTCTCTCTTACATGATTAGCGTGAGGTGCGGCGGGCCAAGATCGATTTAAGCTTTGCGTGGGAGACCTCGGAGGGTCATCATGGGAAGGTCCGCATAAAACCGACACTAACAATCCACGGTTAGGATATTGATCAGGGTCCCCTCCACCAACCCATAGATAGAAACCAGATACTCAAAGACCCAAATTTATCTAGCAAGATGGGTCAACCTTGTCTGACTTCGCCTCCGGGTTCCCCGAGGTCATCTGGGTTGGGGAAAAGTAAAAGTCCCGAGGGGCTGGATACGTAGAACATTTGCATTTCTAGCCAGAAGACCATCGTACGTGAGAATGGTTAGTACGGTCTCGCTTTGCGCTCCACCTCGCTTTGAAGTTCACCCACTGGGACCCATAATCAGCGCCAACCCAGCTAGTTTTTCCGTTCACGGTCAAGTCTGCCAACGTTGTCGTGCATTAATATATGTATGTTTAGACTTATCAGACTGCCTTGACCCATTTTGAGGGCTAGCGAGCGGCCCAGATCTACCGAGGGTGCTGCTAGAGGCTCCGAAGTCAATTCCCGTTCGAGACAGGATCCAGGTTTCCATGATGATTCAAGGGATAACTCAGGGGGACCTAATAGTTCAAGGCGACGTGGTTACGTAGGTAGGATGAAACTTAGAACGAGCGGCGAGCCCTGTCGCCAAATCATGGGGCATGAACATCATTCGTAAGTGTGTATTCCTTAGCTACCGTACATCGATACACATGAAACCTCCGTCAGGGGACACGCGAGTGAAAAAGCGGTCGTGAAGAGAAGGAGAAATTGTACGATAGACCATATTCGTAGGGTCCTTCGCGAATGATACAATGACGAAATGATATCGGTGTGGGTGAGGCTTTTCTCGTGTGGTAAGTAATCTAGATGGCGGACGAAAGAAGCTACTGGGACACACACCCGATTTCGCTATACACGTTTGTACGACAGCTTATAGATAAACTTCCTTCGCTCGGTGGCTCTGCTCATAGTGTACCCAGTACGCGATCAGGGTATCTGCAAAAGGCAGATACATACATATGTATGACCATGGAGACAGACCTACATCAGTCGTCCCCATCAGCCAGACCCCATGATCCTATACGTAAACCCAAGTTGGGATCGATGCGCTAGTGGCTGGGTTATACAGTAACGCTTTGACCTTCAACGCCTTGACATGGGAAAGTTGACTGGCTATATCAGCAAAAAAAGGGCTGACATCGCAGATAGACTCGCGACGGGTCCGCGACGACATTTCAGGGCTTAGCAGGGCTCAGCTGTCGGTCGAAGTGCGTCCGTGGGATGCCCGCAGAATCCAATAGGCTATATGACTGTGCACTTTTCACCGTGACCCAGTCACGTGTACTTGCGAGTGGACCGGGCGTTCGCGATTTATGTACCCTAATAAGTCTGATAAGTCCCATCAGGGTCGCCGAGCCAACTCTCGGGGAAGACAGTTGGAGTGACTGCAGGAACGGGATTAGCGCTGGTTAGCTAAGGATTTGTATTAGCTGACTGAACTGACAGGATGAAGCCGGTATAATTGATCATGCACTACAGGATGGAGGACAGCCTGCCATCACCCTAATGACTTGGTGTCCGGAGTGCGACGAACGTGCAAGGAGGGAAGCTGGTTGGGTGCAAAAAATCAATGAGCTGTGAGCTCCGCCATCGCACTGGAACGATACATGCATATCCAATAGCTGAAATGACGACAGCTACCCGTGATAGATTTCTCACCGGCTCCTCGTTGCTGCATGTTCCTTCCGGATCGTGAGGCAGTGAGCAGTAGTACTGGACCATCGAAGCCAGGAGTGCATTCCAATAATCTAACTATACGCAAGAAACAAAACGAACGAGCACGGATACCAAGACACCTAAGTAGCAAATGGAAGTACAAACAAATTAGTCAAACAGAAAGCACGACATACGGTACAGTATACACGATCCAAAAGGCCTAATCACAAATCAGCCTCAGCATTCTAGACGGGCAACATCTTTCTTTTCGTTTTGATTTGATTCCGGTTCTGTGTGGCCAGGACAAAAAAAGCATCGTCACATCGCTCTCCCGGGTGCGGCCTCCAGCTCTCTGCACATCTCGTCAACGATAAATTCGACGGCTTCAGCATTGAGGTCGAATTCCCTCAGTCGACTCTGCCAATGGGGAGGATCGCATCCCGGCTCGGAACGAAGGCACCTGAGTACCTGCTCCTTCACGGCTGGGGGGGCGCTACATATTTTGAGAGCTTTGTCAAGCCGGGGCCCTATCTCCCATCCGTATTCCGATTGCAGGTGGGCCAGCGCGTCCGCATACGGAGCAGCTAAACCGGTACCGACGATACTGTTGCGGTTCTGGCTTGCTTCGCCGGTAATGCCATGGAGGGGGCTGTCCGACCGCGTGATAACCCTGAAGTTTGAGAGGCATTCTCGATCAGTGATGTTGATATCGGAAGGAAGGTATCGTTCGATGTCTGTCACTGTCGTGACCGATTCTTTAGAGGAATAAGGGGAATGAGGTAGTGGTGACGGGATGCGTAAACACCAGTCGTTGTATGGCTGAGGGTCTGGGGATACTGGGGATGCTAGGGATACCATAGAACTTGCAGCTGACGAGCATGCGGACTGAGGGATGGGCTGTGTTGGGGCCGGGCGGGGAGTAGGGGGAGTAGCAATGGCTGGTTCAGAAAGACGGTTTAGGGGAGGTACCGAGCGACGGCCAACGGCCACTTTGGGAGGAACGGGGTTAGACACCGATCGATAACGTCGGGGAAGGATCGTGGGGGAGGGAGGGGATAGGGTTCGTGGCCTCGAATTGTATGGTGTGCTGTAGGTTGCGACAGAAGGATGTGGCGTGTAAACTGTCGGTGAATGTGGAGTATACGAGTTGGAATAGAACAGACTCCGGCTCCCTCCTGGGGACGGGGGATCATATGAAGTGTATGGATACTCGGGCTCCTCGGCGTACGAGTCCAACCTGTGTTCAAAGTATGAAGGAGAGACGGGAGTATGAGGAGATAAAAGCGGGCTGGAGCGTGAGCTCTCGGCGTGAGTGATGTCCATGGGACTGTCTGGCGTTTGTATCGAGGAATAAGATTGGCGTTTGGTTATGAAGTCGGGAAGTGGGATATCGGGGGATCTGGGCAGACATGTTACTGCGCGAGCTTGTCGAAAGGCATCATGCAGCGAGATGTCTTTGATGAACTGTATGCCGAGATGAGTGAGTGGGAGCAGATAGCCGCATCGAACGATGGGACGGACCTTCTGTTCGAGCTGGCGCAATTTGGTGAGAATATGGTCCGTCGTCCTGCCTTTGTCCTGCTTGCGCTGAATCCACGTCACCAGGGCTTCTCTCGCCCGCACGGTATCAGTACCACAATTTGCCAAAACGGTGATGACCTGTTTCGGTGTCAGACACCGAGGCTCCCGTTACGGAGAGAGTAAAACAACGTACCTCGAAGTGAGTGTCGCCGGTGAAGCTGAGGGTGCCAACCATGATGAAGGGGCTGGTGTTGGGGATGGGTGTCAACTCTGTAACACGCCCAGAGCTTAATAGCGTTTTATGTAGTGTCAGGGAGCGGGCAGAGCGCCCGGTTTTCTCTCCCCTAAATGCAATGGGAATGTATTTATTACGTAAACTCGACACTTTCCGATGCGATCAGTGGGAACCCCAGCCAATCACGTTAGTCGAGAGCCACGCACGTGTCGGCATGGATTAGGACAGCCTGTGGTCAACTGGCGTTATCGAAAAGAATTTAAACGCTAAACAACTGACAGCAAGAAATACCCACACACGCTCGAAGATCTGCCTCTGATATCACGCTGCTTACTATTTCCGCGTGTGCGACCCAGGGACGCAGGAAACACCACGTTCGTTCAAAATCGTTCGCATCTGACTCGAGGTCCGAGTGTTTGTGTGGACCTTCCAATGTGGTCGTAATTTGACTCGAGAAGTTCCGTCGGCGGGAATGCTACCGATCCGAGATTTGGATAGGATAGGACAGTCGACTACGCCAGCTGTGGTTTGCAGGGGTATATTATGTAATCAAGAGTTTACTGCCTGTTCCAGTACCATACCGTGAGTTGTTTTGGGATCAGAGAGGACGCTGAACCCTGCATATCTCAAGTCCTGAAATGGTAACCTGATCCGATTCAAATCCACAGTGCCAAGACCATGCCGTCTATTATTTGTTCAGCGGATGAAAGAGCTGTGGATTCGACGATGGAACTTCTCCAAGGAGAGTGATCCCTGAAACCCAAGAAGACGACACAGCTGCGCACATGATGGTACCTTCTTCGTTCGTAAGAGGTTTCAAAAACTGAATAGCGTAGAAAAGGTGATGCGTTCTCTTCACGACGGGCCTGCGAAGAAAAAGGACAAGGTTCTGTGCGCCACAACGATATCACGTGATCGCGAGATCTCGGCAGCCCTGACCGTGGCCTCCGAACTCGAATACCTTTTTAGGACAAGCGGAGTACGCGCCCGCATGCCCCTCCTACGAGTAGTGTGTCCGTGCGATCGGAAGAGCCTCGACTCGACGATAATATTTCTCAGTGACATGACAAGCGCATTCCGCACGTCGGCTTTCAACCTGTCTATTAGAGAGAGTCCTCGTTCGAAAAGCGCACGAATGCAAGTCGTGCTTGGTGGTGGGAACGTGCGTGAACAACGTCGAGCTTATTAGTTAGATAAGTCGGGACCTACGTCAGGTACCAACAGCGCCCTGACAAGGGGGCTACGCGTTCGCGACGGTCGTCGTTGGCAGAACATTGCAAGGTCCACTGGGATGAAAAATGCATTGAACGCCGTACCAAATAGCACGACACGTGTGTCCGTATTTCTTCCTGAAATTTCTCGACGTACGGCGATCGACGAAGGAAGTTCCCGAGATTGCGGCAGGTGGCCGGAAGTTTTGTACTCCTATCCGAGTATTATCGATTATCCTCCGACATTCCACACCATTCTGAGCTATCTATCTATTATGCTAAACACCCGGATCATAATAGGCTAGAACCATGACTCGCGCTCACGGGGGCAGCATTGCACCAATGGCCATTGGATTGTGGAGTAACTTGGGGCAAGCTAAGGCTTACTTATTCCAAATAAGGAAAGGAGTCTGGTCTCAGTGACATCACTAGAAGGATTGTCTCGTCGAACCACCTGCACCAGGAGTTAATGACGTCGCGATGCGGTCATCCCTTGCATTTCAGGGGGCATACGCATACTTAAGCCCCTACCTCCCAGCGAGCTTTCCTTGCGTTGCATTCATTTCTAACCTACTCATCAGTCATGTCTCTCCCTCCCGCACCCCAAGATATCTCTGAACATCCACAAGCTGGCGCTGTAACCGTGCCAGTGGACAAACGTGCCCAAGAAGCTGACATCGACAGAAAGGTACGCTCGTTGTCGTCTAAAAACCAGGGACAAAAAACTGACTTGCACTCAGCTCCGCTTTTATGGTGTCATTCAAGCCTTCAGAGAAGGGCGCATGCCCGACAACCGTCAGATCGACAAGACTTTGAAATATGTCTACGAGAACTCGCCGGTCGATGTTAACCAGCTCTCGCCAGATGGCAAGAAGCTCATCCAGGATACGCGCGACATAATCGAGACCGCACGCATCATCGTCAAGGAGAAGAACGCAGACGAGCTATTCCAGAAGTTCGTCTGGCACACGCGGGACGTATCCCTCGAAACTGCGAAAATGCAGCCGGGGGACGTGCCGCAGGCGGACAAAGAAAAAGTGGCTGAAGATCGCAAACTAGGTAAAGTTTCGAATGGTCTTCCGGGACGATAACACTGACAGTTACCGGTAGCCGTTCGCCACCTTCGTACGATTTTGTCTCTTATACTCACGAACTCGGAGGTTCGGAAGCTACTCTCAGACTTCTCAGTCATCGGGCGCGATCTTCTTGCCAAAGGCGCCGGAAAGGCGGCAGAGACTTTACGTCCGACGCAGGAACAACTTGCCAAAGTTGACGAGCCAGCACCCCCGGACCAATTCGTTAGCCGTGGTGGACAGAAGGTGGGGCCCGGCGAGGTTCCTGTCCTGGGGGTCAGTATCCCCGGCACTAACGTCACCGTGGAGCAACACCCACACGACGATGAACCCAAAGTCATTACCGGGGAAGGCGAGCAGAAGCCAGGCAGTCAAGCTTACAAAGAGGGCGTGGAAGCAGCACGGCGGCGGTATGGCGGTGCCGCCGGTCAGGCTGGTGAGCTAAAAGATCAGGCATATCAAAATGCGCAGCAGAAGGCCGAAAGGGTCCGTGAAGGAGGGTGAGTGATTTGACGTCTCGTTTCCGATCGAGTAGTTGACTGGGTATTAGCGATGTCGAAGGCGCACGTGCCGAGACTTCCGCAGAAGCGGAAGAGAAGAAACAAGGATTCATGGAGCGCGTTAGGGGTGTCCGGGTTCGTGAACGTTTAACCTTAGTACTCGGAGACTAAATTGACACTCGTGCTTTCAGGATAACATCGCTGAGCGCATACCACAACAGCACAAAGACAAGGCCCAGGAACATTTCGAGCGTGGACGAAAATTCCTGGCGGAAGAGTACTTCCCAGAGGAACGTCGGGATCAATTCATCTATCGCGGGAAGAAGGTCATCATCGAGTGTCAGAAGCACGACGATTACCAGGACGCGTTTAGATGGCTCCTATCGGTGACCGAAGATTATGCCAATCGCGGGCTGGCCGTCGCAGGACGAGGGAAGGAAAGTGGCCAAGCATTTATATCGGTCGGTAAAACGCACACACTGTCCGTGATTGAGGCTGACCTCCCATCTAAGGATCCTGCTCTGAGTCAGGCAACGTCGGAGTTGCGCGAGCTGTTGGAGCGCTTCGCCAACGGGAAGAGTATGAACATAATCTTCGATGCCACGGATGCGCTGGTTGACGATGCCAGGCGGGACGAGGAGTTCAGGAACTGGTTTAAGCGCCTGAACAACTACATTCATAGGGTCAGTGATTCGTCACGTAGTGCTATCCGCCGCTCACCAGGTCGCAGGTTCTGTTGGAGACCGGTTACGTCCTCGATGAAAGCTGCAACGCTGAAGGTGTTGAAATACGCGAGACGGGTCGCAAATTTTGGGACGATAAATACCGCACCCACTTCGATAACCTCTTCAATGCCATCGGAAAGTGGTTCTCGGCTATGGCGGAGGACCCGCTGAACAAGCGCTTTGGGGAAGACTGGGCTCGTCTGACGAAGGACCTACTGTTCGACAGCGCAGGTAGTCTGCAGTTCAAACCACAATTGTGGTCAGACATCCGCAAAGTCATCGTTCCAACTCTCGTTGACAAGGTATGTAATGCCAATTCTGGCGCGTTCGTGTACGTTGGTTGACCGTCTCTTAAGGTCGGGTATATCCCTATCCCACGTGTCGAGTATACCGATGATACGATCGACCTTGTCGTCGAGAATCTGACTCTTCAAGGCCGCAACTTGTTCCCGAATATCGTTACACTAGACGCGCACAACTTCATGAAGTTCAGCCCCTACGACACGATATCCGACGAGCAGCATCACGAATTTGAATTTAAATTCGCTCAGATGCAGGCGGACATGCGAGACGTTGCTATCTGGTACCGCAAGAAGACCGGTTTCCCCAAGGTCGAAGACTCGGGTATCGCCGACGTTCTTATCGGCGGGTCTGGTTTGACGGCCACAGTCCATCTGGTCTCCGCCGATAAAGACAAGAGTTCTGTCTTCAAAGTTAAGAGCGTGCATGTCAAGGTCGACACCCTCAAGTTCAGCATCCGCGACTCGAAGCATGATCTATTGTACAAGACCTTGAAGCCGTTGGCCACCGCCCTCGTCAAGAGACAGATTCAGAAGGCTATCGCGGGCGGCATCCAAACGGGATTCGAGTACCTGGACGGTCAGTTGGTCTCTGTCCGAGACCGGATGAAAGAAGCGAAGGAAAGCAGCGATACCAACAGGAAGCAGGCTCTCCAAGATGTGAGCGTGATACCAATGTTTCTTCGCGTTTGGCAAAGCACTCAACTTGCTTTTAGCTTTTCAAACGTAATAAGAAGGAAGAGAGCGTCAAGACGACGGAGAGCAAATCGCAATTCAAGGTCGTCCACACCAAGCGCGAGTCCATCATTGGGGCCGACACTCCCGCTGGTTGGATGAACCGGGTGGTTGATCGCGAAGAGAAAGCTACAGCTGGCGAGGAATGGAGGAGCGAAGCGTAAGTCAATGTCCGCGTTTTAAAACGGCCTTGTGGCTGATCCTTTGCCCACATTCAGTTTTAGTATCGTCGCGTGAATACCTCGGAGTTCCTTTTGAATGTCTGGGGGGCTCTGCGTGTGAAAGTCTCGTACGGCCGTGAAGTGTCCTTTCTGCGATTATACCTGTCTGCGGAGTAGTTTGGGAGTTGCGTAGTGTATGCTCCGTCTCATGTCATTTCTGAGTTATGTTACTAGTCACTAATGTCTCACCTCGTAATGGAATCGTTCTGGACACGATTCGGAGTGACCTGCACAGTCTGAGTGTGACAAGGAGCAATCCTTGAGCGCGTGAACAGAGAAGGAAAGTTGGTGCCGGTATACTCAACCAGCGATAACGGCCGCCGCAGCAAGCACCGTGTCGCTGCGCATCTAACGGTCGTAGACATGCAATCTCCGCTGCAGCGGAGGCTGAGTGGAACGAAAAGGTCAATCAACGACATAATACTTCAGGGTGCGTTTGGAAGTCCCAGTCAGGGACGATATCTGCGCAAGCCGCTCGGCGTAGTCGTTTTGGAGGTATACCATATCCGGGGCACTGCGATCCAGCGCACGTTTGCTTGGGGACTTGGGCCAGGCTGCGGGGAGCCCTATTGGGGGACGTATTGTTATGGGAACTGGCACGGCTGCCAGTGGGGAGTGTCAGCAGATTAGACTCGTCGGTACGTACGTCTTCAGGGCTGTGGGCATATTCTCACACAATCTTGCCGTTGAGGTGAGTGTACGTACCCGAGGCTCACTTACTTATCGAGCACACTCCCATTGTACAGCAGATTGGGAAGTGCCATAGAAGCCCAATGGACAAAGCGGTGTGTGGTTCACGACAGTCGTTCCCGCTCCTCGTGGTCTACAGCTCTCGAATCGAGAAGGTGTCGTCAGCGCCACGTAGGTACGATCTGTGGAGTCTGGGGGCCAGTTGCGGCGACCGTGGTCACTGCAGATAAGAAGATGACAAAACAGATGGGCGATAGCCTCGTTGCATGACGGTTTTCCAACACGACCTTACTGCATCATGCATCGTGTACACGCCTAACACCTCCTGCAGTCCGCCATGGCGTAGATCTTCTCAGGTTCCGTCAAGAATGGTTCGAATCTTTCGCCGTGGACTTTTTTCTCGGGTCCGTTGACCTGAGCAGATCTGCTGACCTGTGCAAGCATAAGCTTCGGACGAACCGATTACCAAAACGACGCTTCCCAACGAAGGTCACGCAAGTAAGTACTTGCCATCTTAGGGGGGAAGAGTATCCTTGAGATTTAATCAACGGCAGTCAGTGGCCAAGAACGCGAAGGTAAGCCAGTGGCAGGCGGGCGCATCAGGGAACTGGCAATTGGTCAGGACTGGTTTGTGACTGGTTCTGACTAAAATCTTGTCCACTGATGAGTCTCTATAGAATACAGTTATCAAACATCATGGAGGCCGCGTTGAACTTTCCACGAGCCTTATTGAATCTGTGAGGTCACAGAAGCTATGACGGCCTGAATGACAAGGGTTCCGTTTTATTTTTCTTTGCCGTCCATTTATCACCGGGGCCAGCAGCAAGGCGGACCTGGACCGCAACAATATTTGTAGTGTCCGCTGTCGTCACTAACCAACATCTATCTCGCACTACAAGTGGAACGCTGCCGCCAAGCTTGGCTGGAAACCTGAATGTCCTTTGTAGTGCGCAACCCCGCAAACCGGCCTCCAGAAAGATAGTGGAGTACTAGATTATACGTGATGATCGACCTAAGACGGTAGGACATACCAAAACACGGCCTTCTGTGTTGCAACTTGGTTTCTTCTTACTTAACAGGACACGAATGAGGAGACCGGGAAAATGTAAGTGGACGCGGCAATAATACATGTCGACGATACGTCTCAGTGGGAGTCACGGCCGAAAATGGGCTGAACGAGGCGCGAAGAAAAGAAAAAAAAGATAGTCCGGACTGCAAGGTGCGTTTATGAAGCCCACCATACAATTTGCAGCGTGTTGAAAAATTGAAGGTAATTCTCGACTGTGTTTTGGCTTCATCGTTTAGGTCTATCTGAATCACAAGATGAGTGGTTCTTGGAAATGGACTCCCGTAGGGCCGTACGTTACATTCTCATTGTCTCCTACCTGTAGCTAATTCATAAACTGCGTGCTCATCTCCCTTGGCCACATTCCTTCACCAGCCACGAGCCTGATAGTCAGCAAACGTGTCCTTGGTCGTTGTTGCGATTGTTCGATACTTCAACCCAAACACGCGATCGGACTTCGATGTATCGTAATTAGCCAGATGTACGGTGTGCGGATGTCCGCTACCGGAACCAGGCCGGCCTTTGGGAATAGGCTTCGATAGCTTAGGAGGAGGGTCCAGGGCATTGGCCGCATCAACTAACGGAGAGTCAGCACAATGAACTGCGGAACCTCCATGGACTGCTCACTGAAATCTTGCCACTTAAATGGACCTGCGAAGAGTCAGTAGATTTTAGCATGGGATATAGTCTTCCAAGTGAAGGTACGTACCGCTGCAGATGATTATCCGCTCACCTCCCGCTTCCTGTTTCTCAAGTGCAAGTCGGTGGGCTTCTGCTAAGTCGCGAACGTCGACCCAACAGCCGCCACCCTTGGCGAGGAAATCATTCCCGGCTACTTCAGCTTTCGAAGCATCTGCAACGTAATCATAGAATGCCTTTGCAGAAGTATTGAGTGAAGCAGGATCTGTCAGCTCATGTATAGCAGGCTGTCGAGTGAACGATAAGACTCCAAGTATGTTCGTCAAACGAGAGAACGAGTACCCCAAAGACCTTGCAAAGCATTGCTCGTTAACCACTGGGAGCAAATATCGAAAGGGACGTACGAATGGAGGATTGAGGGTAGTCACATCCCAATCGATCTCTCGCTTATGGTCTTCCACAAATTTCCAAGCAGCTGTGGTGGAGGGTGATGTCAGCGAAAGGCAGAAACATAAAACGAGTCAAGTAACCGACCCTTTTCCGCTAGTGTCTTTGATGCCCTGTATTTCGCCATGTTCGGAGCCTTTTTGCCCAGCTCATTCACTAAATCGAGGGATTGCTGGTTCCAATCATTCTCAGTGAACGTGACCGGGGTAGGCTCATCGCGTACGATTGCCGCGACGGACGATGTAACGATAACACGTTTAACAGAAGTGCTGGAGACATGTCAATGAATGGCACGGGACTCGGCTGGAGATAATTGTTGACACTGACCCATGCTTGAGGACACTTTGCAAGACTCCCACTGTACCCTTTACAGCTGGCTCGATCAATTCTGTGGACTTGCTTTAGTGTGCTGTACATGAGACTATGCTGGTTGGATACCCACCTTCAGGGCGGTGCGCATTAAAGTGGAAAGGGGAAGCAGTGTGTGCGACTGCGTCTACACCTTTAACAACTTCATCGAATGCCCCTTCCTGTGGAGTTCCGATCACATCCAAACATCAGGTCAAAATTTGCTTCACTGCAAGTTGGGGCCGAAAGGAAGCAGACCTTGGTAATGTCCTCGACGACGACAACCTCAAGCTTATCACCGAACTCCGCAAACTGTTTCTGGATATGTTCCGCCTTTTTTGCAGAACGCACTGTCCCTCGAACGGTATATCCTCGTATGAGGAACTCGTGGACTACCCACATTGCAATGTACCCATTTGCGCCAGTGACGAGTACCTTGCCGGGAGATTGAATAGCGGGCATGATTCAAAAGAGAGGACGATTTCTGCGAGCAGGGATACAATTGTGTTTAGTATTCACTATTCACTATTTATATGTACGTACCGTCACAGTTATGTTCCAAAAATTTCAGTTGCTGACGAGTCTTCCACATGAGTGTGCGAACATGTCTTCGTCCATGACGTCGATGATGAAAAACTTGGGAAAGACAAAATCTCTTAGCTACCCGCGACTGCTCAGTAGCCCGTTTATCGCAACACGGGACGACGATCCTCAAGCGTAGTCTTTCCCCACCTTAGGAGGTGCCTAACATGCTGGTGAGCAAGACTTCCAGCGAACCTCAAGTTGTTGGTGCAGATCACACGTTGACACGCCTAAATCCCACTCTGCATCGCAATTTCTGTCTCGTATGATGTGCTAGACTTAATATCCCCTCAGAAAAGAATTCTTCATTGCGACTCCCGGAACTGGTCCTACAATTGTTTGGAGGACTATGTAGGTGTGCCCTATTTCTTGTCTTACATGGCCTGCAGAATGGGTGATGCGAACTCTTCACACCGTCCAATTTTATCGGTGTTGCCCTTTCAACACGCGCGTTCAGCAGCCGGGATTGTCATGGACGGCGTGCATTTCCCGTAACGATCTAGATTATCAGTCAGACAGAGTGAGTCGTCCCACCTTTTGACCCGTCTGCCCATCACATCGTGTACGAATCCAAGGTGAGTTTGCTCTCAGCTCGTTTTCCAGGTGTGCGCTAGTATTCATCATTTGCCCGTGGGCGTTATAGTAGTTTATGCATCGTTGCTTCATTGACGTTTATCCCAAGCGGCCCTGTCACCTTCTCGTCGGGAATCTGCACCGTTTTCCGGCCGACTACTTGTGTGTGCGTGATTGGACCACCCCTATGACACCATCGGCATGATAACTTGTAAGTTCCGCGACGAATGGTATAAACATCTCGTTCCAATGCCTAGTGCATATATCGAGCGCAGGGAAACGCGAGACGAGCCACAGGGTTCGAATCATTGGCTCGTTGCGTGTCACGTACGGTGACTTCGAAAAAGGCGAGCCCTTGAGCTTAGCGACTTCGAATAGCTTCGCTAACTATAAACAGACTCCCACACCAATGGCTGCCCGTCCCGATTTTGATGATGGGTTGTTAATCGACCTGCTCGCATTGAAATGTTTCAATGAGATCAACTCACGCAGACGTTGTGACACTGGACTACCTCGTAAGACAAATGACTCGACTATCATCCACAGACCTGTTTTGTATGTCCTTACGTTCTTTGAGTCACGTTTACCTCCTGAATATTTGCGTAAGATTCAAAGACGAAGCCAACTCTCGCAACTCTCACGCTGTCAACGTGTCAGTCGTAAAAAGGTAAGCAACAGAGAAAAGCCACGTTCTAGATGACTCTTCTTGATCAGCAAAAGACACTGCAGTATCGCATGAGTACATATGTATGGGTCTCCGAAGAGGACTCTTGCTGTGGTTCATCTCGTTGGTTGTCCTCTGAGTGTCTGCTGGTTGTGAATGCCCACGCCGATAGGTGCGACGACGTAGCAGCGATGATACTCGATTTTGTCTTCGACAGAAGGCGACGTTGGCAGGAAGCAGTATTACCTGCACCAACTAGTCTAATTCGCTATCGGAAATCGTTCCGTGCCTTCTATAGGATACTAGCTTATAGCCCTCAATCCGCACTCGTGCTCCTGCACGGACGCCTCTGGTGCGTTGCTCGCGGTGGCTCTCTGCGTCGACTTGGAAGCCATACACTCTGTTTTCAACTTTTCGAGCTGCCATTCTAAAAATCCCAACGTAGATAGCAGCTGTGTCCTACAACGCAAAAGCTATGTGGAGGTAATGGGGTGCCCCGAACGAGCCGGTGCGAATTCCACTCGCATTTTCATAGTCATACACCGTTTTACCGCTTGCTTTGTTTTCATACTGGATCAACTGCTTACCTGCTGTTGACGTCATTCTCTGGATCTTTGTACGTGCGCTGATCATCTCACTGGTAATGGATGCTGACACTATGCAATCGTGCGCTGCTCTCATGGCAATATTAGAGTTGCTTTCAACATTCTACGCAGATTGAATTTAAGCAATCTGCTCTGACTGATAGCGGGAGCTCTTCCAATCAATCCTCATGCGTCCGGCACTCAGCCGATACATCATGTCCATTGGCTGTAAGTGGCAGCGTGCTGCGGATATATGTATCATTATAGCATCTATCGTGTCATATCATCTGCAGTCGTGATACACTCAAGTGCTCATCCTGATGTCACAACACCATGACTATCCGTAAAACATTGGACATCTTGACTTGCTTTGGAGGATGCTGGCTATGTCTACTGGCTGAGCTGCGAGAAGAGCAGAGGATGCAATCCTTCTGCACCGATTGCCACAGGAGTAGTTCAGTAACGGAACGGCTGTCTCAGTGCTGTAGCCTGCCGCGATTAACTTGGCGGTACCACAAAGTGATTTCGAATTCCGAGAGTGACAAGCTGCAGGGCACCTGTCGCATTTCTAGCTCTTCCGACAGCGTAATATCAAGCGGCCGGGACCGCTGTGATGTCACGGGAAGAAATATGGCAATGGGAGAGGGTGGTTCTTGAATCATCGCAGGGCACCTTGTTAAGTGAGTGATTCAGCTTTCAAATTTCATAGCGCGTTGGGCGACGTAGACGACTGCCGCTTAAATGTAATACTTATTGCACGCACTGCGATATCCTATGGAAACAGAAGATTAAACTACGAGTACATGTATCAGCACATCATTGAACTTGACTTGAATCTTTGTCTTTTATCTTATGGCCCTACAGGATCCCTCGCTTGCAGCAACGTTTACGAAACAGTGATACGGCGGGGTTGCTGCTCAGGGGCATCCTTGGGGAACGTGACAGTCAAAAGACCGTTCTCCATCTTGGCCTTCACATCCTCATGCTACAGAACATCCTCATCAGCACGTTTCATTCGAATAAGCAATCAATGTAGGGTAAGCTTACCTTCACGCCAGAAGGGAGCTGGAGCGTACGAGAGAATTTACCCTGGCGGCGCTCGCGGACAGCATATCCGGATTCTTCGCGAGACTCCGTCGTGTTGAACTCGCCCGAGACCACCAAGCGGTTCTGATGGACTTCGATGGAGACGTCCTCGGATTTCAGTCCGGGTAACTCGAAGGCCGCAGTGAAAGTGTTAGCGTCCTTGTTCTCGTAGAGGTCCATCCTAGAAGACGAATGTTAAATACTCCAGCTCGCGTTGCACACACTACTGTACGTACCTTGGACGGACAAGGGCTTGCCTATCGCTGCTGGTATCTGTGGCAGCTGACGAAGGCAAGAAGCGAGCTGAAAAAGCGTCGTCGAAAAGACGATCGAACTCGGCGAAGGGGTCGTAGTAGAAGCGCGTAACAGAAGACATAGCTGCTCGTGAACTTATGGCTCGATTTCTGTGTGGACACGACTGTGTTGCACCTTCTTAAATACCCTTGTCTTGTCCATTACGTCGAGCATTCTGGAAGATGTCCATGATGCGGTGATGACCCCACACATTCGACGCGTTTCAGGCAAGTTCGAGTTGGCGTCGAGTTCCTAACTGGGAAGACAGGACTGTGTGCACTTGCTTGGTATTTTCCAGAAAAGGAAGCGCCCCTGAAACATTGGCTCTCATAAAATGCAAGATCCCCGACTACGCAACTACTACAACTGTATCCCGTGCATAGCTTGTGAATGCAGGGAAACTGGATCACTGTCCTTCATTTACCTCGTGATACTCTACAGTAAATCAGCTGCCGCAGCGTCGCGAACAGCGGCGAATATTCGAACAAGACAGTAAGACACAATGCGCTAGCAGTCAATCCTCCGCGCCATAACATCGCGCATCAACGGGATTCAATCATAGTCACCGATACTAATGTGAGTTTACATGATAGCGTTGGTACATGCGATAGAGTCACAGTTTTTCACAACATACGAAACATAGTACATTGACGTATCACTTCAGGCATATCGCGGAATGACATTCACGACTTCCGGCCAACAAAGCCACCAACATGAACGGTCTATCATCACGAAACTACACTAAGAAGGGTATTCCCTTAAATAATGAATGCTTTTTGAAGAACAGCACACAGACCTAGAAGGAGCCCTCCTTTCCCGCCTTGACCTCTGGCTGGGACAGATAGCCCTGAAGAGCAAAGCCATACGTGCATTCCCCAAGTAGTAACTTAGGCAAAACACGCCTGTTTCGCCCAGTACTCCCTGAACCATTCACAGTCTCGAAAACCAGCCGTTTGAGGACGCTTTGGGGTTGACACACTACTCTGCCGGATCCCGAGGTCTTGCATGGTGAAGACCAGAACGTCTGGTGCCGAGACTAATTCAGACAGATATCAGCACAAACCGCAAATGCTGCAAGCAAGGTTAATGGCCGCCAACCGGCGGCATTTTCCGAGTATTTGTGTCAAAACTGAAAGCCACTTTTCAGCGATTTTCCGTGAGACACTTGTTACCAGGTCAGGACGAAATCCAAACCCAAATCGGCCCCAGATCGACCGTCGAACTCGATCTTGAACCACCCTGATGGTCAGAATTGAATGCCGAGGTGGCTGCAAGGTGACTAGAATTGCGCGAAATCACTACGAGTACTGTTTACGATCCCACCGAACAAAGTCGTCAAGAAACGAAAGCATAACCGCTCACGTCCCAGCAAATCCTCGTTCCTCAGTGGGAGGGGCATCTGCCCCAGGAGGCCAAGGCTTCAGAATCCGAGTCTATGCCCGACTGTATGACTTCCTGCTGGTCCATTTGAAACCATCGTGTTCTGTCGAGTCTTTGGGTGCCAAGACTAGAGCACGAGAGCCAACGTTGGAAACATTGAAGAGAGGCTATATGAGGTACAGCTCTCATATTTCGGCGGTAGCTGTTCACCACCGAGGACAATCTGTACTTTCCAAATTTCAACAGGGAAGCAAGTCATTAGGATGTCCGACGGTTCCTGTTGCGAGGCCATATACGCAGCGCAATTGTAACACCCCCACGTATGCGGCTCGGCTCTAGATCTTGGGATCGCCTCGTGGGCCTTATGGAAGCGTCCGCGAGCGTCGATGCGTTGCCTTCAGACACGCTGCATCCTGCTAGTCATTCCACTAAGCCCTCCACCCATACACCCCATCATCCAACCTCCTCACTTAATCTCTATGGCCAAGTTTCAGTGGGAAAACCTCGAACAATTCATTAGCCTGACGAATCTACTGTCCCTACGCAATGGTGGACAACTTGGACCGGGAAATATGAACAGAGACGAAGGTGTCGAGGTTGACGACGACTTCGACCGAGGCAACTCGGATACTGGGGATAGCAAGGAAGATGAGCTCAAGCAACGCTTTCTGGACAGATTTGCGGAGATTATGTCGAGAGACAAGGGCGGGAAACACGTTTGTTGTGTAGCACTCCGGGAGTCGGGGGACCGACACCTTGACGAGGATGTCAACGTTTCCCTGATGGTTGCTCGTAATGATACCTTCAACGAGCAGGACACGAAATTCTGTGGGATTCTTGAAAGGCTACTTGCAGCCATTGGCGCCTCCGTGTACGGAGAGACGATTGGTATGTGCGTTGGTGTCCTTTGTGAGAGGCTTAGCACTGATGACACGTGCGTCGTAGGTCTCCCTGTAATCAAAAAGGAACTTTGGGAAGAGTTAGTATGTTACAACCAACCTCGTCTGGGACTCTATGCGGATAGTCTGCGCGACAACTTGAAAGCATTCAAAGCCTCTGGATCCCTGGACAGCATCCCTCCCTACCGTGCCTCTTACTCACCCCAGAGCGGTGATTTGGATTTAAAAACTTTCTGTGACTGCACTAGTATTGGTCCTTACTCGGAGGCTACTCATGATGCCTACATGAAACTTGCCCAGGACCATGTCCGTAGTCTGGAGAGTATCCTGTGCACTGGCGACAGAGCCACCCAACGACGCCTTCTCGCTGAGCATACTCACTCCATCCGACATCTGGAATCCCTCAGGATATATGTCAATTCCTGCCCTAAAGTTTCTGTTGGGCGTAGGGTCCTCTCGGATATCCTCTTCTTGGGCCGTCTGAGGTCCTGCTACTATACACTTGTGGAAGGAGCGCTCAACATTCCAGGGTTCGCTCGGCTATCTATCATTCTTGTGAAGAACCTTCCACCTCGCGTGTGCCCGGCTACTTTGCCCCCACTGGCAGATGCAATGAAATACTTGGGTCAGACCTTGAATCCGAGCTCGGTCAAGAGATTCATCAGCGCGAAGGCAAGCGTCATCAGTGCGGAACGAAACTTCAAGCAGATTCAAAACAATACCTCTCGTAAACATCTCCACACCCACGCGGAGCTTCAACTCGTTCTTCATATTACAAAGATGGCCGATATCAGAGCCATAAACGGGGAAATATACCCGTACATGGGATGCAGCAAGTTATCCTGCTTTCTCTGTTCAGCTTTCCTCGAGTCTTTTGATCATGGTGGCGTTACGTTCAGGACTCGGGGAAGTCACGGCAAGATCTACACCCTGTGGTCCATCCCAGATATGGATGGGCTTCGTGAGGACATGGTCACTGCCCTGCATTCCGCGTTGAAGAAGACGCGGAACCTCCTTGTTCGGGAAATGATCAAACCCATTACGACGGCCGCTCATACCTCCGAATCCACAGCTGGAGTTACGGACTATAGTCCCCAGTCATCTTTCGTCAATCAATATCACAAAACTCTGGCTGCCCAACGCGAATTCGATTCCTTGAGCGCGTATGTACCCAAGAATATGGTCGGGTGCGTGTTTCTATAGTGCAACCACACTCGAAATACCAACCGTGTTATGTGTAGGAAATTCGATCCAGTCGAAGAACTGGAAACCCACGATGTACCCGAAACTTTGGAGCGTACCAAAGCTCCAGAACTCTCCGGAGAGTGCGATAATTGCGAGCGTGAGACTTCGCGGAAATGCTCTAAGTGTCGTGGGCCGTGGTTATGCAGCGCACGCTGCGAGGATGAGTGGGACTATCATGGGCATACATTCAAGTGTGCCATAGGTCGGCCGCTCGATACTGCCGACTACCTTGTCCGCGCCTGCTGGACGGACTTCTTGGACGACCTTGATGAAGATACCAAGGAAGATTTTGGATTCCAAAAATTTGCGTCGGTCTATGATGTGCAGAGACTCTTTGGGTTGTACGTCGGCCTTACTCGTATGGGAGTTAGAAGCCGAGAATTACACAAGTGGCAAATCGAAGGCACCCTCGCAGAGAATATCATAGCAAAGTATGAAGCCATACCTGAACGCAGTCGTGGCGGGTACTATCCATGGTTCCGCAAGAACCTGCATGTTTTCCACTCTCAAAGTGGACCCCCCGACTTCTTAGCAGTTGCGAGGCCATATCTCGACCCGGAGGATAGAGAGAAGGAACCTCACCAACTGGTCCCAGAGGCGAAACGGAAGTCGCTCATCCTCTATGCTATTTTGTTGAACGGATACCACCCAAACCCCTCTATCCAGTCAGATACGATCTGCAAAGAGCTCTACTTCGAATTCGGCTTCGTAACTGGCTGCGGCCTTGAGGGCGAACGGGAGTTACCCTGGGTGTACAGGAGTCTCATCCCAAAATGCTCTTTTACAGAGTTCTGGACTGCATTTCAATCCAACAGTCTAGTTGCGTTGATGGATGCGAAAGGACTTGGTCCAATGCGCAAGGAAGTCCAGCATCTCGAGGCCTTCATGAAGATCGAAGACAACCATTGGTGCCCTACCGTATGGCACCTCAGACTCTTTGTTAACTCCGCGGACGTGGATCCTCCGCGATATGTCACTGTGGACTATGGATTCTTCAACTGCAAGACAGTTGAAGAGAAATTCTCTCTCAAAGGGGTATACAAGGAGCTCCTTGGGTCTGCAAGGGTCGACCCCATGGAACTGCACGCGGCTTGTATCAAGGGGAAACTATACGATTTCGTCCGCGGACATAAACCGAACCTTGAGCGGAGGTTCAAGAGGTTGATGACCACCACCTATCCACTCCCCGCCGATGTTGAATGGGCTGGCATGTGCGCGGAGCGTGTCGCGATCCATGGTTTAACGGCTGATGCCGCTCAAGATATGATATCCGCCTTGGGTCAACAAAATGTTCAAATCGTCTACGCGAAGAAGTGATGGTGGCTCGATGGCCTGGTTTGTCTCTGCCGTGTATGTACCATCAGGAAGTCCTACGATGATTGGAGGTTGTGTCCCTTACTATCCTATTGTCTACTGCTCCCATACATGTACTCCCATACAGTGACTGAGTGTAGTGAAACGTGTCGAGTACTGATCTATAGCAGTGTGGTGGCATACCAGCCAAGTTAGGCACGGCCTACCCCACAAGCGCAACATACTTGTAATTCTCACTCGCACAACTCCACAGCACGTGATGAGGGGTGGTCGCGAAGATCGGTTACTTTCTTTTCCCAGAGCTGGACGAGTAAATAAGAACTTTGTTTGGGGAACATCGGCGACAGTGCGGCATTTATTTTGGGCCCCTGCGGCATTTTCCAGGTTCGTTACTGAACTCCAACTTCCATTTGTGTTGATCGTCGATCATGTTGCGCGTCCAATGTCGCAAGCACGGACCAGTCACATTTCATTTGCATCCGACATCGTCATGGATGGAAGTACACAAAAATTACACAGTACATCAACTGCAAAGGCTTTTCTGAAGTTGTCGCTGCATCCTACATTTTCGTACACTCGCGATTCAGAGGGGAGGCATGTTGGATTTATGATATTGGGAAGTTTAGAAGGCTTCCTGGTCTTCGGCCTTCCACCCGTTCTGTAGAAATTAACACATGTTAGCCATAGTCGCAACCCAGCGCAGCGAACCAACCGGGAACAACGCGTTGTGAGCTTGCCAATCGAACAGCTGCACAGGGTGCTTCTTGTCATCTGTCTTCTCCGCAGCGGCCGACGTATACAGAGCAACTTCAGCAGGCACGACGGTTTCTGATGCTGATTGATCATCTGGCACCCTGGGAGCCTCTTTGCCGCCCTTGGCAGTCGCAAGAACCTTGCCCGCCGTATCTACCAGCTTACCCGAAAGACACTTGGTTATGTCCGCTGTGGAGGTTTCCAAGGTGGCATTGGTCCTGTCAATGCCACTCCTGACGATGATATCATTCACGAGCGAGAAAGGAAGCGGGATGGCCCCGCGGATGACTGAACCGCTAGCGCGGCGCTTAGCACAGGCCTTGCAAGGCGAATGGTCAGGCCGGGCGAACACAGAGACCGCGCCGATGAACTTAGACGTAGTACCGTGGTTGTAATGCAATTCGAAGTTGTATGATCTGTTGAAGGCGTGCTCTGGAAGTCGGACAACGACAATGAAAATACGGAAGTTCGGGATTTCCTTGAACAGCTCAGGAAGTCCAGCTTCCCTTGAAGAGCGGACGGGAACGTGGCTCCACGATGCCTTGTTTGTCTTCGTTGCTGCAGTTGCGGGATTATAGCCGTAGTAGTCGTAAATCCTGGTCCGAGCAGCACGACGTTCCGCTGCAGTAGCCGGCTGGTCAACCTTGATTCCCAGGAATTCATCGTAAGAATAGTCTACATCAGAGAAATCAATAAAACTCCATGAAATACGTGGGAACGAGGGGAAGACTCACACTTAGGATATGAATCTGCGTCCAAGAAACGGGTCTGTTCGGAGTTCCAGTACTGTCCGTTCTCCAGCCTGAACGGGTACAAGGCACCACGAGCGCCGGTAGGAAGAATTTGCTCGTTGTATACTTGGGCGTAAGTCCCGCGTTCCTAAGAAATCTAAGATCTCTGTAAAGCTTCATAGCACTGCACCCACCTGAGTCCATACGGCGGGTCTGTTAGTTCTGGGGTCTATGTAGCCGTCGCCCATCCAATAGTCTCTGTAGCACCACTCCCACAGCGCGACTGGGTCAGATGGTATCAATAACTTGCGTATGTTCGGATATCGGTCACTCACTGATCCTGTCAACATTACTGTGATGTACTGATAGGTGGTCAGATAGACGATTGACTCAGCAAGCCGCAGACGTACAGAAGAAGAATGGATCGAAAGCAGCCTACGCAATAGCGAGGTCAGCGACGACGAAGCATACAAAAGTTGGGACTTACATAATCTGGGGTAGCCTGGAGGGGTCAATATGTTTATGAGCGAGGTACCCGAAGTAGAAGAATAAATATGCAGACCATGTGTCCATTTCCACCCTATAGCGCGAGTCAGCAACATTGAATTCCGCACAGAACAAGAAACGTACAACAGCACCATGGATGAGGCCATGTATACCTTCCAGAGAGCCGGTGTTGCGTAGGTTAAGATCCGAGCGAGATTCTTGTACCGTGTTCGAAAACTCGTCCCATCTGTTGTACCAACGGTGCGTGAGAATCCCGGTCAACACTACACAGGTTAAGGTTTCGTACGTGCGTGCAGGGTCTTGGCCGTCCGGGACGTTGAACAGAAGTGCCAGCTGCCTACGTACATTCTCCGCCCTATCACCGATCATCGCTCTGTAAATGCTCGATCAATTCATGTCCCCTAGTGCGACGGAAGAAATCTACAGACGCTTGCAGAGCTTCATTGTTAGTACTTCCATTAGGGTCGCTTGGGGAATGACGGAAGCTTCGCGTCCACTGGGAAAAATACGCGGTGCCCTCCTGCAAAAAGCGGGCGTTGAATATCAACAGAGAGAGGTTATACTACTGTCACAAACTCACCCTCGTCTCCTCGTCTGCGAAGTCAGGAGGGATGCCACCTTGGTAAACGTAGAACGATAACGGATTGCGAACGGTTGCGGTTTGACTCCCCGGAAGTAAGATGTCTACTGTGTCGTTAACAATTACAGGGGGAAACCCTTCTGTAATAACTTTAGGCGCAGCCCAGTCCCAGTATCTGTCCGGAAAGACGATTAGCTCATGAATTGCAAAGCTACGCAATAAGACGCACGGGAAGCGCAGTTTCGCGGCCTCTGGGACCCATAGACCAACTTCTTTGGGGTTTTCCCTTTCAATATCCGCCGCGAGGCGATCAGCAACATCGCCTATTGCTTGCTAGGTTGACTTGTCAGTTCATAGAAGCGACGTACGCATACAATCGACGCACCTCGACTAACATCACGTATGGGCGATGCCAAGTAGGGAACGACACTGATCCATGGCTTGCAAAAAGTAGTTCAACAACAGGGGTACACATAAATGCATGATACACACTTGCAATAACCTGACAGACGGCGTATTCAGCATGCGCAAAGCTCTCTTAGGCAGTAAGACCTACCACCAAACCTTGAAGGAATCGGTAAAGTGTCCTTCGGGTCTGCAGGGTCATAGTCCGCAACTTTTGACTCCGGCATCTTTCGGTCACCAGCGTACTCTCGGTATGGTTTACCGTGAATGCCAGCCATTTCCATATAGCTGGCCGCAGGCGGCACGGGTTGGGTGCCTGCGTCACGGAGATTATGAATGCCCTGAATGGCGGCATAACCGAGGATGAAGAGCGTGAATTGACGCCGATGGTTCTGCTGCATGTCCTCGACGGAGATGCGGTCATACACAGCCCCGGTGCTCTTGCGGCCAACCACAGGGTAATAGTATATAGGGCCTATGTCAGTCATAGTTGGATCTAGCTCGCGTCTGAAGTGCTGTTTCTGCGTCAGTGAGGTGATGGGGCGAGAATGGACAGAGGTGACAGAATCTTTATACCTTTGCAAAGTCCCGTTACGGTCGACAGACACGGCCTTTTTGGAATATGCAAATGCCGGTCCCCTCTCAAAATCAACGTACATACCGGTTACGAGCTGTCCATCACGCCGCTGCTGCTGCATGCTTGAGAAGGAAGCAACCATGGTGTGCATTAGTCCTTAGGGGGCCCATCAGACACTCGTAGATGCTGTCACTGATATGAGAAATGAAGACGGAAAAGGTAGGTACAACCCCACACCGTGATGTAGGTTGAGGACTTCAATACAGAACAACGAGGCATTTCCTTGCGCCGGACCGTGAAATGAAGTCGACAGGGCTGTTCGGTCGCCACAAAACCTTGATATGCTCGTAAGTATAACGGGAACACCTGACCACACCACGGCCGATCCAGAGAACCAGGATACCGGTTGCTCGGCACCAACGGTGGTCCGGTGTCGGGTATAGTATTTGGAGAGAAACTATCACATACTTAATGATCGTACCATAAACCCTCCAGTGCAAACAAGAACTGGGATCGTGCACGGGCAGTGTGTGATCGAGAGTGCGCCCATCTAACGAAGGCCAGAGCAGATATGAAGTATTGCGCTTGCTCGTAATCGGAGCTCGTAACTTACTGTGATGCCCGTCCTGAAAAGCCTCCGTTTTCTGCTCGGGGAAGCCCTAACTCCCGAACCGTCTCAGTTTGGATCCTGATACTCGGGTCAGAAATCAGGACGTCGTCGACAACGCGCTCTCTGACGATGGCCACAGGGTAACAAGAGGTACATAGTACCGCTTCTCGCCTGCAACCGAATACCGAGGTCGCAAGCGACTAACATCGGAATGATTGAATTCGAGGCAAGCCGCGACTTCCTAAATGCCTCAGAAGCACAGTTATTGATGCACGGTCATCACAAGTGATCGCAGTTCACCCGTCCAGACAGCAGGTGACCACGAGTTCTTTTTTCTTTGCTGAACACGTTCTCTCTCATCCATCAGTTGCCAACATTTGTGATTCCATATGCCAGCTGCACCTCATTGTTGCGAGGATTCTATGCTTCGCATCCGTGTGTCGAATGCAGCTACACCGACTCTGTGAGGCATATAAACAAAACTGTGTTCAGGATATCTGTGAAGGTCTTTCCTCTCCTTTGCATCCGCAGCGTCTTCCCTTGTTTCCAATGTCTCTTTTCAACCGCATCGTTCCTGAACCTGAGTCTTGTCAACTCGCTCTGCTCTCTATTTGGTTGGGCTGCGTTGCAAGTTTATGTAGAGTTTGATGTGGATATAGGTCATGGGGAACGGGCATGACAAAGGTTAAGGATATACATTGCGCCGTCCATTCCAGAATTGCAAGGAAACGATGGAAAGACCACTCGCTCTTGCGTGACCACTGTTGCGGGTCTCCCGACGGTTATTAAGCTTCTTGCCTTCCCGCGAATCCTTCCGTCTTTCCCCCTACTCATCTCCAGCTGACTCTTCACAGAAGTTTGCTAGTGGAGACCCTAGAATTGATGATATGTGCATCATGCCTGTACAGGAACTTTGGGAAGAGTCGGCATGTTATAACCAACCTCGAATCCATCATCATGCCATTCCCCACATGAGATCATTCCTCATTCCTGCTCGATTTCCGTTCCGCACAAGCTCCCAGGGGTCATCTCGCTCTTGGGCCGTTCACTTGGCTATCAATAGTTCTCGTAGAGAACCTCGGATCCCATGCCCTTCCTTCCACTCGAATCACCCACTTTGGTGGATGTGATGCAACATCTCGATCATACCTTGGATACGACCGCCGTCAAGAAATTCACCAGCAAAAAACGGAGTGCTATCAAGTTCGATCAACTCCAAAGCAAGGTGTTTCAGAAGCCTCTCCGCACTCACGCCGAACTCCAGCTTATCCTTTCACGTCACGATGACTGCGTACGGTGAAATCTTCAAGTTGCTTTCTTTGTGCTGCTTATGTCCAGTGCTTTGATCCAGATCGCGTTACATTGAGATCGCGTGGGAGTCACAGAAAGATCTATGCTCGATGGTCCAACCCAGAAACGAATGAAATGGAAGATGACATGGTCCCGGCCCTTGATTCTGCGTCGGAGTGGATGCAAAGCTTCCTACTTGGCGAGTTCATGCAGAAGCCTGTCGTATACTGATCTTCCCACACCATCTGCTGATGCCACAGATGATGCGGATGATGCATTCATATATGATGCCTAGCCATCGTGTTGTTAGCCTTACCTATTTAGCCGCATTCGCGGGTAGGGGTATACACCTTGTGACTCGGTGTCATATGTGCATGAAAATAGATGTTTGGAGCGATCGAGAGACTGAAGACGATCCCATCTCCGGAAGACCTCACGAGGAATAGTCTTGCCAGGACAAAATAGTACCAATGGCAGCATAACAGCGAGGAAGAGTACATACATGGGTTTGGATGGCACTCGCCCACCCCTGGGGTGCCGCAAAGGTATTGGGTCCACTTCAAAGCACTAATTTTATAATCTTTGGAATTTTCATTGATTACAGTGGTTGCAGCGCTCACTGCTTCACTCTGGCACCCAGATACTTACTTCACTGTCTTTCAATACAATTTGAGCACTGTGTACTCGTGCTTGCGCATGTGGGCTTCCGAAGCAGCTCAAGAGACGAGATGATAAGCCGAGTACCCTCAATCGAATATTCCCTCTGTTGAGAGAATGTGTTTGGCCTGGGGGAGACAAAGTTGTGGACTAAACTCGACTGTACTCGTGAGGCAATTTGCGGAAAGCTTCGCGTACGTGTCGTTTTTACGTTCCCAGTGATACTTATAGGTGCACTGACACATTTATGATTCCGAAATCGCATCCGCGGCAAAGATGGGACTAGCACCGAATATTCATTTTGATATAGGCCCCGTAAACGTAACCCCAGGCGCAGTAATTATGGACCGTTCTTCATCAGTGAAACGGTTAGCCGAGGTAACAGTTTGTAGCAATTTACAGCCGAGGTAGAGGTTGTAGCGAGCTGTACTAGTTTGTACCAGGTGGTAGCACATTACCAGGCTCAGAAGACTGCAGTTTGTATCGTTGAGTGGCTGTGACAAATTTGCTACAGATTGCTACAGATTGCTACAGACTGCTACGAGCCGGTACTGTAGCAAATGTTTGGTACAGTACTAAAATTTTAGTAACTCGGTCCGCTGTCCGTACGGACTGCTCCTAACCACCAGCACAACTTGCTGATAGTTGACTCGTGTTCAGACTATTGCATTCCGTTCTACCAGCCCAGGCAGGCCAGGCCGGGTTGTCCGTTTGAGATCAACCTTTTCGGCGGAGGTCTCATCGACACTCACAGCAATGGGAAGAGTGGATGATGGGATACTTTGCACAGATACGCAATGATCGAATGCTCCTACCTGGGGGCCTGTGGTAACTGGCATGATTACAGTCCCACCTGTGGACTGCCCGTTGGGTAGGTGATGGTGCTACCGGTGATGTCGTTCTTAGCCTGCTGGGATTTTCAATGTGGATCGTTGCCTTGTCCTTTGACTCCAGCAGAAGGCCAGCGACGATTCGTCAGTCCCATAACCTCGCACTGAGGCTAATGTCCACGCCGATGATCCATACTGATTGATTATGTATGCCCGTGACGAGCCTTCACCCGTGGTCCAGTAAGATCACCTCGACCTTGCGGATATTATGGAGAAGGAGCCCCACCAGTTAGTCCCAGAAGCGAAATGCAAGTCGTTCATGTTCTATGCTCTGCTGTTGAATGGATACGGGATACCACCCAGATCCCTCTGTCGAGTTTGATGTGGTCTCCAAAGCCCTCCATTTCCAACTCGGGAAGTGGCGGCGCGAAACCGTATTTACGAGTACTTGGCGTGTCCTCTACCAAGCGAGTACGTACGGAACAAGTGTACTAGCCGAGGTAACAGTTCGTAGCAATTTACAGCCGAGGTAGAAGTTGTAGCGAGCTGTACTAGTTTGTACCAGGTAGTAGCACATTACCAGACTCGAAAGACTGCATTTTGCATCGTTCAGTGGCTGTGACAAATTTACTACATCGCGCTACAGATTGCTACGAGTCGGTACTGCAGCAACTGTTTGGTACTGTACTAAGATTTTGATAACTCAGTCTGCCGTCGGTACAGACCACTCCTAACTACCAGCCAACTTGCTGATTGGCACAGAGAACAGTCCGTAGCCAAACGGAGAGAGCCAAGTAACCAAAGGCGACCTCAGTGAACAAGTCCATATCAGTGACAGAGAGAGACAACCCGTTCGGACAGCAAATGCCTTCGGTTGTTTTTTCTTGGTTGAGCGTGTTATCTCTTTCTCACCATCGGATAGCGCCGACCTCGAGTCACTGCAATGTTCACGCGATGCTTCGTGCCCGTGTGGTTACATGAACTCTACGTACACGCGTGCGTGCGTCTCACCCTATGTCTGTGACGAACTCTTTTTTTTGCATCCTCAGAATCCTCCCTTGTCTCCGAGTCACTGGCTTCTCTTCTGGACCGAACATTTTATTTGAAACAATTCTGAACTCGTTCTTCGTTTGTTAGAGCTGCTTTGCACATTAACGAGGAGGGTGTGATGCCGATATAGGGCGGGGTTCATTGGCGAGGAATGAAACGAGCAAGGGTAAGAATATATAGTGCCCCTTCCACTCCAGCACGCTAATAAAACTCACGTACTCACCTCCCCAGAACTACCACTCTGGGACTCCCGGTAGCTCTTATAGGGGTTCTTCTTCCTTGCTGGGTATTACACCAAACGTCACATCGGACGTATGGGGGTCCTACTACTAGTTACAGTAGTGCTTGACGAAAAGGTGATCAATCCTAAACCCCGTTCTGCCCCATATGTGTCCTGCCTTCGATCTCTGCCGAGGGCCGCATACATTACATTACCTCGAGGCTTTCCCTTCCTACTCGCCATTTACCCCCCGCTCCACCCAGTCAGTATGGCCAAGTTTTGGTTGGACAACCCCGAACAATTCATTAGCCTAGTCAACTTGCTCTTTCTGCGCCACAGGGACGAACTCCAAAGTGGAGAAGAAGAGGAGGTTGACGACAACGATGTCTGTGCGGACGACTTGACCGTTGGGGGTGGCGAGGAAGGTGAATTCAAGCAGCGTTTTCTGGACAGGTTTGCAGAGATGATGTCGAGAGAGAAGGGTGGAAAACGTGCCTGCTGTGTGGCGCTCCGCGAGTCCAGAGACCAATGCCTCGACCAGGACGTCAAGGTTTCCTTGATTGTTGCACGTAATGTTGAATTCAAGAATGTAGACGAGAAATTCCGCTGCAAGCTCGAAAGGCTGCTTGCCGCTATGGGTATGTCGGTTTGCAGTGGGTCAAACGGTTTGTCCATTCTTCCCTGAGCCCAGATCGGACTTGACGATACATGTATCCTAGACATATCTGTGCTCAAGGCAGAGCTTTGGGAGGAATTATTATGCTACAACCAGCCTCGCCTCGATCGTTATGCAGATAGCTTGCGCGTCAACTTGGAGGCATTCAAAGCTGCCGGCTCCCTGGACTGCATTCCTCCTTATCATGCCTCTCAGCTACCACGTAATGATGATTCTGAACACAAAACTTTCTGTGACGACTATTTTATCGGTCCTTACTCAAAGGCTACCCACGTTGACTACATGAAGCTTGCACAGAAGTGTATCGTCGAACTCGACGCTATTCTTCACACTAGCGACAGAGCCACCCGGCGGCGTCTTCTCGCTGAGCATGCCTATTCCATCCGTCATATGAAATCTCTCCGAATATTGATCAATTCGTTCCCCAAAGTTTCCGTTGGGCATAGGCTCCTCTCTGACATCCTTTCCTCGGGCCGTCTGAGGCTTTGCTATCATACACTCATGGAAGGAGCGCTCAGTATTCCAGGATTTGCCCATCTATCCCTCATCTTCGTGAAGAACTCCCCACGCCGTGTCTGTCCAGCTACTTTGCCGCCCTTGGAGGATGTGATGCCATTATCGGGGCTAGTCTTGAATGCAACCTCTGTTTATTATTTCATCAGCGAAAAGTTAGATGTCATTGGCGCAAAACGTGCTTTCAGACAGCTTCAGAGTGGCATCTCCCGGCAACATCTCCCAACTCATGTGGAGCTTCAGCTCATCTTTCATATCATACGGACGATGGATAGCCGAACTGTGGAGAAGGAAGTATACCCTTATATTGGATGCAGCAAGCCATCTTGCTTTCTCTGCTCGGCTTTCCTCAACTCTCTTGATCGCAATGGCATTGCGTTCAAGACTCGGGGAACTCATGGCAAGATTTGTGCACCATGGTCAATCCCGGACATAGATGGGCTTTCTGCGAATATGGTTACTGTCCTCCGTTCCGTAGTGAATGAGATACAGTACCTCCTAGTTCGCGAGATTGTGAAGCCCATCACCATAACTTCTCATTGTGTCGAATTCTGGCTCCACCGGAACTTGCAAACCTTATATTTGCCAGGTGGACCTCCCGAATTCCTAGCGGTGGCCAGGCCATACCTCAGCCCAGCAGATCGAGACAAGGAGCCACACCAGTTAGTCCCAGAAGCGAAATGCAAGTCGTTCATGCTCTATGCTCTGCTGTTGAATGGATGCCGCTTAAATCCCTCCATCCAGTTCGATGCGATTTCCAAAGACCTCTACTTCGACTTCGGCTTCGTAACTGGATGCGGCTCCAAGGAAGAGCAAATCTTATATTCGGTGTATAGGAGTCTCATCTCCAAATGCTCTTTTAGAGAATTCTGGACTGCCTTCCAATCCAACACTCTCGTCGCGTTGATGGATGCCAAGGGACTTGGTCCAATGCACAAGGGAGTCCGGCATTTCGAGGGTTTCATGACGACTGGACGCAACCACTGGTGTCCTACTGTATGGCTCCTCAAAAGCTTCGTTAACTTCCCTGACATGGTCGCTCCGCTATCTGTCACTGTGGACTATGGGTTCTTCAACTGCAAGACGCCTGAAGAGGTACTATCTCTGAAAGAGGTATACAGAGATCTTCTCCAGTATCCAGCGGTCGACCCCATGGAATTGCATGCGTACTGTACCAGGGGTAAGCTGTATGATTTCGCTTGTGCATATAAGCCATACCTTCAGTCGAGGTTCAAGAGGTTGATGACCAACATATACCCACTGTATAACAATACTAGGTGGGTAGGTGCATCTCCGAGTTATCTTTGGTATTTTGTTCTGTTCTTTTTCCTCTCGATTCCAGCTATGTACCTTTCGGGTCGAGTGCCATACCCCATGTGGACCTAGTCAATAGCTGCTCTTCTGTGTATCACTATCCTGGGAGTGCAAAATGGATGTCGAGGAGTTCCAGTATATAGTCTCGGTTATTTGACTAGTGTGATAGCTGCCCTCTGTGACAACACATGTCCAACCCCATGATCATGTCTATGTTATGGCCCTAAACTGAATGTCTCGGGGTCATCGTGGGAACTTGGATTGTTGAGACTATCGAGAGTAGCTTATTCAGCAGCCTCTTATATGCGGCTGTAGGTGTCCACAGTGGTGGGTCAAATTTTATGTAGTTTACGCAGCTTTAAGAGATACTTCGAGGATCACGAACGCGTCGCACTAGCCCTTTCCGACATACCGTTGTTTCTCGTACTCCCTCCAGAGCGACTTCATGATAGTCTTGCCGCCGGAATCAAGTGCAGAGACCATCAAGGCGTCTCTGTTGTACTCGCCCAGCATTTCACACAGCGAGAACAACCCAGGCTCGAGTTCCCGCCGCATTTCCGGTGTCAGGATGCACAGCGGGTCGTTCATAGAGTCGATGTATGCCAGCAGGACGTGTCCTACGTGCTTCGCGAAAGGCTTTGCAAGAGATTCGGTTTTCTGTGTTTCGGCGGCAACCGCGGTGTGTTGTTGGGTCGTGTGCGTACGAGGTACAGTTTTAATGGTAAGTGCGGTGAGAAGTCGACTGAGAGCACGGCTTTCGGGAACGCCGAACGGCTGAGAGGGTGAAACCCAAGACGGAAGCGTTCCAGCGACGAGCTTACTCTGCTTAGCTCCTAGTTGGGGACGCACGCGCCTCGTTATCAACAGTAGTCGATGCAGGACGAAGGCTAGGTGCGGGAGCGTATGTATAACAATGTCGCGCCGCAGACGCACGAGAGAGCCTGCTATGGAAACGATACAGTGAAAAATGGCAAAGGAGGTGGCGGGATCGTGGTCGGTGGTCCCCGATAGTATTTTACAGAGCAAAGACCAAATGCTCCCGAGGTCAATTGAACGAATGGCGGCCGGCTGTGGTAACGAGATCAGCCGAAAAGACCAGGTACATGAAACACCGCACCCACTCTGTCAGAACAGTGTTTTGCGATTAGTTCTAGGTAACATTCTTTCAATTCCGATGGACCTTCGTATAGATGAGGCCGACCGGTGAATGCGTCGAGGCAGCGCGTTACGAAGGTTTGGACCACCTTGAGGGTTCCTGTGGTGAACTCGCTACTGAACCCCACTACCTATCATAAGAGGAGACTTGCACAGACCTTGGGGCGTATCGCGCAGTAGGATTGTCGAGAGGTGTATCAAGCCTTTACAGCGACCTGCCGGAAAGCGAGAGTCTTCAATTCCTTCTGCTATCACGCTGAGTAGGCCAGCAAAATGTTCTACGGACAGTTCTCCCGCGGCTTTGACCACTTGCATTTCGAGCGCGTTGCGCACTACAGCAACGGCGTAAGACAGTAAGCCGCCACCGACGTCGAACGCGTTTTTACCTTCCACTCCAGTGCCATATATTGAATACAGTCCTGCGATCGTTTCAAAGTATTTCAGGTTCGAACTATCGGGGAGACACCGGAGCTCCTCAAAGAGCAGAGCAAGGACACTGGGACAGGTCTTGACATGTTCCGTACACACCAGTGGCGAGGGACTGTGCAGTGCACTTCGCATAACCAGAGTCGCTAACTTGACGGCTATTGGCGGAACCCTATTCGTTACTGCAGAAGTTTGAGCAAGTATACCTGCGGCTAACGAGTAAGCCCACATACCGTCAATCCCTAGCCACCGAGCAAACGATAATGCATAAGAGCGAGCTTGGACGTGCTCGTTCAACCCGGGCGCGTTGTCAGTTCCGAGTTCTTCCCCTTCTAAAAGAACAGGTGCAAAGGAATTGTACAGTGTTTTCAGCGACGATACAATGACTGTTGCAAGGCTACACCGCTACGTCAGAAGCCAAAGTGGAGAAGCTTTCCGAAATGTAGATTTCACCTTCCTGGGGAATGGTGTTCCCTTAGACATTCGACGAGTCGGAACACAACAGATCGGATAAGCTCGCATTTCCGTCGTCCCGGCAAGGATATATCAGGGAATGGCTTAGCAGATAGAAGACGGCTGAATATGTGGATCAATTCCGCCACCGCCTCTGGATCCTGGGCACGAAGGAGAGTACTAGAAAGACCGGTAACCACACCACGCCAGAAATGCACGATGGGAGACTTACGACAGCTGAAACGAAACAAGATTCAACGTCTCCTTTGTAATTGCGTCCGACGACAGGGCTGAACTTAGTGATGGCTGGAGTAGGTGTTCGACGTATGCACGAGATGTCTAATCAAGTTCAATACCGAGGCAAATTCTCGAAGACAACGTCCAACTCACGGCGTAATCCAACCCGTTCATAAACTGGCCCATACGATACAAAAAGGCACGGAATACCATGAGATGGTGGACGCAGCGTTCTGTAAACGTTCGGTCTCCGGAACCGCTTTCCTTGTCCGTGTCCATATCGAAACCACCATCGGCTGTTTGCGGTGAATCAACAGCCCCGCTGCCATTTGTGCCTTGAAGTGCCGAGCACATTGCGATGTCCCCACCAACTGCCCTCTTCACAAGTTCTGCGCGAGAGGTCCGGGTGAAATACTCGGGAGGCACATACATCAGCAGGGCATATACTTCACTTGCGCGTACGAGCTCGAATTTGTCGGGTTTGCTAATCCCGGTAGATCCAGCGAGGGGAGAGAATGAAGACAGATAGGCAGTCTGTTTCAGTGCGAATGTCAGGAAGGCACCTTCAGAACCAAAGGATGAACGTTGGAAAGACTTGGATGGAACTGCCAACACATTCGAGACGCACCTCGCATGTTCCGGAGCTCCCAGAACTGTGCATTCCTTAGAGCGAGGATAAGGACGTCGTAGGGGGAAATGTCACGGTGCGAGCTAGGTTGACCGCCGAATTCATCGGTAGTCTCGACTAGAGGTTCTAGAGGAACGGACAATAGAAGGGAAGTGAACTTCAGGAGCACCTCTTCGGGGGCGACTGTGCTAAAAAATTACGAAGAGCGACGATTCTGATGACAGCGAGTCCGGAATTATCGAAGGAACTCACTCGATGACAACCATCCACCGATCAACCAGCACATAAAGTAGAGCGACACCTAGATTTTCCTGCGTAAGCGCTGCTGAAGAGCCGCACCATCGACTTTTTGCGAAGAAGTTGCGAATCAAAATATCGATGCTCGTCTCGACAATTGTGCCGGCCTGAGCATGTTGAAAGCCGCGCGTTTGGGAAACTTGCGCGAAAAGCGTTCGTATCTGTACATGTATACATGCGGTCGAGACAGGAGGAAAAAAGGGCCGTACGCACGATTTCCAGCACCAATTCTGCTGCCGTGCTTTCGCCCCTGACAACACGCAGTAACTCCTCAACTTCATCACCTCCCAAGACGTCGCTTTGGCCCAGCGTTACAGGCGTTGGCGAGTTGTCAATTCGCATAAACCGAGCACGGACATCGTATAAGAATCGGAGCGTTGCAGAAGCGACGACCTCATCCGTGCCTAGCCTCTCATCGCCGTCCGGATCCTCTTGCTCCCCTCCACGTTTCCGCTTCTTGCGCTTCTTCACCTTGCCGTCGTCCTCGTTTTGAGGAACTACCTTTTGACGCTCACCTTGTCCGTGTCTTATGCATTCCCATACGATATCCCACCCCAATTTCCCGACTTCGTCCCATGCGACTCCTGAATGCTGAGCGTCATGCACGTACGCGTATGATGATGAGAGACTCGCAAGAACGGTGCCGGAGACTCGGGCAACAAGGGAAAATGAGGCCGCTTGCGAGTAACACTTTGACATCTTCGCGTCATCGACATCGGCGTGTTCTTCCACCAGTTTCTCCTCGTCGCAGGTTTTTCGTCTCTTTCCGATACGTCGATTGAAATCTCTTTCGGTGGCGTATACTTTCCACGCACTCCTGAGTTTTTCCAAAACGGCCGGTCCCAGATCTGAGGACTGTGTCGGCGTCAGAGCCATGCGCAGAACTCTAGCAAGCGACGAGAGATGTGACGAGAGCGGGTTATACATGACATCATGTGCGGGTACAGGAAGAGAGTGCGAAGAGACCGAGTCGGGCAGGGTGAATGAAGAAAGCGCAGTAAGAAGGGTGAGGATGTATGCGTGTACCGTGCGGGTCTTGGCGTGATAGTCGAGAAGGTCAGAGAGCAATCGTTGTACAGCATCCGTTGCCCGTACGGAGAGCGGGCGTGGCAACTAGAACGACGTTAACCAGTGTGACACACTACAGTGAAAAACAAGTAAATAATACTCACGGTGACAACTGCACCCAGCGTCCTATGCAATTCATCTCCTACCAACTCATAATCGATTCTTGTGAGCATGTCAAGAGTATCCACCGCCAGAGTCACAATGGACATGTTAATTGAATCCCAAGCTCGGCCTGCGCTCTCAACTGTGGCCAATGCAATCCCCCTCGCTGCAATCAAAGCAGATTCCGGGGCGCGACTAGCAGTCGCGTTTTGATCGCCTGTCCTAACTGTGGAGCTCGGGGTGTACAGACGCTCGCTTTCGATGACGGCTAAAATCCCTACGAGCGCCGCCCATGCATCCGGCCTTTGTACTTCGGATTCCGTTGTCAATGCATCGCATAGTAAAGCTCTCCAACACGACTCCCAAACCTGCATCGCATCGGAACGTATGGCCTCGCGAGTGTCCAGTGTAGAAGAAGCCGACCCCGACGAAGAGGGAAAAAGCGTTGTCCTGCAGCGATTTACTGCACTAAGACGTGCAGAAAAGAGACATGGCAGGAGAGTGAGGCCAAAGTCTGCGCCCGCGCGCGAAAGCGCATCCAAGAACGCCTCGAGAGGCTGCTTAAGGCCCTCCACGGAGAATAGCGTATCGATACCTGCACGATAAAGCGTGTCGTGGAGTTGTTTAGGGGTTTTAGACGATGGGTCTTCTCGGCTTGACTGAGTGCCGAGGAGTTGGGGACTTGTAGAAGGCGAAAGGATACGAACCCAGTTGGGCAGGTGTATCGAAAGAAAGCTGGTATACAGCTGGTACGTATGTAAATTATCACGGAGAACAGGAATGGGGTATGAACTTTACCTTTTTCTTGTTCCCGAAATTCCCGAGTGCCTCCCTATATGAAGCGACTACCGTGGTACATATCCACGCCAAATCATCCTTGATACCTTACCTTGAGGGAGTGCACCTCTAAACGTAGTTAAAATCGCACTCACGTTCCAAGGTACACAAACGCCCAACACCGCAGCGAAGCATTCCATCAAACCATCCATTCCCACTCTTTTCTCAGCCAGCGGCCACAGTATCGCGAGCACAGCACGCGCAGGTACATATACACCGCCGAGGTCGACGTCGCAGACATTTGAAAGGGTAATAAGTTCCTTGACCATGCTGGTAACGTTGGTGCGATGGAGTAGAGGAACTAACCAAGTCTTCAGCGGGCGAACGGAAGACGCGGAAGACGAGAGCGTCTGCTGCAATAAAGACCAGTATTTTGGATTGGAAATGGGGCCATGTCCACCGACTTTGTCGTCTCTGTAAACCCAGTAAGCCATAGCTATGAATATGATAGTGGATGACGCAGACCTCTTTCCGTCGCGCCCGAGAGCACTGAGTAACCATTCGACGAGAACTTCTGCCTTCTTCGCTGCACCAAACGACGTGTCTAACCAAGCCTCATTGGCGACGTCTATCTTCGGTGGGCCCTCCGGTGAGGGTGGGTCAGTGGGTGCTTTGAGGAGGCGGACGAGGGCGTGGATATTTCTCGGCGCGGTGTGCATTCAGTGATCGAGCTGATTTGCTGGTGGCAGTGCTGCTGTCGAAATGAAGTGACTCCCCGAAGTAGTAATGAACGTTATGTAAGCGAGAACATCGGAAGTGGACAGAGCAGCCAATCAGATTAAATCCCGGCGATGCGAGTTTTTCCCGCCTGCTCGTCCAACGCTTCGGCCGTATCTCCGTTCAACTTGTAAGTATCTACAGACGCTGGGATTTGCTCCTCAACGCGCCACCGTCACGCCATTTCAACGCCATTGAAGCTCGAGGGAGATAAGACAACTAGCCCTACCCGGGTCTCAAACATTCGCCACTCATGTCCGTTACTCAGCCATTGGCAGGCCAGAGTGTTCACGTTGTACCCTCCTTCACGCTAGAGTCCGGCACGGAGCTGAAGCAGGTCCCCGTAGCGTACAAGACTTGGGGTCAACTCAACGCAACACGAGATAATGTCATGATAATCTGTCATGCATTCACCGGCAGTGCAGACGTGGAAGACTGGTCAGTCCTCTACTCATTTCATAAGTTGGCCGCCGACCCCACTAACTAAGTACAGGTGGGGACCTCTCATGGGCCGAGGCAAAGCTTTCGACCCACAACGCTTTTTTGTTTTTTGTGCGAACGTCTTAGGCTCGCCATATGGAACCGCATCGCCTGTAACCGTAAACCCGGACACACAGAAACCATATGGTCCCGAGTTTCCACAAACGACCATCCGAGATGACGTTCGGTGAGTATCTTCTGCCAGGACACATCAGAACATTAACACCTTACCCAGATTGCATAAACTGGTGTTGGACCACTTGGGTATCACTGGAGTAGCAGTCGCTATCGGAGGGTCGATGGGAGGCATGGCCGTCTTGGAATGGCCGCTTTGCACTTCCCCAGGTTATGTCCGCCATATCATCCCTATCGCTACATCCGCCCGCCACTCTGCGTGGTGTATCAGCTGGGGCGAAACACAGCGACAGAGTATATACAGCGACCCTATGTACGAAGACGGTTACTATGACGCCCAACCATCCTCCGGACTCACTGCAGCACGTATGGCCGCTCTCCTCACATACCGTTCCCGCGACTCCTTTGAGAAACGATTCGGACGACGCCCACAAGTTCCGCCCGTCTCCAATCCGAGTGCGATCGCCCCCTCGCTATCACTCTCGGCCGTCGACGTCGCTCTCGCTGCTCACAATGAAGGTTGCCAGAAATCATCTCCCGCAAATTGCCAGTCCAAGACATCCGGCTCACAGAAATCGCAATCGAACGATACAGGAATGACATCCCCCGCTCCTCCCATTTTCTCTGCACAATCGTACCTTCGTTACCAAGGCGCGAAGTTCGTTGCCCGGTTCGACGCCAACTGCTATATTCATATCACCCGCAAGTTGGACACACACGATGTGGCGCGGGGACGCACTGTCCTCCCCGAAAATTCCAGTGGTGCGACACAAGCGACCGCACTTGCAGCTGTGCTCGCGACCCTTCCCCGTCGTGCATTGGTACTCAGTATAGAGACGGACGGTCTTTTCACGCCTAGCGAGCAGAAAGAACTGGCGACTCATATACCCGAAGCGGAACTTGTAGTCATTCCGTCCCCCGATGGGCACGACGGGTTCCTCCTCGAATTCGAACAGATAAATAAACATATACTTAGCTTCTTGAGGAGAGAATTCCCCGATTACTACCAGCAAGAAGCCTTAGGAGAGGTGGGGGTAGACGACTTCAAGGTGACCAAGACGAGCATGTTTGGAGAGGCAGAGGTCGATGTAACTAGATGGTAATAAGTCCCAGTCGACGATCGCCGGTACATGGAGAGGGGAAGAATAGCTAGGCGCTGGAGTAACTTCGATCCGGGAGACTTCTGCGGGAAAGTAGAATGTATTTCACTACTATGACCACCCGCGTAGTAGATCGCTTGTAGTACCGTCATATAAGTACACTTATAGCAGGGTTCCTATCGTGACACAATAGCACCCGTATTCCAACAATCCTCGGAAGGTATTTTCAGAATTGCTTTCGGGAAATTCACACAATCGAAAAAGCGTCAAATGGATTCCAATCGACAAGACAGTCAAATACACGCTGGCAAACTGTTAATAGTACGATCCGCCTCATCCACTTCCCCCGTATTGCGTAAGAGGAGACTTATAAAATGCATAAGTTAAATGGCACCGAGAAGACGGGTGGTGTACTGTACCTCAAAAGTTGCGCCTCTCAAGGGAGAGTGAAGATGACTTCGCTACCTTGATAGTGGAATGCGAAGGCATCGAAGGAATACTCCAGCACGACTTTCTTTCCGTCGAGTTTCAGCGTCAACGAGCCCCCGATGAAGGGCGGGTATCCGATGGTAAGGGTGACGCCATCGCGCAAGTTTCCAACTTTCTTGGTAAGCTGAACTTTTCCGACAAACGGGATCTTAGCATAGACTTCGATGACGGTCATGAGATCGTTCAGGTCGACGGTGATGTCAATCTACAAGCAATAGCCCATGAGCAGGGCAGTAACCTCGCAGCTACCTAAGGAAGCCTCACCTCGATGGGACCAATAACGATCTTGTGGGTTATAACGTTCGCGTCGTTGCTTTCGACAGCATAGACGAAAAGGTCACCGTGCTCTGTCTTGATGACCTTCACTTTGGACTCGAATTCCTGGATGGCGCCTGTCGGTATTAGAGACTCGTGGTCAGCTACAGCCCAGCCCGGCGAGCGAAACAACGACGCTCACGGATGATATCTAATGCACACGAAAAAAAAGTTGAGTGAAAATCCGCCTGTCTAATCCGAAGGACACTCACTTTCGCCAGAGACGATGGTGTCGTCGTTCAAGTCTTGGAACTTCTGGAAAGGGTGCTCAGCAAATGACGGCATTGTGCTTGTGTGCTGCTGGTCTGGTGCTGGTGCTGGTGCTGGTGCTGAGGGTAGACGACACTTTTCCATGTCACCTTTTATACGTGCGGGACATGCATCATCCCGCAGACCCGTTCCCAGGTACACGTCGAAACTGGGATCGTACTATGCAAAATGGCGGAGAGGTGGAATGTTAATGCTTGACGTCGGCATCGGACTATGGTCCTGGCCGTCCGAGCATGATGTCAATCCAAAGCATTGATGCTTGACACTGGTCATGGGTCGGACATAGATACGTGAGAGAGAAGGGGTCGAGGTGAAAATGTGTACATACATGATGTCGTGGGCCTGGATGGCGCCCATCGGGGTCTCAGCACATTCAGCAGGTACTGGTAGACTTACATCGAAGGGTTGTTTTCAGGGACCGGTGACCAGTGTTCCTGACATTGAACACGTACTGTAAGGCCCGCCGCGCACACGGTAATCCGGTGTGGACCATAGACATGGGCAGTGTAGTGCCGGACTGTTGAAATTACAACGACCTTCCGCTGGAGGTAGAGCGTAAGGCTACGACACGACCGGTGCCAGTATTTTACCATGCGCGAGGCATCAGGCTTCGGTGTCAACTACCACTAGTCTCCGAGCGGGAACATTCTCCCAGTAAGGAACACTTACGCATATGCGTACTTGTGTAGGCCTGGTACAGAGATTCGATCCCTTCCTTTGGCGTGGATGTCCTGTGATGGAATTTAGGTAGTTTCGTACTGGAAGCACGGTTGGTGGAACGGAATGCAATGGTTGGCACAGTGACAATCAGAGTTAAGCTTGTCATAGGCCTTTGCGTACAGAATCCGGGCCGGGCCGTCCGGCCCGCACGCAACCACAAATAACGCGGTCAAGGATTCGACAGACTGACGTGTATAACTTATCATCTCGAGGTCAAGTCTTCTCTGGGCTGCGCCACCACAAGCACGTACACCTGGAAAATTCTGCCTGAAAACACTAGCGTATACAGCTCAATTTTTGTTGTCGTGGACGGTGAAGCACATATCAAGTATCTTGAAGTGCCAGAATGAAGCGGTGGGATCTTGGACTATTGCACTGAAGTAAAACTCCCAAGATCGTGACTCCACTGACTTCGAAGTGGTCTGGACGCCTCTGCAACGGCACCGGGGGCGAACGGGCGCCATCCAGGCCCGCGACATCAAGTATGTATGTACACTTTTTCATGTCAACCTCCTTCCCTCTCACGTCTCCGTGTCCGGCCCATAACCAGTTACCAGTGTCAAACATCAACGCTTTGGATTGACACCATGCTTGGACGGCCAGGACCATAGTCCGATGTCAACGCCAAGCGCTGACATTCTACCTTGTTCCATTTGCATGGTTCGATCCCTGTTTCGGCGTTGTACTTGGGAACGGGCCTGGAGGATGATTGGCCCACACGTATAAAAAGCGACTTGGGAAGGTGTCGTCTACCTTCAGCACCAGCACCAGCACCAGCACCAGCCCAGTAACACACAAGCACAATGCCGTCATTTGCTGAGCACCCTTTCCAGAAGTTCCAAGACTTGAACGACGACACCATCGTCTCTGGCGAAAGTGAGTGCCCTTGGGATTAGGCAGGCGGATTTTCACTCAACTTTTTTTTCGTGCACATTAGATCTCATCCGTGAGCATATTGTCATTCACTCGTCTGGTTGGGCTGCGGCTGACCTCGAGTCACTAATACCGAAGGCGCCATCCAAGAATTTGAGTCTAAAGTGAAGGTCATCAAGACAGAGACCGGTGACGCCTTCGTCTATGCTGTCGAAAGTAACGACAAGGATGTCAAGACCTTCAAGATCATCATTGGTCGTCTCGAAGTGAAGCTTTCTTGCGCCACTGCGATGTTGCTGTGCCGCTCATGAAATGTTGCGTGCAGATTGACGTCGCTATTAACCTGAAGACACTTGTGATCGTCATTGAAGTCTATATGTACTTCCCGCTCATCGGCAAGCTTCAAATTGCCAAGACTGCTGGAAATCTGCGCGATGGTGTCACACTTCCGATCACACTCCCGCCCGTCGTTAAGGGCTCGTTGACGCTGACGCTCGACGGAAAGGATCTCGTGGTGGAATATTGCGCTGATGTTCACGGACGGCACTATGAAGGCAGAATCGTTATCACTATCCTTTGAGAGATGGATTGTTTGAGGTATGGATTACAATCTGTCGTCCCGAAAGTTATCTTACATTCGTACCATTTAGTTTTTCTCTTACACAGTACAGGGCATGAGATGGATCGTTTAGTGTGCACCCGCCTACTTCATTTCAAGCCTTTTGACTGTGTCGATTTCTGAAGTTGTAGTTCTTGAATATCTTTTGGCATTTGCGGGAGAGCCCTGAGTGTACTTTCCATGATAGGAACCGCGTTGTAAGTGTACGACCCTGCTGTGCCTTCGATCTAATTTTTTATTCTTCGTGCCCACCATGAGATGCTTGAACGAGTAGCAACTTGTGCGCACCCCATATCAAATCTTTGATCATGCTAACAGTCACTTGACGATACATACTCCTATGCACGGCAGGGAGTACTTCTTGGCCGAATGCGCGAATTCCAAGGACAGTAGTCTCATCACTCAAGTACTCACCAGCGGCACATTGGCACGTTAATGCAGAAACCAAAAACAGTCCGTTGTGGATGAGCACCATCCCCATCCCTGATAGAGTGCGGCAGACGGCTAAGACCTGCAGCTGCCCAGGCGTACACCCGTCTGACACGAGTTCCTCAGCTCAAAACGCTAATAGTTTGCGGCAGGAATACAAAGTAATCGGACAGGGACTCACAATCGAAACATCGGAGACTTATGCTGTCTTTCGTCAGTAGCGGATGAAGTGCGACTTAGTCGTGGATATTTGAGTCATATCCCCGCCAAAAAACTCATGGGGACTGGCATCTCGTCTAGCAACAATCCATAAGATGGCCCAGGTGAATAAGCCCAGCCGGAAAAAAGATGGGCTCAACCGGGAATTGAACCCGGGTCACGTACATCTTGGCCACAAACCTTGTGGCGGGTTTCCTCCCGAAGCACGTATCATGCTACTAGACCATTGAGCCATAATCAGGATCGATGGCATGCCGCTGTTCATTCGAACCACTGCAGAGTAACAAATTGGTTCGCGTCGTTCTGTACGCAATGGTGAAGTCACACGAGTATCTCTCGTATGGTCTCGTGTATTAGTACGTACCTTGTACCATCAGGGTATCTGATACGATACACCTGGCTGCAAAACGGAGGTCAAAGAGACGGACAATCGTCGTCCATTCATGGCACAGGCGACATCTTACCGCGGTTTGGAGAATGATTCTTGACGAGAACAATCCCGTCTTGGCTGTTCGGAGCGCCGCTGTGCACAGTATGTACTGCCGTGATTTACTAGCACTATACTACATGTTATTAGCTTGAATCAAAGCAACCGAGACTTGACTACAGCATGTCACGGATAGTTGCGTGACCTTCCTTCCCTTTGTGGTGTGCGTGGGTCACATCTGCTTGACCTGCCCCGAGTAAACTACAAGGGTAACAGCTACTCAGCCGTCGTCGCGAACAAGTATCCATACGCTAAGACGCCCCGCGAGCTACGGCGCTCGAAACACTCAAGGGTAATGGTGTTCTGTCCAAGTTGCTGGAGAATGGGCCCTGATTTTCTCTTCAGCGTCATCCTGTTGGGACAGCCCCGTCGATCAACAATTCTAATTTCCTCCGGCTCCGCATTCCTCGACACATACCACTATCGCTAACGACGGTGGCTTCGATCGTTTCAGCGCTACCATGTCTTCAATAAACGTTTCTCCAACGCCGACGCCCTTGACGAACTCTAATGGCGTGCTCCCTCATGACATCCCTCCGGATGCAGCACCTCCTACATTCGACGTGTCAATCTTCAAATCCTATCTCCTCTCCCTTCTCCCCCCCGTACTTGGCGCCTCTCCAGAGGAACTCTTCTCCCTTTTTGACGACGAATTTGAAGAGAGGGTGACACGGTTCGCAGCAGATGGAGGAGGCGTGATCTACGTCGTAAAAATCAAGGAGGACTCAGAAGGTGAGACTAACCAAAGACCTGAATTTACCCGGCGATTTAAGACGCGTAGCAGAGGACGCGCCACCGCGATGTTACTACCAACTAGCCTCACAACTCACGTATTCTCCATCGAATGTGATGGCACTGGCACTCATCAAGCGCGGTCACGCTCTTGATCCCTTGGCACCTCTCGCCACTCAATTGCACATCTTGAACCTCTTCGGTGGGGAAGAAACGCCTTATGAGTCCCTTCACGCAGTAGTGAGTTGTGGTGTGAAGCCATGGTTCGATGCGTTTGTTGGGGCTCGGGGCACTGGAAAGGAAGGCGACACCAAAATGGGTGTGTAAGACGTGGTCAAATCTCTTTCATTACTCAAATCGCGGTTCAGGCATACCTATGACGAAGAAGAAATTCGCTGAGCTTGAGTTATCGCTTCTGCATTTACAGCAGAACGTTGAGATACCAGAAACGCATCTCATCATACATCCTGTCATACAACGGGCCGTGGAACAGGTAACGTGCACCTTTTGCTAACGTCAACTCCTAATCGAACGGTATGTAGGCCCAGGCGGCCAACGTACGACCGAATATATCGTTCATTCCAGCACGACATCTTAATGACAGCACCTTCCTCAACAATCTGCACTCTCACGTGAATCAATGGATCAAATCCATCCAGGCAGTCACCAAACTCTCTCGAGACGTCTCGTCTGGCACTGCTTCGCAAGAGATCAACTTCTGGCTTAGTCTGGAACGGGCATTGGAAGGGATCGAAGCACAGCTAAGAAGCGAAGAGGTGAATATGGTTATGGAGTGTCTCCGCAATGCAAAACGATACCACGCAACCACAAGTTTCATCGCTGATACCGGTCTCAATTCTGCAATGGATTTGGGTGCGTGCACAATGTCGCTCTGATTTCTGACATCCCTTTATCTTCCATTAGTGCACAAATACAATCAACTGATGAAGGACTTTCCGCTGAACGAGCTCCTTTCCGCGACTGACTTGGATAAAATTCAGGAGTCGTTGGTTCTCATCTTCGGTCACATCAACCGCAAGCTTAAACTGTCACCGTATCCGATACGTCGTGCTCTTCCACTCGTTGAAGCGATATCGCGGGATTTCAACGATCAGCTCTTACGCGTACTCACCTCCCACCGACTCCCGTACACACCATACGAGACCTTCGATCGGCTTCTCTCACAGACTCTGAACATTTTCCGGACGTGGGATGATCTCATCAAAGAGTTCACGAATGTTGCTCGTGAAGTCACGCGTAAGCGATCAGAGAAATTCATCCCTATCAAGGTAGTACCTGCGCATGCGAAACTCCAGGAACGGGTACGCTATCTCCGAGATTGGAGAAAGCAGCATGAACAACTCGCGGTGATGACCGGGCCTACCAAAGGCTTGACGACTCTTGCGAAAGAAGTCGGGGGCATGGATATGGAAGAGGAAGTTAAGGAAGCGTATGAAGTGATAAAACGTATTGATGTTCTTGATGTGTCGGTTGGTATGTCACATGTCGGTTTCCCCATGTCGACTCAATACTCAACACGGATGTGCTATAGAGGGCACGGAGATATGGGTAGCCGCCGAGAACGCGTACAACGAACGGGTTGCGAGAGTGGAGAATCAGATCATTGCACGGCTACGTGACAGGCTCGGTACGGCTCGCAACGCAAACGAAATGTTCAGAGTATTCTCCAAGTTCAACGCCTTGTTTGTACGGCCGAAGGTGTGTTTTGATCCTGTGCGTTTAGGTTATTCCTCACCTCCCTCTTTGTTGTCTGCCTAGATTCGCGGTGCCATTCAAGAGTATCAAACGCAACTTATTGATTCGGTGAAAGAAGACATTAAGCGACTACATGACAAGGTAGCGCCCGTTTATTTCCCGATTTCTTTGTACTAACTCTTTCGTAGTTTAAAACTCAATATCGCTTTTCAGAAGCTTACCATATGTCACAAATGCGTGACCTTCCTCCTATCGCTGGTGCCATCATTTGGGCTCGTCAAATAGAGCGGCAACTTTTGGCCTACATGAAGCGAGTAGAGGACGTATTAGGCAAAGGGTGGGAGTTGTACGCAGAAGGGCAGAAACTCCAATCCGAGTCTGCAGCGTTCCGCAGGAAACTTGACGTCCGACCCGTATACGATGCTTGGCTACATGACATCAATCGGAGAGATATGGCCGTCAACGGACGCCTCTTCGAGATCGTGAGGTTGCGCGGGGGCGGGTTCCAACTTGCGGTCAATTTCGACCCGCAGACGATCACGTTGTTTAAGGAGGTGCGGAACTTGCTCTGGCTTGGGTTCCAAGTCCCGCACATGATCACAAACATGGCTAAAGACGCAAAACGGGTGTATCCGCATGCAGTTTCGTTGATGGAGACGGTAAGGACGTACGGTCAAACGCTGGACTTGGTGGAAAAGAATCAGGGAATTGAGTGGCTTGTTGCTGAGTACCGGAATGATGCGCAACGAATGGTTGCGAAGGGTACGTACTAATCCTCGCTCGTTCGCAGGTGGGTCGTGAGTTGATCTGGCGCAACAGGCATGAATATCCGTTGGGACCACTTTGTTAACCATTATGATACCGCCCGTTTCGTATCAAGCGCGGATGGGCGGGACAACAGACATATCCAATTCGTCAGGGAGTTCGCGAGTGTGGTTTCTGTCCTACAGGACAAAACGAACAACGTGATCGATCTCTATCGAGACATTCTCCGTGCAGTCGAGGACCTCTCGACATGCGCGTATACCAATGAGGCGTTTTCGGAGTTATTGAGCAAGATACAAGCTGCGGTATAACCTCCCACTTCAGTGATTAATGAGCTATTCTTGACCTTGATTGTCCGGTAGATCGATCGCTTGAATTTGGAAGGTTACGCTAATCTGGAACATTGGGTGGCGGAGCTCGATAAGCGAATAGAAGGCATCCTGTTGCAACGGTTGGCGCATATCATTCAAGTCTGGTGCTCCGAATTCGACCGCGCTGACGATGACGGCCGGCGTGATGCTATGTCATTGCGTGACCCAACAAGCAAACGAAGAGCGGGTAAGGGCAGTCGAGAAGAGAAGGTTTGTAAGATACTACGGACTGGTTAATCCATAAGCTCTGACATATCGGACTCGTGTCTAGTTCGTCGAAGGAAGTATTACTATCAAACCCATCGTGCATGAGATCCGGATACAGAACCAGGTTATCTTCTTGGATCCTCCAATAGAATATGCGCGTTCCACGTGGATCAAACAACTACATGATTGGCTCGGTGCGGTGTTATGATTATTACCACCTTAGTGCTGGAAGGGGTCGCTGACCGTTCGCGTATAGGTGTTATCTGTCGACTTCGTCGCATCCAGAGTTCACGATATGAAATTGGGTTGCAGATGCAGCGCAACCTTGCATCAGAGACAACCTACACATCTCTAGTACGTAAATGGTCCTGGGGTGTATGTATTTCTGGTAACTGACATCTTGCAGCTCACGCACTTCCCTGACAACACGCTCGAGCGACCGTTTGCACTGATCGAGCTCAAGGTTCAGCAGCTGAAAGACTATGTCGCAAAATGGCTACAGTTCCAATCCCTCTGGGACCTCGAGGCTGAATACGTCTTTAACCGCTTAGGCGATTCGCTAGCTCACTGGCAACAGCTTCTTACCGAGATCAAGAAAACGCGTTCGACGTTTGATACATCAGAGACGCAACGCAGTTTCGGCGTGTGTATTGTCGACTACGAGCAAGTGCAAGCCCGAGTCAACGCTAAGTACGACGCGTGGCAACGGGATATACTAAGTCGGTTCGGAGTGAAGCTCGGGAATGCGATGAAGGAGATGCATGCTGCGATCCTGAAAGCGAGGAATGAACTGGAGCACCACTCAATCGAGGGTCTTGTTGGCAGTGCAAGGAGGTTCTAGTAGGTACATACCGACATCAAAGTTTCTCGAATACCCTTTCTCTGTTTCTGATTCCAGTCCACTCTCATTCATTTCATTTGATCGTGATCGCTGGGTCGTTCGTCCGCTCTCTTTAATGTGGATTTCGATTTGCACGCTCTTTTCTCTGCTACTGTATCAGATAGGATATGCATAAATATACTTGTGTAATGGTGGCTGTCGATACGGTTGGCGCATTTTCTGGATCGTGGAAACCTGGTTTGGTTGCTGATAATTTCAAGTACAGTTTCAACCAGAGAAGCTCGAACTCGAAGGCCACCACTCATTTCTTTGTGGCTCTCTTCGACCCTCCGTTCAGCCCAACCACGTTCCTCCAGGAACTGGAAATGGTTCGATGAGTATGACTTAGTTCGTCGAACTTGGTTTTGCGATTGCCGTCCGCTGACTGAATTGGATTGGATCGGAAAGCCGACTACACTACGAGGTAACTGAGGTACAAACTTATGTCAACACCTCACCGGCCTGAGAACTTCGATGCAAGAGAAAGAAGGAGAGTTCGTCTCACATCTTCCAGCGCTGCATGTTGTGAACGTTCTCATTGATGCATGTACTGTACATTACGGACACCTCGGTGTGCCACAACTGTTACTGGTGGCCTGGCCAGATGTTAACTGTATAGATACCATGTCTACTAATACTGCGCCGTCTCAGCAAGGGGTCCTCCAGGGACGCCTGCAGGAGGTTGCGGTAGAACCGGGGAAACAACAAGAGAAGAGTAGTAGTCCATCACAAATAGTTCATATCAACCTTGTAGCCATTACCCATCGAAAAAACCGGATTCACGCATGAACGATACCCAACGCTGATCGAGTCCGGATTCTTGTGTAACGAGACCGAGCTGGGCAAGTTCGGGCGGGACAAGGGGTACAGTTTGCGGTTGGGGGGGATCCGAGTGCATGGGTTGATGCGGGCAATGAGGTGGTTGTATTGCATGATGTAGGTGTGGTGGCGAATGCGTGGATGGATGAGATTGAGGCCAGCTTTGATGATGGTGCGCGCCGGCGCTAGCGAAGGGGTAATCATAATACGATACAGTCGACGACGCAGAAGAAGTCGGAGGACAATGCCCGTGTTGGTCGTACCGGTCGTGAGGCGGATGATACCCTTGAGGATAGGCCTGCGTGCAGGGAGCTGAGACATTGGCCATCGGGTACGGATCAGACAGCTCGCGCGACCATCCACCCGTGGATGATCCTGCAGCAACCTCACCATGTGCTGACGCTTCTGATGGAACATGGGGAGGAATTTGCAATGGAGCTGATAACTGTCTGAGCGTAGACTTTGATGGAGCATCTGAATAAAGCGTACAATCCCAAATTGACATATCTTGTGTTTGCCCTAGACCGGCCACAGAACCAGGCTGCTGAAGCCATCTAGAACCCAACTCTTCACCGCTACACGACGGCGGTACCACCGGCTCAACCGGAGCTTGCGTTGGCACATGAGGTGTTCGCAGAGGCGCTGTAGATTTGGATGCAGTATCCGGATAAAGACTCCGATCCCAAGTTGGCATCTCTTGCGTTTGCTCTAGACTGGCCGCAGGGCCGGGCCGGTGAAGCCACGTAGAATCCAACTCTTCACCCACAGACTCAACCTGAACTTGCTTGTGCTGCGGCATGAACGCTGGACTACTCGACATCCCATCCGTCGTGTGTCTTTTCACAGAAACGATCTTCGTCCGGCCCGCAAAGATTGCCAACTCATCATCACCTTCATTCTCATAGAGCCACTGCTGACCCAATTCGTGTGGGATATCACTCTGTGCACGAAGGAGAGCATTTTGTGCCTTTTCCATCAACTTGGTGATGATGGGCTACCGTGTCATGAGCATCTGAGTGTAAAGCGCACAAGATCGACAACCCACAAGTGCCTTTTGTGCCCTCCGATTACAAGGCGATGCTTTTGAAAAAAGGAGACAAGCATTACGAAGCTCTTCCATCGAGCTGGAGGCCATAGATGACCGTGGGCCATGCGTCACGATCGTTCCGAACACGATCTACGGCAATCATCATATCAACATTGAGATGACAGGAAGAAATCGAAACTGCGAAGAACTAACAGCGGCTGAAAAAGCATATGACCACACAGGCCAAAGCATAGCAGTGAGTTTTGGATGAAGGTCATATTGCACCTTGACTGTACGCAGGATTATCAAAGATGCCTGATACGCAGCCAGGAAGGAGGGCGTATATGAACTGTTCATAGGGTTGATGGGATTTTCGACGATAGCTTGCGCAAAAAAACTCCGGTGGAGGTAAAGCAAGACTAACCAGACAGAGTCACCATCGTCAGCTGCACAAACCTTGTGAAAAATATGAGTGAAAACGACTCACTGACTTCCCGTGAAGTGGACATGACAAAACGGCCCAGAGACTCCGTCAATCCAATGTCCTTGTCTGCGGGTTTCATCGGGATGGCGCCGGACGCAGTAGCAACAAACTCTTCGATGGTTGCAGGCACAGGGAAATTCCTCACTTTACGGTCGAGCTCGAGGATAGTGGAATAACTTGGCGAATCGGAAGTCAATGTTCGGGCGGCGACATCTGCGGCACAAGATGACGCGAATCGAAACACCCAAGATGCCCCTTTGGAAATGCCGACTAGTATGAAAATTGAAACAGTGATTAAAGACGCAAACTAACAGAAAACCTCTCTGTTGGTGTCGATATGACCGTTGCCATCTGGCGACCCGCCACCAGGGAATTGACAATCAATGTACGGAAGGGAGAAAGTTGGAGGTCTCCCAGTTTCGAGACTCTGTAAGAGCGCCACCACAATCAGCAAACACACAGAGAGGATAGACCTAACTTACGTTCCAAACATCTGCCACAAATAGATCCCAAAATACCGCCCGGCGCCTGGCGGTGACGTCGGCAGACAGGCCCCATTTGAGACCGTCTCGGTCTTGGAAAGAAAAAAACTTGGTCAGGCTAATTGTCCGTCTCTCGTCTCTGTCAGTACTTACGGAGTCCAAGCTGGCGGAATGGCCCGTGAGCGTCGTACGTGGACAAATCTGGGCGATGACGGACTCACTGTGTGAGCTAGATGCGCAGCCAGGGCCACCAACGACCATGACGTCTCCATACTCGTTTCTTTGCCAGCCAACTCGTTCCCGCTTACAGTATTGTATATACTGAGAAGCTGCAACAATTGAATTGTCTCCAAAGACGGTTTCTCCATCACGGAGGGAAGACAGATTGTGGCACGTGCAACCTCGTGATAAAATTCTGCCTCTGCGTTCCCAGGTTTCCGGTTCGCATCAAGAAAGGCAGCAAACGCAAAAACGAGGAAAAGGAGGCCGAGTCGGTGGCGGTTATTTTTGGCTTGCATAGCATGAGGTGCACCATTCGAATAGTAATCGGGCAGCAACTCGAGTACGATCTGATCATTAGACACAGTCTGAATTAACCAGCTTGCTTGTTCGAGGTACACCTCTGTCAAATAATGAGCTCGGTCCCAGGTAGGCAGGTAGTTGTTGGCCAGGGTTTCTACGCTTAGACTCAAGTGAGTGGGTTTAAATGGGAAAACCGGTGTAACATTTTCAAATTCCTCTGAGCTGCTCGAATCCCGCGCCGAATGGGACGAACCATCGGCAGAATCTTGGGGGGGAACATCATCGACCTAGACGGTATCGTTACAGGCCAGACCGGGTAAGCTGGGATCTAGCTCACCATCAATAAACACTGTAACAGCCGACCCTGAGCATAGGCATACTCTACATATGACTTTGGGAAACACTTACATGTGAACCTCCCGTTGGTCCAAAGAAGCGAGATACACCAGCATCCGAAATAGACAATGTCCCCAATGCCTCCACTAAATCAGGAGTGCGTTCTACGACAGTGGTATCACCAGATGCCCCAGAGAGTTCAGACCGAAGAAGTGGATGTGGTTCCATCGAATGCTTTGCTTGAAGTTCACACAGTGCATCTTCTAGTTGCTGAATTCGTTCGCTCATTTTGGCAATCCGACGGTGGAGGTGTTCCGTCGCCGCAAGGACGAACCTGCAAAACGGATGCTTTAGTAACCGGGCGTGAAACAACCAAAGATGGGTCATACCGGGTTCCTTGGCCTGTGGAGAGGCTCTCTGTGGACAAAGAATGCACGAAGTCACGGCGATGGAGGGACAATGAACTAAGGACACATACCATTGGGGCATAATGCTGCGCAACCCCTTCGCTATGAAAGTGTGCGGATGAGAGTTAGTTGTTGCTGTGGTGTAAGAGCGCCAAGGGAAGGAGAAGAAAGAGCATATACTCACTCGACAGGACTGACAAGGAACCTTCTTGTCGCATTTGATCTTGAGTCTTTGATAGATATAGAAAACCAGGGAGAAGTGCAGAAGTCAGTCAACTCGAATGACATATCATGATCGCACCACGCACCTGGTGCATTCAGCACACGAGATCTTTCCACTGATCCTCTTCTGTTCGATCTCCCGTGCACGGGTATCACCGTATCCGGGTTCCCCAAGGTCCCCACGACTCGACTTGTGCTTCAATTTGGGTCTTGTTGGCACAGGCGGCATGACTGAAGATGGGAAGTGCCATCTTCGTGAGTGATTGTGAACATTATATACTAGAGACAGGCTAGAATTGTGTTACTTACTACCGGTGTTCATGCTGGCACCTTCCCGAACTCCGTTCTTCAGCCGATCCACGGATATGGGACGGAATCATTGTGAGCTCTGTTTGAAGTACGCATGGAGTCCGAGCGTCATGCTTCCCCGAAGGTCGGACTGGGTATGCACAGCAAGTCAGATTTTGGAGTTCTAACTTACTCTGATGTCAAGTATTCATGCCGGCCCCCGGAATTTCTTCCAAGACTCGCGTCATTGGCCCACTTGGGAGGAGCACCGCAAGATAATCTAGCCTGTACATTCATCCCTACAGCAATTAGAGCCAAAAATGTGCACACCTTACATATTACGCCACTGCACTGCTTTACTACATGATTGTGTGATATTCCTGGGATTGCAAAGCTTGCATGACATGGGTTTGCGCACATGTATGCCTCCCATTTAATTATTGAATCGGCATTCCTCCTCCAGGTTCTAGTTCGAGGTCCTGATGGTCCAGATTGAGCGGAACGTTTTGGGCCGTAGTTCCGAACAGCTCGTCGTCGGGCGACATTGATTAGAAGCCTTGTTCCTGTGCATTGGTTACAGCAACTCAATGGAGGAAAAACGTATCAAGCGACATAAACGTATCTCTACTCTTGACATCCTGGCCCTCCCTCAAATATTCCCGCTCCACCGATCCCACTCACCTCGGGCATGAAGTGACTTCTGAACTTTTCATAGCCTCAATCTTATATCCTCGGGCCGCTCTCATGTCAGCTCTTTTTCGCGGCATTGAGGCAATGCTCATTGCTTACTACCGGTACCGGACTGTGTGCGCGTCCATCCTTCGGGCTGATGATAACGTACATGATGAGCCCACACGGCGATGGAGAACAAGGGAAACTGGCACATACCGTCTCTTCACCCTGGATCAGTACTGCTCTCGGACTGAACTCAGGTCGATGTGGATCGAAGTGGCGACTTCGACCCACTTCGACACGTCCGAATCAGGACTTCGCATTGGTACGGTCATCATGATTTATGTCCTCTATCCTGCAACGCATAAAACACGTAGGTATTGAACTCAAGTTACCAAGTTTGCACCAGGTACCCGGAATCGCTCTCTCACCTGGTGATTAGTGAAAACAGACAATGACTATGTGATTCCCTCCGACTCTGGGGTTCACGGCAGTGGGAATAACCGCTTGGAAGTTGGAGGTGTCCATTGCGAGGTATGTATCGACCCGGGCACTGAGAATTGACTGAGTTGTCCTTGCACTGGCAACCATTTTGAGGCGATGTCGCAAGATATGTATGTTCCGCTAGAACTTAGTAGGACCGCGTTCCTACCTTTCAAATCCAGGGGAGAGTGAAGATGACGATCCCGCCTCCAAAGTGCAATCCGAAAGCATCAAAGGGATATTCCAGCACGACATCCTTTCCGTCGAGCTTCAGCGTCAATGAGCCCCGAATGAAGGGAGGGTATCCGATGGTAAGCGTGACGCCCTCGCTCAGATTTCCAAACCCCTTGGCAATTTGAACCTTGAAGCAGGTCGGGAGACGTAGGTAGACTTCGATGACAGTCATAAATTTGTTCTTGTCGACAGCAACATCGATCTGCGGACAGTAGTTCATGAGCAGGACAGCAACGCTGCAGCGATAGCTTTACCTCGACAGTACCGATGACAATCTTGTACGTCTCGGCATTCTGGTCATTACTTGTGACAGCATAGACGACAGCGTCACCATGCTCGGTCTTGATGACCTTGATTTTGGATTCGAATTCCTGGATGGAACCTGTCGACATCAGTGAATCGAGGTCAGCCACAACCCGGCGCCATGAGTGAATCGAAATGCCCACGGATAACGTCTGATGCACACAGGAGGACACAAGTGAAAACTCGCTCATCTAATCCAATGAGCACTTACGTTCTCCAGAGATGATGGTGCCATCGTTCAACTTCTCGTACCTCTGAAAAGGGGGTTCGGCAAATGATGGCATTGTGCTTGTGGTTTGGCGGGCTGGGCTGGTACCGGTACGGAAGGTGAATGACACTGTTCCGAGTACCCTTTACAAGTGAGGTCCCTCTGCCATTATCCTCCAAACTATTCCCAGGTGAATGTCGAGATGGGCATCGAGTTGCAAATGCCCGCATGACATGAAACTTGCTAGAAGAGAACGGTAGAACGCTAACGGTCAACATCGGCATCGGACTGATTATGGTCCTGCCGTCTGAGTACGGTGCCAATTGAACGCGCTGGTATTTGACAATGGTTATGGGTCGAGCATGGATACGTGAGAGAGAGTTCCGCAAAATAACGTACGTACATATGTATTGTCACGGGTCTGCACCGCGCCCGTCCATCCATGAGCACTAGAAAAAATATCCAGGCCATGTTTGACTCCAAGATCGCAGGCTGTCGGTGCTCGAAACCAGATTTATTGGCTACAGATTTCCCTGTGGTAAGTACCTTATGTTTTGCGCAAAGCCGACCTGTGCTAGTCATTGCCTAGCCCCCGTGAACGTTTGTTTTGTTCGATTCAGGCACACTTGATGGACGTTGGTGCACTCACAGTGATGGGTTGCGTCCAGGGACCGGTGTGCAAGACGTTGACAGCATAAGGCCCGCTACGAACACGGACAGTCGGCATGAACCACTGATGAGGGCACTGGTAGCATGAGATTATTGGAATTGTCTTGGCCATATGCTGGTGTTGGAGGATAGGGCTGTCATCTATACCAAAAGTCCGGTAAGCTGAAGATGACGCGGCCGATGCCATTAGTTACCCAACGGGCTATCCATGGAGCTCACGTCCGAGCAGGAACATTCTGCCCGCAAGGAACGTAATTCTTTGCGTGAGAGACCCAACCCCATCCGTTGGCGTTGATGGCCTGCAACGAGGAGGCTTTTTCATGTTGGCAATCTTTGTGCTTGAGCTGGTCGAGTGAACTGAGTCCGGCCCGGCTGTCAGTCTTCCGGGTCGCGTCGTCCAGCCCGTCAACTTACAAGTTGGCTACGGCTTTCAGTCTCGACTGCTAACCAGAGAAGACTCGACAGAAGAGGTCCGTTCTCCTTCGACTGTATGGCCCATCCTCTCACACTCAATTCTTTATCCAGTGCATAAGTGTGGGTTTTTGTCACGGACGCAGTATCACGAAAGCATCTGAGTGCTAGAATGACTCGGAAGCAGTGGGACGCCCCCAGGTCCGTGACATGAAGCATGTACGTATGTACTCCCTCTCTCACTCTCTCACGTACCCATAGCCATTGTTGAACATGAACGGTTGGAATTGACAGCATGCTTGGATGCCAGGACCGTAATCAGTCCGATGCCGACGTCAAGCGTTAGCGACTTAGCATTCTACCTCTCTCCCCTACCGAGCTTCGCGTCATGGGGCCATACGCATAGCTCAATGTCCGTTTCGACATGTACCTGGGAATGTGCTTGAAGGACGACGGGGATCTGCCCTTATAAAAGGGACTTTGTGCAGCATCGTTCACCACCCTCAGCACCCACCCCAGCCCAGCCTGACTACAAGCACAACGCCTTCATTTGCCGAACCTCCTTTCCAGAAATACAAGGACTTCGATGATGGCACCATCATCTCTGGAGAACGTAAGTGCTCATTGAATTAGACAGGCGGGTTTTCGCTTATTCCTTCCTGTGTGCATTAGATGTTATCCGTGGGCATTTCGATTCACTCATGGTGCCGGGCTGTGGTTGACTTATATCACTGATGTCGACAGGTTCCATCCAGGAATTCGAGTCCAAAGTCAAGGTCATTAAGACCGAGCATGGTGACGCTTTCGTCTGTGCTCTCAGAAGTAATGACAAGGATGCCAAGACCTACAAGATCGTCATTGGACCCCTTGAGGTGAAGCTCCCTCGGTCATCGCTGCAACGTTGCTGTCCTGCTCACGGATTATTGTGTACAGATCGATATCGCTGTCGACCTGAACAAACTTACGATCGTCATCGAAGTCTATGCATATATCCCGTTCATCGGCAAGGTTCAAATTGTCAAGACTTCTGGAAATCTGCGCGAGGGCATCGCGTTTACCATCGGGTTCCCGCCTTTCATCGGAGGCTCGTTGACACTGAAGCTCGACGGAAAGGATGTCGTGCTGGAATATTCCTTTGATGCCTTCGGATTGCACTTTGGAGGCGGAATTGTCATCTTCGCTCTCCCCTGAGGGTGGAGCTTTTGAGTTTGAGGTACGGGTCGCTATTTATCGTCTTGTCACCATCTGACATATGTGCCCTTTGGGCCTCCTCTTATACAGTCCGGAACAAATAGATGAGGCGGGGCGCATTGCTGGCAATCTGCTAGTGTACACCCGCTTGTATCTCGTTTTAAACCTTCTGATTATATGAATTTCTGAAGTGTAAATCTGATATATTGTCGGAGGTTTTTAGGGAAACTAGTGTTGTCATGCCACAACAGGCACTGTTGTGAGCATACCACCTCACCGTGTTCGCCTCGAGGTCCACCCGAGACTAGAGGAATGGTCATTTTTCCATACACCCCATTGATACTTTTTGCTTGTTTTTCACCCTGCTCACGGCGAGCTCAACCGTCGTTGCACAACCGAACCTCCCGAAAGACGGAATTTACGTATATTGGATCACGACGTTCCTCTTAAATGCCTCCATATCGCGTTCCACCAAAAATATTGTCCTTGAAACCCACCTTCGGAGCAGCAGGAACGACGTTATAGAACGGGGTTACAACTTTGTACACAACATTGATGGCGGTGACCAGTCAATCCAGCCGCTCCTTTCCTTTTGTTCTGCGCTTCCAAATTCATCCCGATACCCTCTCCTGACGACAGACCTGCACCGCTCCGCCGGCTGTATGCTGCACTATCCGCGGCACCCCGACCCAACATACCTGCTCTAACTATCTACTCTTGTAACCACATTTTTTTCCTAAGGTGAAGTAGCTGCCAACGGCAATGCCATGCTTCCGCTCTTTAGCAACCACCGACTCAGTGTTACGTTCAAGCCACGACCGATACTCCGGTGAGCTTCCTGCAACACGAGACGTCAGTTTTCGCTGCGCGTTTACAATGCTCGTAGGCCATGACGTATGACAATGCGCTGCAGACTACACTAGTACTGCGAACGAGGACGCCAAATATTGTGCCAATATCAAATGTCTGCCCAACGATCCAATCATTCCAATCACAATTGTTGGTTAGCCAAAGAGTTCCAAATCACCTGGAGCAACGATAAGCACCGGGGGTGACAGGCTGGTTGTCACGAACGGAATACGACATGGTTATGATGTTCTACAGAAGAGTTCTGGCAAAGGGGCGAGACTGAGGGAATACTCCACGTGCCCTGACTGCGGTAGTTGCTCGGAACTCAAGTACTTGCCTCGTACAGATTTTCCGTGGTATATCATTCTTCCTACACCAGGTCGAGTTACTTATGTGCTGGCCGCAGCATGTACCGTTCGTCAAGACGCCAAGTGGCGGTTTACTGCCGTGTCAACCCCAATCTCTACCAGAACGTGAAGTGGGAAGGTAAGAGAGGTGAGTGCAATCTGACGCACTGGTCTGCCTTCAAGTGGTCATTCCGCACTCGGAACCGTGCACACCATTGTAATTTTCATAGGAGTCGCCTGTATCGAGTGCCTGTACTACGCCTGCAAACCTGCCGAGACTCGGAGCGACTGAGAAGATGTAAATTTGCTGCGGCCGCGGTAGAACTCTGTCCGCGGAAGGGGGGTTGGAAGGGTCGGAAGTCAGAGAACGCATAAAAGGCTGCTCTCCGTACCCAAAGAATTCCCCAACCCACATCGACAATCTTACCTCTATCACTGGAGCGGTCTCTCAGCTCTTAAACATAATCATGTTCACCAAAACCTTCCTCTCAGCTGTTGCCGTCGCGGCCCTCTTCGCAGCTTCCGTGTCAGCGATTTGTCCCGGGTATAAATTCGGTATCACCGAGGACGGCGACAACGGCGCTTGTAGGTTCAATAGCATCAGGTTGAATGTGTGCTCACCAGCAAATCGCGTTTCCAGGGCAGGTGTTCGATAACTCTTGCCATGCCGTTCACAAGGTGACTGCGAAGAACCCGTGCAAGGTTGGCGTGTTCGACTGTGGCTCTGCCCAGAGCACCCCCACCGCCCTACACCTTGACGGCCACAAGTCAGTATCAACCTTTCTCGATCAATTGTATCTGAAACGGCGACGCACCTTACAGATATGCTTGCAAAGCCGACACCAACACTGATTCTTGCAATGGCCATCCTATTCAAGTCTGCGTAAGTCGGATTCGATCTTTGTCCTTTGCTGCAAGCTGTAACAAATCCTTAGTGTAAATGATCGTGTGAGGTCCCTGAATCCTTGGATTAGGTAGCGTTAGCTGCACAATCTAGACAGCCTTCCCTGTAATGTACCAAGGAGACTAAGCGCAATGAACAATATTAGTATTGCTGTACTTACATCGTGCGAGGATATGTTTATTTGCGATCGTCACGCGTCGCTCACAGATCCCACTTCAGTCGGTGGAACATTGCGCCAGGGGGTGCCCCGATTGTCGTCGGGATGTCTCGACTCCTGTAGCTATATTATATCTTCAAACCTCTTACCTCGCCTCTACTCACCTACGATCGCTGGACCGTGACCTTTATTTTCGGAAGGTTCTGTTGTGAATTATACTCGGGTCTCATGATTATCCGTTCCCTGATAGCGTGAATTTTACCTGGCATATAAGCGCCCCCTGCCGCCGTTGCTTTGGGGCGGTTTGACGGGGCTGTTGCGGAGGGCAGGGGGGCAGTTGTAGTGGCTACAAACCTCATGAGATGTGGGCGTGCGTCTTGATTAATGATTCGTCAAGAGGTATGATATATGAGAGGCTCCACGCCCTAGATTACTGTGTTGGGCATGACGTGCTCCGTTACGGAGTGGGCAAACCGTGAGATAATGCTCGACTAATTTTTGCTGGGCACCACATTAGCTCCTTGGTGATTCAACTTTCTTGATACAGAAGAGTGTTTGTTGAGTCCAACGTGCCCGGTCCGGAGCCTGATGTACGATCAAGTTCGGGGTTCGGGGAGGGTGAGGAGAGGTTGGCGTTAGTGTGCGATGGGAGGTGGGCCGTGAACTTGAACGCTGGTTTTCGACGAGGTGACTTCTCCCATTCTGCAGGCCATCGGCTCCGGGAGAGGTCCCTTTGAGCGCGGATAGCTGCAGAGATACATTTAGAGAGGCTGTTCGCCTGCAAATACAGCCGCTCTTCGCCGGATCGGTTCCCGTATAAATGGAGACATCCAAGCAGGACAGGAGCAGGGATGGGTTACGGTGACGATCGATTTCTGCGCTACGGCAAGCATGTCACTGTACATGCGAGGGTTGTGCACTGTAGCGGGTTTGCGGTGTCATCGAAGTAGAAAAGTTGACTCCTGGGGCCTTGCTCGTAATGAGTTGGGCAGCGACAGGCCGCCTATGGTACAGAACACTACGAGTGGTAACCGAAAGTCTCGGAGATCCGCACTCCACATGACGCATGCTGCGCGAGCGTCAATCCTAGACACTCTGATAATGGTTTGAGGTGGTGAACGACGAGATTATGAATAAGAAAACCACATGCATACCTCATTTGCAGTAGGGCCTGAAGAGAAATCGGGGTCAAAGAAGTAGCACTACTCCGACTGTATTTCGAATTGGCCACGGACCTGCCACGCTAAGGAGCGTGTGCTGACATGCACCAAGAGTCAAAGAAACGGATATATTGAACCGGTAAGCGGATGATTGGGTTGATAAAAGTACCTGTACATGGCTCCGAAGATAAGTTGAATTTGGGTTGGATGACAGCAGTTGTGGTTTGGTTTTGACAGGTTGTCGAACACGAGTGGAACCATCCCATCGAGTCGCCTACGAAACTCCATACATGGCTAGCCACCATTTTCATTGTCCTACTGGTCATGCATTCGATTCATCCAAACCACGGGGAGCGCACCAATTAGTGGTCTTGGCCGGCAAAGTCGACGTCAAGTGGGCTCGATGCTTGACTCGTTCTCGTGACAATAATGGCTTATGTAATCACTCTTTTGACGCGCCTCCTTCCGCGGAACAAATCGTATCAGGCGGACTGCGCGGCTTGCGCACCGGCAGTCCCGGAGTGCATTATCGGAGGCTGACTGGTAGGACTGATTTGTTTCTCCCTCCCTCCGATGCACAAGATCATCGAGCCGCCATTCAGGGGATCAATCGATCACTACTGACGGGGAAGAGCTCCCCTCTGACGTGGCTGCAACTGAGTTCAAGGACCCAAGTTTAGGACTCGTCAAATGGTTCGGTGAGTGGCGACAGTCATACTGGTGCATGGGGCGGCCTCAGTCTTCTCGGCGCGTGGAAGTCTTGGGTATGTCTAGAACTTCTAGGGTGCCGTCCGTCGCTCTGGGATTCACCTGCGTTTATCATTGATATATCGGAAGTCGTCTGATAACCTCGATGACCTCTCGTGGTACTCAACCCTTTCACGAGTATTCCAAAACGTATGGCAAAGATGAAAATGGGGAAACCTCGGAGGTACCCCCAGACGGTGGTCTAGTATTGGCCATGATATCCACTGCAGTTGTTTCCCGTTTCTGTAAGATGCTGGAGTGCGGAGGTTTCAACCCTTATTGTGGCCGTGATGTCAAAAGGATCATCGACGATGCTCAACAACTTGCAGCTTCCATTGGTTCCGGCCATATCAGATTTTTGGTCCGTGTCATTCAGCCCGTGCATCGAAAAACTTGTTTCTGATCGTCTGGACCTCAGATGACTCTCAAGTCCGTGCACAGCATATTTGGGAACGCCACGATACTTGTGGGAACGCTCTTGTCTCTGTTCCCTCGATCTAACCGCCCAAAGTTCGATCCGGAGGCAATCGCCACTCATAACCGACCTCACTAGGTCATCCAAGCTCGTTGGCGTGGTGCTACATTGGAGAAAGTGCACGGGCGACAGGCTCAGTGTTGGTGCGCTCTGCGTGTGACTCACTATTAACTACGTACTCCCAATCGTACGGAGCGGATGGGAAGTCAGTCGCGAGGAGACAACGCGGAAACAATCTACACACCTCTAGTACGTAAATGGTCCTGGGTGCATGTATTTCTGGCAACTGACATCTTGCAGCTCACGCACTTCCCTGACAATACGCTCGAGCGACCATTTGCACTGATCGAGCTCAAGGTTTAGCAGCCGAAAGACTACGTCGCAAAATGGCTACAGTTCCAGTCCCTCTGGGACCTCGAGGCCGAATACGTCTTTAACCGCTTAGGCGATTTGCTAGCTCACTGGCAACAGCTTCTCACCGAGATCAAGAACACGCGTTCGATGTTTGATACATCAGAGACGCAACGCAGTTTCGGCGTGTGCATCGAGAACTACGAGCAAGTGCAAGCCCGAGTCAATGCTAGGTACGACGCATGGCAACGGGATATATTAAGTCGATTCGGAGTGAAGCTCGGGAATGCGATGAAGGAGATGCATGCCGCGATCCTGAAGGCGAGGAATGAACTTGAGCACCACTCAACCGAGGGTCTTGTTGGGAGCGCAAGGAGGTTCTAGTAGGTACATACCGACATCAAAGTTTTTCGAATACCCTTGCTCTGTTTCTGATTCCAGTCCACCTCATTCATTTCATTTGATCGTGATCGCAGGGTCGTTCGTCCGCTCTCTTTAATGTGGATTTCGATTTGCACGCTCTTTTCTCTGCTACTGTATCAGATAGGGATATGCATGAATATACTTGTGTAATGGTGGCTGTCGATACGGTTGGCACACTTTCCGGTTCGTGGAAACTTGGTTTGGTCGCTGATAATTTCAAGTACAGTTTCAACCAGAGCCTGAAGCTCGAAGGCCACCACTCGTTCATTGTGGCTCTCTTCGACCCTCTGTTCAGCCCAACCACGTTCCTCCAGGAACTGGAAATGGTCCGATGAGTATCACTTATTACGTCGAAGGGGATGCAAGGGGAAAAGGTTCATCTTACATCTTGCAGCACTACGTGTTGTGAACGTTCTCATTGATGCATTGTACTGTACGTTACGGAACCCTCAGTGTGCCACTACTGTTACTGGTGGTCTGGCCAGATGTTAACTGTATAGATGCCATGTCTACTAATACTATACCATCTCAGCAGGGGTGCTCCAGGGACGCCTGCGGGAGGTTGTGGTAGAACTAGGGGGAACAACAAGAGAAAAGTAGTAGTACATCACAAATAGTTCGTATCAACCTTTGTAGTCATTACCCGTCGAAAAAACCGGATTCACGTATGAACGATACCCCATGCTGATCAAGTCCGGACTCTCGTCCAACAAGACCGAGCCGGGCCAGTTCGGGCGGGTCGAGCAGTACAGTTTGCGATTGGGGGGGATCCGAGTGTGTGGGTTGACGCTGGCAGGGAGGTGATTGTGTCGGATAACGCGGGTGCGATGGCGAATGCGGATACAAATGTGCGGATGGATGACGTTGAGGCCAGCTTTGGCGATGGCTTTCATAGGTGTCATCGAAACGGATATCATGATACGATAATGATGCAGGAGAGGTCGAGGAACAATACTCGTGTTGGTCATACCGGTCGTGAGGAGTATGGAACCCTTGAGGATGGGCTTGCTCAGGGGGAGCCGAAATATCGACCATCGGGTACGGACCAGATGGCTCGGGCAGCCACGTACTCGTGGATGATCCCGCGGCAAGTTCACCTTGTGCTGACGCTTCCGATGGCAGACGAGGAGGTGCTTGCGATGACGCTAGTAATTGGGCGAGCGTAGAGTCAGATGGAACATCCGAATAAGGCATCCAAACCTGCCCTGGACCGGCCGCAGAGCCGGGCTGTTGAAGACACGAAAAAACCGACTGTTCACCGTAATACGACGGTTGTACCGCAAACTCAACCGGAGCTTGCATTGGCACATGAGGTGTGTCTGTGTGCAGAGGCGCTATAGATTGGGATGAAGTACCTGGATGAAGCGCTGGACTAGCTGCAAAGGTGGACTGTTGAACTAGCGGCCTAGAACCCAACTCTTCACCGCTACACGACGGCAGTGACACGGTCTCAACCGGAGCTTGCGTTGACCTGGGAGGAATTGTTGGCAGCGCGGCTGCGGACTGGGATAAAGTATCTGAATGAGTCGTCCATTCCCGGATTGGTGCCTCTCGCATTTGCTCTAGACTAGCCGCTGGGCCGGACGGCTGATGGTACGTAAATCCCAACTCTTCATCACTGGACGGCGGGTGGACCAAAGGCTCAACCCCATTCTGCTCGTGCTGCGACACGAGCACTGGACCGCTCGACATCCCATCTGTTTCCATAAATACGGCCTTCATTCGTCCCACAGAGATGGCTAATTCACCACCACCCTCATTCTCATCGACGCGCCACTGCTGACCCAATTCGTCCGGGATGTTAGTCTGTGCATGAAGGAGAGCATTTTGTGCTTCCTCTGTCCACCTGATCACAAGGGGCTATCGCGCAACTGAGTATATCCGGGAACAAGCACACGAAACCGACTACTTACAAGGTCTTTTTGTGCTCTCCAACTATGTGACGATGCTGCGGAGAAAAGATGTCGAGCATCACGAAGCTCTTCCATTGCGGTGGAAGCTATACGTGACTGCGGCCAATGCGTGACGATCATTCCTAGCACGGTCTAGTATAGCCACCATGAGAACATCGGAATAATGGCAAGACGCGGAGAACTAACAACAGCCAAAAAAACAAGCGTCCACACGAATCCAAACCCGGCAGTGAGTTTCGGATGGAGGCCGTATTGCACCTTGACTGTATGCAAGATCGTCAGAGACGCCTCATACATTGCCGAAAACAATGGTGTGTTGCAAGAATTGACCCAGTTAACCCGTCCAAAGAAGTACCAATGAATACAAAGTAAGACTAGCCAGACAGAGCCATCGTGGTCAGCCGGACCAACGTTACCAAAGACAAACAAAAACCACCCACGAATTTCTCGTGTATTGGACGTCACAAAACGGTACATAGACTCCGTTGAACCGATGTCCCTGTCTGCGGCTTTCTCCGAGACAGTGCCAGACGCAGCTGTAGAGAACTCTTTGGCGGCTTCAGTAACAGGGAGGTCGCGCACTTTACGATCGAGCTCGAGGATATCGAGGTAGCTTGGGGGATCCGAAGCCAATGTTCGGGCAACGACATCTGCAACACAAGAATACACGAATTCAAACGCCCAACTTCCACCTATAGAAATGCCGACTAATATGAATATTGAAACGGTGGATAGAAACATAAACTAACGGGAATCCTGCCTGTCGAGGCAAATACGAGCAATTTCTTTTAACCTTCTCTTTCCAAGGAACCCGCAAATAGTGTATGAAGGAGACAAAGTTGGAAGTATCCTAGCTTCGAGAGACTGCGGGAGCGCCACCACAATTAGTAAGTACACAGACAGAAATAGTTTAACTTACGTTCCAAACATATGCCACCGACAGTTCCAGAAATACCATCTTTTGCCTTGCAGTAACGGCAGCAGGCAGGCCCCCTCTATCATTATTCCGATCTTGTAAAGAAAAACCTGGGTCAACCTATTTGTCTGTGTCTCATCCTCATCGGTACTTACTATGTTCAAGCTGACCGAGTAGTATGTGAGCGTCATACGCGAACAAATCCTAAGGGCGATGACGGACTCACTTTATGAGCTACATGCGCAGCCAGTTTCACCAACACCCACGATGTCTCCATACTCATTTGCTTGCCAGTCAACTCATTCCCACTTACAGTATTGTATATGCTGAGAAGGTGCAACGCTTGAATCGTCTCCAAAGATGGTTTTGCGATCACAGAGGGAAAACAGATTGTGGCACGCACAACCTCGTGGTAAAGTTCCGCCTCCGCCTCCAGGTTCCCAGGTCCGTAGTTCGGATCGAGCGAGATGGCAATCGCAAAAATGAGGAATAGGAGGCCGGCCTGGTGTGGGTTTCCCAGTTGTGTGACATGAGGTACGCCGTCCACATAGTAAGCGGGTAGTAACTCAGACGAGATTTGATCCTTAGACACGCTCTGAAATAACGGGATTGCTTGCTCAAGGTACGTTTTGGTCAAATAACGAGCTCGTTCCCAAGTAGGTAGGCGGTCGTTGATCAAGGTTTCGACATTCAGAGTCGAATGACCGGGTACAGATAAGAAAGCCGGTGTAAATCTTGAAATTTCCCGAGGTAGTCCTGAACTTTCGAAGTCCCTCGTTATATCAGACGGGCGATCGGCGAAGTCTTGGGAGGGCACATTATCGACCTAGATGCGATCATTATAGGGGAGACCCGGTAAGCTTGGATCCAGCTCACCATCGATAGACACTGTAACAGCCACTTTTAACATAAACATGCACATGGCTTCGGGAAACGCTTACATGTGAGCCTCCCATTGGTCCAGAAAAACGAGATGCACCACTGCCCGAAATAGACGGTGTCCCCACTAACTCAGGAGTGTGTTCTATGGTAGCGAGGTCCTCAGCGAAGGGAGGGCCGACGTGGTTTTCGCCTTGAGATGCCTCCAAGACGCCAGGTCGAAGAAGTGGATGCGGTTCCGTGGAATGCCTGGCGTGACATTTACTCAACGCGTCTTTTAGCTGCCGGATTTGTTCGTTCTTATCGGCCAACTGACAGTGGAGGTGTTCCGTCGCTGCAACGATGGACCTGTAATATGGGTGCTTATGTAACGGGACCTGCAACAATCATTATGGGTCATACCGAGTTCCTTCGCCTGTGGGGAGGCTTCCTGTGGACAAAGAATGTATGAAGCCATCAGAATGGGGGCACAATGAAGCAAGGGCATATACCATTGGGACATAACGTTTCGCAGCCCCTTCGCTATGAATGTGTTAGTTGTTGCCGTGGTGTAAGAGCGCCGGGGGTGGAGAAGATAGAGTATATACTCACTTGACAGGACTGACAAGGAATCCGCTTGTCACACTTGATCTTGAGTCTTTAGATGGACACAGAAGCGCAAATGTCTGTCAACTCGAATGATGCATGATGATCAGACCGCGCACCTGCTACACTCAGCACACGACCTCCCTCCCGTGTTCCTTTTCTGCTCGGTCTCCTGTGCATGCTTGTCGTCGTATCCACGGCCGCCGCGACGCGACTTGGGTTTTGTTGATACAGGCGGCATGAATGAAGGGAAGTTGTCATCTTCCTAGGAAGTGAGCGTTGGCATTATATACTGCTGAGACACAGGGTCAAAAATCCAGTGTTACTGGCAGATAGTTTCGGTACACATACCAGCACCGTCCCGAATGCCATTCCTCAGTTGAGGTTCCCGATTCACGGGTATACCCAATTTACGGGGAGGTCGTACCAGTTGTGAGTTCCGTTAGAAGCATGAGTGAATGATCAAGTATCATGTTCCCCGAATGTCGGGCCCCCATGAAAATCCGTATCGCATTTGGTTCTGGTACTTAGAAGGTTGAGGTTCGAGCACTTATCATACCCCTTTTACGTATATGCTGTGTTTCATGGTGCATTGTGCTCAAATCAATATTCAACATCAACTACGATGCCCTATGGGAATTGTCGCCACGTACCACAGACAGTGGAAGAGGCAGAATGTCACCCTGGTTAGCAAAGTTCCCACCGCACCATGGCCCAATAGGAACTGCCCCGCGATGGAAAATGCGTGGGTGGTACGAATTGCGAGTTCTGTTTGAAGTTAAGGTTGAATATTGAATGACCATCGAATCAGGTATCAGACTTCCCGAACATCGGGCTTCGGTAAAATCCGTACAGCGTCTCGGAGTTACTGTAACTTTAACGTTCAAACGTTCAACTGTTGAAGGTCTCGCGTACTCAAGTACTCATTGCGCAGATAACTAGACCCGTCCTTTTCTAATTTGCTGTGGTCGCCTCGATTTTTGGTATACACTGGTTTGCGAGTTTCTGAGGACTCATCGATCAACTACGACGCTTATGAAAAATGTCACCACATACCAGAGAGCGGTTCATCACATTGCTTGGCAAGGTTCCTACCGCCATTGGTCGTCTTGACTAGTTGTACTACTAGTTTAACCACAGTGAATTGGAAGTCGGAGGAACATCATTTGAACTGGTTGGAGTTCGAGCGACGCTGTCCTGAACGGTGCAGCGCGCGGACAAAACACCTGCAGGATGATAGTATGTATACACATGAGTATCATTATACGTGCAACAGCACGAGATCATAGCAATGGATTGCAACACTGTTCCAACGATAGTAATGCGCAGCGATTCAAATCTGAGTTTTCGGGCAAAAAGTTCCCGGGCATTGTCGACCCTACCTCTTTAATTAAGATTCTGCCAAGACCCGCGTCGTCGGGCCACAGTAGCTGGAACAAACGGCATCACACCCTGTACAGGTGTCATACAGATGTATTATGTCCCTGTCTCGTGTTCGCATCTTGCGTTCGCAAAGCTTGCATGTACATATATCTTGCATTTTCCTTCTTGTGCAATGTTCGGGTTTAGAACTTAGCAGACATGTATGTCTTACTGAATGTTGACATTCCTCTAGGCTCCAGGCACCCGATGGTCGGGTGGATTAGAAGGAACGTATTGGGCATTACTTCCGAACAGCGTGTCGAGCACGGAGCACCACGGTTTCAATCGTTCATACTCGTGGGTCATGCGTCAGCTAGGACATTGGTACACTCTAGTCTCGAAAACAGACCGTCTTAGTCTTCGGAAGGACCCTCTGTAAGGCGCAATCCAAATTGAAAATCCCAGTAGGTTGAAGACGACATGCTCATCCAACAGACCGGAATCCCGGAATCCACCCGTGTTAATAGCGGAAGGGAACCTTTTGCTCGTAAGAAACGTTCATCCATCACGTTCGAGACCAGAGTCGACCTGTCCTGTTGGCGTTGATCTAAAGACAGCCATAAAAAGTTTCAAAGCAGCACTAATCGGCATCGTTGGACGATTGGAACGGAGTGCAACAATCCTCGTCAAGTGCCGCTGAACAACCGAGATTGCTCTACGGCTTTGTTAGTCTCCCCTAACCAGACTATAGACTCAACGGAAGAGATTCATTCCCTTGCGACAGTACAACTTATCCTTTCGCACTCATTCTTTTCCAACTCGCTGGCTTTGAGTCACTGGTGCCATCCAGGAATTCGAGTCCAAACTCAAGGTCGTCAACACAGAGCAGGGCGATGCTTTCGTCTACGCTGTCAAAAGCAATGATGAGAACGCAAAGACCTGGAAATTCGTCATTAGTCTTATCAAGGTGAGGATTCCTTGCATCACTGCGACGTTGCTGTCCTACTCACGGACTATCCTTAGCAGATTGATCTTACTACCGACCTGGAGAAACTTATGCTCATCATCATGTGGACATCCCGTTTGTCGGTAAGGTCCAAATTGCGAAGTCTTTCGGATTGAGCGGGACCGAGTTGGCGAGTCGAAATGGGACAAAGGGGTATGGGTTGACATTGGGATGGATGTAAATCATGGGCTGATGCTGGCAGGGAAGTGGTTCTTTTGGGATGGTATGGGTCTGGTTGCGGATGCGATTGTGGACGTGAATGAGTGGATAGATGGGGTTGAGGCGGGCTTGGTGCTGGTGCGCGCCGACGCTTCTGATGGCAGACAAGGAGGTACTTATAATGGCGCTAGTGACTGGTGAGCGTAGAGTTAGTTGAAGCATCCGAGTAAAGCGTCCAATCCTGCCCAGACCTGTCGCAGAGCCGGGGTGTTGAAGACATGAAGAGCTCAACTGCTCACCGTAATATGAGTTGTACCACAGGCTCAACCGGAGCTTGCATTGGCACATGAGATGTGTCTGTGTGCAGAGGCGCTATAGGTTGGGATGAAGTACCTGGATAAAGCGCCTGACTCCTAGCTGACATCTCTTGCATTTGCCGTCTAGCCGCGAAGGTGGACTGTTGAGCTAGCGGCGTGGAACCCAACTCTTCATGACCGCTACACAATAGCAGTAACACGGTCTCAACCGGAGCTTGCGTTGACCTAAGAGTAAGTGTTGGCAGCGGCCTGCAGACTGGGATGAAGCATCTGGGTAAGTCGTCCAATCCCGGATTGGTGCCTCTCACATTTGCTCTAGACTAGCCACTGGGCCGGGCGGCTGATGGTACGTAAATCCCAGCTCTTCATCACTGTACGGCGGGCGGACCAAAGGTTCAACCTCATTTTGCTTGTGCTGCGACACAAGCACTGGACCGCTCGACATCCCCTCTGTTTTCAAAAATATGGTCTTCATTTGTCCCGCAAAAGTGGCCAAAATTCATCGTCACCCTCATCCTCATCGACGCGCCGCATGACCCAATTCGTCCGGGACATCACTCTGTGCATGGAGACTTTTGTGCTTTCTCTGTCAACCTGGTGACAAAGGGCTATCGTGCAAGCGAATATGTCCGGGAACAAGCACACGAGACCGACTACTTACAAGGGACTTTTGTGCTCTCCGACTATGTGACGATGCCGTGGCGGTCTAGCGAACCGCCTCCAAAGAATTGGCGGTCAATGTATAGAGGGAGGATATTTGGGGGTCTCCCAGCTTTGAGGCAGATTGCGCTCCTGGTCCGGATTGAGCAAGGCAGCAATTGCAAAAATAAGGAAATAGGAGGAAGCCAAGTTTTTCGGTTGTGTACATGAACACGTTCAAATGGGGAAGGCCGGTGTGAAGGTTTCAAATTTCCTGAAGTAGTTTTGAACTCTTTGAGTTTCTTCCGAGTTAGACGAGCCGTCAGCAAAGTCTTTGGAGGGTGCGTCACAAACCCAGACGGCATCATTATAAAGGTCACCAGGCAAGCTAGTATCCAGCCCACCGTCCCTCAATAGACACGTGAACCTCCCGTTGGCCTGAAGAAGCGGGATGCGTCCTCGACAACGTACCCGATAGGCTTCCACTGGTTCAGCATGGGGTATATTCTACAGTTGAGATGCCAGAAAGAGGTACCCAATGGTGTGTACATACAGTGTCGCTGTGTACGTACCGTGTCGGTCGCCGTGTACATACCGTACCGTGTCGTCGTGTACATACCGTGTGGCTGTGTACATACACCGGCCCTCCGGGCATCCCAGGACGCGTTAGTCCGTGGTACGGTTGTGATTCAGTTTAAATATATGCGACTAGGAAAATCGCTAGTAGTCGCAGACTCGTACTAATCACGCCTTGTGTGCATCATGAGCTTGCAGTTATAATAAGAGGCGGCAGGAAGAAAAAAGAAATCTTGTTTGTGCTGTGCAATTTTATTTTTATGTCCCTGGGCTGGCCTGAACTGGTTCAAATGAACCCAGCCCATCACCGCTACGCGTGGGATCTGTACGTGCAAGTGGAAGCATCTTCTTGTTGATGAACATAAGCAGACGACCGGCGAGTGAACATTTATCATGCCAGGGAAGACATTACCAATCTAACTAAATTCAAACGTCATACCGCCGTCAGTTAGTATCACGCCCCCTCCACGTCTTTTTTTGAAAAATCTGGAGTATACTATCCGGGCGGGCCGTCACGGGAGAGTAGGTAAAGGTTCACCCAAACCGCCAGGACTGCTACCCTACTACTACATCCACATGAGACCCCACGATATGGTTACTTGACTTGCTTCCACCCCTTATCGTTTCAGCAGCTGCAAGGGCTCCAGTAGAAGGGCCGACGTGATTGTCATGTTGTGGCGCCCCAAAAAGGTCAAGCTGAAGAAGTGGGTGTGGTTCCGTGGAGTTCCTGGCTTGAAGTTCACTCAGCGCATCTTCTAGCTGCCGAATTCGTTCGGTCATATAAGTCAACCGACGGTGGAGGTGTTCCGTCGCTGCAACGATGGACCTGTAATATGGGTCCTTATGTAACGGGACTTGCAACAATCATGATGGGTCATACCGAGTTCTTTCGCCGGTGGAGAGGCTTCCTGCGGACAATGTATGCAGCCATGGGAATTGGGGCACAATGAAGTAAGGGCACATACTATTGGGACATAACGTTTCGCAGCCCCTTCGCTATGAATGTGCGCAAAAGAGTGTTAGTTGTTGCTGTGGTGTAAGAGCGCCGGTGGTGGAGAAGACAGAATATACACTCACTTGACAGGACTGACAAGGAATCCGCTTGTCACACTTAATCTTGAGTCTTTAGATGGACACAGACGCACAAATGTCTGCCAACTCGAATGATACATGATGATCAGACCGCGCACCTGCTACATTCAGCGCACGACATCTGCCCCCTGATCCTCTTTTGTTCGGTTTCCCGTGCGCGACTACCGTCGTATGCAAGTTCCCCAAGGTCTCCGTGACTCGTCTTGTGCTTCATCTTGTGCTTTGTTGACACCGGTAGCTACCTGAAAATGTACGGTATATGTACGGTACATATATACTGAAGGCACAGGGAACTCCGGCTCCTCAGCCCGATTCACGGATATGCATAAGTAAATTATGGGCAAGCTGGACGGATCGTGCACAGTTCCGTTTGAAATATGTATGGTAAGTCCAAGCGTCGTGCTTCCCCGAAGGTCGGACATGGGAGAAATGACAAAATTCATACCGTATTTGAATATGCACAGCGAGTCCGGTTTGAGTTCTCTGCGTACGGCCCAAAGTACCGGGCACGGCCTACCCTTTTCTTTAGAATCTTCCACGACCCGCCTCATCGGGTCACTGGAAGAAGCACTGCAAGGGAAACCTAGCCTGTGCATTTATCTCAACAGCAATTGCAGCAATAAACATAAAAAAACATGTTGCAATCAACAGGTTCTACCGAATATGGTAAAACGGTCTTCTTGTCTGAGATCTGAGCGTCGTATCCTGCATCAGGCTCCTATAGCGCGCTGTCTGCTGCTCCTGTGAGGGCATCACACAACTGTCGGTGTATTCTCGGTGTATTCCGAGGCACCAGTGGGAAATATTTAGAGTTGTCCTGGGTTTGGATTTCGGATATTGCCTCGGAATACACCGACAGTTGTGTGATGCCCTCACAGGAGCAGCAGACAGCGCGTAGCTATAGGAGCCTGATCTTGCGTTTGCAAAGCTTTTATGTGAATATATCTTGCATGTTGATTTGCATGCAAGGTCTGGGTTTGCGCACTTGTACGTCTTCCGTTAACTTAATCATGAATCGGCATTCTTCCTCTAGGTTCTACATAACTCCACTGGGCACTGTGACGCTCCCGATGGTCGGGTCGAATGGAAGGTAAGTTTCTTCGGCCTTATTTCCGAATAGCATGTCCAGCGCCACAGCCTCCATCGTTTATCCCTCGAGCTACTCGTACGTCAGCTCTTTTTCGCTCACACGATCCGCGCGATGGCGGCATGGAGGCAATACATTTTGTTCACCATCGATATGCGACTGCGTGCGTATCGATCCTGCGGGCTGATGGCGATATACATGATGAGTCCACACGACGACCGAAATGACCTACCGTCTCCTTAGCTTCGATCAGTATTGTTCCGTGTATCGGAGTGGCGACTAAGACCCACTTCGACACGTGTAAGTTGAGACTGCGCAATGGTACGGTCATCACGGGTATGTCCTTCACACTGCAACGTGTGGAACTCTTTGAAAGCTACCAAGTTTGCACAAGGTACCCGAAATTACCCTCTCTTACCTGTTGATTAGTGAAGACGGACATTGACGTGATTTCCTCCACCTCTGGAGCAGTGTGGATAACCACTCGGAAGTTGAAGGCGCCCATTGCGAGGTGCATAAGTATCGACTCTGGCACAGACAAGCCTGAGAACCGACTGAGTTGTCCTTGTACTGACTGTGTTCACACGAGTTGCAATAATGATGTGACTTGCGGTGTGCATGACTTACTGGCGTCTTACTTACATAGAAACGCAACAGTCATATAGTTACAATACGATTCCTATCGTGGCATGACAGGAATGGTTTCCCTAAAGCATACTAGACTTGCATCCGAGACATTCACACAATTAAGGGGTTTGGAATGAAAGAAGACAGGTGCACGCTAGCAGATTGCTGGCAATATGCTCTACTTATCGCATCTATTTGTCCCGCACCGTATAAGAGGATACCTAAAAGGTACGTATGTCAGATGGTGCAAAGACGATAAATGTCGACCCGCACCTCAAAAGCTCCACTCCTCAAGGGAAGGAGAAGCCGATGAGTCTGCCCCCATAGTGCAGTCCGAAAGCATCAAAGGAATATTCCAGAATGACATCCCTTTCGTCGAACTTCAGCGTCAATGAGCCCCGAGTGAAGGGAGGGTATCCGACGGTAAGCGTGATGCCCTCGCGCAGATTTCCAGACCCTTTGGCAATTTGAACCTTGCAACAGGTTGGGAGGCGTAGGTAGACCCCGATAACGCTCATAAGTTTGTTATGTCGACAGCAACATCGACCTACACAAAGTAGTTCATAAGCAGGGCAGTAACGCTGCAGCGATAGCTTTACCTGGACAGGACCGATGACAATCTTGTAAGTCTTGGCATTCTTGTCATTGCTTGCGACAGCATAGACGAAAGTATCAGCATGCTCCGTCTCGGTGACCATGATTTTGGACTCAAATTCCTGCGTGGAACCCGTCAACATCGGTGAATCACGGTCGGCCACAACCCAGCGATTCGACTGAGTCGATATGCCCACGGATAACGTCTAGTGCACAGAGGAAGAAATAAGTGGAACCCCGCCTGTCTAACCCAATGAACACTTACGTTCTTCAGAGATGATGAAGCCATCATCCAAGTCCTGGTACTTCTGAAAAATGGATTCGGCAAATGGTGGCATTGCGCTTGCGGTTTGGCGGGCTGAGCTGGTACCGGTACTGAAGGTGAACGACGCCGTTCCGAGTACCTATTATACGTGAGGTCCCTCATTATCCCTCAAACTACTCCCAGGTGAATGTCGAGATGGGCATCGAGTTGTGCGAATGCCCGCATGGCATGAAACTTGCTAGAAGAGAACGGTAGAACGCTAAGGATCAACATCGGCGTCGGACTGATTATGGTCCTGCCGTCTGAGTACGGTGTGAATTGAAGGCAATGGTATTTGACAATGGTTATGGGTCGAGCATGGATACGTGAGAGGGGCTTCGGCGAAATAATGTACCTACATATGTATTGTCACGGGTCTGCACCGCACCCGTCCGTCCATAAGCACTAAAAAAGTACCCAGGACATGTTTGACTCCGAGATCGCAGGCTGTCGGTGCTCGAAACCAGATTTATTGGCCCCACAGATTTCCCTGTGATAAATAATCCATGTAACTTATGTTTTGCACAGAGCCAGCCTGTGCTAGCCATTGCCTAGCCCCTGTGAGCATTTGTTTTGTTCGATTCAGGCACACTTGAAGGATGTTGGTGCACTCACAGTGATGGGTTGCCTCCAGGGACTGGTGTGCAAGACATTGACAGAATAAGGCCCGCCACGAACACGGACAGTCGGCACGAACCGCTGATGAGGGCACCGGTAGTATGAGAATATTGGAATTTTCTTGGCCATATGCTGGTGTTGGAGGATAGGGCTGCCTCTATACCAAAAGTCCGGTAAGCTGAAGATGACACGACCGATGCCATTAGTTACCCAACGGGCTATTCATGGAGCTCACCTCCGAGCAGGAACATTCTGCCCCCAGGGAACGTAATTCTTTGTGAGAGAGACCCAACCTGGCATTGATGGCCTGCGGCGAGAATTTTTTCATTTTAGCAATCAGAATGCTTGAGCTGGTGGAGTGAACTGGGTCTGGGCTGCCCGGACCGCATCCAACCTGTCAATTTACAACTTGGTTACGAGGAAGTTAAGGAAAGGCGTATGAAGTGATAAAACGTATTGATGTTCTTGAATGTGTCGGTTGCCAGTATGTCACGTGTCCGTTTCTCCCTGTCGACTCAATATTCAATACTCATACTCAACACGGATGCGCTATAGAGGGCACGGAGATATGGGTAGCCGCCGAGAACGCGTACAACGAACGGGTTGCGAGGGTGGAAAATCAGATCATTGCACGGCTACGCGATAGGCTTGGTACGGCTCGCAACGCAAAACGAAATGTTCAGAGTATTCTCCAAGTTCAACGCCTTGTTTGTACGGTCGAAGGTGTGTTTGATCCTGTGCGTTTAGGTCGTTCCTCACATCCTTCATTGTTGTCTTCCTAGATTCGTGGTGCCATTCAAGAGTATCAAACGCAACTTATTGATTCGGTGAAAGAAGACATTAAGCGACTACATGACAAGGTAGCGCACGTTTGTTTCCCGATTTCTTTGTACTAACTCTTTCGCAGTTTAAAACTCAATATCGCTTTTCAGAAGCTTACCACATGTCGCAAATGCGCGATCTTCCACCTATTGCTGGTGCCATCATCTCTGGGTTCGTCAAATAGAGCGGCAACTTTTAGCCTACATGAAGCGAGTAGAGGACGTACTGGGCAAAGGGAACTGTACGCAGAAGGGCAGAAACTCCAATCCGAGTCCGCAGCGTTCCGCAAGAAACTCGATGTCCGACCCGTATACGACGCACGGCTGCATGACATCAACCGGAGAGATATGGCCGTTAACGGACGCCTCTTCGAGATCGTGAGATTTGCGCGGGGGCGGGTTCCAACTTGTGGTCAATTTCGACCCGCAGACGATCACGTTGTTGAAGGAGGTTCGGAACTTGCTCTGGCTTGGGTTCCAAGTCCCGCACATGATCACGAACATGGCTAAAGACGCAAAACGGGTGTATCCACATGCAGTTTTTGGTGGAGACGGTAAGGACGTACGGTCAAACGCTGGACTCGGTGGAAAAGAATCAGGGAATCGAGTAGCTTGTTGCCGAGTACAGGAATGATGCGCAACGGATGGTCGCGAAGGGTACGTTCTAACTTCCGCTCGTTCGCAGGGCGGGTCGTGATTTGATCCGGTGTAACAGGCATGAATATACGTTGGGACCACTTTGTCAACCACTACGACACCGCCCGTTCTTATCAAGCGCGGATGGGCGGGACAACAGACATATCCAATTCGTCAGGGAGTTTGCGAGTGTAGTTTCTGTCCTACAGGACAAAACAAGCGACGTGATCGATCTGTATCGAGACATTCTCCGTGCAGTCGAGGAGCTCGCAACCTGCGCGTATACTGGCGAAGCGTTTTCGGAGTTGTTGAGCAAGATACAAGCTGCGGTATTACCTCCCACTTCAGTAATCAATGAACTATTCTTGACCTCGATTTTCCGATAGATTGATCGCTTGAATTTGGAAGGTTACGCTAATCTGGAGCATTGGGTGGCGGAACTCGATAAGCGAATAGAACCCATCCTGTTTATAACGGTTGGCGCATATCATCCAAGTCTGGTGCTCCGGATTCGACCGTACTGATGATGATGGCCGGCGTGATGCTATGCCATTGCGTGACCCATCAAGCAAACGAAGAGCGGGCAAGGGCAGTCGAGAAGAGAAGGTTCGTAGGATGCTATTGACTAGTTAATCCATAAGCTCTGACATATCGGACTCGTGTCTAGTTCGTCGAAGGAAGTATTACCATCAAACCCATCGTGCATGAGATCCGGATACAGAACCAGGTCATTTTCTTGGATCCCCCAATAGAATATGCGCGTTCTACATGGATCAAACAACTACATGATTGGCTCGGTGCGGTGTTATGATTATTACCACCTTAGTGCTAGAAAGGGTCGCCGACCGTACTTGTATAGGTGTTATCTGTCGACTTCGTCGCATCCAGAGTTCACGATATGAAATTGGGTTGCAGATGCAGCGCAACCTTGCATCAGAGACAACCTACACATCTCTAGTACGTAAATGGTCCTGGGGTGTATGTATTTCTGGTAACTGACATCTTGCAGCTCACGCACTTCCCTGACAACACGCTCGAGCGACCATTTGCACTGATCGAGCTCAAGGTTCAGCAGCTGAAAGACTACGTCGCAAAATGGCTACAGTTCCAATCCCTCTGGGACCTCGAGGCTGAATACGTCTTTAACCGCTTAGGCGATTCGCTAGCTCACTGGCAACAGCTTCTTACCGAGATCAAGAAAACGCGTTCGACGTTTGATACATCAGAGACGCAACGCAGTTTCGGCGTGTGTATTGTCGACTACGAGCAAGTGCAAGCCCGAGTCAACGCTAAGTACGACGCGTGGCAACGGGATATACTAAGTCGGTTCGGGGTGAAGCTCGGGAATGCGATGAAGGAGATGCATGCTGCGATCCTGAAAGCGAGGAATGAACTGGAGCACCACTCAATCGAGGGTCTTGTTGGCAGTGCAAGGAGGTTCTAGTAGGTACATACCGACATCAAAGTTTCTCGAATACCCTTTCTCTGTTTCTGATTCCAGTCCACTCTCATTCATCTCATTTGATCGTGATCGCTGGGTCGTTCGTCCGCTCTCTTTAATGTGGATTTCGATTTGCACTTTTTGGTTCGTGGAGACTTGGTTTGGTTGCTCATAGTTACTGTAAGGACAGTTTCAGCCAGAGAAGCTCGAAGGCCACCACTCATTCCTGTCTGGCTCTCTTCGACCCTCCGTTCAGCCCAACCACGTTCCTCCAGGAACCGGAAAGAGTCCGATGAGTATCACTTAGTTCGTCGAACCTGAGTGCCCGGTTTCGCGATTGCCGTCCCTGACTGGATTGGATTGGATTGGAAAGCCGACTACAGATGCAAGAGAAACAAGGTTCGTCTTACATCTTGCAGCGCTGCATGTTGTGAACGTTCTCATTGATGCATGTACTGTACATTACTGATACCTCGGTGTGCCACAACTGTTACTGATGGTCTGGCCAGATGTTAACTGTATAGATGCCATGTCTACTAATACTGCACCATCTCAACAAGGGGTGCTCCGGGGACGCCGGCAGGAGGTTGCGGTAGAACCGGGGAGACAACAGGAGAAGAGTAGTGGTCCATCGCAAACCTTTGTAGCCATTACCCATCGAAAAAACCGGATTCACGCATGAACGATACCCAAAGCTGATCAAGTCCGGACTCTTGTGCAACGAGACCGAGCTGTGTGAGTTCGGGCGGGGCAAGCGGTACAGTTTGCGGTTGGGGGGAATCTGAGTGTGTGGGTTGATGCTGGCGGGGAGGTGGTTGTATTGGATGGTGTAGGTGCGGTGGCGAATGCGTGGATGGATGAGATTGAGGCCAGCTTTGATGATGGTGCGCGCCGGCGCTAGCGAAGGGGTAATCATAACACGATACAGTCGATGACGCAGAAGAAGTCGGAGGACAATGCCCGTGTTGGTCGTACCGGTCGTGAGGCAGATGATACCCTTGAGGATAGGCCTGCGTGCAGGGAGCTGAGACATTGGCCATCGGGTACGGATCAGACAGCTCGCGCGACCATGCACCCGTGGGTGATCCTGTGGCAACCTCACCATGTGCTGACGCTTCTGATGGAACATGGGGAGGAATTTGCAATGGAGCTGATAACTGTCTGAGCGTAGACTTCGATGAAGTATCCGAATAAAGCGTACAATCCCAAATTGACATCTCTTGTGTTTGCCCTAGACCGGCCACAGAACTAGGCTGCTGAAGCCATCTAGAACCCGACTCTTCACTGCTACACGACGGCGGTACCACGGGCTCAACCGTAGCTTGCGTTGGCACATGAGGTGTTCGCAGAGGCGCTGTAGATTGGGATGCAGTATCCGGATAAAGACTCCGATCCCAAGTTGGCGTCTCTTGCGTTTGCTCTAGACTGGCCGCAGGGCCGGGCCGGTGAAGCCACGTAGAATCCAACTCTTCACCCACAGACTCAACCCGAACTTGCTTGTGCTGCGGCATGAACGCTGGACTACTCGACATCCCATCCGTCGTGTGTCTTTTCACAGAAACGATCTTCGTCCGGCCCGCAAAGATTGCCAACTCATCATCACCTTCATTCTCATAAAGCCACTGCTGACCCAATTCGTGTGGGATATCACTCTGTGCACGAAGGAGAGCATTTTGTGCCTTTTCCATCAACTTGGTGATGATGGGCTACCGTGTCATGAGCATCTGAGTGTAAAGCGCACAAGATCGACAACCCACAAGTGCCTTTTGTGCCCTCCGATTACAAGGCGATGCTTTTGAAAAAAGGAGACAAGCATTACGAAGCTCTTCCATTGAGCTGGAGGCCATAGGTGACCGTGGGCCATGCGTCACGATCGTTCCGAACACGACCTACGGCAATCATCATATCAACATTGAGATGGCAGGAAGAAATCGAAACTGCGAAGAACTAACAGCGGCTGATAAAGCATATGTCCACACAGGCCAAAACATAGCAGTGAGTTTCGGATGAAGGTCATAATGCACCTTGACTATACGCAGGATAGTCAAAGATGCCCGATACGCTGCCAGGAAGGAGGGCGTATATGAACTGTTCAAAGGATTGATGGGATTTTCGACGATAGCTTGCGCGAAAAAACTCCGGTGGAGGTAAAGCAAGACTAACCAGACAAAGTCATCATCGTCAGCTGCACAAACCTTGTCAAAAATATGAGTGAAAACGACTCACTGACTTCCCGTGAGATGGACATGACGAAACGGCCCACAGACTCCGTCAATCCAATGTCTTTGTCTGCGGGTTTCATTGGAATGGCGCCGGACGCAGTAGCAGCAAACTCTTCGACGGTTGCAGGCACAGGGAAATTGCACACTTTACGGTCGAGCTCGAGGATAGTGGAATAACTTGGCGAATCAGAAGTCAATGTTCGGGCGGCGACATCTGCAACACAAGATGACGCGAATCGAAACGTCCAAGATCCCCCTATTGGAAATGCCGACTAGTATGAAAATTGAAACAGTGATTAAAGACGCAAACTAACAGAAAACCTCTCTGTTGGTGTCGATATGACCGTTGCCATCTGGCGATCCGCCTCCAGGGAATTGACAATCAATGTACGGAAGGGAGAAAGTTGGAGGTCTCCCAGTTTCGAGACTCTGTAGGAGCGCCACCACAATCAGCAAACACAGACAGGATAGACCTAACTTACGTTCCAAACATCTGCCACAAACAAATTCCAAAATACCACCCGACGCCTGGCGGTGACATCAGCAGACAGGCCCCATTTGAGGCCGTCTCGGTCTTGGAAAGAAAAAAACTTGGTCAGGCTAACTGTCCGTCTCTCGTCTCTGTCAGTACTTACGAAGTCCAAGCTAGCGGAATGGCCCGTGAGCGTCGTACGTGGACAAATCTGGGCGATGACGGACTCACTGTGTGAGCTAAATGCGCAGCCAGGGCCACCAACGACCATGGCGTCTCCATACTTGTTTCTTTGCCAGCCAACTCATTCCCGCTTATAGTATTGTATATACTGAGAAAGTGCAACACTTGAATTGTCTCCAAAGACGGTTTCTCCATCACGGAGTGAAGACAGATTGTGGCACGTGCAACCTCGTGATAAAATTCTGCCTCTGCGTTCCCAGGTTTCCGGTTCGCATCAAGAAAGGCAGCAAACGCAAAAACGAGGAAAAGGAGGCCGAGTCGGTGGCGGTTATTTTTGGCTTGCATAGCATGAGGTGCACCATTCGAATAGTAATCGGGCAGCAACTCGAGTACGATCTGGTCATTAGACACAGTCTGAAATAACCAGCTTGCTTGTTCGCGGTACACCTCCGTCAAATAATGAGCTCGGTCCCAGGTAGGCAGGTAGTGGTTGGCCAGGGTTTCTACGCTTAGACTCGAGCGAGTGGGTTTAAATGGGAAAAGCGGTGTAACATTTTCAGATTCCTCTGAGCTGCTCGAATCCCGCGCCGAATGGGACGAACCATCGGCAGAGTCTTGGGGGGGAGCACCATCGATCTAGACGGTATCGTTACAGGGCAGACCGGGTAAGCTGGGATCTAGCTCACCATCAACAAACACTGTAACAGCCGACCTTGAGCATAAGCATACTCTACATATGACTTTGGGAAACACTTACATGTGAACTTCCCGTTGGTCCAAAGAAGCGAGATACACCAGTATCCGAAATAGACAATGTTCCCAATGCCTCCACTAAATCGGGAGTGCGTTCTACGACAGTGGTATCACCAGATGCCCCAGAGAGTTCAGACCGAAGAAGTGGATGTGGTTCCATCGAATGCTTTGCTTGAAGTTCACACAGTGCATCTTCCAGTTGCTGAATTCGTTCGCTCATTTTGGCAATCCGACGGTGGAGGTGTTCCGTAGCCGCAAGCACGAACCTGCAAAATGGATGCTTTAGTAACCGGGCGTGAAACAACCAAAGACGGGTCATACCGACTTCTTTGGCCTGTGTAGAGGCTCTCTGTGGACAAAGAATGCACGAAGTCACGGAGATGGAGGGACATGAACTAAGGACACATACCATTGGGGCATAATGCTGCGCAACCCCTTCGCTATGAAAGTGTGCGAATGAGAGTCAGTTGTTGCTGTGGTGTAAGAGCGCCAAGGGAAGGAGAAGAAAGAGCATATACTCACTCGACAGGACTGACAAGGAATCTTCTTGTCGCATTTGATCTTGAGTCTTTGATAGATATAGAAAACCAGGGAGAAGTGCAGAAGTCAGTTAACTCGAATGACATATCCTGATCGCACCACGCACCTGGTGCATTCAGCACACGAGATCTTTCCACTGATCCTCTTCTGTTCGATCTCCCGTGCACGGGTATCACCGTATCCGGGCTCCCCGAGGTCCCCACGACTCGACTTGTGCTTCAATTTGGGTCTTGTTGGCACAGGCGGCATGACTGGAGATGGGAAGTGTTATCTTCGTGAGTGAGCGTTAACATTATATACTAGAGACAGGCTAGAATTGCGTTACATACGACCAGATTGTCCAGGTGTTCATGCTATCACCTTCCCGAACTCCGTTCCTCAGCCGATGCACGGATATGCGTAAGTAATTCATGGGCAGTGCGGACGGAATCATTGTGAATTCTGTTTGGAGTATGCATGGAGAGCCCGAGCGTCATGCTTCCCCGAAGGTCGGACCGGGTATGCACAGCAAGTCAGATTTTGGAGTTCTAACTTACTCCGATGCCAATTATTCATGCCGGCCCCCGGATTTTCTTTCAAGACTCGCGTCATCGGCCCACCTGGGAGGAGCACTGCAAGGTAATCTGGCCCGTATATTCATCCCTACAGTAATTAGAGCCAAAAAATGTGCACACCTTACATATTACGCCACTGCACTGTGCTTTACCACGTGATTGTGTGGTATTCTCGGGATTGCAAAGCTTGCGTGGATATCTTGCATTTTACTTTGCATGAGTGACATGGGTGTGCGCACATGTATGCCTCCCATTTAATTATTGAATCGGCATTCCTCCAGGTTCTAGTTCGAGGTCCCGATGGTCCAGATTGAGCGGAACGTTTTGGGCCGTACTTCCGAACAGCTCGTCGGGCGACATTGATTTGATGCCAGGTTCCTGTGCATTGGTTACAGAAACTCAATGGAAGAAAAGCGAATCAAGCGACATAAACGTACCTCTACTCTTGACATCCTCGCCCTCCCTCAAATATCCCCGCTCACCTCGGGCATGATGTGATTTCTGAACTTTTCATAGCCTCAATCTTATATACCTCGGGCCGCTCTTATGTCAGCTCTTTTTCGCGGCGTCGAGGCAATGCTCATTGCTTACGTACTACCGATACCGGACTGTGTGCGTGTCCATCCTTCGGGCTGGTGATAATGTACATGATGAGTCCACACGGCGATGGAGAACAAGGAAAATTGGCACATACCGTCTCTTCACCCCGGATCAGTACTGCTCTCGGACTGAACTCAGGTCGATGTGGATCGAAGTGGCGACTTCGAACCACTTCGACACGTCCGAATCAGGACTTCGCATTGGTATGATCATCATGATGTATGTCCTTCATCTTGCAACGCATAAAACACATAGGTATTGAACTCAAATTACCAAGTTTGCACCAGGTACCCAGAATCACTCTCTCACCTGGTGATTAGTGAAAACAGACAATGACTAGGTGATTCCCTCCAGCTCTGGGGTTCATGGCAGTGGGAATAACCGCTTGGAAGTTGGAGGTGTCCGTTGCTAGGTACGTATCGACCCGGGCACTGAGAATTGACTGAGTTGTCCTTGCATTGGCAACCATTTTGAGGCAATGTCGCAAGATATGTACGTTCCGCTAGAACTTAGTAGGACCGCGTTCCTACCTTTCAAATCCAGGGGAGAGTGAAGATGACGATCCCGCCTCCAAAGTGCAATCCGAACGCATCAAAGGGATATTCCAGCACGACATCCTTTCCGTCGAGCTTCAGTGTCAATGAGCCCCGAATGAAGGGAGGGTATCCGATGGTAAGCGTGACGCCCTCGCTCAGATTTCCAGACCCCTTGGCAATTTGAACCTTGAAGCAGGTCGGGAGACGTAGGTAGACTTCGATGACAGTCATAGATTTGTTCATGTCGACAGCAATATCGATCTGCGGACAGTAGTTCATGAGCAGGACAGCAACGCTGCACCGATAGCTTTACCTCGACAGTACCGATGACAATCTTGTACGTCTCGGCATTCTGGTCATTACTTGTGACAGCATAGACGACAGCGTCACCATGCTCGGTCTTGATGACCTTGATTTTGGACTCGAATTCCTGGATGGAACCTGTCGACATCAGTGAATCGAGGTCAGCCACAACCCGGCGCCATGAGTGATTCGAAATGCCCACGGATGACGTCTGATGCACACAGGAGGACACAAGTGAAAACTCGCTCATCTAATCCAATGAGCACTTACGTTCTCCAGAGATGATGGTGCCATCATTCAACTTCTCGTACCTCTGAAAAGGGGGTTCGGCAAATGATGGCATTGTGCTTGTGGTTTGGCGGGCTGGGCTGGTACCGGTACTGAAGGTGAACGACACTGTTCCGAGTACCCTTTACAAGTGAGGTCCCTCTGCCATTATCCTCCAAACTATTCCCAGGTGAATGTCGAGATGGGCATCGAGTTGCAAATGCCCGCATGACATGAAACTTGCTAGAAGAGAACGGTAGAACGCTAACGGTCAACATCGGCATCGGACTGATTATGGTCCTGCCGTCTGAGTACGGTGCCAATTGAACGCGCTGGTATTTGACAATGGTTATGGGTCGAGCATGGATACGTGAGAGAGTTCCGCAAAATAACGTACGTACATATGTATTGTCACGGGTCTGCACCGCGCCCGTCCATCCATGAGCACTAGAAAAAATACCCAGGCCATGTTTGACTCCGAGATCGCAGGCTGTCGGTGCTCGAAACCAGATTTATTGGCTATAGATTTCCCTGTGGTAAGTACCTTATGTTTTGCGCAAAGCCAACCTGTGTTAGTCATTGCCTAGCCCCCGTGAACGTCTGTTTTGTTCGATTCAGGCACACTTGAAGGACATTGGTGCACTCACAGTGATGGGTTGCGTCCAGGGACCGGTGTGCAAGACGTTGACAGCATAAGGCCCGCTACGAACAATGACAGTCGGCATGAACCACTGATGAGGGCACTGGTAGCATGAGATTATTGGAATTGTCTTGGCCATATGCTGGTGTTGGAGGATAGGGCTGTCATCTATACCAAAAGTCCGGTAAGCTGAAGATGACGCGACCGATGCCATTAGTTACCCAACGGGCTATCCATGGAGCTCACGTCCGAGCAGGAACATTCTGCCCGCAAGGAACGTAATTCTTTGCGTGAGAGACCCAACCCCATCCGTTGGCGTTGATGGCCTGCAACGAGGAGGCTTTTTCATGTTGGCAATCTTTGTGCTTGAGCTGGTCGAGTGAACTGAGTCCGGCCCGGCTGTCCGGGTCGCGTCGTCCAGCCCGTCAACTTACAAGTTGGTTACGGCTTTCAGTCTCGACTGCTAACCAGACCGAAGACTCGACAGAAGAGGTCCGTTCTCCTTCGACCGTATGGCCCATCCTCTCACACTCAATTCTTTATCCAGTGCATAAGTGTGGGTTTTTGTCACGGACGCAGTATCACGAAAGCATCTGAGTGCTAGAATGACTCGGAAGCAGTGGGACGCCCCCAGGTCCGCATGTACGTATGTACTCCCTCTCTCACTCTCTCACGTACCCATAGCCATTGTTGAACATGAACGCTTGGAATTGACAGCATGCTTGGATGCCAGGACCATAATCAGCCCGATGCCGACGTCAAGCGTTAGCGACTTAGCATTCTACCTCTCTCCCCTACTGAGCTTCGTGTCATGGGGCCATACGCATAGCTCAATGTCCGTTTCGACATGTACCTGGAAATGTGCTTGAAGGACGACGGGGATCTGCCCTTATAAAAGGGACTTTGTGCAGCATCGTTCGCCCTCAGCACCCACCCCAGCCCAGCCTGACTACAAGCACAATGCCTTCATTTGCCGAACCTCCTTTCCAGAAATACAAGGACTTCGATGATGGCACCATCATCTCTGGAGAGCGTAAGTGCTCATCGAATTAGGCAGGCGGGTTTTCACTTATTCCTTCCTGTTTGCGTTAGATGTTATCCGTGGGCATTTCGATTCACTCATGGCGCTAGGTTGTGGTTGACTTATATTACTGATGTCGACAGGTTCCATCCAGGAATTCGAGTCCAAAGTCAAGGTCATTAAGACTGAGCATGGCGACGCTTTCGTCTATGCTCTCAGAAGCAATGACAAGAATGCCAAGACCTATAAGATCGTCATTGGACCTCTTGAGGTGAAGCCCCCTCGGTCATCGCTGCAAGTCCTGCTCACGGATTATTGTGTACAGATCGATATCGCTGTCGACCTGAACAAACTTACGATCGTCATCGAAGTCTATGCATATATCCCGTTCGTCGGCAAGGTTCAAATTGCCAAGACTTCCGGAGATCTGCGCAAGGGCATCACGTTTACCATCGGGTTCCCGCCTTTCATCGGGGGCTCGTTGACACTGAAGCTCGACGGAAAGGATGTCGTGCTGGAATATTCCTTTGATGCTTTCGGATTGCACTTTGGAGGCGTGATCGTCATCTTCACTCTCCCTTGAGGCTGGAGCTTTTGAGTTTGAGGTACGGGTCGCTATTTATCATCTTTTGACCATCTGACATATGTGCCTTTTGTGCCTCCTCTTTTACAGTCCGGAACAAATACATGAGGTGGGGCGCATTGCTGGCAATCTGCTAGTGTACACCCGCTTGTATCTCATTTTAAGCTTTCTGATTATCACCACAGGCATGGGCCCAATTGTCACTCGGATGATATGTTATTTACTAGGTGACTACTAGGTCAGGTAAAAGACATACATTGAACAAGTCTCTACCATGCCATGTCTTAGAATACTAAGCTGCCATCGGCCATTCTGAAAGCTGGCAGTAATCCCAGCTTATCGCTTTCGAGTGGCAATGTACACCAAGTGGACATAACCCGAAGTTCTTGCTGTGCTTTAGTCTTCATCTAATTTGGTATTATACTCCAGCTACGAGCTGTGCCAAGACCGAGAGAAATTGTGGACATGATCAAAAGGCAAGACCGGCTAAAGCCGGAGCATATACATAGCTTTGATTTAGGATGATGGTCTCGAAACCCCCGCCGCTATCTAACAGACTTGCTTGGAGTACAGATGTAATGTAAAGCCCAGCTTTTACGCGTGCTTCTACTTCAGGTAAATTCCGCCGTTGTGCCACCAACTGACATGGTGCTTTGTCTTGACCTAGCAACTCGTTGTCTGCTACAAAACATCCCGGTTGATTCTCAGACGGTGCCCGCTCAGGTACCTCGGCGTGGGTGCTTCTCTGCTCCAGCATTTCCGTGGTCTCTGTGACAACAAACCAGTAACTGGCTGAGCAGCACTGGCTGTCGCCCTCGTTTGGGGGCAATTCCTGGATGTTGAGCGTCATGCACCCACACGCGTGATGGGAGGCTCGAGAGCATGGTGCAAGAGACTCAGGCAACAAGGGAAAATGCAGCCGCTAGAGATAGACACTTCAACCCCTTCCTGCCATCGACATTAACGTCGTCTTCCGCCCCTATCACCTCATCACAGGATATTCGTCTCTCACCACAGCGATTCCTTTAGTGGCGTATATTTTCTACGCACGCCTAAGTTCTTCCAAGAATGGGCAGTCCCAATTCGGCGGACTGTGTGGTCGTCAAAGCCATGCGGAGAGCTCTAGCAAGCAAGGAAAGGTGCGATGCGACGACAGTGGGCTGAACATGATACCACGTGCCGGTACAGGGAGAGACTGCGAGGAGACTGACTCGGGTAGATTGAGAAAGCGCAGTAAGAAGCGTGAGGATGTACGCGTGCACTGTGCGGGTCTTGACGTGATAGTCGGGAAGGTCTGAAAGCAATCGCTAGACGTCATCCAGAGAGAGGGGGTGGTGGTGGTAACTAGATCGAAGAACATTAGCCTGCGGGGCACGCTAACAACGAAAACCAAGTAAATAACCATTTAAGAATAAGGTGCGAACCTGGTAGGATTGAAACCTCGTTCCAACGCTCGTATGCCGAAAATCACATACCACTTCCAACAAACAATCTCGCTCGACCAATGCAGCGCCCGGGTTCCAGGAAGCGGTCGACTTTGGGCTTGGTATCTTACAGTGTGGACCAATTTAGCACGCGTAGCGGTGGAAATCACCCAACTTGATTTACATAGCTGAGCAAGGCTGGAGTACCCTGATATCCCTCAGAGTGTGGCACCGTAACATGCTGCTCCCCCTTAAAGACATTGCTGGAGTATCTGATATGCACTGCAACTTCAGTGAGAAAACTATCGAAAATAGACGGCCTCTTCAGGATCAGTAAAGTGATATTTGAGCCTCCGGTGATGTGTGCGGGAGACAGAGACGAGCGATGTCTCGCAGAACTCTTCAGCCATGAGATGAGTTGGGTCCAAGATGCAGTGAGGCGGGGAGGGGGGGGGAGCGACCCCAACAGGTTCGAAAGTAAAACGGGAAAACACCACGGATATGTCAGCGGTTAGGCCAGCGATACGACGATCCCACTGATCATGCACCGTTGGTTTGTATTTGTCCCTGTAAAATGCATATACGACCTTGATGGGACTAGGAAACGCCTGTTGCACGGAGCAAGGCCTAGCAGAACAACAGTGAATCAATAGAGCAACGAGGGTCCTCGAGAACTTGGTCGCGGTGACAAAAGTCATTATGAATGAGTAAACTGCTGTTAACATCCGACGGGAACGAAGAACCCATCGACAATGACCATGATGTTGTCAGCGAGACGTAACGCGTGTTGGAAAACATCGAGCCCACTATGGTCCAAGATCTCCGGGTTTCCCAAGTGGAATGTCCAGCTATTACCGTAGGCAGGATAAGTGTGCATGCAAGGTTTTTTTCATGGTTCGAATAGGTCAAATGGATACCGGGCACCGTGCTAAGTGACTAGTGTGCTTACATAATTCGTAGTACGTTGCCCACGATGAAGACCGCCTGCAGTCTTTCGTAGACACCACCTACGTTGTGTCGGTATAGCCCGCTGGAAAGATAATTCCTGAATCCCATCTCCTACCTGGGCACTGGAAGCACCGAGAAATTGGGATACCGCGAGCTGACGTCTGTTCCTCCTCCTCTCGTCTCCTCAGCCAATTAACCTGGCTCTAACTAACTCCAACAATCAAGACCAGCCATAGTATCATACATACTGCAAGTCTACTTCATGCTCATTTCTTTTTCCTCATTTCTTATCCCTTGTTCCACAGATAATCGCCCATCATGCCAATAAATATTTTATGCTTATTATTTGTTTGGCCCGGGCTATGGCAATACGTATCACTGGCAGCTACGGGTCTTCGGATCCGAGAACGAGGGGTATGCCGTTCTTGTTTCTTCCCCAAAGTATCTTACTTCAAGGGCGCACCGACAGTCACAGAATGGAACACCCATGGAAAGTCAGGGATGGACAGAAAATGGACGACCTGCATGGCTGTCTTATCCTTACTGCGCAACCACGGAAAAACTAAGAAGCACACTGGGACAACTGCCAGGCGTCGGCATGGAGGTCCCTCTCAGTGAATCTTGATCGTCGCACCATTCGAAGTTGGAATGTCCTTGAGCATTGTTTTCCAGACAGTTATTGGTGACTGACTGACCGACGGTATCCAGTGACGACGCTTCATCTTCCCTGCCTGCATGCAACCTACCCTGTTCTGACGAGAGAATCAAGATCAACAGACACCCACATGTGTAAGCTGCAACCCATTCTGTGAACATCGATGCATATGCCGTAGGTGGGTTTTTGTTTTCGATGTCCAAGTTCGTAGATCGATATCCCTTGGAAACGCACAGGCTGTAGCCATACACCACGTTAACATTTTAAGTCGGTACAGAGGCACTCGGATGTTGCCACGTACTTCCGGGGAAGAATCCTTATCGTCGCTAGTTCTTAATATCACCAATGGTCTTTGTCTCATTCAGGTCTGCCACTCCTCACACGTGGTTGAACTTCTAAATATTGATTCCCGAGTCGGATTCCTTACCAGGCATGTCCGTCTCGAATGACTGGGTGACTCTGTCAAATCCATACGTGCACACAGTAATTATGATTGGTTCTTGTCCATAGACAAGAGACCTTGACGGCGGACTCGGAGAGCCGGCGCGTTTTCGATGGTAGCGAGTTGCTCGTTCCTTATCTTGCCTGTGGATGTATGTATCCATGTTTAAAACTCGATAAGGACTGTGTCGACCGAGCGAGTAGTCTAACCTGAACCAACGTATTTTCTTTTTTGTACAAGGCGTGTATGCCTTTCTTGTACTTATCGAACCTATACGGCTGTAGCCTCAGTCCGGGTCCCTGCCGAATCTCTTCAGACTGCTGGCATCGAACGAGACTCCACCCACAGACTTACAGCTCTCGCTTGTCTGTCGCTGGGTTGTAATCGGTGCTTTGTACATGTGTCACCGTAGCAACGAAACGAACGTCAGCGCTCAGCGGCCGCTGCCTCACGTCCTGGCAAGTTACCTCCGCGAGCTACCATGGTTATACACAGATCCCCAGTTTATCCGTGACCCTCTCCGACAAAAAGGTATGTTCGATATATGGCTTGTGTCGCCATCCCTGGGAATGGCGGTTGTTTCTAGCACCTCGTCATGAAGTAACGACATTGTGCCAAAGAGATGATAAACGATCACAACTGAATTCATATGCCACACGGCCACATCGCAACTGGACGTGGAGGACGTAAACTAAATGGACGTTCGCGGGGGCGAGCCTTGTTGTACATATACCGTAAATAGCTAGACAAGGTGTTGAAAAGAACTCAATTGCATTATGTAATCAAGAGCTGTGCGCGCCCACTGACCGTTGTTGGTTCGCGATAACGACTTGAAGAACGGAACAGCAGCGGGAACACCAGCCAACCTCATTGCGTATAAAGATGGCCCTCAACAAGAGAAACATCTTCAAAAAACTACCCAGGTTTCTACGACGACTCCTTTGCATGCTCGGAATGGCCCCAAATCCTCCCTCGATTCCCGGAGTGTTCACCGCATACGGCGAGAAGTCGTACTTCTGCCATACCATCACGCCATGGTACACGGACACCATCCGTAACAACCCCGACACGTCCGACTGCTTGGTCTTCGAAGTTGGCTGGTACAAGATGCAGAATGGGGTGAAACACGAGTTTGTGCGGTTCGACATCTACTCCCCCGACAAAGTGCACAAGGCCATTATCATCGCTGAGAGGACTGGAGGGAGTACCGGTCCAGACGAAGACCCCGATGGTCACGTTCTCATGTTCAGTCCATTACCGTACCCGCTGACAGTTGTATAGGCACCACAAAGCCCGACTCTACCATTGCCACGAGAGACGCTACGGGGGCTGATACTACGCGAGATGCCACCACGCCACCAATTAGCTCACCGGATGTCGCCGAGGATTCTCCTGTGGGAAGTGCCGACGATAGCAGCTCTCACGTAGAGGAGGCACCTACCAAGAGTCCAAAGACTAAAAAGAAGGAAAAAGGAAAAGTAATGCGTACGGGTGAAAATATATCTATGTCCACCAGCTCCCCAATGGCCGCCTGTGATCGCGCCAGCCACGCAACCTCGGACTCTTCCGCCGGCGGTGTGCTGGAAAACAAGTACAGGAAGGCTGATTGTATCCGTACGCTAACGTTCCGTGGTGTTGCGCCGACCGCAAACGAGATAGCGACTCTGCTTTATGTGACGTCGAAACATGAGCCAAAGTACCGCATCCACGAAACGCAGTGCTACTGGTTCGCCGCAACCGTGTTTGAGGCACTCGAGTGCATATTTTTTGAGGCCAAGGCAAATGGCACGAAACATTCAGGAGGCAAAGGCAAGTGGCATGGCATACCGGTCCCGACAAAGGAGAGTGTGGACGAGGTGTGCGACGAGTATCTTGTACTTCGAAGGGCTTTGGACCGGGAGATAGAGCTGAAGCGTAGAGCTGAACAACGGGTACCTTGTCTCTTGTTCGATTTCACTATTTGTACTTACCATAACCCGAACAGCAAGAAGAAGACAAGCGGCGGGACCGGGAAGAACGCCGGGCTGCGGAGGAAAGAGCGAGGGCAGCAGAGGAAGTTGCACAATGGGAACGCGAGGAAAAGGAAAGAGAACGCGAGGAAAAGGAAAGGGAACGCGAGGAAAAGGAAAGGGCACGGGCGGCGGAGGAGAGGGCACGGGCGGCGGAGGAGAGGGAACGCGAGCAACGCCGGGCGGCAGAAGAAAAGATCGCGCAGTTGCTGCGCCAGCTGGAGGCATCGGGGGCAGGAGCAAGTACTTCACAGGTTTGATGGACGGCGGTGGTCGCACGTACAAAGGAAGAATCGAATGTGAGGATGGCGGGGACAAGTCTTACTTAGTGTCTGATGGACGGTGGTGGCCGCATGCACGCTTATACCAATCTTCATGTACCTAGCTTGCGTATGATTCCCTACTTATATTGCAAGGTTAGAAGTGGACACTTGAATTTATTTCTGTCTACATGGCAGCAACAATACTGGGTGTATGCTTCTGACGCGCGCTGAAGCACTGACATTCCACCACTCGGACCACGCGATGTCAATCCGGCCACCCCGTTACATTCCACATTTTCTTGGACTTCCAATCTGCCAACAACGGGTGGTTTTAGCCTTACAGTACATCTCGTAGCCACTTGTCCTCTTTCCGGGTACCAGCACAACGAAGGTCTCTGTCAGAGGTTTGCTGTGCTACATGGGATTTCCAAGTGGTCCATGAGCGTTCTTATAAACCCGTTATACACCATGTGCACTGTCTGCCCGTCGCTTGCTCCCGCACACCGGATTGTCCCGTCACCACAGTCCGCCAGGACAAAAATCTCAGTGGAATGGAAAGGCCACGAGGGACACCGAAATTCTACGCATTCTCGGGATCCCACGTCGCCTCCCCGATAGAGTCATCTATGAGGAGTGCGCGACTAATGGAAACGCACGATAGCTACTTCATATTTCTTTCTTTTTCTTTATTCGCGAGGTTTGGTGTGTAGTACCGGAAGCCTTCACCTTGTACGATTGCTTTGTCTCAAATCCCATAAGAGGCGGCGGGCTATGGGCGCTGAGCCGCGTAACGAGACTACCTCCAGGACACGCGGAAGCCATCGACATCAAGGAATCGGTAGCGATGAGGCAACCGATAGTTCGGAATGCGTGCACAGAGTTGCCAGGATTCCGAAATAATTGAACGACGCGCCATCCAATGCCTCTGCGGAATGGAAAGCCATTGCTGAGAACCTTCATACGTAGCTTGCCTGCGGCGCTAGTCACAATGAATACGTGACTTCTTGATTGCACAGTCCTTCGTATACCAATTCCAGGTTGCGTCGAACTCTGTTAAGTTGTTGTGAAGAGATATGCAGCAGCTAGTTGCTGCCAAGGAATAACCCTGCGCATATGTTGCTGAACCTGCATTTTCAGCAGCCTGTCGTATGAAGTAGCAACTTACATCAATTACAACTGCACTCTTGGCAGTTGGCACCAGTTTGAGGATGTTCATACACCCTTTAACGTCGTAGGACAAGTCCTCTTATGTAGCTTTTTGGGACACCTCAAAGATCACGAACACTAGCCCTTTCTGACATACCGTTGTTTCTCGAGTTCCCTCCAGAGCGACTTCATGATAGTCTTGCCGCCGGAATCGAATGCAAAGAAGAGACCATCAAGGCATCTCTGTTTTACCCGCCCAGCATTCCACACAGTGAGAATAGCCCAGGCTCGAGTTCCCACTGGATTTCCGGTATCGGGATGCACAAAGGGTCATTCATAGAATCGATATATGCCAGCAGGACGTGTCCTACATGCTTCGCGAAAGGCTTTGCAAGAGATTCGGTCTTGTGTGTTTCGGTGGCAACCGCGGTGTGTTGGGTCGTGTTCGTACGGGGTACGGTTTTAATGGTAAGTGCAGTGAGAAGTCGACTGAGAGCACGGCTTTCGGGAACGCTGAGCGGCTGAGAAGATGAAACCCAAGACGGAAGCGTTCCAGCGACGAGTTTACTCTACTTAGTTCCTAATCGGGGACGAACGCTAGAAGCGGGAGCGTATGTATAACAAGGTCGCGCCGCGGACGCACGAGAGAACCTGCTATGGAAACGATACAATGAAAAATGGCAAAGGAGGTGGCGGTATCGTGGTCTGTGGTCCACGATAAGATTTCAGAGCAAACACCAAACGCTCCCGAGGTCAACTGAACGAACAGCGGCTGCCTGTGGTAACGAGATCAGCTGCAGAGGCTAGATACACGAAAAACTGCACCCACTCTGTCAGAGCAATGATTCGCGATCAGTTCTAGATAACATTCTTTCAATTTCGATGAACCTCCGTATAGGTGACGCCGACCAGTGAATGCGTCGAGGCAGCGCGTTACGAGCGTTTGGACCACCTTGAGAGTTCCTGTGGTGAAGTCGCTACTGAACCCCGCTACCTGTCATAACAGGAGATTTGTACAGACCTCGAGGCAGTAGAACTGTCGAGATGTGTATCAAGCCTTTACACCGACCTACCGAAAGGCGAGTCTTCAATTCCTTCTGCAATCACGCTGAGGTGTGCAAAATGGTCTACAGACAATTTCCCCCCGGCTTTGACGACTATGCATATCAAGCGCGTTGCGCACTACAGCAATGGCGTAAGACATTGAGCCGCCACTGACGTGGGACGAGCATTTGCCTTCCATCTCAGTGCAATATATTGAATACAGCCCTGCTATCGTACGAGCTCGAACTTGTAGGGTCTGCTAATGCCGGTAGATTCAGGGAGGAAAGGGAATGAAAACGGATAGGCAGTCTGTTTCAGTGCGAATGCCATGAAGAACCAAAGGAGGGACGTTAGAAATTTGTTGATACAGCTGCCAACAAATTTGAGGCGCACTTCGCATGTAACGGAGGTCCCAGAACCGTGCATGCCTTAGAGCATCGAGAAGGATGTTGTAGGGGATGTTGTAGGGAGAGATGTCACGGCGTGAGCTAGGTCGACTGTTTCGTCGGTGGAGGTTCTAGGGGAATGGATAGTAGGAGGGAGGTGAACTTCAAGAGCACCTCTCCGGGAGCGACTTGTGCTGAAAAATTACGAAGAACAGCGTTTCTGATGAAAACGAGTCTGGGATAATAGAAGGAACTCACTCGATGACACCCATCCACCGATCAACCAGTACATAAGATGGGGCGACACCTAGATTTTCCTGCGTAAGCGCTGCTGAAAAGCTGCACCAGCGACTTTGTAGGGAGAAGTTGCGAGTTAAAAGATCGATGCTCCTCTTAACAATTGTGCCGGCCTGCGCATGTTGAACAGTGTTCGGGAAACTTGGGCAAAGACCGTCCGTATCTGTACATGATACATGCAGCCGACACAGGGTAAAAATAGGCCATACGCACGATTTCAAGTACCAATTCCACTGCCGTACTTTCGTCCCTGACAACATGCAGCAACTCCTCAATTTCATCACCTCCTAAGACGTCGCTTTGGGCCAGCGTTAGAGGCGTTGGCGAGCTGTCAGTTCGTGTGAAACGTGCACAGACATCATACAAGAATAGGAGCGCTGAAGAAGCAAAGACTCCATCCGTGCCTAGCCTGTCAGTGCGGTCAGGATCCTCTTGCGCTTCTTCACCTTGCTATCGTCCTCGTTTTGGGAAGCTACCTTTTGCTGCTCACCTTGTCCGTGTCTTATACATTCCCAGACGATGTCCTACTCCAATTTCCCGACTTCGTCCCATGCGACTCCCGAATTCTGAGCGTCGTACACATACCCATTTGAAGGGACGCTCGCGAGAATGGTGCCAGAGAGTCGGGAAACAAGGGAAAATGCAGTCGCTAGTGAGTGGCACTTCGACCCCTTCACTCCATCGACATCAACGGTTCTTCCGCAGGTATTCTCTCTTCGACACAAGTTTTACCAATGTGCCGATTTGAAGCTCTTTCGGTAGCGTATACTTTCCACACACTCCTGAGTTCTTCCAAAATGGCCGGTCTCAATTCTGCGGACAGTGTGGGTGTCAAAGCCACGCGGAGAGTCCTAGCAAGTGACGAGAGATGCGAGGAAAGCGGGCTGAACGTGACATCGTGTGCTGCTACAGGAGGGGACTGCGAATAGACTGACTCGGGCAGGCTGAATGAAGAAAGGGAATTAAGAAGCGTGAGGATGAATGTGTTGTACTAGTGTGCGCGTCTTGGAATGGTAGTCGAGAAGTCTGTAAGCAGTCGTTGAACAGCATCCGTTGTCCGTATGGAGAGCGGGCGTGGCAACTAGATCGAAGAACGTTAAATGTGGAACATGCTACAACGAAAAACAAGTAATTAATCAATACGCACGGTGACAACTGCGCTCAGCGTCCTATGCAATTCATCTCCTACCAACTCATACTCGATTCTTGTGAGCATGTCATGGGTATCCACGGCCGGAGTTGCAGTGGGCATGTCGTTTGAATCCCATACTCGACCCATGCTTGAAGAGGGAAAAAGTGTTGTCCGGAAGCGATTTACTGCACTAAGACACGCAGAAAAGAGGCATGGAAAGAGAGCGAGGCCATGCTCCGCGCCCGCGCGCAAAAGTGATCCAAGAACGTGTCAGGAGGCTGTTTGAGGCCCTCCACGGAGAATAGCGTATCGATACCTGCACGATGGAGCGGGTCACGGAGTTGTTTGGGGGGTTTTAGATAATGGGTCTTCCCGGCTTGATTGGGTGCTGAGGAATGGCGGACCCGTGGAAGCGAGAGGGTACTGATCCAATTGGGCAAGTGTATCAAAGGAGAACAGACATGGAGGTTTACCTTTTTCTTGTTCCCGAAGTTCCCGAGTGCCTCCCCGAACGAAGTGACTACCATGGTACACATCCACGCCAAATCGTCCTTGATTCCCTTACCTCAAGAGAGTGCATCTTTTAAGGCAGTTAAAATTCACTCACGTCCCGGGACACACAAATGCGCAACACAGCAGCGAAGCATTCCATCAAACCATCCATTCCCACTCTTTTCTCAGCCAGCGCCATAGTAGGTCGACGTTACGGACGTGTGAAAGGGAATTCAGTTCCTTGACCATGCCGGCAACGTTGATGCGATGGAGTAGGGGATTTAACCAAGTCTTCAGCGGGCGAACGGAGGAGGCGGAAGACGAGAGTGTCTGCTGCAGTATTTTGGATTGGAAACAGCGTCATGGCCACCGACTTCGTCGTCTCCGTAAACCCAGTAAGCCATAGCCTCGAAAACGATAGTGGATGAAGCAGACCTTTTCCCGTCGCGTCCGAGAGCACTGAGTAACTATTCGACAACTTCACGGCACCAAACGACGTGTCTAGCCAAGCCTCATTGGCGACGTCGATCTTCAGTGGGCCCTCCGGTGAGGGTGGGTCAGTGGGTGCTTTGAGGACGCGTACAAGCGCGCGGATATTTCTCGGTGCGGTGTGCATTCAGTGATCGAGCGATTTGGTGGTGGCAGTGACTTCCCAAATTGGTAATGCCATCGGAAGTGGACAGAGCATTAATCCCGGCGGTGCGAGTTTTTCCCACCTGCTTGTTGAACACTTCGGCCCCACCTTCGTCTACTAGAACTTGCAAAGTATCTACGGACGCTGGGCTACTTGTTAACGCGCCTCCATCACGCCACTTCAAGCCCGAGCGAGATAAGATCCTCAGGTTTCAAACATTCACCACCCATGTCCGTCACTGAGCCATTGGTAGGCGAGGGCGTTCGCGTCGTACCCTCATTCACGCTAGAGTCCGGAATGGAGCTGGAGCAGGTCCCCGTAGCGTACAAAACATGGGGTCAACTCAGTGCAACGCGAGATAACGTCGTGATAATCCGTCATGCATTTACCGGGAGTGCAGACGTGGAAGACTGGTCCGTGCACTGTATTCATTGCATAGGAAGTTAGCCGCTGACCCTAAATACAGGTGGGAACCCCTCATGGGCTGAGGGAAGGCTTTCGACCCACAATACTGTTCTGTTTTTGTGCGAACGTCTTGGGCCTACCATATGGAACCGCATCGCATGTAACCATGAATCCATACACACGGAAGTCGTACGGTCCCGAGTTTTCGCAAACGACCATCCGAGACGACGTTCGGTCTGAATCTTCTGCCAGGACACATTAGAACTGTATCTGACGTTGCTCCATCAAATCTTGAAGTTATTTGGTGTTGTGTACGCCTTGAAGTCACTGATGTCGCACGGATAACTCGGGTTATGCTAAGAGCAGCCTGATCTTGGATACTCCCCACGCCTAACACGATCATCGATCTTGGACTTTTGGCAAGGTGCCAGGCTATGATATATGAATCTCAAACCTCGAAGTGATACATACTATTGGCTCTGCAGCCCTTAGCGCCCCGCAGCTGTGCAAACAACGTGCTGCCTCGTTGTTCTAGCGTGTAGGACGTGAGGTGTGAGGTATTAAAGTGGACCTGTTGTCGCTGTCATACCTCTCCCAATACCACCTCTGTCATTTGATTCGTCGCAGTGAAATGTTCGACAAGGAAATAGGCAAGATTATTCCCTTTCGTATCACAATCTTGTGGAGGAGAGACAAATCCGTTGTTCCGCTCCATGTTCCCCCCGCTGCAGATCGGCAACTGTCTACTCGCATTCCTTCCGCCAATACTTCCCAAGGCCTATCTTTTCGCAATTTCTCTGATGGCGTTCAGATAACTTTACCCGTGGTACAAGCAGTTGTGGCAGCAGTCCCAGGCGTTGGTGGTCAGTTGGTGGCTGCGATCAGCGGATTCCTAGCTGTTGTTAAAGTCATGGATGTGAATTTTCGTCCATTTTCAAGTTTCGTCTTTGATTCTAAACCTCATTATTATAGGCATCGATCCAGAACCGGCAGGGCTTAGACGATCTCACTCGCCGACTGTGCACTCTAAGTCGTCGCATAGCCAATGCCCCAACCATTCGGACCTCATTTGAAGAAGAAAATCGACGGGAGTTGATCAGGTAGGTTGCCCAGTGAAAATGCAAGGGATATTTGATAAAGAAAACCACCTCACGGTCAGAGTACTGGATGAAACTGCAATGGAGCTGCTGGTGATGCAAAGACGAATCCCTGGGTCCCCCCATCTCACGCAAGACATAAACGGATGTTTCAGCAAAATTGATCGCGCTCTTATAGATTTTACGGTAACATTCCATCTGCGCTGAGTTACCTTGGGTTTATTTGTCATCTTGTTCGGGCTTTTTCCCTTATGGAGCGCCCCGAGGTTATGCGCATCCCGCTGACGCGGACCGTGGTAGTGGTCGATGCAACGGGAGAAGAACATAACATGCTGCTTGAGCATTGCTGCTCGTTTGAAGTTTGTTCTCGAAATTCACTTGTGGTCACATGAAGCTTACGAAATTCTTAGCAACTGCGTTGTTTCTTGCCTGTCTTACTCGGCAAATGTCAGCCGGGTAAAGCTCACATCCAGAAGTGGTATATTGACAGGGGAGATTATGATTTCGTGATTGATAATGGGACTAGCGTAGTTCAACTGACGAGGGAAAGTGCTATCTGGTCGATAATTCAGCCAGGGACCAGAATTGTTATGAGAATTATTATCACTGAATTTTCTAGGAGGTTTCCCCGGGTAGTCCAGTGCCATTGTAGAACTTGGCACGAGGTGGAGGCAGAGGAAGCCGAATTGTCAGATGGATCTAATTCCACTATCATGTGGTAAGTAGTGTCCATGCACAATGAGGCAGGGCTTACAGTGAATGGAAAGTTACTCCTGCCATCGAAGATTCCAAATCACGGGGAAAAGAGTATCAGCGAAGCAGCTGGAAGAAACACAATATACGGCTGGACCAACAGTGGAAACAAAGAACCTCATTCGCAACTTCTTGAGGAAGCAAGTGGTGCGTGGGATATGATAGATTCTTGTATTGTGGTTAACATTGAGGACTTGGGACATTGCAGATGGTATGGTGTGACTACAGATCTTTGTACCATCTGCTGACCCTTGCCTGACCCGCCCATACCTACAGGAGGTAGGTGGCACCAGTTGCTGGGGTGTTGCCTAGTTACTAACCCTTCATGTGCTGTTGTATGCCTACAGGGAGTCGCGAAGATGCCAAGCGATCAGCTTGTCGCCTGTGTTGTTTGTGGTGAGGAGTGGGAGCGTAATTTTTCAAGGACGCACTTTTGGGAGGCACATGTTGCTTACCAACGCTTCACAATAGTTAGAGTATAATTAGAGTCTGGGGGTCTTCTGGTAAGCTATGGATACCTACTGTAAGTTCATCAAATTTGATACCCATTTTTTTGATCTGCACGCTAGGTCTCATAAACACGTGAGAAGGGGTCCATTATTTATGCTGTTTCAATTATTTCTTCATGATTGTTGCTCATCCCTGTTATCTGACCTACTTCAATACCTACTATTCTATAATGGGGTCATAATGACGCTGATCTTCCGATACTGATTATTATACACTCAAACAAATAGTTGTCACTGTTTTCCTTGAAACTCCCCTTTCTGAAAGAGGGACCTTGCACGGCGTTTTCAGCGCCGATACAATCACTGTTGCAAGGCTACATCGCTACATCAGAAGCCAAGCTAGACAAAATTCCCGTTCCACCTTCCTGGGGTATAGTGTTCCCTCAGACATTCGACGAGTCCAAACACAGGAGATCCGACAAGCTCACACTTCCGTAACAACAAACCAACAAATGGCTGAGTAGCACTTACTGTCGTCCTCGTTTGGGGATACTCCCCCCTGCTGCTCACCTCGTCCGTGGCCTATACATTCCAATACAATACTCCGCCCCAGTTTCCCGACTTCGTCCAATGCGACTCCTGAACGCTGAACGTCGTGCACGTACACGTGTGATGGGAGACTCGCGAGAACGGTGCCAGGGACTCACGCAACCCTTCGTGCCACGGACATCAATGTCTTCACCGGTATCAAGTTTTTCGTCTCTTACCACAGGGTCGATTCGAATCTATTTTGGTAGTGTATGCTTTCCACGCACGACTAAGTTCTTCCAATAATGGCCAGTCCCAATTCTGCAAACAGTGTGGACATCGAAGCCAAGCGGGGAGCACTAGTAAGTGACGAAAGGTGCGACCAGTGGGCAGAACATAAAATCATGTGCCGGTACAGGGAGACTGCGAGGAGATTGACTCGGGTAGACCGAATGGAGAAAGTACAATAAGAAGCGTGAGGATGTACGCATGTACCGTTGAGTCCATGTGGCGAAGTTGAGGCCGAAGCTGTCAGAGTATTCCTCATGGCCGTCGGACTATGAGTCGAAGAACAAACTGACCATGGCATAGCGGTACACTCCCGTCCGTGAATCATGATCTTTCGCTGGCAGTGATACGACCCGACTGAGAAAATAGTGGAGATGGTCAAGAAACTACCCGCACCATCCACGTCAAAACCTTCTTTTTGGCAATTACGTTAGCCTTGTCTGAATCAATCGACCATACGCAGTCATTATAATCGAGGATCACCGACACGGGCATGCATCGGCCAGGCGCGAACGTGGTCGACTATATCGCAACACTGAGTTGATGTTAGATTGATAACGGCAAAGTAAGATGGGATGGGACTTGCTTCGTACCTCATGAGCGAATATGCGACTCAATGGACTGGTGTCGATTGCCCGATCACCAGACGCTAGCAAGTGCGCATGACCTGTGAGAGAGAAAGTGGAGCCTACGAAGGGGCGATGTTGCTTAGCTAGGATGCGTAAGTCCTATAGGGTGTGTTTAACTTAAAAGGATCAGAGTAGAGTAAATTAGCTACGCACATTATCTTGAGAACTTCTCACAAAACCAGTGACACGCTCAAAAGCAAAATCATTCACTTTGGGTATGGCTTCCAACCAGGGCGTGAAATTGTATACCCGCAATCTTGGGTCTTGCAACCGGTGTACCCCAGGACTATCCGACGATGTCACTGTATTCGTTTTTCCGAATTAGTAAGATAGCGAAAACGCACTTGAATAGAACACGACGAAGTCCGACCGCCAGCTGAGCGATGGGTTTGGGTTATTAGGGAAACTTAACGTCTGTGCACAATTCCACCAACAGCAACACAAGGACTAAATTCACTGTCCTTGAATATATTTGGTGGATCCTGGATTTCGGATGTGAGACTCATCGTGAAGAAATCCTTCAGTCCGCCGCGAGTATATCCAGGCTCGTATGTGTAACGGTAGCCGACAGCCATCAGTATGTCCTGTGGGGGTTGTAGGAGAGGCCAGTCCAACCGCTCTGCCCCACATACCCATAACGTCGTAGTCCCAGTCGACATTCCATCACTTCCCCACCCAGTGGACCACTCCTCTGGTTTGAATCCGCCTGCCCCCTGACCGACGAAATTGCCCGTCTCCAAGAACGGCGAAGCCTGTTCCATGTTTCCCGTTACCCAGTGGGGGTCACTCGGTCTCGGTATGGACATAATCTCAGATTGAAGTTTTAAATGAATCCATGCCTCAGCTTGGAGGTTCCGAAACAGGGCAGAACGTAGCGCTTCCCGCCGTTGCATATGGAGCCCGACTGCCTGCGAAACCTTCGGTTTTCTCGGCCGCCGTTTCTTTCTTCTTCTTTATCCGCGAAGTTCGGTGTGTAGTACCGGAAGCCTTCGCCCTGTACGATTGCTTCGTCTCAAATCCCATAAGAGGAGGCGTACTACGGGCGCTGAGCCGCGTAACGAGACTACGTCCAGGAGATGCGGAAGCCATCGACTCCAAGGAATCGGTCGCGACGAGGCAACCGATTTTTCAAATTACTGCAAAACTGAGCAAGTATACCTGCGGCTAAGCAACCAGCCCACATACCGTCAATCCCTGGCCACCGAGCAAAAGATAATGCATAAGAGCGAGCTTCGACGTGCTCGTTCAACCCGAGCATGTCGTCGGCTCCGAGTTCTTCCTCTTCTAAAAGGACAGGTGCGAAGGATTTGTACAGTGTTTTCAGCGAAGATACAACCACTGTTGCAAGGTTACACCGCTACATCAGAAGTAAGCTTCCTGGGGTATGGTGTTCCCTTAGACATTCGACGAGTCGGAACGCAGCAGATCAGACAGGCTCGCATTTCCGTCGTCCCGGTGACAATAAATCGGCGGATGGCTGAGTAGTGAGAAGACGACTTAATATATTGATCGCTTCCGCCACCGCCTTAGGATCCTGGGCACGAAGGAGAGTACTAGAAAGATGGGTAACTGCACCACGCCAGGAATGCGCGTTGGGAGACTTACGATAGCTGAAACGAAAAGAAACGATACACCGTGTGCTCTTCAACACCCGTCCAATCACCTCGTCTCTCCTTTTCGCCGTCTTCAAGGATGCAGATACACTCGACTTAAGTCGTCATGACCCAGTCCCCGAAATTGGATTGCACCCACGAGTATCGAGCCCTCCTTTATCGTACGTAAGCCATGGACACACGCACGACAAAAAAAGAAAAGAAAAATCGCACAAACCCCGAAACTCGAGGCACGTACGAATGGAGCGAAGTCTGCCAGGCACACTGCTCTTTCCCCTCTCGACATTCGCTTTCTGTTTCTCGTACATGGGTCAACCTCAAGTTCAGCATCTGGGGATGACCTGGAAGATCAAGTGTGAGTATTGATGACCTGCGGTATGGTACTGTCGACTGTCCTGCTGCAAGTCCGTACAGATCTACGCAATTATGGGTTAATAGAACTCCCGTTTTTCACCGCGTGTGCTTCCTTTCTAGACCTGCGGTCATCTCGCCGTCCATGGAAGCGTCCATGGGCGTCAACCTATTCCCACCTGATCCAACCCAGACGACTGACTCTGGGGCTCAACCAATATGGCCAAGTTTCAGTTGAACAACCCCGAGCAATTCATTAGCCTAGTTAACTTACTCTCCCTACGCAATGGCGCCAACTCCAGCCGAGCATCAAAGAAGAACGTCAAGACGACATCTATGAGGATAAATTCAAGCAGCGCTTTCTGGACAGGTTCGCGAAGATGATGTCGAGAGACAAGGGCGGGAAATATGTCTGCTGTGTAGCACTCCGCGAGTCCGGAGGCAAAGGCCTTGCCGAGGACGTTAAGACTTCCTTGATTGTTACTCGTAATGTCAACTTCAATAATGTGGACGAGATATTCCGCAGCAGACTGGAAAGGCTGCTTTCTGCGATTGGTGCGTCTGCTTACCAAGATCCAAATGGTACCGCTGTTCTTTCTTAGGTCTAGATCGGACTTGGTGATGAACTTTTCCTAGATATATCTGCGGGCGAGGAGCTTTGGAAGGAAATGTTATGCTATAACCGAGTTCGCCTCGACTGCTATGCCGATAGCTTGCGCGAAAGTTTGAAAGCATTCAAAGCCGCCGGATCCCTGCACAACATTCCTCCTTATTACACCTCTTGGCCATCGCGGGATGCTGCCTCTGGACACGGAAGTTTCTGTGATGACTCTTCTATCGGTCCTTACTCAGACGAAACTCATGTCGCCTACATGATGTTTGCACAAAACTGCATTCTCAAGCTTGATGCTATTCTGCGCACTGGCGACAGGGCCACCCAGCGGCGCTCTCTCGCTGAGCATACCTACTCCATTCGTCATATGAAATCTGTCCGAATGTTTATTAATTCCCACCCCAAAGTTTCCGTCGTGCGTGGGCTTCTCTCGGATATCCTCTTCTTGGGCCGTTTGAGGTCCTGTTACTACGCGATCGTGGAGGCAGCACTCAATATTCCAGGGTTTGCCCACCTATCCATCATTTTTGTGAAGAATCCCCCACGCCGTGTCTGCTCGGCCACTTTACCGTCTTTGACAGACACAATGAAGCTCTTGGATCAGACCTTGAATCCAACCTCTGTCAAAAATTTCATCGGCGAAAGGTTTGGCGTGACTAGTGCGGATCAGGCATTCAACAAACTTCGGAATAGCGTCTCCAGGCATCATCTCCCAACTCATGCGGAGGTTCAGCTCGTCCTTCATATCGTAGGGACGATGAATATCAGTACTGTGGACAAGGAAGTATACCCTTACGTTGGCTGTAGCAAGTTATCCTGCTTTCTCTGTTCGACTTTCCTCAAGTCCTTTGACCACCATGGCATTAAGTTCAGGACTCGGGGAAGTCACGGCAAGATTTATTCGCTCTGGTCCATCCCGGATATGGATGGGCTTCGTTCGGACGTCGTCCTTGCCCTCCATTCCGCGTCGAACAAGACACGGAAGGTCTTAATTGGCGAGATGATGAAGCCTATTGCTACAATCGCCCACGTCGCCGAATCAACGGCCGCAGTGACGGATGATAGTCCCCAACCATCTTTGAACCATCAATACCACAAAGTACTGGCCGCTCAACGTGAATTCGACGCCCTTCATAAAAAGAACCTGACCAAGTGCGTACTTCGTCGTGTAGCCAATCGCGAGCGCCAACTGTGTTATACATAGGAATTCTGGCCCAGTCGAAGACGCTGAAACGCACGATCTACCCGGACCTTCGGAGCATTCTGAGATTCCGAGGCTCTCTGGAGAGTGTAGAAACTGTGAGCGCGAGACTGCGAGGAGATGCTCCAAATGCTGTGGGCCCTGGTTGTGCAGTGAACACTGCGAGAACGAGTGGGGCTGCTACGGACATACTTTCAACTGTGCTATAGGTCGACCCCTCGACACTGCCGATTACCTCGTCCGAGCCTGCTGGACAGATTCCCCGGACGACCTTGATGACGACACCAAGGAAGATTTCGGATTCACAAAATTCACGTCTGCCCAGGATGTGTATACACTCCTCAGAGTGTATGCCAGTCTCGTCTGCGACATGGGGGTTGGAAGCCGGGAGTTGCACAAGTGGGAAGAAGAAGGCACGTTGGCAGAAAATATAATAGCCAAGTGTGAAGTCATACCCGAAAGTAGTCGTGGTGGGTACTATCCGTGGTTCCGCCAGAACCTCCATATCTTCAACTCCCGAGGTGGACCCCCCGACTTCTTCATGGTTGCCAGACCATACCTCGACCCAGCAGATAGGGAGAAGGAACCCCACCAGTTGGTCCCAGAAGCGAAACGCCAGTCATTCATCCTCTATGCCTTGCTGTTGAATGGATACCACCCAGATCCCACTATCGAGTCTGAGAAAGACCTTTATTTCGAATTCGGCTTCGTAACCGGCTGTGGCCTTGAGGGCGAACGGGTGTTACCTTGGGTGTATCAAAGCCTCATCTCCAAATGCTCTTTTACAGAGTTTTGGACTGCATTTGAACTCAAGAATCTCGTCGCATTGATGGATGCGAAGGGATTTGGACCGTCGCGCAAGAGAATCCAACATCTCGAGGCCTTCTTGAAAATCAATAGCAACGAACCGCTTCCTACTGTGTGGCGCCTCAGGCTCTTCGTTCGCTCCCCGGACGTTGACCCTCTGGCATCTGTCGCTACCGACTACGGGTTTTTCAACTGCCAGACAGTTGAGGAGAAATTCGCTCTTAAAGGAGAGTATAAGGAGCTTCTTGAGTCTCCAAGCGTTGACCCCATGAAGTTGCATGAGGCTTGCATCAAGGGAAAACTGTTTGACTTCGCTCGCAGACATAAACCGAACCTTCAGCAAAGGTTCAAGAGGATAATGACCAACTGTTACCCACTACCTGACAATACCGAGTCGGTGGGTGCGTCTTCAAGGAGTCTTTGGTTTTCTATTCTCCGCCGTTTGGTTTCGTACTTTTGGCGTTGAGTGTACTTCATAGCAAATAGTGACTCTGCTGTGTATTGTTTTATCTTTGGCGTTCAAAATGGATGTCGAGTAGTTGCAGGGGATGGTGTCCGTTATGTGATCATAGTGTAGTTTGTCCGTATCTGCGGCTTGACGCGCCAAGTCGCTCACAATCAGACACCCGCCTTCTACATACGTGGTTGGGGACCAACTGTCGATTTGTTAAGCGCAGACAGCCTACGGTCCCGGAGTCGTTCGAGGGGGAGTAAGGCATACCACCGAACGACCTAGGACTCCTTGCACTGATGATTCCAACGAGGCAGTGACAATGGCCGTTGGATCCCGGGGTAAGCGACAACCACCTGCTTCTCCTCGGGAACGTTCTAAAACCCGTGATATCTCGGGTGGCCGCGAACGACAACCGATCTAACGAGGTGAAATGGACGAAGTGAGATGGGCGCGTCCGCAAAGGCCTAACCTGACTGGATTTGCACGACAGTACACAGTCGCCTATGAATGCAAACCTACCAGCGACTGTCAGCTGCTTCACGGACCTACGGGGTGAGATGCTGTGAGAATGCCACGGCAGATCGCTTCCAGAAGGTAACGGCCAAGTACATCCAAGTATCAGTAAGTAAGAATGAGCTTTGGCCAGGGAATTCCATTCCTGGGACATGTCGGCTCATTCGAACCCGGGCCATAAAATTCATGTCCGCACTTAAGATCGCATTTGCGCGCGGGATAACCGTACTGGAAATTGTTAGCTTCATGACAGAACTCCAGCGTATTTTTCAGCACGCGCGGAAGGTAGATATGTAGACGGATGTCGTCCGATGTGGTCATGGCTAAAGTTCTGGAAATCGGACAGCAACGCTGCCACCAAGCAAAGCCGAACAAGAGAACACGTTTGAAAGATGCCGAGCTTTCCTTGACTGACACGACAGCCTCTGGAACCACCGAATTCGACATAAGTCACAGACAGAAACACGGCACACACAAAAAAGAGCATGCAAAGAAGCCAAAATTCAAGACACGTACGTACGGAGTAGGCCTGCTCTACAAAAACCCACCGCTCTTGCCCGTTCCAAACCTGTCCCCGAGGCCTCTCGCCTCTCTCAACATTTGCTTTCTTTGTTTCTCGTCCATGAGACGACCCCCGATCGACATGTCGCGTGAGTGATCCCATATGGCAGCCGGTTCCTCGTCGACGTCTACTTTCTTCTGTGCTTCGCGCTCTATATGTGTATCCACCAATGCAGCACCGCGACTTTTGCGCTGCAATAAACACACGGTATCAGAAGAGACAAAGAAAGGCGCGCAAAAAAAGAGTGACACAACCGTATGTTCTTCAACGCCCCTCCGAATCGCCTCGTCCCTCTTTTTCTTCTTCTTCGCGTCCTCGAGGTCCTCCTCTGGTTCCGCATTCACCGCTTTGCGTTTCCGACCAGACACTTCATCCGTGAGACGTTGTAGTCGCTCTGCGGGAGTCTCTGTCCAGAGGGAGCTGTCGGCATCGCGGCCTGGACCAGAACTTCGCCCAAATTGGCGGGCTTTTAGTTTGGTGGGGTCGAGTGCTGTTAGGGATGTACTCGATGAGACGCGAGAAGTTCGGTGTACGGGTGGGAATACGAATACGACCGGACGGGGGATACACCGAGAGACAGTGAGCACACAGTAGGAAGGGTAGGACAGTGCACCGCAGAAGATAAAACAAAATAAAATGATCGAACTACTCACATGCTAGCAAATCTCCCTTCTTGGGCGGAACGAGCATCCACTCCTCTCTCTGCAGTTTCTTAGGTTTCTTCGCCTCCTCTACGTTCTTCCGTCTCCTCTCCTCCCTCTCGATGAACTCCTCTACAGCCGACATTCCTTCGTTGGGGGCATTGGAAAAGGGGGAGCGTGTTGGAAGTTGAGGGCCTACTTCAGAATCTGAGTCCGCGTCCGAGAAGTCTGAGTAGGAGGGTCCGGGAGGAGGAGTCGTTCCAGATGGACCGACGGTGGTGGGTAACGCAGGTCCATATACTCTTCTGGGAGCTGCAGTCGTAGGAACCGGGACACTCGACAGAGAGCGTGAATCCGATGTTGACCCCTCAGCGGAGGACACAGAAGCAGAGTACGATGCAGTTGGAGCCCTGGGTGACAGAGACGGACCAGGTTTAGCTCGCACAGTTGCGAGGTCGGGTGGCAGAGCCGGCATGTAGTCATCTTCGTCCGCATCGTCATCAGCAGTGGCAGACACGGTCGGGAGTAAGTAGGATGGGATATGGGGACCGATGGACTCTGACATTATGGTGGTTCCGTGTCGACTAAGAGTATATCCGTACTGTAAACAACACCGGGACACACGATCACCGACGCAACTCGTACGTGTCTACATCTCGGCTTGTAATGCACATCGTAAAAACAAAGGAAGGGACCATTACTGAACGACGTTTATGCTGTCGTATTTTAGCTTTAAACTTATCCAAGTCCATCCGCGCCAGGAGTCGCCGAAAGAAAAGTCTTCAATACCTGTCTGATGTAGGCGGGTAGCCCCGTTGTGCTCCTCCGTATCCCCCTTGTGAGTACGCTCCTGCTCCTGCTCCTCCTGCTCCTCCTCCTTTGGCTCCTCCACCATAATAATATTGCCCACCGCTCACGCCACCGACCAAACTCGCTGCGGTGCCGCCAGTATGATAATTGCTCGTCGTATCTTCTTCGAAATCCGCGGCAACGGTGGCCGTCAGCAGCGGATCTTTGACTTCCCAGACAGCAGCCTTGGATCCGACCGAGAACTCCAGATCCTCGCGCTACGTGGTCGGCGGTCACAGGGAGAACAAAAACCAGACAAAAAAGACAACGTAAGTATATATAAAAAACGGATGTCTCGGATAACGAGATGTGTGTGTGGCGTCGGATACGTACCGTGATACTGTCCCAGTATTTGTACACCATCATCACGCTCAGGAGGACGCAGAGCGTAAAGAAGAAGAGGCCATCGAGATAGTGTTGGATGGCGTTACAGATGGTGACGCTGAAAGCGAAGAGAAGGACTTGTGCGATAGTGTAGAATGCGATGCCGAAGATGATATCGCCCAGGGGCCAACGGTCATCCAAGGTCCGGAACACGAGGACCAGTTGAGAAAGTGTGTACGTCGTGACACAAAAGATGGGCCAAATGAGGTATACGATAAATAGGGCAGTCGTCTTGGTTGGGGAAAATCCGATAAAGGAATTGAAGGTTGCAATGGCGATGAGGAATGAGACTCCGAAGATGAAGAGACACGATAATCGGAGGAACTGAGGAAAGAGGGTGGTCAGAAATGAAAACGTAATAAAAAAAAGGACCACTGGACGAGACCAACCCATAGCGAGAAAGGGGTGCCGTCTTCTGCGAACTGGAATCCGACAAAGCCGTTTATCAGAAGACAGCAGTATGCAGCTGCGACGAGACCCGTGTAAACAGCAGTAAACCACTACGTGTTCCTCGGTGAGCGTGTCACGATGAGATCCGACGGTATTGTTTGACGCTTACGGGATAGCTAACGTTGGCCGTTGGTATGATGCCCGAGTCCAGAAACATGGCGAGCAATTCGATGGCCATGTACAACCAGAAGAACATGACGATTTCCTTCCGACCGACCGCGGTATACTTGGAACGGATGTGATAGATCATGATCGCAGTCATGAGGATGGCGACGATGTGAACGAAGCATGTTGCTGAATTGCGGTCACGGAAGGTGAGGAACCAAGGCAGGGGAGTGTCAGGACAGGAAGCACTTACACGGCTGGAAGATGAGCGTGGACCCGATCTGCACGTTGCGGGAATAACAATTGGGCTCGATGCCTTGACCAGACGCACCCAAGAGCGGACAGATGACTAGCGCAGCGGTGCTACATACGCTATCGAAAGACCCAAAACTGAGACCCATTTCTCAGAGTGTTAGTAGCCCTAGGAAACGTCTTTCTAGGACTGCGAGATGTCAACGTCGTCGTCGAAGAACAAGAGTGGATCTTGGGCTGAATAGGAACGTGCGTGGCGAAATTTGCAGTGACGAGTTGGAGAGAGATAGTAAAGGCGACGATGTCCCTGACAAGAGTCCTTCAATAATGATACCCGCGTCGACGTCACCGAAGACGATGAGCAGAAGGGGCCAGCCGCCGACGAGTTCGTGTTGTTGCTTTGAATTCCACAGCGACCAGCAGCCTCGTCCGCGACGGGATTATTGCGTGCGAGTTACCACGCCACACACGGACACACACACAGCTCAGCTCACCGCCATCGTCCTTCACGACGTCCACGTCGACAATCATTTTACAGCGTAAGTAAATAAATGAGCCAGACGATGTCACTCTTCCTGCCTTGCCACTAGTAAATCAAGTATTCCGTGCAGAAATTAATTAGCAGGGATCAAATACAGCTTCGTACTGATTCTCAAAAGATTCACCCTATCGACACAACACAACGGTATTACCAAGTACCCGAACCACACCGACATCGATTATCGTCGTTCCATGCAGTGTCAAGTGCAGTGTCAAGTATGTATGAGAAGAAGAAAAAGAGAAAAAAGGTGACTGCCACGCTGGCACGAAGCAGATATCACAGCCACATCGGTCTCATATTCGAAACCTCGGAGCGAGGTACATCGAGCCGTGCCTAAACCTGCGACACCGAGACGCCGAATAACTCCATATCGGGATCCGGATACATACTCATCGGGGGAGGGATGGTCCGCGGACACCCCCTCGCCCTTCCATTTCTTTTTCGTGCAGCAGTGATAGTTGACCTACCTGGTACAAACTCCACCTTGAGAATTCGGGAGAACCGTCACTGTCACTCATCGGCAGCCGCCCGAGAATCTCGGTCTAATCAGATATACACATACACAGGGTTTTTCTCCTAGTGTCGGAGCGAAAGATGTCATCGTGGCTTCGTATGACGCAGATGCGGCGTATCGACTTACATGTCTACTTGCGCTCACCCGCTCATTCCAACAAGCCGTCAGATCAGTATAGCCTGCACATACGCAAAGTGGTCATGGCACGTATGTATCTCATCATCATCAGGGCCGCCGCATCGACCCAAACTTGTCCGCTCCAAAACGAGGACAAAACCCAAGAAGAAGAAAGAAAGAAAGGGAGAAAGAAAGAGCAGAAGGCTATATCTGGTCGGCGCAAATTTGGAACTGCCTCACCACGAACGTTCACGTTTGGGGACCAGGCTGACGCGCAGTCTGAATCGCAGACTGTTCTATCGAAAAACCTCATCGATCGATGGTGACTTCATCGTACACGTATATTCGCATCATCGGTTTCAATAGGGGACTTAACAAAAACGCGAATGGCACATGCCCGCCCCGTATGGAGCGACCGACTCCTCGTATGGCGTGAAACGTTGGTATACTGGCGCGATCTCGGTGGTCCGTGGAGACGAGATTGGATGGATCCTCCAACCGTCGGTATGGCTCAGGAATAATTGGTTCGAGCCATCGATGCGACCTGTTCTTTCGTGCATCCTGATATTCAAATAACATGTTGGTCGTCGTTTCCGTCGCAGCATCCGACGACGTCGATATAAAGAAGGAAAAAAAAATCATCGATATCGATCCTGTCGAAACGCCTTCGTTAGCCATCGTACCGATGGAAGCTGTAGGGCACAATCCAAATATGATCAGACGCAAAATCTTATCTGGCCTTCCGACGGTGTTTGCACGATCCAAACATGCACGAATCCCGAGTTCGACCAAGGATCACTAGCACTCGACAACGATGCAGAGATTTGCAATATTGTGTCGGCACCCGTGTTGAAAACCATGACCCAGCTCCACGCTCAGGCTTCAGGAACGCTGCTGATCGCCGGGTCAACAGGCAGGCAGGAAACCCGCGCCGGACGCGTATTGGGACAAAAGCCTCACAGGAACGATTAGCAGATATCCGTGGGCTTATCCCCATATCAACCTCTCGCCGTTTCAGAAGAAAACTCAACCCGGGTATTGGTGGGGGGCTCTCTTATTCATCGACTTCCCGATTGAATAGGTGGTTGCGGAAAGTCCGCCCATAACCCATAACATGATCCGAGGGGGCATCCTACCAATACCCGAGAGCATGGCTACCGTTATCCGATCCACAGCAACGTCAGCACCGAGGCCTGTACAGTGGTTAGCGGTAGGTTCTGGGGTGGTCTCTCCAACCGCCGCCAGAAACGTCAAAGTCACCACTTGGGGATGGAACGGCACTTGTTGTACAAAGTAGTTATAGATCACTGACTGCTTGGCGTCGGCCGTTAACTCGGATAATGTTGTCGTAGGCGGCCTGGCCTCGACCGCAGCGTGTTGTACTAATATTGTATCCGTTCCGGCGGATGGCTGAATCTGTCCAAGTGCATCCGTTGATGCATTGCCATAAGTCGATGCTTGGCTATCCTCGTTTTCTCAACATTGGAGCTACATATCAGAGTCTCCACAGTAGTTGGTCAACGGAGATGCATGGATTTGGAAGCACAGCAATACGTAGTGGAACAGACGTAGCGCAAGACGGAACAGAACTTGATTGTTTTCCGTTCCTCTGTCTTGCTGGAGATCACCACATATCGACACTTTGCAGCGGAAGAGTTCCGCTGCCAGATGCTATACGGGTGGCTTGGGATCATTTGCGAGGTAACGAGATGTTACGAACGTTGGCTTGGGTACCCACATGACCCACCCCTATTTTTTTTCTTTCCTCCCAGCCAGACAGTACAACATGATTGATGCTGTAACTACACGCCGTGGTTGTAGTACAACGTAGACGTAAGCACGCAGCACTCCGCCTGATTTATCATAAAACACGTGGTTTGCAACGAGCCCCGCGACGGACAGCATGTGAATGCAACATACGAACATGTCCGCATGCAACCAGGGGAGGTCTAATCGCGCGTTTTGCACAAAGCACTTGTCTTTTCTTTTTTTCAAGCCTCACAGATTACATCGCAGGTGTCTCGCGACCGTCATCTGTCTGGCAAGCACGCCAAACCGACTTTCCGCAGTGTATCCATACCCCGTTTCGCCACGTGGCGATGAGATTGACAGTCGCTACAAAGGCGGAAGGACAGGGATCACGACGTCTCCCCCCCGCTGCTTGCGAATGAGAGCCCGTATCCAGGCTAATGATTTCAGGGCGCGTGACAGCGACGTTTGAAACCCGCAGTTTGGCTATTTACAACGGTAAGTCGACCACTTGTGAAATTTCCGGGCGTCTGGCCATCGTCGTCACACACAAGCTGTGTGGCCTTCGTACTCTTTCCGACGTACGTGCATTTGTCGTGTGCATTATATAGAATGGTGAGTACGTTACCCCTGGCGATGTGCAGGTATCTGATAAGTAACTAAACAAACTTATCTCCATCATATCGTCATGCATCGGCAGGCACCCCATAAGTTTTTTTTTCCGATCATGCTTCCCTTTTGGCCGGCTGGCTGACGTGGAAAGGGAGGGCGGTAAATGTTATGCTGTGTGGACTCACTGAGTGGCTCTCACGACCGCAAAAGCTTACGCCTGACGTTTTTCATGTGCGTGGTGTGCCGTATTAGGAGCTGATGTGACGGACGGAGCAGGGGCCTTCGAGAGATGTCATCATTCCATACCACCATATTATGGGTCGGTCCGTTCTTAAGATGTGAGCATATCCACCAAGTTTGACCGCTTATTGTCTGCTTTCACCGTTCACAAACCTTAGAAGCCTGCCGATATAGGTGGTTCCTAGCTGTGTTCGGCCTTTAACTTGACTGAAGCCTGTGGACGGTCCACCATGAGCCGGTGCCATCCGGTACTCCTAGGATTTTGTGCGCCTGCTGGGTAACGCCGGAACACAAAGAGAGAGAGGGGTGGGGGTTCCGGATCACAACCAGGCAATTACGAATATTCGCTACCACATCACACGCCCGGCCCAGAGTCGCCAATGCTCGCGAATGTAAACGTTCAGATTTGCTGTATACGTGGGGTTGTGCTTACCAGAGTTCCCGAACCTGCCTAGAATACGAATAAAGTAAGTAAAGGAACCACACGGAAGGTTCCACAAGACACCGCATCAAATATGATGATCCCACCCTCTGTAAAAACTGACACCGCCAAAATGTCAATTGCATCTGGTTCTACATACGTGGGTCGCGAAAGGTCGCGAACCACGCAACAGGTTCCACAAAACACCGCGCCGATATCTCACTCTGAAAACTGACACCGCCAAAGTGTCAGTCCCTGAGGACCACGGCGTTGCGCCGCTCTGTTTTCTCATCCAGGTTTACATTCTCAGAAGTTCGCCGCTGTCCACGTCAATGTAATTTCTCGCAGGTACTTACACGAGCCTCAGCTGTTACTTTCCGCAGCGTAAAAGTCTACAAACCTTCCAAGGGACCTAACTGGAAGTAGACAAAATAATATCTTTTATGGAATCTTTTTTCGGCAGGTAATCTCCGCTTCCGAGGAGGTGGCTGTGAGGCTCGAGGCACAGCTTGGGTGGCTAATCACATAAGCAATTAGATTTGCAAAATGCGCTGGTTTTCAAACATGGGAGATCTGCTTAGGACGTGTTGACTTGACTTGACAGTTAGAGCATGGAAGAGCCGTCGGATGGGCCGGAGAGTCTGGTCAGACCGCCGATCAGTCAACTTTACTTTTTGCCAGTGGAACGCCACATGAAAATTTGAGGTAAGCGGACCCCCCCCTCACCGACAGCTGCTGACAGACTGTGATTCGTTCGGAAGCCTTTTTTTTTCTTTCCTTCTTTTTGCCGACTTGGCTGAGACTCTCAGGGAAGGAAAAAAGAAAGGTGATTGCACGTATGGTACCACAAAGTGCGTTCGCACGCTGGGCTGCGAACGCACCGTGTGGTACGAAACCTTGCTTTGCAGCTGCCACGAGTTCTATTTTCTCTCTCTTTTTTTTCCCCCTTCCTTCGGAAAACGTTCTATCCCTTTTTGCCACAGACTCTGAGACGGGTCGTGGTGAGAGATCTCCGGGCCCATCAAGGAAAATTTTCCGCTACGTTGATGCGGACCATTTACTTATGGTACAGGCTGACGTGCGCGTATTAGTCGCGTCGTGTCCCTGGCTTGCATGCCGCTACGCTTGTACGTGCTGTCACACATCAGCTGCATTCTGGGGGGACACGTTGTCTAAGACCACAATACGTATCGATACGTGCCGTTCCTAGCCCTCCCGAAAATGCTGGATCAGTAGTCCGTGGGGGTTTCGCCTCACTCGGTTCTTAGTCGTTCGTGTATATACCCGCCGGGGTCCAAGCTGGTATGCATACCTGTGTACTTATTGCGTCCGACGACGAGGTTGTCATCACATATCATAGTTATCATATCCCTGCAATTGCAGAAGAAGCCGCCGTTGGCCACGTCCGTCGGACGTCCGTCCAAGTCTGCTCTAACGATGTGTGTTATATCGTAACCACGGTAGTACATAGATGCTGCATACAGTACTATCCATATTCGTGCAAACGTTTGCGCGCCTCCATTTAGGAAAGCGCCGTCGCGAATTCGTGTGCGGACCCGTCGCGTGATGTGGCACATCCGTCGGGAGAGAGAGAAGCAGCTTCGCGTCCATTCACTTAGCTTCACGTAGTAGTGTAAACACACACGCCCGGACTTTTGATATGTATACATATTATAATACCGGCATCGTGCGCTCTCACGAATCGTTTCAGGATCCCGGCCAAGTTAGATCTCCGCCTTAGCCTCCTTTTTTTTCCCATTCTTTTGTATGCATTCTTTATCTTGAACTCTACATATGGGCCGTGTCGAGAGGAGGCTGGGAGTACTAACTACTACATACTTGGCCGGACGCGAATGCCCGACGATGACCGAGATACACACATATGTATGCGTACATACTCCGCGGCAAAAAGTATACGTTACGTTTCTTTGCATTCGTACCATGTGTACATGCATACATATGTACATTCCACACGCACTTATCAGCAGGGGGGGAAACTCGTAAGCTCGAAACTTTGATAACCCTAGTGGGGCTACGTAGGGGCTCTTATAATTCACTCGTGTGCATCGTGTGTCTGTGCGTGTATGAGTAAGAAGACTAACTAGTGAATCACAGCTCGAACACGCACGTACTCGTCGAACGTGGTGCTTGTTTACTGCTTATTCGAGGTAGGGTCTCTGAAAAAGCATGTGAAAACGGGCATCAAATCGGTCTTCGACGGCCGGCTCGTGCTTTAGAAAGAGAAAAGGTTACAAGGTTAGCACTTGGACATGGGACACGCACTAAGACGACGTTTCCTCGTGGCGCTGACGGAACCCACGGTGGGCGATGACCGAAATTCCAGGCTGGACGACGAAAGGCCTCACGGACGATACCCCATATGTATGTATCGTACGTATGGTTCAAACGTTCACCATTGCATCGTGTTCTAGCACGCACGCACACGCACATCGCGAGCGTATTTCCCTATGAAAAAGATCCCGACACGCACGGGGTACTACTACTACTACTCACCACCTTATGTACGCCTGGGGCACACCGTGCGGGTCGGCGGTCCGCACTGCGAACGAGACGGGGAAACGCCAAAAACGCGTATATATATTGCATCGATCCATAAAGGAACAACGGTGGCCGCCGAGAGAGAGCACCCGCAGCGTCTAAGCATAGACACACGATGGGTTTGTTTCCATGGAGTGCACATGTGCCCATAGCAGGCTCGTGAGCGTTTCCAGCTGGGAACGGATGTGCAACGCCGATGCCTCCATGAGATGGGACCACACAGCCCCGGGAGGAAAAACAGGAGGCCCATCAAGATGTCCATGTAGTTAAAACCATACTCAAGTAGATGAAACCTTGCAGCGGTCCGCTAGCGTGAGGAAATCAGGAGGCTGACACCTGCCCATCCTGCTCGCTTCAGAGATCGGGGACATGTTGAGTCACGATTTGATCATAGAGAGACTGCGCGTGTAACGAGATATGGGTACGTACTGCATTCTGTATAACCACTGGCCCTGCGCGAAGCTGTGGGCACGGATCAGCGTTATCGGCGTGTGTGTTCCAGCTTCGGGGCGCAGTTGAACCCCGCTTTTTCGCCACTTGGGAAGTGGGTGGACGGGTTTGGAGGGCTAAAGGGCCATCAGCTGCGTGGCCCGGTTCTGGTAGATGTTTGGATGGTGTTTGGTTGGTTACTTCGTGCGAGGCGATAATAACCCATTGTGTGGGTGGGTGGTCACCCGGTCAGGGTGATGTGGGGTTGGGGGATGCTATACGTAAGGACCATTCATCCACACTGCATACATCCTGTATGCGGTGAGCCGTAAGTGTATATGTATTACCTTCCGGAAGCGATGGTATTATGGAGACCAGCCCTCCACCATTCTCAGTTTAGCCAAACTCGGCAGCCAGCTGTAGAACATAGCAATACATACACTTACGCACGAATCCTGATCCACGTGATATGAGGGAGGGATGGAGGGACGGAGACGACTGTATAGAAAAACAAAACCAGGAAGGAGCTGACTTTCTGTCCAGTGGCAAGGCAATACGCGCCGGTGTACGTGAGCCATGTGGACACGTGAGGGACAGGTGATGGTCTGGAGTGATGCCATATATGCGTTGATGGTAGCGGCTCAAAAAGGCTTGTGAGTTCTGAGAAATTTGGTTCGAGTTTAGCGCGGTGGCACGGAGAGGCTCAGCAAGGTACAGCAAAGACAGCAATTCATACGAGAACAGATGGCAGTCTCCGATCGCGGGGATTGCAGACTGTTGTGGACGAATGAATACGTTAGGTTTCGCAAATGTGTGAAGAGAAAGGGTCACAGCTAGAAAGGACATTGCCGCGACACGGATGGCAAGAAAGTTGCTGTCGTGAAATCGCATCAGACAGGTGCCTAACCTGCCAGTAAGTATGTACTTTGTTTATTTCGTGTGGCGACTATTATTTCGGAACAGAACGTTTTCACAGCTGTCGAGTAAGCGTCTCCGTGGAAGAAAGGGCAACGCGACCAAATTTTAAAACGGCCCGTTGCCGCCTGTAACAGGGGTGAGGATAAGTCATGATAATGATAACGGTAAACGTGATGCAGGAGGGTCTGAGAGCACAAAGGCGGCGACCACGGTGCACCGCGTCAGCCGAGCAGTTTCGGGATTGATGGGGGGAACGATTACCATCATGTCATGGAGAGTTGCGCGCGGAGTCAAGGCAAGACCCACACCACAGAACACCCGAATGAATTAGAACAAGGGCGGTGGCCAGCTACCGCACGGGTGGGCCTAAAGCAGTAAAGAAGGTCTGGGGTGGAAGACAAGTGTAAAAATTGTTTATCGCCGGAATCAATCAGGTTCGTGTGGTACTACTCAGATCATTTAGAACAGCGCCTCCTGCTAGACTTGGGATGTCAGGACAAAGGCAAGCTGTTGCTAGTACGGTAAAGGACTGCCGGACGAGCCGGAGAATGAGCGACCCTAGCGAGAATGCAGGCTACAAATGGCAGGTTTACGCGCCGAGGGGAGGGGTTGATGGTGGTGGTGTAAGTATTAAATCGGAGGGACTGGCTAGACCGTCGGGGTTTACGTCGTGCGCAGTAACAAATAACAGGACACGCATGTGCGGAGGATGTGACCGTGCTGGCCGGAACGCGGAGGGAATGCCGCCGCGGGGAGAGAGACAGACAGAGACAGACAGATAATGGAGCGTGGATATCATTGTCATTATGGTTTCATACTGTCGACGGTCTACAAATGGAACGAGCTGGCAGGTCGGCGGTAGTTGCCCGGGCGATAATCAGAGCGATAAATAATAAAATAAAGGATATCTGATGGGGAAACTCGGGCGGTGACGAGAGGCGGGCATCGAAGATGGAGGTCAAAGGCGGGCTAAATTTCATTATACAACGTGACGCCTTAGAACGGCTGGACGACAGTCATATCAACGGTGCGACAGCGGATGGACCATTGCAATATGATCAGGTCTTGTGCCCGCATTTTGCGGACGTGATACGATTGGGCTTATTAGTGAAACAAAGGACAGAGAAGAATAAATAAATAAATAATGAAATGCCTGATATGGGCAGTCACGTGGTGTGGTCACAGCGGTGGATGAGGGCAAGGCTATGGGGAATCCCTGGAAAGTCCCCGTCTGCCGAGTGTGCCGAGTGTGATCTGATAGACAAACAAGACAAATGAGTCGTGGGAGATGTCTTCCAAGAAGGGAAGTGGGTGGTGTTTGTGTGAGATCTGCGCAGGTTGGGTTTATTATTTTTTTACACGCCTACGGAAGCGGCCACTCGGAAACACAGAGTCGAATTCGGAGGCGCCGTGGCAGGTGTTGCAATTATGCATCGACTCTCGGATTCGGACAAGCAATCCATTACTACGTCGTCCCTTCTCTCTCTTTCTCTGTCTCTCTCTTCCTCCCCACTCCCCTATTTTATTATATTTTATATTATATTTTCTAAGCGGAGGGCCTGTGGGTTTTTATAAAACTATACCAAGAAATGCGAACAGCGTCCCCCCTCCACCACCAATGGCCGCCTCTACGCTCCTACCGCACGACGTCTGGCGTAGGTCCTCTGGCCTCATCACCCCACCCATGTCCACTGCCCTCGTCTCGCTGCCCCCCATAACATGCTTCGACCGCCGACCCAGTCAGTGTCTGCCACTCCCGACCACGCTACCCCTCTCTCAAGACGCGTCGGACTCTCCTCTGCAGCGGTACGATGACGACGTTGACGTCTTTGACCCTCCGTTCCAACACAAGCCATTCATACCAGATGACGCCCCTCACCTCATCGACTGGTTCGACTCCACCCTCAAACGTCCCGCTAGCTTCATCGCAGAAAAGACCTGCGAAATGGTCTGCTATCTCTGGTTCTCTTCTCCCTCTCCTTCCTCCCACATCTCATCATCCCACCAAATACCGAGTCCCCCTTACTCTCCAGAGATACCTGCCACCACCTCGCCACTCCAACTCGCTCCGTCTGCGGCCTTTGTCCAGTTCATGCACAAGCTACTCGAAACGACCCAAGTCAGCCAGTCCGTCATCGTCCTCTCGCTGCACTACATATGGCGTCTCAAGGAGCGCAATCGCTTCACGAACGGTCTGCCAGGGAGCGAGTTCCGGATAGCAGTCGCTGCACTGATGATGGCTAACAAGTTCTTGGATGAGTGAGTGCCATTTGACGCGTTTAACCCCGTGTACTGAGCGCGTCACAGCAATACCTACACGAACAAGACCTGGTCAGAGGTGTCCGGTATCGACCTCAGCGAGATCCACAAAATGGAGAGGGAGTTCTTGACCGCGGTCGACTTCTCGTTACATGTGTCTGGCAAGCAGTATGCGTCGTGGCTCAACCTACTGAAAGGCTTGGTACTCGCGAAGGAGACGGAGAGCAGAAAATGGCGTGGAATACGCGCTCGCTACTCGCGCAATGGCCGGCAGTCACAACCAATGACGTCCATGCCTGTCGCCCGCACGTATCGGTGGAGATGCCAGTCGACGTCCCACCGTGCACGCTCTACTTCCCCAATGCAACTCACAAACCCGCCTGTGTCTACGTATCACGTGACTCCGCCCCAGCACGAGCCCAGCCTGGGCACAAAGCGTTCCGCAACCGATGCATTCTCTCCGACCTCGGTTTCTTTCAAGGAGTTGCCACCTCTGAAGCGTCCCACAGGTATGACCCTGCAAATCCCTGAGAACAACTACCACAACTGCTCAAGTTCTGGTTCTTCGCCACTTGATTCTCTCTACTCACTTGCCAAAATGTCCTTGTCCTCTTCACCGCATGCACAGAGATCTGCGCAGTCAGCGCAGTCCCAACCGAGATCGCACGTGATCGAAGGCCGTCCACAAACCCTCATCGCCGCTTACCGCGCGGACCGTCCGGTCAATGTGCCTCAGGTATGATTCATTCCCAGCTCCTAGTATGCACCACGATCTCATTAATTCCGCAGAGCTTGTATTATTACTCCCTCGCTGGCTCGTCCATCAACGGTGACTCGGAGCAGCCCAAGGGGAACCGCAAGGCTAGATTGCGGTGTTACCAACCACCCCCGCAACTCCCTCCACCATCATACACAGTTCAGCAGCCACCGCCATACGTCCCTATGGATGTCCAGTCAGCCTCCGTCAGTCCACATGATTCTCATGTGACCCTTGCTGCAGCAAGACAGCCTTCACTGCCCCATTTGCACGATGCGATCTGGGCCAGGAAGTTGTCTTCTTCCAACTGCGGGTCTGCTCACACGTACACGAAGGTGTCGCCTGTGGAAAGGGACCAATCACTGCAGCTTCCGCCGCTGAGGGGGGACGGATCTTGTGCCGTTCCTTCTGCGCCGTTTGCAAATGCTGGTCCTCCCGGGGTACAGTTCTATACAGCAGCGTCTACCCCTGCCTGCCAGCACCCTCATCCGTACCCCCTCCATCATGCATCCCACCCTCGGGGCACGCCGGCATATCCTTCGCCTCATACGTGGACTTACGGCCGATGAATTCCTCGGCCCTCCTGTGCACCGTCACGTCTACTCTTTTTTCCCGTTCGTTCGGCATCCAGCACATATTTTATTACATTCATTTCTTTATAACGTGGCATTTTCTGATTGGCATCCGCATACATTCCCACTTCTGAGAGGACATGGCACCACTGCTTATTGTACTACAGTAACAGGTATCTTCTTTTTTTCATTTGTTTCTTGGCGCAACTCGGTCAGCATTCGTCATCGACTCATCATCTTCTCCGCATTTTGTTCACACTCTTTCTATCCTGTGAACCATGTCCTTCGGACCACAATCTCCACGCTCTACTGATTAGGGTATTCTACTACCATATTCTTCGGTTACCAGAACGACTATAAAGTAAGCTAGTAATATGATGTACAGCTGCATAACGGAATAAAAAACAACGCATCAGTCAGACAATAAATTAATAATGTGGATTCTTTGATGATCTTATTGTACGCGCTTCTGCAGGGTGGCTGGACGGAAGAAACAGCCCCAGTCTTCTGATATGACGACGGGTCCTCGGCAACATACAGGAATCACGTGGCATGTGCTTCAGTATACTACCGTGATCAGGAGATATAGGCTGAGTATACATGAGATCACGTTCGTGATCGCGAGTTCGGACAGGTCACGTATGTACTGTGACACGCAGCAGCTGCGGGTAAAGTTTCAGAACTCTAAAAAAGAAAAAAAACCACGGTACTACTAGTAACACGCCCTTCCGGAATTCATATGATAAGAGAGTGTGTTTCAAAGGCTAACCTTGAGGAGGTGCGGCGCGGGCCGTGTCGATTCTAGTATGTAAAAATGAGTTACAGCTTGAGAACGAGGGACGGATGACCTTGACGTGACCAGTGACAGGACACGGAACCACGCACACTCAATTGTCGACAGTTCTGAAAAGAGGGGACAGGTGTCATGCATTATACAAGTGAAAGCTGACTTAACGGTAGGAGGGGGAGAGGGGGACGTGGAAAACAGGACTCTATCGGATATCGATCAAGGGTTGCTCCTGGCCTGCGCCTGCCTGCCTGTCTGCCTAGCGTATGAATGTACTTACCATTTTTCGGTCGAATCGATTCAGGGGTTCCGGGGCTGTCCGTGTGTCAGTTTCACAAGATCATATCATGGGGCGCGGCGCGGCACGGTCACACGTTCTAATATACTCAGGAGAGAGAGAAGGCCTGGGGCCGCGCGCGCGCCGTACTGATCACTGAGTCAGCCCTTTCGACATGATGATCCTGTGTTTTTGACGCCGCTACGGAAGGTCCGAATCCGTCCGGGATCAGTGTGTGTGTGTGGTAGAATGTTGGGAGATCGACAGGAAAAAAAAAAACGGTTGAGACAGGAGCACCTGTCTGGTATGTGACGTGCGTGTGCTGGCTGCTGCTGCTGCGAGAGAAAAAAAACCGGTCAGCTTTTTCCTCGTATGTTTTTTGGGACACCGTTCCAGGCTGCGATGTGTGCCAGCTGTATGCTTTTTTTTTTCAATTTCGGTCTTTCGATGACACGACGACTCTTAGACAGCGATTTCAGACTCACCAGAAAATCCAGAAAAATCTAACATCGATCCGTGTTTCAGCCAAGTGAGGTCAACGTGGGTCGTTTGCGCTCGTGAGTCGTCACACCGTCAATTTGCAGGCGGAGAGCGGGAGCACGTGGCAGACACATGCCATCAAGGCAACTAAGGGGCATTAACGCGACCAGTAAGCACAAACTTCATCCGACTGCATGTATCATAAGAACGTGTTCTAGATTGCAGGTTCCAACTACATATGTAACATCATGGCGCGTGTTTTAGTAAAACGTCTTTTGTGTCTGGCAGGAGGTTGCGCCTGGTGACTTTTGCAATTTGATTGGACAGCGATCGCCAGCGACGATGTGTATGTATGTGCATTTCATTGTACCGAGTATACTCATCCATCCCTCGGGACTTCCGTCCGACACCACGGCGATAGTATGTACTTGTACAGCGTGTAATTTTCGTTTTTGTCTCCTTTCAGCGGTGATTGGCTGGGCCGTTCTTTTTCTTTGTTCTCCTGAGCTGAAGGTAACTTGTTTCCAAGTGGAAGCGAGAAAAGAAAACAAAGAAAACGCATATGAAAATTAATAGATGAAGTGTTTAAAGGGCGCACAACCAACTCGAGGTCGGGCCCATCGAGACTGATGTGATGCGATAGGCTGACACCACGTATATGACCTGCGATTATGTATGTACCTGTAATTAGGCCCTGGCCCCGACTCCCGGTTTCATAGCTTTCGAATCACGGGGACCAACAGCTCTTTAAGAGCAGCTATCGGAATGAGATGCGTTACATAGACTTGACGGAAGGATCCAACGGATGATGAACTTACACATACATGATGCGCCGTTAGGACCATATCATATCATATCATATCAGCTAGAACGGATGGAATGGATATTTAATATTTCTTTCGTTCGTCGCTAAATGACCTCACCCACCTGCGGGCCGCATACGCATCGATGGGCCCCCCACTCCCCTGGATGGAGCCGATTATAATAGGAGTGTGGCAGGGACCCTCGGAGTTGGACACAGCAAGTACTTAGTTGCAAGGAGAAAAGAAAAACGTGCTTGAGTAGTACCGCTCCCTTCGGACGGACCTGAGAGCTCGGTGTCTTTTCTTCTTTCTGCTTCTTCTTTGTGCTCACCTCGCATGGCCAGCACGAGGAAGCTGTAGTAAGATCGGAAAAAGCAGAACAGGGGCGAACCCTGATATGATAATACATACATAAATGTATCCGCCGCGTCACAGACAACGGCGCTCGCGTGAAATAGGGTATACATTTACAAAGGCGAGCCCACCAAACACATGAAATGAGTACACAGGAGATGATATTGATATTGACAGGATATACATGCCTTGTTGGATAAGTTCGACCGCACTTTCAAAACCTCGGGTCGTTCCGGGGGGTCGTAGCCATTACAGTAATCAATCGACATGAATAGACCGGGCTGAGAAGCCCGAAGCGTGCCGAATTGGTCAAGGATCAAGCGCTTTTGTTACAGTAGATGGGCCAGGGTCCCCCCATCCACAGGCGGTGACTCAGCAGCAACTTCTCCTATCGACGGGGTTCCTTGCGGCAACTGCAGTGTAGCAGGGACCAGGAGTGGCTGTACGACTGCGTCGTGATGGCATAATGATAGATTGTAGCGTTGGAGAGAACCGTGGCATGGAAGGCTTCCTCCAGCGTGACAGCACATTTTGGTTCAAATCAGCCGCATCCCATGGGTACTGACACTGACACGTATGTTGGCAGTCATTCCGTATGGCCTTGGCAGGCAGGGCCAGACTGTGTGCGTGAATGATAGTGGCTTGCGCCTCCTGTATAAACCAAAACGATCGCGCACAGACAGACAACACAGGGTCCGTAAAGGTCCGTAGTACTGTATCCCATGCGGTCAAGTGACAATTCGGACAAGGGAGTACCCTTCAAGTCAGTGTCACACCATAAAGATGATGTCGCCGATCTGGAAGTTCCTGACACAAAATTGAGAGCAATAAAGAAGGATAGCACACGCACAGCCGCACACGAGACGAAATTGTCAAGTGATAATGTGATGCGTTACAGTATTGCAAGTTTTGGCAGTCGTCCTTGTAACCACAAAGGTGGATCGTATGTGGAGTTTGGGATACGCTGAGATTTGAAACATACGGCACTAATAATCAAGGAATTCTAGGTTTCGAGAACGTCATCCACGGTTCTCTGTAGAGTTCTTGCATTCGCTCGTTCGGGTCGCGGTGGATATTTTTCGGAGTCGGACATACCGGTATACTCAACTAGTAGTCCTGGGTTAGTGCCCGTTTCGGGCGAGGGCACTAGACCGGTGTTATCATGGATCATATGTACATACACCTGCGATGGGGTAGAAAGTAATCAGGGTACTGGCAACGACAACGGCAACGGCGTGCAGTGGCGGCTGTGGTGACCTGTTTATGCCACGAGCGGGGGAAAGGTGGCTGCGAACAACTGACACAGGTGCTCCGTCCAAATTCAATAGGAACAAGGAACAAAGGGAAGTGGAAGTAGTGCTAGCGCGGGAAATTTGGAACAGTCCAAGGAAAACTAAATAACTCAAGGAACGTTCTGGATATATCTTTCTGGCTATGAAACCACGTATTGACATCATGCCTTAACCACGTCGCGGTGCGGCGACAAGCTCTGTGGAACTACTTGTCAAGGTGGTCACAGATGGTTTGGCGTGGCCATGCGTTGATGTCAACGGTTGGGCCGAGTATGTCGCCGGTCGCCGGTCACCACGACCCTCTTGATACTTTTCACGCCGGATCCTTTCATTACCACAAGGATCAATCATGTCATAGACAAGTGCTATATAGACGCCACGGCAGATGGCGAGGCAGGGAAGCATTCTAAAACCTGACGCGATGCCACTTGTACAAATGTGCTGAGCCGCTGATCATGCAAAAACGCTCTTATTCGAAGCCACTAGATTTGATCATTTTACGATTGTGTGACGCCTCCGAATCTACCCATCCGAGGACCAAGATGCGTCCGCCTGTTGCTGTTCAAGTTGATCAAGTGGCTGCTGTGCGAGGTTCTTTTTTAATACGGCAAGGTGGGACGATAGGAACGCCTGCGTGAAGAAATATCCAGAAAGGGCTCCCGTCACTGATTGGGTTTGAAAAACCCAGGGGGGTTGATCGTGACAGTGGGAAGAGGGAAAGGGAGGGTTGTATTGTCATGCGACGTTGTCAATTGAGTCACCGGGTATATACGTCGTTGCGACGGTGTTGGCAAATGGAGAATGAATGTTCGACAGACGATGTGGCGCAGCGGAAGAGAGTAAGGTCATATCCGCACGCAGTAGGGAGTGGTGGGTGGTGACAGACGGACGGGAACAACGGCAGACGTTGGGCATTTGTGGACATGAAAAAAAAGGGAAATGATGAAAATTAGGGTGAACAAAACTGCCACTCACGGATACCGCAGACGATTGTTTGGTTCCTGTTGAACCTCAGGAGCTTGGAGCCTAAGAGGGCTGCAAATGGGAAGCGTGATTCGAGGAGGGTGGGTCCCGCGACGTGCGAATATCGATTATTGACAAGTGGTGGGTAAGAGATGGCGGTGCAACGTGGATTTTTTAAGAAACAATTATATTAATTCAATTCTCGGATTGGTATTTCTTGTCTCGTGCGTGGCAGTCGAGCCAGCGGAGTGGTGTACGTACCTCCAGTGAGACCTGCAGTGAGGCCAGCGAACATGCCATCTCTGCGTGCTTCCTGTGGTAGCATCCACCAGCAAAAAAGGTAAAGGCAATGAGATCTTCTGCATTTCGCGGACATTGACAGAGACGATGGACTGACCTTTGTAGCCACGGCTTTCAGGCTTTCTGGTACGTCTGGACTGGTCGTGGCCATCGTCCGAATAAGTTCGAGAGAAAGAAAGGTAAATTGCAGGAAGGCGAGTTTCGTAATTGTTAGATAATTAAATATTTTTCAAAGACAAGTCCCAATTGTGTTCCGAAGTGCACGCGTCCTGGCTTCACGCGTCGTTCACTTGTCCCACCGGTTCAGGGAGAGGGCAAAGACGGTCAAGTCGAACCGGGACCATGTCGACACCGAGGAAACAACGACAGGTAACCAATTTGCAAAAATTGTACGACCAGATCCAAGGCAAGCTTTCTCCATTCTGCCCTTTACTCATGCCCCCCCAATGCTGCGCGCATAGACACGGTGAAATTTTGTATGGGCGCGCGAATAGAAAGCTTTACCATTGAATGCACCCCCTTTTTTCCGCAGAGATATCGATCAAGATCAAACCTAAGCTCAAAGATATTCCTTCGTCGACTTCCATCGATACGGCTTCCGTAGTCTCAGACCTTCATCAAATCGCATCCCTAGCGAAATCGTTCTCAGACCAGCGTCTCAAGTGGGGGAACGATACCCATTTGGCAGATTTGCTCGATCAGCAAGGTCAGTCACCCGTTCCTTTCATTGGCGGCGACCACCCTTCGGGGAAATGTCTGTCGCGCGGAAGGAACTATCCAATGACCGTTATCTGCCACCTTGCCATCCACTTAAGGGGTGAACCTATGGAACGCCTCGGGACTATTCCGACAAGATTCCGACAGCCGTGTTATTGTCGCAGCATGTATGCAACGTAGTCCCTCTTTAGCTTCTTTCGTGCAACAATGTGCCACCGCCTGACCCTTGTTTCGAAGTACGATTAGCAGGTTTCCGTCTGATGGAGGCAGGCCTGGAGTCTGAACCGAGTATCCAAGGTTTGTTCCCCTCTGGTGGCAAGGTTTTAGTGCACGTGCCTCATTCCCGTGTGTGTCGCCTTTGCAGCCCTGTTGCATATGCTGCAGGTAGCGAGCAAAACCGGCTCAGCACTCTCAGGTACGTCCCAGAATAGGAGCGGCCCTATGGTTTCGTCGTTGCTACAGCATCTTTCATTTCGTTATGGGCGTAGAGCTCGGAAATGGCGAAGCGGCTGCTAGTGTGTTGACATGTGCGGCCAAGGTGGGATCGCTTTTATCTCTCCAGTGGCGTTTTTCGGTCGTTTGGCTGACCTATAGTCCGAACAGTTTGAAGAGGCGCTGAGAAACCACAGCGATCCGGATCGCGCGCACGAGCACTCCAAGGCACGCGTCACCACTCTGTACTTTTCAAGTAGAATGGAAGCCGTGAGGCTGTTAAGCTTCTATTGGGTTATTGGGTTGATATTCATAGGCGTCCTTGCATTGGCACCACAGGCTTGGAGAGAAAAGAACGAGGGTCTCGCAATGTTCATGGCTGACAAGATCACAGGTTTGGACCCTGGGCGCAATCGCACGCATATCACCATGTGGCTCATATTATCTACCCAGACAACGATAAACAACTTGCATTGCTTTCGACCCGTGACGTAAGTTGCACTGATGAGCCTTCGGAACAGGCTTCTCACTTCGCATCTTTTCTCAAAAGCGAGAATTACTGGCAACCAAGTTGCTGGACATCGGGAAATCCATTTTGAGGACCTGTCATCAAGGCGGGAAACTCGTGGCGGAGGGCAACAGAGCCCCTGATGCCCTGAGATGGATGCAGAAGGCATTCCAGGTAATAGAGCCACTGGAGTGCACCTCCAAGTCCGAGTTAGCGGAGCTTAAGGTTCGTGCTTTCGGCATGCCTCTATTGAATTTCGTCCGCACATTGAAGGCGTGACTACTTTAGCGAGCTGTTCTCAGGAGTCTTGGTAAGCTAAATCATTCCGATTGGATCCTCAGTGATACCATGACCTACGCCATACCGGCATGCTGCTGTTAGCTCGGGGATACTTTCTAGCCTCATCCCATGATCCAGAGAACCTGACGCGGGCGGAAGTTGCGCTGGAAGAGATTATCTCCACTATTGACCCCTCAGTTGACCACGTAAGGGACTAGCCAGTACCGCTACTGGATTCTTTCCGGAGAAATCACACGTTCCCTTCAGACTAGTTCCGAATATCAGCAACTCCGCTGGATGAAACTAGCTGTGGTGAAGCGGCGAAAAGCTGGGGATACAGAGCTTCTTCATGGTAAGCCGTGCTCACCGGCCGAGCGTTACCGCTTATGGATGAACTATCCTTATGAACCACTGCGCACTGACTTTGCATCAGCCCTAGAGTCCATTATTGACACCATGACCTTTTCTGACAGCGACTTGTCCGAGTTAGTAGAGTTCTCGCCGGTATGCTTCACTGACTGATTTCAGCAATGAAACAGCATTCTCTTGGAGCTTCGCTCCCTTTCCCCTCAGTAGTAAGTATGAAGTGGATGACGCTGTGGCGTTCAAGTGACGTTCTCCGCAGTGATGTCGTGACTTTCACGATCAAGCGCTGCCTCTGGCGCGCGTTGGACACGTCTGCAAGTGTCACTTGCATTGAAAAGTTGCTTATATCACTGCTTTTCCACTGCTCAAAGGGGGACGATCACGGGAAGGCGATGAAGGACTTGGAGGAGTCGTTCCAAGGTAAGTAAAATCGTTCCCGTGAGAAGGGCCTACAACGTTATTTCTGCTTGGCCGTATCAGAAGTTGTCAAGTCGGATATTGAACTTTCAAAGGCAGCTGCTAGCGCTTGTCTGACGGTAGGTCTCTAAGTTCACTCGAGCACACGGACTCTTGACTTGTTGTGCTTGAAATAGCTGATATGGCAGTATGGTGACCGCCACTACCATGGTTCACGGTGGTTGGAAGCAGCCGATTGGTTCATATGTGGCACCCATGCCGTATTCTCAGGTTTGGGACCCTCATGCACCTCCAAGTGTCTTCGCAAAGCTGCGTTGTGTTACATTCAACAAAAAGAGTTTGCAAGGGCGGCATCTGCCGTCAAACGGTGCCCCGTAAACGGTGCCACGACCCGTTATGTGGTATTTCTGATTGCTGTGCATCAAGGTTTGTACTTGATAAGGCTACATGCTTTACTGTGGCGTTACTCAAAAACGGATATAAATGATTATCAGGTCTGGAAGATGAAGGTAGGACACGGACCCACCATGAATATTCTGATACGTCGTTGATCTGACTATTGGGTAGCTACCAGGGCCGTGAGAGAAATGGTTGAAGCTGCTGATTTCGATCGAAGAATGCTCCTGCTGGCATGCCGGCTTGCGCATGATTGCGACATGAAGCATCTACTTTTATCAGTGCTTATGGCATTATCAGATACCTTGAATTTCCGCAACGACGTGGAAAACCTAACAGAAGCTATGATACTGATACGGTGTATCATTAGATTGACTCTGAAACTCCTCGGACAGCCTGGCGCCAACATGTAACATTGCCTTACTTCATCTATTCAGTGCCTATAATCACTAACCTGGCAGGCCGCCCCTCGTCAAGACGTTACTGAATTACTTCAAGAATGGTTCGTGAGCGCTTCAGCACCTTTTCTTTGCCCGAACTTCGTCCCCGTTCTTCAGCAAAGGCTCTCGTTGAAACCGTCGCCTGCGAGAACGTCGCACTGGTGATCCGGGACTTGTCATGGCTGTGGCGTACTGCGTATAATTGTGCAATAGACGGATGTTCCAATTGGGACAACCACGGCGAAGAAGTTTCCAATGCTTTTGATATTGCAAGACAGGTGGCGTACATTTTGTTTCCCGGATTTCCACATGCTTGTGTTTATCCTTCTAAAACTGTGCTAGCTACTCGAACTTTACGTCGCCAAGACGCTGACGGAGGTTGAGCCCTCCACGTACGTGTATATTGCGAATGCTTCCTTCGCTGCCACCTCTGGGCGAGGTCAGTACCGATTTTCGGACGTTTGCTGTATGATGCTCAGGGACCCTTTTCATAAGTCATCCTAGTGCGTGAACGGCTATCGGGCGCCGATGCTGTAGAGGTGTGTGGCGGAAAAGTTCAACACAGGTAACTGACTGTCCTGCAGCCCGAAATCCTGCGGGGCCTCTCCGCAGAGATTAAGTCGTGTACAGGCAGGATCGCCGGTCTACTGGACAAGGTTCCTCCAGCCGATCGGTCCCATCTCCAGTCATTCTTGCACTTTCTGCGCGTCTTCCGCGTTGAATCCGCATCACATCTCGGAGAATGGCAAACAATCCTGGAAACGATCGAAGTGCGTCATTTTTTATATATGGCGTGGACGTGGTTGAGAAAAATTCCGCCACATAGGAGGCTACACGTGATGACCACCAATCTCTTGTCACCTATGAAGCAATCGGTGACGTGCTGGTATGTGCGCAAGTTGGAGATTCTAGACTTTGGTTTCGGCACTGACACGTTACCTAGTGGGAAAACAAGAACTGTCCCATTAACGGCATGATGCAACGTTTTCACGCTTCTGAAAGTACGCTAACTACTTCACGCAGTACTCTATGCAGCCCTTGAGGTACGCAAGCTCCTGTTCTGGGTGCTCTGATGCTGGTGTCTGACCTTCGCCACATCTGCAGGCCATCTTACACACATGCCTCGCACACGGCCAGCTGTCTTTGGACAAGTTTTCGCGATGGTTACGATCTATATGCAGCATCCTATTGGCCAAAGGATCCGGGGCTGATCGGTCTAAAGCCATTCAGTACTTCGACCAGGCGAATGCAGTTCTAGAAGAGCATGGCGACCTAGCAGAAAACGGAAACCCTGTGGGTATCTGAGAAGAGTGAATCTACGTTCCTGACCACTTCTGCCCTCCCCCTCCCCCCATCAAAGCTCTATCCGACAGATGAACGACTATGGCTCCTTAGCACCGCCTACAACACGGGAGTGGAGTGCTTGCAGTCCGTCACCCACGTTTTTGTCCTTGACTTTGCTGCCACACCCCTGTCTTTGATATGATTCAGTGCATCCCTTGTCGACGAGGCTAGACGGTGGTTCGAATGCGCCACCGTCCTCTGTCGGTTTGTTCCGAACGGTAAGGCTCGTGCAGAGAAGGTGCGTGAAATGGTGTCATCAGTCTTTACACTTATCGCGGGTCCCGTTGCAATAGATATCTGAGACATATACCGACCTCCTGGCGCGCTATACAAGAGGCTAGACGATACCTACTGCGTCTTGGACACATCACACTAACGTGTGAATGCCACGCACCCTCTTCCCTTTTTACCTCCATGTTCAGCCACACGCACTTGTCGTTCTCGATATATGTGACGAAATAGAATCCATGAGGATATCATCATTGCTGCGCGAAGTCCCTAAGGTGATACAGCAGGACGCGGCCCTTATTGTTGCCTATCGCGAGATACTCGCTTCCTATGGAAAAGTCCATGGAAGTGACGTGAGCGAGAGGTGTTTTGCTCGTTGGCCAATTGCCATAGACCGTCAGAGACGGAAGGTGGACCTATGGAACGGTGATTAGTCTGGATGAATGTAAGAAGCGTAAAAAAATGAGATGCAATACCAAACGTAGCTGGTCTCTTTTGACGTCGCTGGCCATGGCAAGCAACTGCGCATCGTGGTTATATCGTAAACACGAGATGTTCGTCGTCAAGTTGCCTATCGTTTTGAGAGGTTTTGGTTTTGAGTCTCCACCTAAACTTCGAGCGTTGTAAACGTTGACAAGGCCGATATTCGACCTTATCGGTCAGGTTTAGCACCTTTTACAGTACAGAGGAAGGAAAGAAAAAAAGAGTAGGCGGTCGTACTCACCCAATGGACAGATAATTGCCCTGTTGGTCACCGCTCATTATTCTGCTGCCGAACCCACCCTCGTCCTGCCATCGCCTAACACATTTGCGTTGTCGAACGTCCCACACGTACACCTGCGAGTCCTGAGTCAGACTCAGGAGCTCACCGTCCTGTACCCTAGACCACCACAACGACTTGATGGCTGCGTTTGCCTTGAGTCCCGCCACAACCTGCGCTGATCCTGAGCGCCAATCGACGAGATGAATGTAACCTCGGCGGCCTGCTACAGCAAGGACATCACCATCGGGGCTGAAAGCGCACGTCTCCATGCTGGCATCTTGGTTAGCCGACGAGAATGTAGTTCCCCAAAGCCCACGCGGGGAACGGTGGGACGCTCCAGATTGCAAGTCGTAGGTGTAGTAGAAGGGGCGTGGACCGGTCATGAAAATGGAAGAGCCGGATGGGTGGAAAACGGCATTGGTAATGGGAAGGGAAGGAACGTGAAGAGTTTGTGCATGAGGGTTCGTCAGACCATCGACCTGATAGAATGGAAAGAGGGGTAAAGGTGACAACGTCAATATGAAGAAAAGGGGAAGAGAAAAAAAAAAGGAAAATGGGGAACTGAAAACGTACATGGAAAAGCCTCAAACGTCTGTCTGCGCTTGCGGTCAGGAGAACGGGGATTTGAGGGGAAGGGTGGAACTGGACAGCTTTAATTTCACCCTCTGCGGGAGCTGCCTGGTTGGCGTCGCGCAGACGGTCGACTGATATCACACCCTGGGTCAGCACCCTCGATTTTTGCCCTGCCGATATGCCACCTGTTGATGTTAGCAGGTCAGGGAGGATATCTTCGATAGTGTCGTCGGCATCGGAGTCAGAACCAGATGATCTCCTCCGTTTTGATGGATGCAGCTTTTTCCGTGCCTTTGTTGCCCACTCCGGGGTTGGGTTGATACGTTCGAATTGACGACGCAATTTGCGTTCATACTCTCGACCGCTGACCGTATCCTCTGAAGGTGCATCACGGAGTTTCCGAAGACGACTGTGCGCAGTTAGGGATACCTGCAAATTTGCGTCATCAGGGTCCACCCATGCAGGTGCTTTACGGTGGCGTTGCGTATCCTCTGCGGAAGTGGTCTGGTCGTGTTCTTCGGTGACGATATCGGGTATACTTTCGATCCCCTGAGGCGTATATTCGATTCCCTCTGTTTCTTGACCACTATTTTCTTGATCGTCGTCGCCTTCGCCTTCGCTGTGGGACTCCCTGATACTCAAATATGTCGCGTCCGGAGCAGTACCGCTGTCGGAACTTGAGGGTGCCGCACCGTCATCAATGAAAAACAGCTGCTCAACCGAAGTGGAACGTCTTGGTTGTAAGATCCGGAATGTTTTTCCGTAGAAAGGGGGCCACATACATCTGAGTCCAGCATGTGTTCCAACTCTCTCGAGTCTGCCCCTGCACCTGGCTCTTCTTCGTCGGAAATTACGAATCCAGCCTCAGCTTCCAATGAAGTCTTTGTCTTCGACGAAGAGGAGGATGGAACATAAGGAACACCGAATAGCATGCTTTCCAGACGTCTTTCTTCATCGTCTTTGTTCGCGTCGTCTGTGAGTGCGGCGAGATGATTGGAACCGAGTGGTCGTACAGCTTCTGCGTCTTGTGCAAGTTTTTGGCGTTTTCGAGCGTGTTTGGGCATTGCGGTGGCTACCTCCTCGATCGGAATGTGCTTTGGAGTTGGTATGAGGCCAGGCTGTTGCACTCACTCGGTGCTATCGAGTCGGTGGCTGTGCAAAAAAAATCAACCGAAGGTGATTTCATCTTGCTCGCGAGTTCCTTGTGACGAGTGTTACTACTAGGGTGATGCACTTCCCCTTAAACATGGGTGTTATATTACTATGCTCATTCATTCGATCCGCGTGTTAGGGTTCTGAACCTGCATGAGATTGCTTGGTTACACGCCCAAGATCCTAACTGCCATGACATGCTATCGTGTGGTTTGCAGTTTGGCAACCCGTCTCTTCGCACCCTGATCAGTGACGTCCTGGAGACTGGTTAATGTGCAGCACGCAATCCCAAAAGTTGCTCCACGTGTGAAAGCAGACGTGCAGACACGTCACGGCCGCGACGGGCCTTTTGCTAGCCTGCGACTGTCAACTTCGATTGGCGGTCGCTGGGGTGCATAAAAGGCGTGCATGTCAGATCTCTCAGTCAGACTGCCCTGTTTCTCGGCTGTTGCGTGAACGGTGCTGATTCATACGGTGTGGTATCACTGATCCCGTTTCCCAGCAGACGCAGCTGCACTGGGCCATCACGAGGACTGAATTTGTTAGTCGGTGTGCCAAGCCAACGACCTGCGCGACCGCTCCAGCCCCAACCTGCATTGCACAGTCTCAGTCAAACAGGTTAAATTGTCAGACAGAATCACAGGCTACTTGTTGGTGTATAGACCGAAAACCGGACAGAGCACAGTTAAGTATTGCATATTCGTAATATGCTGGGAGTGGTCAGGGATGGTGTTGACTACTTAGTCTAGGCGCGCGTCTCGATCCGAAATCGTTCAACGATTGCGAGAGAGACAACTTGACAAGGCGTAAGGAGTACGACACGTGCTCGTCAGCGTCCGACAGACACCAACACACGAAACTAACGTGACGCTGACATCGTCTGAGCAGACAGCAAACCAAGTTTTCTCACTTCCTAGCTCGCCAGACGCCAGACGCCACACGTACCTAGTTTCTGTCTGTTTAAGCTTTTTCTTAGTGCACATATTCCATCAGACTACAGCCAGGCAGATAGTGACACCGTCCAAGTCCGCGGCCATCTTCTGAATTTGCTACCGACGAAGTTTATTTTTGTGTAGATTATTGCATCGAAATAATTCGCATCATTAATTAGCTAAGCACCCGGCGCCTGTGATCGCGATACCCCACCGGCTGTGACAGGACTCCTTCGTGGTCGGGCTTCTGTCTGGGTTTTTTCGCCGTCTTTTCGCTATTCGTGTTTTATTCCTTGTCTTTGTCTGCTGTCTTTCTGACACTTGCTGAGAGAGCTCTGTCGATTTCCTTGCTGTTACGATCTGTACATTTCGATCCTGCCAGATAATGGGTGCCTGCTTATCGTCAGGGGGAATGGACGCGGAAGACAGGCAGCGGCACCTCCAAGTTGAAAAACAACTCAAAGAGGTCTGTGTCGCATGCTCTTGGGCGCTTTGTATTGACACCATCACTTTCCAGGCAAAGGCAAAGATGGCCTCTCAGGTCAAGGTGGCAATCACTCCGACTGGCTCGACCCTTTCCTATTCGCTGATCAACTTATGCTAGGTGCTCTTGCTTGGATCGGGAGACTCGGGGAAGTCCACTGTCCTCAAGGTATGTATATCCGCCTGTAGTCTTCGGACGCCATCAATCTCACAGCCCTCGCTACAGCAAATGCGCTTCATACACAGGGTCCCCTTCTCCCCGGAAGAGATTGAGTCGTATCGACAACTAGTATTCAACAACCTCATAACAGGGATGCTCTACTTGTTCGATGCAATGGAACATATGGAATTGGAGGCCGAAGAGGAGAATCTACCTTACGTGGATATCATCCGTAATGCTAGCGACTTGCGAGACCATGAGCCATTCCCGACCACGTATTATGACCCTCTTAAGAACCTTTGGGGGGACAACGGTGTCCAAAAAGCATACCAACGAGGCAACGAAGCCGCTTTGCCAGAAAAGTATGTCCTTCTTTTAGGGGTCTGTCAGAGCAACTCTTCATTGCATCGTTGGTAGTCTTTCATATTTTTTCCCGTGTTTGGACCGCCTTTTCGAATCGTCGTATCAACCCACCGAACAGGACATCGTGCAGTGTCGTGCACGCACCATTGGCATCACCGAAACCACCTTTCAACTAAAGGACCACGAGATGCTGATGGTCGACGTAGGAGGGCAGAAAAGCGAGCGAAGGAAATGGATTCACTGTTTTCAGGATGTAACGAGCATCTTGTTCCTCGTTAGTCTAAGTGGTTACGACCAATGTCTAGTGGAGGATCGCGACGCGGTGAGTCACTTAGCCTTTTGCACGTCGCATGCACCTGTAACTCTCGCACCTAGAATCAAATGCAGGATGCCATGACCATCTGGGACTCGATATGTCATTCGCAATGGTTCAAGCAAACCTCAATAGTGAGGTCTTTTCCTTCTGTCTCTCCACTTCTCACTAAACGAGGCATCCTAGATATTATTTCTGAATAAAGACGACCTTTTTAGAAAAAAGGTCGCGCACTCTGACATCAAAAACTTTTTTCCTGTAAGACCTTTCATCATAGTCACCGGCACTCTTCGAAACGGAAATTGTAGGACTATGAAGGTGAACCCGGTGACGCGAAGGCTGGCCGGGATTACTTTAGGAAGCGTTTCATTCGACTTTCGCAAAAAGCAGGCCGCTCCAGTGAGCGGGAGATATACGTACAGTACGTGATTCCTCATTGGCTTAGCCTCGCCACTTTGACCGCGCCGTTTCCAACAGTACAACTACGGCCACAGATACCGCCATGCTGCGGGTGGTCATGGCCGCAGTCGAAGGTTCGTCTTTAATTACCTCGATGCTTGACCCTTATCGCTGACTTTGTTCCCAGAGTAAGTCCATTTCCTCTGCCCACCTACCTGTTTCTGTCTCTGATTTATGCATCCCCTGCTTATCCTTTGCTTTACCTCATCATTCCCACCTCCACCTTTTATAGCACCATTCTTCGCACCAACCTCGAAGTCGCGGCACTAATTTGACTTCCTCCCCTTTTCTCCGCAATGTGAAACTACCGCTTGCGTGAACTTACAACGGTCATTAATAACGCGCTTCCCATTGTTCGGGTATTTTGGCATAATTCCCACGCTGCAACGACCTTGGTGGAACTCTGAACATATTTCTCATCTACTGGACTACTATTCTACATGGATGATATTGCGTACGGCTGTCGGTCATCATCGGCTTCTCTACACGTGCAAACGTGAATTGGGATGGAATCGTTGATCAATAAAACGTTGTTTCCCTACCTCCTCTTGTGGTCACGCTACAACGCTATCATCAGCAAGAATGTGAGTAAGAAACCCCGGAACTTTTTCACATCGACTAACCCCTTCTCACAGATCCAGGATGTGATACTGTGATGGGTTTGGTTACCTGAGTAACCCTGATCGCGTTAGCTTCCTTCCCATTCCGAGGATGACCGCAACCTTTTCATACACGGGCCCTTTTTCCTTACCGGGCCGCCGTTAGCGCCGCACGATTTTTTTCATCACGTCCTTGCTTCACGTTGTATTTCCATCTTTTTTCTAGTCGTTCTTTCTAACGAGAGCACCCACATACTGTACTTGTCACGCACCTCTTATTTCTCCCATCTGTCTCCCCAAGGTCGATCTCGATGTACTAACTCTATTCACGATGCCAATAGGATCTATGTACACACAATTTTTTAGCCCTCTATCCAGAATCGATCTTGACGTGAGAGGATACATCATGGTCAGAAGTTCGGGGCCATCGCAGCAATCCCGAGGGAGCGAATGGAAGACACGCCTTTACGTGCCATATTATTTTCAGACTTGAACCTGAAATTCAAAGGTCGAACCGCAGCCTCGCCGCCGACGTCGGGGGTTGACGAAATTCTTAACGCGTAGTCACGCATGGTCACGCATGAGAGAGTGGTATTTAGTACAGTGTTCACGCTCAAAGTTCAGTCGGATTGACAAAGGGCCGATAAAGAGTCCTTATGCATACCGCAGAGTACATCGTCATTGTCATTAGACCAAATATATACAGTTATCCTGTCGTAAGAGCCGGTGTAGTGGGTCTTTTGCCAGCGTGCTGGAAACTCCTGAACCTTTGGCCAGGGCGGCGCCGTGTCTGCAAGTTCGGTAAGTTGCGTATCGTCATATGGCTTGGTGTCCGAGATCGTGAAAGTTCTCCGATATGTCGTGTTTAAACTGACCCTGCCAGACTTATTGGTGACTTGTGCGGAAGGGTTCGGTTACTGATCGTCGTCTGATCGTCTGATCGATGGCCACGTCCGACGACGGGTCATATGTCGGCTGAGTAGTAAGGTAGTAAGTAAGTAGCAGGACCCGGATCACGGACTGTTGCTGTCTGAAAAAGGATTGACGCCGGTAGAGACGTCATCGGTGATCTCTTTTTTATCCCGTTCAAGTTATGAGACACTTGACATGTCTATAGTTAACGCTCCTTGGAGTGTCGATGGAGCTGAGGCTCCGGCGTAGATGTGGAGCGTACAACTTGACTGGTAGGGTACGTATCATGCGACAAGGTAACTGATTGCGGTGATCGCAGAAATTAGACTCCGCCATGTCCTGAACTCGCCAAAGCGGAACTAAGATACGCCGACGCCCATGTTTTAGCAAGACCTCGAATATCGCAGCAGGGCTAAACGAGCTGAGCATATCCACATCTCCATAAAGATACTTTCGACACTTGCAAGCAAGAAAGTCGGTTGTGTTCGACGCCAGATTTTATCTTATCAGTTCCGATTACGTAAGGCATTTCTACCTGTTGGTAAAGTCGACCGACGACAGTGCGGTCGACTGTTAAACATGGCGGAGGCACTCTTCTCGTTATTATCGTTGCCAGCAAAATCCAAAGGATTCACCGCATACCAGTACACAGTCGTCGATGAGGGGTTGGCATCTTCTCGCCCAAACAAAACCCCCCGTTTAGATGCCGACTCTGACCCCGGTTCTGCCTCTAGGTCTCGAGATCTTGTCAAGGGAAAGTCGGTAGAGAAGGACGGACCGCTGACGGTGGAGATACATGATTTTGTAGGTGAGCAGATCATCTTCTATCGATGGGGGGATCTTGCCTTGCTGAACGTCCACGGTGGATTTTCCTATGGCGTAAGCGCAAGCACTGGACAGCCTCTGTGACAACTCGCTTGCGAGACTCAAGTTCTGTTTGAGGGTTATATTGACAAGAGAATCGAGAGATATTCTTCCGACGACATACGAAGGTGTCTTCAACGATTGTCGTGTAGTGGTTTGTGCGGGTGTGAAGGGAGCGGCTCTCTATAATGTCTTGGTCATGGAACTCGACCGATCTTGCTGTAACTTGCGAAATGAACTCGGAAAGGCCGTGGAAGACCAGGATTCCATCGATTGGTTGAATCGTTTCGTACAAGTCTGTGCATGGTTCGAAGGACAAGTCGTCAGTTCAACCTGTCTCCCAACTACAGCGTCACCATATGCTCATGCTTTCTGGCTTCCTTTTTGCCTTTCCCCCCTTTCCCTTCATAGATGCTTATCCGAGCGCTACTAGCATATCTCGACCGCGCCTATGTTCTCAAGACTCCGGGGCTTTTGAATATTCAGTATGCGAATTCACATGAGATGGATCTTTCGTTCGTATCAACTGAAACCACTATAAAGCGATCTCGCTTTCACCTCTTTCCGGCGGCATGTGCTTGACTATACGAACATCATCGACCTTATCCGGGCGGGCGTGCGCGACTGGCTGTCTTGGGAGAGAAACGAAGGGTCAGTATCCCAACAGTCCTGCTAGCTGTTCCCACAATCTTATCGAGCAATATGGACTTCTAGCACGGAAAATACTCGTCGCGTATATATCCGGGACCTCGTGACGCATCTCGTCAATCACGGCGCTTACTCTGTCATTTTCGAGCGGTTCGTGGGCGAACAGACCCTAGCATATTTTTCAGAAGAAGCCGAGAAGAAGATTCATCAACTGGGCTTTACGCCAGAAAGGTTTCTCGAGCACGCAGCCCGGCGCGTTGCAGAAGAACGTGAGAGGGCACTGGTCGTTTTCCAGCCAACGACGGTGAGTCTGGTAGAGCGTACCGCGAGACGCGGACTCCTGGAAGGAAGGCTGGACTGGCTTGCGAGTGGAGGTGTGGTCTTTTTCTGTGTGCGGGACTTGTGATTGACGGGTCTTTTTTTGTACAGCTATCGAGCCCCTCATGAAAGCTAGAGCGGCTGACCAACTTAACACGGCATACACAGAATTCACGGCTGTGGAGGGACTTAACATACTATGTCGAGAGTTCAAAATATATGTACAGGTAGGATTGGGTCTCTTGTGGAACGAACAGCCTCCTCACCCAGAGACAGAATGTCGCAGCGAATATCATTGAAGACACTGAACATGAGGACGCGATGGTCGAAAGGCTGCTTGAATTCAAAGTCTTTTGTGACGGGGCGCTTCAGACCGCATTCGTTGACCCTCAAACGAAACAACCTAATCGCGAATTCTCCTACGCACTCACAGACGCTTTCGCATATGGGTTCAAAGTACGGAAGAACAAGCCTGCCGAACTGATCGCGAAACATCTGGATCGTCTCATGCGGCGTGGTCAACGAGACATGTCGGACCTGGAGTTTGACCAGTTGCTGGATTCGGTGCTTGGGTTGTATAGGTATACAGATGACAAGGACGTGTTCAGGACGTTTTACCATCGTGCGCTGGCAAGGAGGCTGCTTTTGGAACGTAGCGCGTCGGACGACTTTGAAAAGGCGATGCTAAAGAAATTGAAAGAGAGTCCGTGCCATTGTTTTTTCTGCGGTCGCCGATTGCGGGTTGACTCGAAATGCTTTCTTCAGAGTACGATCCGGAATTTGGCATGGGCGACCACATGTTTAACGACTTGGCGCTGTCGCGGGATCTCCTGTATGAACATCGCAGTCGTCTTCCAGAGGGCAGCCCGCAGCGTAATCTATCTGTTATGGTGCTTCAGAGGAGTCACTGGCCGTTCGCGTCTCGGAAGAAGGATGTAGATCTGCCCCTTTGGGTACGTCGTTGACCCTGCCCAATATGCTCGCCTCCACTCACACAAAGTTGATATTTCGTCTGACAGATGCAGTCTGCGCTCGCCGCTTACGTTGAATTCTATAAAAGCAAGCACCAAGGACGCAAGCTGGACTGGGACCATTCCATCGGCACAGCGACGCTCAAATCACGGTTTTCATCTGCCACGAAAGACTTGACGGTCAGCCTGTATCAAGCAGTCGTGCTGCTTCTTTTCAATGAATCTGTGGAGCTTGGGTACAAGCAGATCATGGAGGCCACTCGGATGGGTTCGTCGTTCTTCTATACTACTGCACACTGATCTGGCCCATACTAACTCCGTTGTTTGTTTTACTAACCTGTGCAGACGAAGGAGAGTTGAAGCGTACACTGCAGAGTCTTGCCTGTGCAAACAAGAAGGTACTGAGGAAACAACCCGTAGGGAAAGACGTCAACGAAACCGATGTCTTTTATTTTAATTCCGAGTTCACGGACCCGCGTGCCAAGGTACACATCAATTCCATTCAGGCTAAGGAGACGGTATGTGATTTCGTTTATTCTCCGTGGTCTCGTGTGGACGCGTCATCATATACGTTTTCTTCAGCCCGAAGAATCGACGCGCACACAGTCGCATATCGATAGTGACAGAAAGCACTACCTCGACGCTGCCATCGTGCGAATCATGAAGGCGAAAAAAGAGTTGACGTATGAACAGCTTAAAACACAAACGATCGAGGCTGTGAAGAATCATTTCGTGCCCGAGGTTAGCGTGATCAAGCTGCGCATCGCAGGATTGGTGGAACAGGAATATCTGAGGCGGGACGAACATGACATGAATAGGTACATTTATGTCGCTTGAATTGGTAAACAGTCTCCCTCCGTTGTCGTAAATCAACGTATAGGAAATGACTGTGGAGGGAACTCCTCGGACGAGAGGGGCGCTCGACGAGCTGTTCGGAAGTGAGGCCCAGTGAAAACTGGACATGACCTGGTGTGACCTGGTGTGATGAGATAGGACTAGCCATGGAAGTCAGACTCTTGACATCACACCAGCTCGCACCTGGCTAGTAAAATGAGAAAAATGCAGTATGATGGGGCACAACCCCATCTGATGCTGTAGGATAATAGTTCTGGATGTAGTACTGGCTCACATCAGGTCATATCCTGTGGAGTCCAGTGGATCTCATGTAAAATGACTATATGTGAGGAAATATGAGATGGCATTACAATGTCACACCCACTCATATATTTACATATTCTCACTTCCTGCTGCCAAAACTATGAGATGTGCTCAAAAACAACTGTATTAAACTCTAGGTACGGCGGACGTGAGATGGGATGCAGGAAATTGACACAGAGTTGGATGCAGGGGATATATTGTATCTGTGAATTGTTGCTCACTTTGGTGTTTGGAGAGACTGCTCAATCCTGTGAAACCAAATATGTAGCTGCACGGTTCTGAGCTTGTTAGTTGGGGAGTGGACATTACATGTAAGTGTAGGCCAACAACCATGATTGGCATCAGACTTGGGAGTGCCAGCAGGATTTGTGATTGTACTGAGTCAGCTCAACATGGCACCCACGTTGCCAAAGTACAAAAATTGAGTCTTGTTTGTTGCACGATGCTGAAGAGAACAGACAGGATCATCAAGAGTACAGACAGGAGTACTGGTAGCAGGTGCCAGGGCAACACAAGTCACTGCATGATGAAGTCTGGGAATGGGGGGGAGTGACAACACTTGGTGGCCTTGCACAATGCAGGTCAGCCACCTGCACTTCCAATGAAGCATGAGAATACCAGAGATGTACTGTATCATACCATTAGGGACCAATGCTGGCCATTGCAAGTATCTGCAGACCATCTATCGGGACTGCATATAGCCTGTATGCACTGAACTGTAAGTGAGTACTTACCTTCTGGAAGTGATGGCACTATGGAAACCATGATTGCAGACTGTTGATGAATACATTAGTTACCATGAAAGTGAAAAAAGCTCACTGGAAGGGACATTATCATGATACAGTGGAATGGGGAGGGGTAAGAGCATGCAAGGAAGTGAGTTGAGGCGGGGACACAGGAAGTGGCATGGTGAGGTCACATGATCTGGTGGCAGTGATCTATAACATGTACACACACAGCGAGGAGAGAGCACATGTAGTGCATAGTGTAAAATACACAGCCAGATGGTGTGTAGATTAGACATAGCATAGCAGAGACACAGACACAAGCACAGACACAGCACAGTGTGCAGCCCAAAAAGGAAGACATCACATTGATTATTGACTGCATCATATTTTTCACATCTGTATCCTATCTCATCACACTGGGTCACACCAGGTCATGTCCAGTTTTCACTGGGAGTGAGGTTTGAAGTATCCTGACAGCATCAGTAGCATCACGATGCCTTGAACTAGGACTCGGAGGAAAAAATGCTTACCCAGAGAACTTGAGTTGGCAAATTCACATATGCAGCTGAGAAGACTTGCACTTTATGTGATTCGATGAACCATCCAAATTGTAACTGTGCATCAGGTACCTGAGTGGACTCTCGTTAGAGCAGCATACTATCAGCAGGCATCTGCAAATCCCAGATTCACTGTGCAGTGCTGTACAGCCAACCACAGTGAGTGACAGCGACGACAGTGTGACAGATAGGTCCCTACCTGTGCAGCCGAGGTACAGACCTGTCACATTACTGTACAGCTTTACATATATTTTTAATTCCATTGATCTGCCACATTTAGACACATGTATATATATTTGCTAGTCTTGGCATTGCTGAGAAGCTTCTTGAAGCCGTCACAACAGTTGGCTGGGTTAGCAAGCCTTGACAGCAGTGTACAGTGATCAATGCTGCCACAGTGCTGTACAGTGCTACCCAGACCGGTACACGGGCAAGTCTGTTGGACAGTTCCATACAGTACACGGAGTTACTACAACATTGGACAGTGCTGAGTAGAGGGTGGGGATCTGGCAAGCCCTTGACAGTACCTTGCAGTGCTCAAATTTGGGCCACAACTACATACTTGTGCTCAATCAACTGCAGAAAACAAACTGGATATCATTAGAAATGCGGATGTAAAAATATGTAGTGTAGGAGTTGTAGAGATAATTCACACTATGGAAGAGGACACTATAGTATCTCGACTCAGTCCAGGATGGGAGCAAATTCATTCCTCGTACGCTCCATTGGTTTATGTTTCATAACATAACCAGTCCTAATGGACGCAAGTTAGATACTAGTAGTCAATTCGAACAGATACATACATTCCTGATTGAGCCCAGTCTGTGAGCAGTGCATTCAGTTTCGGACCATGGTGGGGGTGATCGAGAACATCTAATATCATTTCGTTTAGTGCAGTATATGCTTCATCAATGTCCTGCGAATTGACTTGTGCTGAGTTGTCAATTCCATGTTTTCTGAAGGACGACAGCAATGCATGGACCTGCAAAACCATCAGAAATGAGTCAAGCTTCGGCTGGTGGCTTACCATTGCGACAACAAGCACCAACACTCTGTACGGACATATTCCTGGAATTCTGTGAACTGGCGGAGACATTTAGATGAATTACTATAGTAGAATGCAAGGCATATGTTTTTAAGAGCCCTGTGGGCGAAGTTGCTTGCTCTGCCCTGCTGTCTGGGTTAGGTTATCAAAGAAGAGAGGTGATGATTGGCTTACCTGGCTGTCAGGCTCCCCATGCAGATATCTCGCCATATTTAAGAGATCATTGGCCTTCTTCTTCACTGCTGCGATACGTTGCTCCTCTGTCTTGGCAGTTGTTGGTGGGTAGAGGTCATAGTCAGCATGTAGGCTCTTGATCACCACCTTCTTGAGGTCGCTGTGAAAGGTCAGAATATCATTGAAGAGCTTATGTTCTATTGTCAGCCCTGATTGTGCTTCCTGAGACTTGCACTCACCAGCCTGCACATGTCGAGTTTGTGGGTCGGATAGTAGCCTACAAATCATCAGTAATATTTTCACAAACGGGAAGATACTTTACCAGCTTTGACCTCCCAGCCCTGGGCTTCAAAATGGGCAATCACCTCCATGAGAACCTCCCAGCACTGGCCACCCACCGCATCCTCGAGTCGGGGGAATGCATTTTCAACAGCGACATACAGTCACATGCGAGCCTTGGTGAGATTGAGAAGCTTTGCCCAGAGAGGTGGATAGAATGCTATGAGCATAGGCTTAATAGGAACGGTGCCTTTTGCATTCCTAGAGTATCTCCCACAACGCAGTTGATCCTTGGTGCTATCACCCTTGGGATCGATCACATCTTCTTCTGGCTGTTCTGGTGGTTCCAGGCATTGCCTCTTCGACGATTGAAAATCTTGTGAATCGCCAGTACCTGCCAGGGAATTTGGGGAGGGGGAGCGATGACGACAATTGGTGGTGTGATGACGTTCAAGCAGATCGTAACTTACTCTGGCCTGCAGTGAGGTTAGCCAACTGGAAACATTGAGAAGATTAGGGACTCCCCCTCTCATCCCCAACACGGTGTGAAAGTTTCTCTGAGTTGCTATGGGGGAGATGGGGCGATGTTGGAAAGGGTTCACTAGGGGGGGGAACTGCAGCGGCTTGCACCTGTGCACAGGAAACATGGGGAGTAACCCCGCGTTTCTGGGGGGGAGGCTGCTGACGGGAACTAGCAGCCATCACTCGCTGGGAGCTAGGCAGTTGAAGCGGACGGATGGTCGACTGTTGGAAGCCAGATGGTGTGGCACAATTCTGGATGACAAATGTTTGGATTGGTTGGATTGCCTTCTGCTGGACATAGGAAGATCGGGGGGGTGTTGAGTGGTATAGAGTGGTGCATTGGGTCGTTTCAGGAACAGAAGCTGCCGCCCTCTCATCAATGTATTCTTGGAATCCATTTGCAGCAGAGTCACCACTGCGAGAATGCAAGCTGGCATTCTCAGTATCTAGTATGTCTTCTAGTTAGTATGTAACTTATCCTATTCAACAACATGTACCAGACCGAAAACCAATGTCATCGCCATCTAGTAGGTTGGTATCACGATTGACATCATGAAAATGGAAGGTAACCTTTTGCTTACCTTCCCTTGCATGACAGTAGAGTTTCTCTGACTCCGATTCGGATAGGAATCCCTCCGGTTGACAAGGTGAATCAGGCGAGGGTGAGTTGCTGGGTTTCCGAATTTGAGGAGGTGAGCTATTGACTAATTCCACCTCTCCATTGTCCTCCTGACTCAACACAGACAGAGGGCTTCCTGAAAGTCATGCGGGCGAATGTTGAATTCCTTCAGCTGGTTGTGAGTTGACAACTGAGACGACACTTCATACACTGACCTTTCCTGGTAGTCACACTGGAATTCGTTTGATGGCCTTGGAAGGTATCAAGAGACTGGGAGCCAACATATGTAGGACAGGGAGGATCCCTCAGCTGAAAGCCGAAACGACCACCCTGCTCTGCCTGAACAGAAATCCAGGCTGGTTCTACTACATTGTTATCCCTTGCACTGGCAGGTGCTGTAGTCGATCCCTAAGTAAAGTAGAGGTTAGCCTACAAGATGTATAAGATGACAAATTCCTCGCCTCCAAATTAGCACATGCCAGTGTGTTGGGTGCTTTCTTCTTCCTCAGGCGATGTGGGGTTGGTGCCATGACATTGACTGGCTCATCGTCTGGAAGATTGACGGCCTGCTCCCTGCGCTGGAAGGGTGTCTCAATGGCTTGACTAACCTTCTCTAGTTGCTCCAGCCAGCCGCCAGTCCTGGCATTGGTCCGCTTTGAACGTCGCCTAAGAGTTTCCTCTGGGCAAACACGAGTGGCTGAATCGTCATCCTGTGCATCCATAGGGACTGTTGGAGCACATGTTTCAGGGATGGAAGGGAGACTCGGAGGGTTATGACCAGAATGATGACAGCTACAAGCAACAGTCTCAGCGGCTGCACTTTTCCCCCGAGCTTTGGGGTGTTGCTTCGAGGGCATGTTAGCTTAAGGAAACGTCCAGCCACCGCTTACTTACATTTCAATTGTCACGAGTGGCCAAAGCTTGGCCATAACATCACATACTCCATGCCCAGACGGATAAGCCAGATGTAAATACCCACCAAAATCTGTAGGTCCAACATCAGGTGGTTGGCTGCAGGAGATGAAGGGATCTTTCAGTTCCAGCCTGGAAGATTGCGGGAAGTTCCGAGTCATAGTGTGAGTCGTATTAAACCTGATTGGTGCAAAGTTACACCAAACACTATAAGTACTATCATACTTCATCTGGCTGTACCAGGTTTATCACCCACTTACTAGCCTCACCCTGTGACATGGCTGCTTCGCAGCCAGTCACTCTCCCAGCTGCTTCGCAGCTGGCCCCCCCCCCCCCCCCCCCCTGGGGCTGCTTTGCAGCAAAGTTGTCCCCCCCTGGGGCTGCTTCACAGCAAGGTTGCCCCCCCCCCCCCCAGCTGCTTTGCAGCTGGACCCCCTCCCCTTCATGCTACTTACTGTGCTTATTCCCATGTACCCATTGAGTTATATTAGTCTTGAGGTAAATCTTACTGAATGCCAGCTGGTAAATAGTTCAATTGGATGTTGATACATTTTATATACACATATGTTTTCAGAAAGTGACATCTATGGTATGGTACATTCATACATTCAATCCTTTATAAACTTCATTGAAAACCACATTTGTGGCTTTGTTTGTTTGCTGCCCTTGGCCACCATACAGTACTTTGATGTTCCTTGGATGAGTACATCTGGAGAGAGCCACATATAATTGTCCATGAGAGAAGACAGGGGTCCTCAGGTCAAGGCCCACATGCTGGACTGTCTGGCCTTGTGATTTGTTGATGGTCATTGCATAGGCCAGACGAACAGGAAATTGCAGACAGTGCAGAGGAACTGGGAAGTCATCTGGATTGACATCCAGAGCTGTGCGAGGGATCAGCACCACATCATTGTTAGCATCTCCATCCCTTCCCTGCAGCACATGACACTCCAATATACGACAGGTGGATCTAACCAGGACCAGTCTAGTACCATTGTACAGGCCATGGATGGGGTCCAGGTTGCGAAGAAGCATGAGGGGAGCACCAGGCTTCAACTCCAGTTCATGAAGAGGGAATCCTGATGGTTCAAATGTGTTCAGCACCTCCTTTGGAATGTAATCATACTGGTTGTCAGTGACAGAGTCTGCACTCCTGCACACAACCTTCTCTCCAGCAACTTTCCCCAGAATGGTGGAGTTGATTTCATGGACTTCAGCATTCCTGGCAGAGAGAATGGTGCGATCCAAGAAGTACTGGTCCTGTGGAGGGTGGTTCTGAGGAGGGTGGAGCAGGTCTGCATACATGGCACTGATGAGGGAGTCCAAGTCATCACCACAGGACATGTGGGGTGGAAGTTCTATCTCTCCTTCTGTCACACCAATGTGCAACAGCTGCTCTGCCCACTGGTCACACTCAGGATCCCTTCCAAGTCTCATGTTCTGATGGAGGTGATGGACTTGAAGTACAGGCCAGAGGTTGGAACAACATAGAGTTGCCCCCACTATCTGCTCTCTGGATCCATGAGGAACAACAGGGAGGGTTTGCCTAAAGTCTCCCCCAAAGAGAGTGGTGATTCCTCCAAATGGATGGCCCTCCTGCAGGAGATCATGAAGGGTGCGATCCACACACTCCACTACATGGTGATGCTGAGTTGGTACTTCATCCCAAATGATCAGGGCAGTTTGCTGAAGGAGCTGATGGTTGAGGTCATCCTTCTTGATGTTACAGGAGCTGCCCTCATGACAGGGAATGGGGATTTTGAAGTGGGAGTGTGCAGTCTGACCACCAGGGAGCAGGAGAGAGGCAAGGCCTGTGGATGCAACACAGAGGACAATCTTGTTGCTGGCACGAACTGAAGCAGCAATGAGTTTGGCAAGGTAAGTCTTCCCACACCCTCCTCCACTGTGCACAAAGAATGAGGACCCAACTGGCTGCTGCACTGAAGCCATGACTGCATCATAGAGTGCCCTCTGCTCTTGATTGAGGGTGGGCAGGCCAGCTTGCACAAAGTGTTGGAGTTCCTCCTGGTCATATGCTCTCTGCTCAGCAATTAACTGGTTCCCCTCATTGATATTCCATTGCCTCTGGGGTCTGGGCATGGTAGGGAAGTTGTCTATGGATTGCCCATTCCTCCTAAGATCCTCAGTGATGAGATGAAGGCCATAGTCAAAGATCTGCTCCTCAGTGGGGTTTTCAATGTGGAGATGATGGATGAGGCAGTGGTGCAGATCATCACAGAGGTTGGCCCTGGACTCCTCCCACAGTACATGAGGATCCACTGGATGACAGTGAACCAGGATGGTGACAAAGAGATGACGCAGTTGGAAACCAGTACGAAAATGAGCAGCCTCCTGCAAGCACAGCAACCACTCCCTGTCATCCTGCAGCAGACCCAGAGCACGGCAAGCCTCCTTGAAGTTTTCATGGAGGTGACCATTCACAGTATGAAGATCTTCATAGGAGGTGGCACCTGAGAGATGAAGTGGTCAGGCAAAAATCATAGCAGAGTGGTATGTATGAGAACACACCTTTGACAGCAGTGAGCAGCAGACACAGGTAGAAGCATTCACCAGCAGTGGGAGGAATGGAATACATCCTTCCAATGACCTTGTACCTCTGACGGACCTTCCACTTCCTTTCAGTCTTCATCCACACAAAGCCCTTTGGGAAATCCTGGTAGAGATGCTCCCTTGCACCAGCAGCAATGAGGACTGGATCTGCATTGGCCTTGAACCATCCAAGAAGAGGTGAATCCCTTGCATTCTCAATGACATCAGCAAGCTGGTCTTCAGCATTGAATGCCACAACCTGATGGTCTGGAAGATGGACAGGCAGATGGTATACAGCTGGCCATTCCTGATGCATGGGGAACTCGAAGATATTGTGGCAGGCTTCATTTGCAGAGACATATCTGGCATCCAGGTAGGAGCGAATCTCATTGTGACCCTGAGTCTGCAAGGTGGCATGATCTGGACCCTTGTAGATGTACTTGTGGATGTACTTGACAGCCTTTATGGATCCACAGACCTCCAGGTTGATGTGACAGTCAAACTCCACCAGCAATTCTCAAGGATGAGGGACCACATGAGTGTTGTCAAAGGTGTCACCATTCTTCTCTACAGTCCTGCCATTCTGGGGGCGAGCATATTCTGGATAGCCATCCTCCTTTATGAGGGTCTCATCACGGAATGACTTTGGGAAGCGCTTTTTGCAGACATTGTTCTCCAGACATCTTTGTGGACTGCAGGGGCCATGGAGCATGGACTTGGAGACAACCTCATGGAGCTGGGGATGGAGGACTGGGTCTGGAATCTGAGCTGATATGATAGCATCAATCTGCTCCACAGTCTGAATCTTGTCCTGGTCCTCAAGGAAGATGAGGAGGTGCATGTGGGGGAGTCCATGCTTCTGATACTCGATGGTGTACACAAAGCCTGCCACAGCTCCAAAGTAGCCATCATGAATCTTCTTCAGCAGGGCCTGCTGCTTGGCATGGAAAACCCTTGCCACCAGATCAGGTCAATCAACAGTCTTCTGCCCTAATGAAGTGGATGATGTCAGAATGAGGGGATGCATGCAAAGCAAGTCATGTACATACCTGGAAACATGTTCTCCACAATCTCAGGCCAGCTCCCGTTTGCAGTCATGGTCAGGAAGAGATCAGGCTTTCTGTACTCCCTGCAGATGGCAAGAGAATCCTGGAGGAGTTGCTGCATGTAACGTTGTGGGCAACTCTTCTTGCGAGAGTGCAAAGGGGAAAAGGGGGAAAGCTGTAGGGTAGACCTAGGCTCGTCCCAAGGGGTCGTGAGTCGGAAGGAGACTGAGGGGAGGTAACTGGGGTGTCTGGGAAAATTTCCCTGAGGCCTGGGAAGTGTAGGCGGCGAAGAACTCGAAATTCCGCCTCAAAATGGGCAAAGAGGGATTTTTCTAGTCGGTAAGGCAGTGTTGGGAAGCTAGGAACTCGGTCGGCGGCGAAAGTAGACTCTTGTAGACTGTAGTAAAAATCGACAGATGCGAAGGGGACGACTCAGAAGGCTGGCGGAATTTCTAAGACGCAAGGAGACTCAAAATCGTCGGTAGAACTCGAGGGGTAGCTCTGGGGACTCGAAGTGGGCTCAGAAGACTCGAAGAAAACTCTGAAAACGACTCTGGGGACTCAGGATGACTCTTAGACACACAGATTGTGATGCCAGAAAAAAGTGGGTCCATTTTTCCTAAGTACAGCAGTGTTTTGTATCGTACAGGCAGCTGTCACTAAGGTACATTTCGGTGAATTTTGGAAACGTCATATGTCAAGAAAAACTTGAAAGAAAAGTGCCGAAATAAGGCACTACAGAATGTAGGTACGGAAGGAAGGGGGAGAGAAAGCAAGAAAAGCCAAAAGGGAAGGGAGGCGGCGAAGGAGAACATGCCTAGTGGGCTGTAGATTGCCGACCGACGATGCGGGGACTCTTAGTGGCAGTCTGGGGTGGTGCAGCGGTGCTACTGGTGGTGGTGGGCGTCCGAGACTCGAGTGGGGCCTATAGAGGCTGAGTTGCCGACGTCACAAGTGTCGGAGTGGGGCTGCCGACGGTCAGAAGATACGTGATATACGCACAAAGGGCCGAAGGCCGACGTAGATAGGGGTTGGACGTCATGTGGAACCGTGGACAGGGGTAGGCGGCGATGATTTCAGAGGGACGGCCTGCTGCGGGAAGTGGTGTAGGGCAGTGATGACGATGCTAATAACTGATATATTCAGCCCTAGGGAGTATGGACTCCCTACAACGTACACTTCCCTTATGAGAGGAGGGAAGGATGACCATGTGACCAACATCTGCCATGTCAGGTGGGTGATCATCTGCCATCCTGTCCTGAAGCCCACCATACAGCTCAACCCTGAGTTTCTTCTGGTTGTTGGCCACCCAAGTGAGATTTGACTGGTCAACAGAGGCCCAGGCATCACAGACCAGCTGCTGAAACAATCTAGCACCATGGAAGAGATTGGCTGGCTCTACTCCAGGAGGGCGGACATGAAGACGATATGCATACCAGAGAAGCTGAGTCACTTTCTTGGCATGCAAATTTCTACCCCCAGGATTATGCAGAGGAATGTTGAGATGCCAGCCCTCCTCCCCATGAGGAAACAGAAGAACATAGTGCAGGCAGAGATAGGCAGGGTGAAGTTGGCTGATGCGACGCAATCCTCCACCTTGAAGTCGAAGAACAATGTCCCTTTGAGCTCTAACCTCCTCAGATCCATCCCCAGGCACAACAGCAGCAATCTCCTCTACTGTTGGTAGGTTGTATCTTCGACCATCAGTGCCCTGCTGGAGTGTCAGACACACCCTCATATCAGTGTGCTCCCCTGGTGGTTTTTCCCTCATGATGTCATGTGCCTGCTTGTACAATGGGGCATAGGGATGATTGTCCATGAGGATGGTGTGCAGACTTAGCATGATGGCAGGGTCCAACTGTGGGTTGCGGCGAGTACGTCTCTCTGTTGCCTCCTGAGGGTCATAGATATAGAGCTGGGCATATGATGGCTCCCCCTCAGCCTCTGGTAGAAGAGCCCCAATCAAGTGGTGAAGGGCACCATGGACACGGAAAGACATTGGTCCAGAGCCTTGAACAACCTGAGGTTCAGCATTGACACCCAAGGAAGTAAATGCCAGTGCAGCATTGTATTGACAAATTTTCTCCCTGAACCTTGGGTCCTCAAAGTGTGCCTGCAGACCTGGGGGCCATCTCCTTATGGGAGGGAGATTTACCTGACCCTGAAGGCAACACATGCCAAAGCGTGGCCTTGCATTGCTGGAATTGCTGAGCCTTTCAGCCATGAAATGTAGAGCATGGCAGTTTGGACACTGGATACTCATGGGTCCAAGATAGTGGGGCTGGACAGGTTCAGCATATGGCCTGCCACCAGGTGGAAGGTGATGTGGATTGGGAGGTCCAGGAGGAGGGGGGAGGTCCAGGGGGTCCAGGGGGAGGGGGAGGTCCAGGGGGAGGGGGAGGGGGAGGTCCAGGGGGTCCAGGGGGTCCAGGGGGAGGAGGAGGGGGAGGTCCAGGGGGTCCAGGGGGTCCAGGGGGAGGAGGAGGGGGAGGTACAGGGGGTCCAGGGAGTCCAGGGGGTCCAGAGGGAGGTGGTGGAGGGTCATCATTGGCACCAGGATTTTGTTCAGCTGTTCTCTGACGATGCCTTTCCTCATCCTCAGCATAATGTTCTCCAGAAAGTCTTCCAAACTCATTCAGTGCTTGGGAGAGGTGCTGCTGTTGCTCCAATTGCCTCTGAAGCTGCACTTGATGCTCCATCTCCTGCAAATACAACTGCTGCTCCCTCTGCATCTGCTCATGCTGCTGTTGTAGCTGCTGCTGCTGCACCTCCAATATCTGCAAGTCATGAAGCCTCCTCCTTTCCTCTTCCTGCTGCTGTGCCTCCAATAACTGCAAGTTATGGAGTCTTCTCCTGTCCTCCTGCTGAAGCCTCAAAGATTCTTGGTGCTGCTGCTCCTGAGCCTGATGGTGTGTCTGACTGATGTTCTGGGTACCTCTCTGCTGATGTCTCCTTCACCTCTCTCGACATCGTGCATGATCCTGCTCAAAGTTTTGTTGGAGGGCTGCCACATAGTCCACTCGTGGGTGAGCAACAGGAGCTGGAGGCTGGTAGGAGTGAGCTGGGGGGGGGGTTTCCAAAATACTGCCTGTGCATTTCCTCCATGCCTGGCTGCATGACTGCAAGGTTCTGAGCTGGAGGGAATGCATGGGTAAGGGTGGTAGCAGGATGCATAAAATGAGGTGCCATGGGGGGTGGAGGGGGATGATAGGGTGGAGGTTGAGGAGGCATAAGGTGCATGCGATGGAGACATTGAACTTCATGGTGTGCGATCAAATGATGTGGCAGACCAGGATATTGAGCAGTGGGGACAGGTGGATGAATCTGGAATATCATCATTGATTAGCTTTAATTATGCCATACACCTCTGATCACAGGATACATACCAAAAGTCCATGAGGAAGATTCAGTGGAGGTGGTACTGGGGCTTGTGGGTAACGGCGTTGAGGAGGAGAGCCTAGAGCATGTTGGTTATGCTCAGATTGGTGAGCAGCATCACATGCTCGCTGAGGGGATGTGGGAGGGGTAGCCCTAGTGTGATGAAGAGGTTAGAAATGATCAGAAATCTAGGAAACACAACTCACATGAAGGATGGGGGGTATGAGACTGGGTACAGCAGGCCAAGGGTGGGAATCCAGGGAAATCCAGGGGAAAGATCCAATCCAAGTCCTAGGGTATAGGGGAATCCAAGGGAAATCCAAGGGAAAGGGCCACAGGGGGGAAAGATCCAATCCAAGTCCAAGGGAAAGGTGCAAAGTGGACAGTGCTTTACTATCTGTGACTGACACTACTTTGCTGCAACTCAACGTATGACAGAGGCAAAAGTACAAAGTGCCTGAGACAAAAATGATTGGTAACTGTAAGTGGGATTGAACCCACTTAGCCTTGACAGGCCCCACCAATCATGTCTCTACTCTGTAGTCTCCTCAGCAGTCCCAGCCTCAAAAAGGCCTCAACAACTGGCAGACACACAGAGTTGAATCTATGAAGCCAGGTAGTAGGGACTTGAGGAGACACTCGTTTTGGTCTACAGCTTTCGCTCAATCACCTACAGTACAGCAAGCAGCCACTTGCAAGAGACAGCTCAAGAGCAAGTTCCAGGGAAGTCTGAAAACCATATTAAAACATAAATGCTGCAGCAAAGACATAAAACCACCTTGAAGGGCTGAAGAAGATACAAAACTGTGATCAGTTGATCATGCCCTTCCAGCAGGAGAGCAGTTCTCACCAACTTTGAGTCAGATTTCCAAAGAAATCCAAAGAAAACAGCCAAAGATGGGGGTAATACAGCTGGCTGATGAAATTAGAGTGGTGCAAAAGACCCAGTTGTTCATCAGAACAGGCCTGGTAGAAATGAAATGGAAGATATCTCACCAGTGAAGTAGAGAAACTTGGCCTAAAAATGCAAAGACTGGGCAAGCACAGGCTGATCTGTACTGATAAGCAATTTTGCCTTGGTTTTACTGAGTCACTGAGCCTCACAGAGTGCTAATAGCCCTATCTAAGGTGTATTATCGACATGGAAACTATCTACGACTACTTTCCGGGTGGTGTGGTGGAGGGACAGAGTGAGGGAAAGGAAGAAAGGATGGTTGGTCGCGCACAGCAACGTATACTGAACAGAGCGTAGTGGAGTTTCAACTCCACGTGCTTTTGTTCGACTTACCGAAATATGCAAAACACCCAAAGTACACGAATTAAGCGCTGGGTAGGTACGTGTGAAAAAACCATTCTCCCTTTAACTTATGATTCACTGCCCTGTAGTTATTTACGATCTTCAAGATTAAAGGTCCAGTGCATTCATTACATACGCTGGCATGTAATAGCTACCACTCGCAATGCGATGTGTTTCGCTACCTTGAGGAGTGCTGGATCCTTCCTGAAAATGGTGGTATGGGTTGCTTGAGAAAGACACAACATTAGGGTGAATGTGAGCACTATCTGAAAGATCCGGTAAATTGTCACCTGCATCTTGGAGAATACGCAAGAAACTCATAGCATTGTAGAAGATCTGGGTAGTTAGCAAGCCAGATTGGATGAACTAATCACGGTTTACAATATTTTGTGTGCAACGGACAAAACAGATGTAGTACTCGGTGATGGAGGAGGGGGGAGTGCTGAATCCTCTGCAGCGAACTTGCTATGTTGGGAACTCCATGAGACTTCATACTGGACATGGATGACAGGAATATTGAAAACTTGCCAGTTGATGTCCTTGAATGGTCCTTTCCTTATCATCATGGAAATGCAGGTCAAATGTATCCTGTTTTCTGGACTTGTATTTCATACTGAGCCACTTCGTACCATCAGCTACGATCTCAACTGCATCGATTTTGTGTTTACCCACTCGGAATGGTTGTCTTCCACGTTCAATCAGGAGTATGCCGTGAAGAGAGCATTACAACGTTCGACAAGAGAATGATATTTCTGGCCTGATATATGTATCCTCTGCAGTTCAGTGAGACTGGTAAGATCGATTCGAGTGTGTATTTCTTGGGGGTTGAAATAAGAAATATAGTCGCACTTGTGGGTCCATATGCAGGGAACTTCTTCTTTGTCCTCTTGACCACATCCTGCTCGTTCATTGTCCCATATACACTGGATGTCTTGAACCTGGGGTAAATCCTCATCATCGTCCAGGACGTCTTCAGAGGACTCAACCACTTGTTTCCACCTGAAAGAGGAAGAAGCGGGTGGAGACCTCCCATCCCAGCTTCGATGCAGACAAGTAAGACAATTTCTGAAGGAGGTACTGGTATTCTCCTCTAGAAGTTCGAGATCATCCTCTTCTAGAGCTTCTTCTTCCTCTTCTATTGGGACTCAACGTTGAAAAGTTCATCGATCATTTGTCTCAGAAGTGGGCCCTTCCCATGCTCAGTAGCAAGAACAATTTGAGCACAACGAAGCAGTTCAGCCAGTGTCTGAAAAATTAGGGGGTCAGGGTCTGTTCTGTGAAAGTGGTCGGATTGAGTTCTTGATCCTCTATGAAGTTTGGTCTGTCCGATGAAGTGAAGTTTTTAATTACGTTGTGTGGCTGGATCCCAAAACCCTGGTCAAGTGGAGTCAAGGGTACGTAGATAATGGTGAAGTGGTACTAACCTCAACAAGCTTGGAGGTGACGCTCCTCTTGGCAATTTCGTAGGCAGACACTCGACTGAGGGGTTTTCGCCTTTGGTGGGTGATTTCCTCATCATCATGGAAATGCAGGTCAAATGTATCCTGTTTTCTGGACTCGTATTTCATACTGAGCCACTTCGTACTGTCAGCTATGATCTCAACTGCATTGATTTTGGGTTTGAGCACCCGCTTAGAATGGTTGTCTTCTGTGTTCAATCAGGAGTATGCCATGAAGAGGGCATTACGACGTTCTACAAGAGAACGGTATTTCTGGCCCAAAACATGTATCCTCCACAGTTCTGGGAGACTGATAAGGTTGATTCGAGTGTGTACTTCTTGGGGGTTGAAATGGGATATATAGTCGTGCTTGTGGGTCCATATGCAGGGAACCTCGGAGTCTTCAATGAAGAGAAAATGGAGATCACACGAGACCGCCAAAACCAGTGCATCGCGATATTGACAGTAGGACTCATTTCTGGAGATGAAGTCCGTGGTCTTTCTGTTGGATAAATGGGGTGGGATCCGGGCAATGGCACCTTTGTTGACACCCAGCTCAGTAAGATTTTGGTGAAATGAAAGGGTGGAGGATGTAAAAACAAAGGGATGACTAGCTGCACCCCAGAATGTGCTGTGAAGAGGTCATTATGCCGCTCCAAAGAATGGAGTTTCTGGCGCAATGTATGTATCCTCCAAAGAATGGAGTTTCTGGCGCAACATACGTATCCTCCACAGCTTGCAAGGCTGATGCACGTTGTGGGAGTCAAAATAAGAAGGATCGTAGCGCTTGCGTGTTTATGCATAGAACTTCAAATTATTGAACAATGAGAAATAAAGAGTTAACGGACAGCATACAAGACTACTGAAACCAGCAATACGAGCCCATCATCGGAGACAAAATCCCTGGTCTTCTTGGTGGGCAAAGGGACGTGTTCCAGGCAGCAGCACTGCAGAAATCTGGCTCAGTAAGACTTCGAAAGTGTGGAAAAATAGGAAAACGAAGACATGACTGGTCGCTGCCCTACAGGGAGACATCGGGCATGAATAAAATCGTTGGCTTCCATCAACATGTGGGCGCAACTTGAGACGATCCAAATACCTGGGTGGTCAGTCAACTTTGCATTAAAGGACCAACTCATGCAGCACTCACATCCAGATACTCTGTTCCTGCTTCTGAGTCTCTTCGTCCAGTTTGACCTCATTGTCTTGCACTCAGGTCCAAGCACGTCTGTGGCCATTGACGAAGATTTGTACATCGCATACCATGCACCATGAATACTGTGGAACAGTGGGGAGTTGCATTGTACTCACTAGCGTTAATTCCAGAAAACTGATCTGTGTCAGAACAGCAGGCTGGAGCCAGACAGTACAAGGCAGGCAGATCATCAGTCATGACTTCGTCATGAGTGACCTTGCTGAGTAAGCGACTTCACAATGGGTTGATACGTCGATAATCTGCACTCATTGGCTCCACTCATGAAGTCCTTAGCTACCAGGACATTTGTTGCTTGTTTGTGAAAATTGTCAATGCTCGCTTGCACCTGCCGCTGTTCCTGCTTGTGAAAGCATTAGACGACATCTGTTGCTCGTTTCACCGAGCAGGTGCTCACTCATTGTACGTATTTTCCTTACTTGAAAGTGTGGGCTGCATTTGTAGATCATTTTGCCTAACATTCCCTTTCCCTACTCATCGAGGTGCTGGCTGACCTCTGAGGCCCACTAGTGAGTAGGTTCCTGCGTATCCAGATCTCACTGACTAGCATTCTCTCCTTTTTTTTTTAAAAAAAAAGGTGAACTACATGGTCACATTGTACCAACATGGGTGGGTGATGCTCCAATAACCGTTCACCTTACTGTCCTTGTATGCATGGGGAGATATCAATGCCATAATCCATATTTTATAAAAGTCAAAAGTCTAAGAAGTAGCATAAAAAAAGTCCTTGTCAAAATATCTATTCAGGAAAAAGGACTGCGACAAGTGTATGCAGTTATCTGAAGTAAGGTGATTGTCTGCCTTCCGACTGAAGTGTGGAACGATGTGAGCAGAAGACCTGAGCTGATCCAATGGAAAGATTTCCCCAAGCTTGGACCCTGATGCGTGCATCACTCTTTTGAGTACATGCAGCCCCATTGTTTGTTCAACCGAGCTGTTCCCTTGAGGGACGATGTCGAAGTGCTGGGCATACATCAAAAAACGGCTTGAAAAGTGGTTGATACCATTGCTTCCTCTCAGCATGGCGGGGCACATAATGAGATGGACTTGCATGACGGTGTGACCTTGTAATCCACTGGATGGCCACTGCCAACAGTCGTCTATGTTCATTATCGCTGCGTCATACTGACCATACTTCAATGAACGATCTGGTGGGTGTGCATGAACGGTGAACATAGGAGTAATTTCGGATGAATCGTGGTAAGTTTTCTGCTGGAGATGGACCTTATACCATACATCAAGTTCTTTGAATGGAAGGTGTACGTCTGGTGGAGATCTTCTCTGGCCCCCAAAGGTATGGAAGTTCTGGGCAACGTTCCCCTCACGATTTAGGTAGTCACCTAAGGCCCCACGCAGATCAGGCATGCCGAACTGTTCTGTGACAGTGTCAATAGGAATGTGCTTCAACAATGGGTCATAGTTGAGGCAGATAGCAGTAGATCCAGCTATGAAAGTATGAGGCAGCCTGGGGACAGAGCCAGGGAGAGCAGCCAACAACTGTGCAGCAACATTGAAAAAGTTGGTGACCTTTCGTTTCGGAGTCCATATATCATCTAATACATTCCTGCATTCATCTCCATCATAGGTGTCCGAATCTGTTAGGCTGTGACAAAAGTCCGTGCAGAAGACAGCGAGACTGAAGTCAAGGCCTACTAGACAAACCCTCTAGATGAGAGTTAGAGACCTGGCCAGCAATAGTACTTTGAGCTGGACTTGGCGAACCCTTACTCAAGTCGGTCGACAAGAGTAGCAATCACGGAGAGTGAGAGGAATAGGCTCGTTGCAAGGCAGCTAAAAGCTGGGGATCACAAACGATCCACAGCTCCTATATACTCCTACGATACATGAGGGCGGGCAAGTGAACATACTACTGCCGAAGGGAAATGACTCGGGTACGAGTCACAGGCACAGGTATGCGCAGCTCCACAGTAAGTAGGCAGTACCGTAGAAACGAGACTGACCTATGGCGAGTGTCCAATTGGTGCTGCCAAGCGGGACGACTCAACCAGAGTCATAAGTGCAAAGATAGATCCAAGGACATGAGCCGAGCCGTGGAGGCTGTGGAAACTGATGTCCATGGCAACAGGAACACACACACGCTCGAAGAGGAAAGAGGCATGGCAGATACATAGTACAGTAAGCACATACCAGGACAGGGGAAAAGGTAGAGATGCATCAGTCATGTGATCGACGCGTCGCAACTCACACGTGACTGGGGGCAGTGCCCACTCGTGTACTATGATACAAGTAAAGTGGTAAGAAGAGAAGTAGAGAGAGGAAACATGCCACAGTGAAGTAGAACAAGGATACGGTGTAGACTGAGTCACCGATGTGCAGTGAGAACCAGCATGGCCACATGGTTAAGCGAGTGGGGCGTAACAGAATCATTGCCATCGGCATCTTGACCAACTGGCAGAACAGGTATGGACTCGGTCATCGACCCATGCAGTGCCAATGCAGTGTCAAAGAGTCGACACTTCTCGTAGCGATCGAGACACCAGCAGATTTGAGAGTCGTAGTTGTGATTATTAGTAGTCGAAGCGGGGTCTTTGATGACTTCAATATGCGCATGCTCTGTCGTGTCTGCTGACCACTGTAGTATAGAGCCGACCTGTTCAACACTGGGAATGACACTTTGCATCAGCTCGAGCTTGGGGATATGCCAATGCTTAAGAACATGTTTCGTTTTCTCACCACACCGAAAACTGTTTTCAATGAGAGCATCCTTGTGGTCATGGAACTCTTGCAAGGAAGCTCGGATTTTGTCGCGCGTTGTCGAAGTTATAGCGGTAGCTTGGGAAAGATATCGGAACTCCATGAGGGCGTGAATTGCAATGATAACATCTGGATCTGTTGCACCAGCGATGACAACGATGATGTATCGTTGGACATCCCTTTGGACCCTTCCACCCACTTGCTTCAATTTCGTGATGCCATTAGAAAAATGGGGGATATTGGTGATATGTGGAATGATAGAAAATCGGAAGTCCAACTCAGCAGCCCCGAGAGCTTGCTTGCACCAGCGAACGTCATGGTCCCAGAATTGGCGATGCCACTTGTGTAGACTTTCAGGTGTGAGGAACTTGGAAGGTTCAGCAAGCAGCCAATCCCTCCAAAATGGGTGTGATACACCGCTAAGTCAAAATGGTTCGCATGCTGCAAAATACTGATTGAAATTGAGTACATCACACTCGATAGAAGACAACTGTGCGAGTGTAGCTGTTGCAGTATGAGGCGGGTGGCGATATCAATCACCAAAGTCCTTATACATGGCAGTGGTGACAGGCGAAGTGTTGCCATGCACACATGCCAACATGTGTGCCTCAGGTGTGTCGACAATATATGACACCAAGTGGGTAAAGCAGTACCACAGGTTTCCAACAGGGTTGGACATCATTCAACTGAAACGTGCAGCCTGTTTCAGAGGTTCGAGAATGATGTCAAGGCACTGGTGAAAAAGGCGCTCTTGAAGGACTGAGCACATTCTTGGGACCAGATGAATGAATTGAGGGATTGGCATCAAGGCCAAGAGAAGAAACACGTGCGACGATGCCTTGTTCCTCACTTTCATTTTGATATTTGCAAGACTGATCAACAACGGGTGTGTGACCCTACCACTGCACATATTGGTAATGTTCATCTTGTCGGAGGATAGGATGACACCACAAACCGTACCGCCCTCAGGTATCTTAGACTATGAAGGTCCATGAATTGATACCATGTAGTGTCTCGATGCTTACCTGCATGTCCCAGGCCCCATCGCTACTCATCCATTCGGTAAAAACTCGCACGACATGCTCAGCTGTGGTAAATAATCAAAAGGGTGTGAAGTCCACCTTGTCCTCAAAAAATGGGTGATTGAAGAGTGCCTCGACACAATCGAGAGCATCCCAGAAGTATAGTTGAATGGGCTCCTTCATAGAATGCATAGTAGGAACGATCTGAAATTTCCATCATGGACCAGATGGGAGGAGTTCCGCATGCGCACGTAGATCCTTTGCAGTCCAAAAGGACAGTGGCATGTTCTTTGTCTAAGTAGATTTATCGGTTGCATGCATCTGAATAATTGTACTGACTTACAGCTTGTAAAGACAGGAACTCGTCGAGAGCCCTCATGCTAAGCCCTGAGGTCAATAAAAAGTTTGCTACTCTCCAGTCATTGAGATTTGCGAAAGGGTAGAAAGGAACGAGATGCTGGCATACTGAATATGGATCCAACTCAAAATGAGTTAGGAATGTTTCCCCACCTTCAAAAATCTTGGCAGCACGAGGGAAAGTAACCAAGACTCTTCCCAGGGAGTCCACTGGCACGGAGATGGGGGGAGAGAGTGATCAATGGTTATTGTTACCTTCCCAGGCAAGGCCAGGATCAAAGTCCATCGCATGCCCAGAGTCGGATGGAAAAGAGGCTACTGGTACATCATCTACATCGTGATTGTTTCATTCATTGGCAGTGGTGGTTGAGACAATCTCCATGTCCCAGCCATCGCGCACATTGCAGGCAGCTCATGGTTGTGCTCGGTGAAACATAAGGCTCCTCGCAGTCGCAAAGTACTTGAGACACTTGGGACAGACTGGCATTGAGCTGGTTGAAAGATCTGGATGGAAAGTAGGACGGCTTACTGCTTGTTGTCGAACATGCCTACCACCACTGTTTGTGAAGAGGGTGAGTCATGGCTTGGCAGTCTTATCGCATCTATGTCACACCCTGTGTATGTACATCAGCACCACTAAAAACTGTTTTGCGTCTCGTTAGTGTCAACAGTTTGTGCCCTTCATATTGTATATCCATGGCGAGTTCTGACCAGCCACAATCCCTGGCTGGCAACGACTCGATAGTCCCTTTTCAACAGGTCGATGTTCCATCCGGTCTTCCAAATCGCTCTGAGCTTCCTCACCAATCTACACACATGCCACTCACCATCCAGTATACTTCGAGTATGGTTCCAGAAACACCAGGCGCTGACTTGTCCATTTCTTTTCCTTCAATCAAAGTGGAGCCAGCCTCCTCTTGTCAGGCCAAACCAGGTATGCCATTGAAAGGAACCCCCTCTGCCATTGGAGCTCTCTGCATATGGAGATCTATGGTCAACCTTCCATTTGCTGGGACGCCACTCTGGAACGCCTGGTTTGGACTGATGCCCAGAAGAATGCACAACCTGACCACTCAGGTTCACGCTGTCCTTGGAAAGCGACAGAAGGTATTCACACTTTGTAATCATGATGCACTTTACGATTAACTGATTTTCTGAAAGTCTGAACTGGATTGCTCGGACTCCGTTGACGAAGACCATGAAGAATTCAATCAGCAAGAAGCATATCTACTCCTGGACGTTGCGAGGGCACAGGCAACTGTCCGTCGCCTCGAGCGGCAGCTAGTGCATGCAAAGTTGGATGAAAACATTGCCCTAGGTAACCTCTACAAATGTCGAGCCCAAGAATCCGAAAGAAGATTGGAGAATGCAGAAGCTGAGCTTGGGTGCATCCGTAATTCCATTTGGATGAGTGGAGGTAAACTTTGTGATGATTCTGCACACAAGCATCATTGTCGCATCTCAGGCTCGAGTTCTGATGCTGGTACATACTTCATTTATTGCTGATATTCCCTTCAATCTCACTTGCTACTCCCTGCCAAGGCATTTTACCTGGCATTTGATTCTGCACTGACATGTATGTTGTAGTTCTCCTGTTCCTTTTACTCGTGTCATTCACGCATACAATAGCATCCCCCCACCCCCTTTTCCCTCGAGTTTGCTCGTTCCTGCTGCTTCAACTCCGTCGCCTGTTCAGCTGCTGTTTACAGAAAGTGTTGCCATGAGGGCATTGGCGATGAAGATGGGGACTAAGCCCATAAGATCATTACAAGCAGCATGTCGAGTGTGAGCAGATGCGTCGTGTAGGGCATTGGGATGGTCACCACCAACTCGAGGATACTTTTGCAGCTCCAGACCATAAGTCGAGCAAGGTTTCTCTCTATGCCAATTTTTTGTCTATTCCCCTAGTATGCCACCTTCTGACCGAACTCCCCCTGCAGATGTTTCCATGCCTTCCATACCACACACATTGGCAAGGTATGCTTCGCATTTTCTTATCAGTACTTCCATGTCAATGTATTTATCTAGCCATTGCTTGTTCCCTCATTAGTGCTAGCAATTTCTATCTTGTGGTTGACATCTCTGCAGGTGTGAGACTGTTCTCCAGTCCCACCACCTCGACCCCATTGCCCCTCCTGCATGCGCTTAGCAACCAAGTTTGCTGAAGCCTTGATAACATCCAGAAGGAAACAGCAAGTCTTTACCCTGTTATTCTGCCCAGCTGTGCTGCATCCTGGACTCCCCCATTGTCATGAGTCAGGAGGTCTTGCGTGCCATGAGTCACTCATGCCATCCCCAATGTCACCTCATTCCACCCTCGATCTCCCTGATTCAAAACGTACATTTCACTGAGAAAGGCACCAAAGGCTCGGACCATGACTTTAATCTCGCCAAGTTCTTTCATCGCCTGTCTATTTCACCATCTAACACAGCCTTCGATCCAGCTAATCTGTGCCCTTCATTCATAGGTGACATACATTCGCTACTAGAAAATGAAAGTTCTCATTCCACTAATACAATTTCAGGCCTGTCTTCCACGCCCAGCAATGGAGCATCCTTGCTCCTCGAGATTGATGAGGTCTGCCATAGAGATGCACTGGTCATGGTACGATATTCAGTTCAATCCCACCTGTCAAGAACACAGCACCAAGTGTGGCCTCCATACAGTCCTGTAGACTACGACAAGGGAACAACCTCTGCACAGCATGGTACGAGTTTAACATGTGCGACAACACATCCTCTCCTTCGGGTACTGTGTACTGCCATACGTGTACGTTCTGTCCCTCTGAAGTCAGGAACCGCTCAAGCCCAATCTCTGTAGTGTGTGTGAGAAGGGTTCGGTTCAACACACTGCTCTGTCGCAATTGCGAGAGTTGTCCTTCGTGGCAGTGGGGATACTTGTTCATGATATGCACTGTGGTGATGAGCTTCAACACCGAGTCACCCAACATTTCTAGACGCTGGTTGTTCCAATTTGCATTTGTCGTCGGCAAGGCAGTGCTTTCGATAAGGAGATCGTCAGCGATAGGAGGCAGGCCAAGTTGGAAGCGAGCCTCACAGGCACAGTAGATGTCCATTGCACATCTGCACAAGCGTGGAAGGAAGAGAAATGCCCGATACACTCCCTCCGAAAAATGCGTCCGTCTACAAGCACCTTGGGGGATGATTGAGCCAATGGGAGCAGTTTGCGTCCTGATAGCATCTACATCCAGCAGTCGGCCCTCAGGGTGGTATAAACCTGACGGATGTCGCGGGAGACTATGAACTTCAATCAGTGGGCAGTCAGTGGGGACATATGCCTTGCGGTTCTTGCACGTCCAATGTTCCACAAAATAGTCCTCATAAGTCACATGTGTTGCCTCGTGCGAACCAGGAGGGGGTACGGAACGTGCAGTGAGATCCTTTCAAATATTGTGCAATATCAATGCTCGTCTGTACTGGTTACAGTTCATCACCATCAGGTGGTCGTAGTTATCCTTGGATAGAGCCCATACTCCATATGTACCATCTCTGTTGCTGTATGTGATGATCAGGAGATTTTATCCTCTTGACTGACTCGTCACATGTCCCTCCCTAAGGTCAGTGACATTAAGGATGTTTCAATGACATGTAATCCCTCACAACCTTGTAATCTAACACAGTTGTCTGTAGCATGTGTGTACTTGTAATATTTTTTGATACCCTCCTGGAAAGTTTATTCAGGCTGGGCCGAGTTCTGCATATGACGGATTCTCACACACATTTACTCATCAATATGCAGCATTCTATGCCACTGTAGGCTGCTGCGAGTCTGTACCCCATTGGGTGGCTGTGCCAATGTGGCATTGTATGCCGCTGTGAGCCTGTACCCGACTGGGTGGCTGTGCCAATGCGGCACTGTATGCTGCTGTGGGCCGCTGTGAGCCTGTACCCAACTGGGTGGCTGTGCCAATGTAGGTCTGTGACTCCTGTGACATGCTGTGTGGCTGAGGGCCTGGGGCCTTGCCAAGCTGTCATGCTGTAAGATAATGTAATATGCTGTCACGTTGCTGTAGTTACTGTCAGTACTGTTCCAAAAACAGGGATTTGCAGATGTTCGAGTGATAAAATGGGCAGTAGAGCAGGTGTCTCACAGGGGGACTGGGTTGAGAAGGACTGAGCTGGAGATGACTTCTTCACAGACCTCGGTCCAGTGGCAAAGCAAGGGCCACCTAAGCATCGAGGCCTTGGTGATTCCAGTGTAGAGATCATGCCAGGAAGGGAGCTCAGGGGAACCTTTCCATGAAACCTTTTGTAAACTCCATGGCCTCGTGTATGGCTATGCGACTTATCGCCCATTTATTTCAAATGCTGGGAGAATTAACTGGAATACTTTGTAAGATTCCAGGCGAGAAAAAGAATATAATTGTACACGTGGGGCTGTGTGAGTGGGTTCTGGTGACTTGTCACTTTAGGACTTAGGAGGTGGGAGGCACTGAGACAGTGGGAAACTTAACCTTGGAACTGAAAATTGTTATAAGTCATCCTGACCACCAGCCACTTTTGAATATGGAAGTCAATAAGAAGCCAGGTTTGGAAGTCCATTGCCATCACTGGACCCCTTGGAAAACGACCAGCTCTTGCTCCAACAGTGAGTCCCTTGAAGTTTTGAACCAATAAAAGTGGGTCACATACATACTTGAACCTCGAGGTGAGGCTGCAGAGGCATACTCCTTCCTGCTGGCAGATGTGTTGATTCCTGGATCCAAAGGGCTTAAGGCTTCGTATTTGCAACTGCAAAGGACTGCCCAAACTCGAAGAAATCTTGGTGGTAGTCAGGCCACACTATGTCAGATATAGTTCGCATTGATGGCAGATACACACTAAAAGAGCATTTGGGCACTGGTTCATGTGGTGAGTGAATAATTGTCGAACCTTGAGTGCATGAAAAAGTTCCATGGTGGGACCATGATTGTCAGCCACAGTTTACCATGCACAGGACATCATTACAAAGCAGATTGTTGCAGTGAAACTAGAACCCACTGCCTGCAAACCAATGTCTCACAAAACTCACCTGGAACATGAATACCAGGTTCTTAGTGAGCTTGGAGGTGCCACTGGACTTCCTCGGCCAATCTGGTTCAGCAGAGAAGGATCTTATCAGGCCATGGTTATTGACAACCTCGGTCCATCCTTGGATGGGTTACTCAACACATCTCCTGATGGTGCATTTCCACTACATCATGTTGCCACCCTGGGACTGCAAATGGTGAGTTCCTTCACTGTTTTACATGTCGAGTTGGCTCATCTGCATTCATATAATCCAGCTCGAGTATATCCATTCCCACCATTTCATTCATCGTGATATTAAACTGCAGAATATGCTCATGGGTCTCATGGAATCCAAGGATACAGTCTTTCTTATTGACTTTGGTATTGCGAAGCAATACTGGCATCCATCATCCCATATCCACATTCCAATGGAGAAAACTGATGAACTAGTTGGTACACCAGCTTTCACATCTCTGAATAGTCATCTTGGACTAGAACTAAGCCAGAGGGATGACTTTGAAGCTCTGGCCTACATGTTGTTATTCCTTTGTAATGGATCATTGCTGTGGTTGGTGTCTCCAGGTGACTGAAGATGTTTACCACCTTCAGCTATTCACAAATTAAAGGCCACATTCATATTGGGATCTCACCCCAAAATGCCAATGGAACTCCTAACCTTCCTCTCATACACTTGCAACCTTTCATTCATGCAAAAACCAAATTATGAACATCTTCACACCATTCTCCTTCCTGCAACATTGTTGCTGACCCTTGTAAAGAGAGAGATGAAAAATATATTGGTGACACATGCACAATGTGCTAGTAGGGACAAGGACTGTGATGGCTGCAGCGAGCAAGCTCCTGGCAGGATCAGTACAGGTGTCACACCACAAAGGTAAGCATAGGAACCATACAGTTCTTAGATCAAGTGGGTAACTGAGGTACAAACTCCCAACAAGGCCTTGTTCATGGAAGCCTGCACTGCAGCAAACTCTGTGTAATGGGCACACATCAGGGTAGCTGGAGCAGTGGGCAGGATGCGGTTCATGTGTGGGCATGTTGATGTCATCCAGTATTGTGTATCATATGTACAAAATGCATTGTACTACTGGCCATGTCTGCAATTGGTCCATGGCTGTCACAGAGCAAAAACCACATTGCCTCAACAACAAGGCTGTCAAATATCATGGCACCGCATGACCCGTTGGTTTGCCAATGTTCTGGCACCTACCTACATAGACATGTAGCAATGGTAGATAAAAAAGCTGCTGAGATTGACAATAATATGTTGTTGGGTTGACTTTGAGCCGACCAAAGTCGACTCGAAGTCAGTCTGAGCTCATGAACAACTTTAGCCAGCAGTACTGACTAACCAAATTTGGTCTAGTCGGGATTTACATAAAGTCGGGTTGCTGCAAGTCGAGTTGCTCACTTAGTCATGGGCAACCGGGTTGAGCCAGGTTACAGCAACACTACCCACTGAGGGTGACATCTCTGACACTGATCAGGAACTAGATTTACCTTCCGAGTTAAGATCTGCCCTAGGCAATCAGGATATCCTGATCCCATCTACCCTGCACAAAGAAGAAGACGAAAATCTTGCTTCAGGCTTTGCCACTATGATGTCAGTACAAGAAGGTCAGAGTTCTGTAAACCCCATTCCTGGACAGTCCAAGCAGCTGAGCACTCCTGTCCCTCAACCATCCACACCTCCCATAATGGGAATGCAGCTGTGCCTCTTGCATGAGGAAGCTGATCGCTGGCACCATTTCTATTGTCCCGAGCCAGAGTACCTTCATGGAAGGAACAGTAACTCAAATGACCTCAGTGGTGGCCGCAAGTTTAACATCAACAAACCATCTACATTCTCTGGAAAGTATGGAGAGCTCCGCCCCTGGCTCACCCAAGTCTCCACCTACCTAACCCTGAACTCACATGTCTACAAGACTGACCACATGAAGATCGGGTTAGCCCTGTCCTATATGACAGCAGGTGTAGCCACATCAGCAAATCCCTGTTTTCAGAACAGCACCAACAGTAACTACAGCAACATGACAGCAAATTACAGCACCTTACAGCATGACAGCTCAGCAAGGCCCCAGACCCTTCAGTCACACAGTACATCACAACACTCACAGACTTACATTGGCACAGCCACCCAGTCAGTTACAGGCACACAGCAGCTTACAGTGGCATACAATGCTGCATTGGCACAGCAACCCAGGTGGCCACAGTGTGTCAGTGTCCACCATGGCTACAGCAGCACATAAGAGTTTTTCTTTTTTCAGCCATTGTTGATAATCAAATGTTCAGGAGAGTCCACCATATACAGAACTTGGCCTGGCCTGAACATGGGAGAGTATCAGAAATTATTACAAGTCTACATATGTAGCTACAGACAAGTGTATTAGATTACAATATTCCAAGGCAATACATGTTGTTGAAATGTCCTTAATGTCATTGTCCTCAGGGAGGGACATGTGACAAGACAGTGCAAAGGATGAAGTCTCCGGAACATCAGCATATGGCAGGGGGATGGTACCTATGGAGTGGGACTCTGTGCAGGCATAATGATGAATATCATACCATGACCATTGTTCCAAGGCTGTATGGATTGTTAATGGTGAAAAACTTCCTGGCTTGAGTATGACTTACATAAATTTCTCTGTTAACAACCCTGGAGCAGGGACAGCTTCGTGTCACAGCCAAGATGGGTTAGTAGTTGGTGATACCAAATGATAAAGTAGGCCAGTGGCAGTGGCAGCTGACAGACACAACTCCAGTTTGCCTCAAGTGCAAACAGGTGCTGAAATGACAGACACCAGGAAGACAAACCACAGGTGCAGGCATTGAGAGGGATATGAGCTCCACAAGGAAGGCATGGATATGTCTGTGGGGGGAGAGTTTGGTCAGAAGATAGCATAATGCTAGGAGGGTAGACATGAAATTTGCAGAGGGAAACCTTGCTCAACTTGTGGTCCAGAACTGGACAGGTATCCTTGAGTCAGTGGTATCCATCCCAATGCTCTCCATGATGCATCTGCTCTGATTCAACACACTGCATGCAAATGGTCTTATGGCACACATCATTGTGCTGGAATTGCAGGTGGCAGGTTGAAAGTCCTCATCGTGACACTTTCTGTGAGCAGATGGCTTGACAGATGATGGAATTGAAGCAGTGGGAGTGGGGAATAACAAACTCAAGGGACAAAAGGAGGGATGCTATTGTGTGTGCGAATAACACTTGTAAAAGGAACAAGGAGAACTACAACATACATGTTAGTGTGGAATTAGACACCAGGTAAAATGCCTTGGCAGGGGATAGCTAGTGAGATCAGAGGTATTATTATCAGTAAATGAAATACATACCGGCATCAGAGCTAGAAGCCAAGGTGCAGCAATGACATTTGCATACAGAATCATCACAAAGTTTACCTCCACTCATCTGAATGGAATTACAAATGCACCTAAGCTCAGCTTCTGCATTCTCCAATCTTCTTTTGGATTCTTGGGCTTGAGACTTGTAGAGATTACCCAGGGCAACATTTTCATCCATCTTCACATGCACTAGCTGCCACTTGAGGCAACGAACAGTTGCCTGTGCCCTCGCAATATCCGGGAGTAGAAACACCTCTTGCTGATCAAATTCTTCACAATCTACATCAATGGGGTCCAAGAAATCCTGTTCAGACTATCAGAAAGTTAGATGTAGAGTGCATGATTATTACATAGCATGAATACCTTCTGCCACTTTCCCAAGATGGCATGAATCTGAGTGGTTGAGTTGAGCATTCTCCCAGGCATTGGTCCAAGCCAGGTGTTCCAGAGTGGTGTCCCAGCAAATGGAAGATTGACCACCGATTTCCATATGCAGAAAGCTCCAACAGAGGGGGGAGTTCCCTTTAATGGCATACTTGGTTCGGCCTGACAAGAGGAGGCTGGCTCTGCTTTAATTGAAGGAAAAGAAACAGACAAGTCGGCACCAGGTGTTTCAGGAACCATACTCGAAGTATACTGGATGGTGAGTGGCACGTGCATAGATTGGTGAGGAGACTCAGCATGATTTGGAAGATCAGATGGAGCGTCAACCTGCTGAAAAGGTGCTATCGAATTGTTGGCCAGGGATTGTGGCCAGTCAGAACTTGCCATGGACATTATGAAGAGAAAAACTATTGATACTAATGAGACTCAAAACAGTTTTAGTGACGCTGACATACATACGCAGGATGTGACATGATGCGATAAGACAGCTGAGCCATGACTTGCACTCCTCACAAAAAGTGGCAGGCATGGTTGACAACAAGCAGTAAGTCCTCCTACTTTCCATTTGATCTTCCAACCAATTTGATGCCAGTCTGTCCCAAGTGCCTCAAGTTCTTCACGACTGCGAGGAGCCTTACATTTCACCGAGCACAGTTGCGAGCTGCCTGCAATGTGTGTGACGGTTTGGACACAGAACTCATCTTGGCCACCCCTGTGAGTGAACAAGCTGATCACAATGTAGACACTGTATCGGTAGCCTCTTTTCCATCTGACTCTTGGCCTGCTGTGGATTTCGATCCAGGTCCTGCCTGGGATGGTAATGAATACCATCAATCGGTCTCTCCCCCCATCTCTGTAGCAGTCAACTCCTTGGGAAGAGTCTTCATTACTTTCCCTCATGCCGCCAAGATTTTTGAAGGCAGGGAAACATTCCTTACTCAGTTCAAGCTGGATCCATACTTGGTACACTGGTGTCTCATTCCTTTCTACCCTTTCTCCAATCTAGATGACTGGAAAGTGGCAAACTTTTTGTTAACCTCAGGGCTTAGCATGAGGGCTCTCGACAAGTTCCTCTCTTTAAAAGCAGTAGGTCCACACAATTTTTCAGATGCATGTGACTGATAATCTGCTCAGACAAAGAACATGCCACTGTCCTTTTGGATGGCAAAGGATCTACGTGCATGGGCAGAACTCCTCCTGTCTGGTCCATGATGAAAATTTCAGATCATTCCTACTATGCATTCTATGAAAGAGCCCATTCAGCTGTACTTCTGGGATGCTCTCAATTGTGTCAAGGCACTCTTCAATCACCCATTCTTCAAGGACAAGATGGACTTCACACCCTTTTGATCATTTACAACAGCTGAGCATCTCATGCAAGTCTTTACTGAATGGATGAGTAGCGATGGGGCCTGGGACATGCAGGTAAGCAACCAAACACTGCATGGTATCAATTCATGGACCATTGTAGTCTAAGATACCTGAGGGCAGTACTGTTTGTGGTGTCATCCTATCCTCTGACAAGACGAACATTACAAATATGTGCAGTGGTAGGGTCGCACACCCATTGCTGATCAGTCTTGCAAATATCAAAATGAAGGTAAGAAACAAGGCATCGTCACACACCTTCCTTCTCCTGGCTTTGATGCCAATCCCTCAATTCATCCATCTGGTCCCAAGAATGTGCACGGTCCTTCAAGAATGCCTTTTCCATCAGTGCCTCAACATCATTCTTGAACCTCTGAAACAGGCCACATGCCTTGGTCAAATGATGCCTGACCCTGTCAGAAACCTGCGATACTGCTTTACCCACTTGGTGTCATATATCGTCGACACGCCTGAGGCACACATGTTGGCATGTGTGTGTGGCAACACCTCACCCATCACAACTGCCATGTATAAGAACTTTGGTGACCCATATTGCCACCCCCCTCGCACCACGACAATCACACTCATGCAGCTGTCTTCTATCGAGTGTGATGTACTCAATGTCAATCAGTATTTTGCAGCATGCAAACCATTTTGACTTAGCAGCATATCACACCCATTCTGGAGGAACTGGCTGCTTGCTGAACCATCCGAGTTCCTCACACTTGAAAGTCTACATGAGTATTCTGGGACCATGACATCCACTGGTGCAAGCAGGCTCTTGGTGCTGCTGAGTTGGACTTTTGATTTTCTATCATTCCACATATCACCAGTCTCCCCCACTTTTCTAACAGCATCACAAAATTGAAGCAAGTTGGTGGAAGGGTCCAAAGGGATGTCCAACAATACATTATCGTTGTCATCACTGGTGCAGCAGATCCAGATGTCATCATTGCAATTTGTGCCCTCATGGAGTTCTGATACCTTTCCCAAGCTACCACTATAACCTCGACAATGCATGACAAGATCCGAGCTTCCTTGCAAGAGTTCCACAATCACAAGGATGCTCTCATCAAAAATGGTCTTTGTCATGGTGAGAAAACAAAACATGTTCTTAAGCATTGGCATATCCCCAAGCTCGAGCTGATGCAGAGTGTCACTCCCAGTGTTGAACAGGTCAGTTCTATACTACAGTGGTCAGCAGACATGACAGAGCACATATTGAAGTCGTCAAGGACCCCGCTTCAACTACCAATAATCACAACTACAACTCTCAAATCTGCCAGTGTCTCGACTGCTATGAGAAGTGTTGACTCTTTGACACAGCATTGGCACTGCATGGGTTGACATCTTGATCTGTTCCTGTTCTGCCAGTTGGTCGAGATGCTGATGACAATGATTTGGACACCAGTGAGGGAGACAAAGGCAGGAATGTATTGGATGATATATGGACTCCAACTCAAAAAGCCACCAACTTTTTTGACGTTGCTGCATGATTGTTGGCCACTCCTCCTGGCTCTGTGCCCAGGCTGCCTAATACTTTCATAACCAGATCTACTGCTATCCACCTCAACTATGACCCATCATTGAAGCATGTGCCTATTGACACTGTCATGGAACAGTTTGGCTTGCCTGATCTGCATGGGGCTTTAGGCAACTACCTAAATCATGAGGGGAATGTTGCCCAGAACTTCCATACCTTTGGCAGTCAGAGAAGATCCCTGCCAGATGTATACCTTCCATTCAAAGAACTTGATGTGTGGTATAAGGTCCATCTCCAGCAGAAAACTTACCATGATTCATCCAAAACTGCCCCTACATTCACTGTTCATGCACACCCACCAGATCGTTCATTGAAGTATGGTTGGTATGACACAGCAATCATGAACATAGACAACCATTGGCAGTGGCCATCCAGTGGATTACAAGGTCATGCTGTGGTCCACGTCCATCTTATTATGTGTCCTTCCATGCCCAGAGGAAGCAATGGTATCAACCACTTCTCGAACCATTTTTTGATGTACACCCAGCATTTCGACATTGTCCCTCAAGGGAATAGCTTGGTTGAGTGAACAACTGGGTTGCATGTACTCAAAAGAGTGACATGTGCATCAGGTTCTGACCTTGGGGAAGTCTTTCCCTTGGATCAGCTCAGATCCTATACTCACATTGTTCCATGCTTCAGTCGGAAGGTAGACAATCACCTTACTTCAAATAATTGCATACACTTGTCACAGTCCTTTTTCCTAAATAAATATTTTGACAAGGACTTTTTCTACATTATTTCCTAGACATTCATGAAACATGGAATATAGCAGTGATATCTCTCCACATATACACATATAGTAAGGTGGAAAGACATCAAAATGTCACTTACCCATGTCATCACAATGCGACCATGCAGTTTTTTTTAATAGCAAAGAAAAAGTCTGTCAGTGAGGTCTGAATGGGCAAGAAGCCACTCAGTGGTGGGCCTCAGAAGTCAGTGAATGCCTCAATGAGCAGGGAAAAGGAGTCCTCAGCAAGATGGGCTACAAATGTAGCGCATGTTTTTGATGAGTAGAGAAATATGTATGATATGTGAGTAACTGCTCAGCAAAATGAGCAGGACTGGTGGGTGCAAGAGTGACCACCAACTCGATGAAACGACTGACAGATGTCAGCTAGTGCTTTCACAAGTAGGACCAGCAGCGGGTGTGAGCAAGTTACCACCAACTCAATGAAACAAGTGACAGGTGTCAGCTAATGATTTCACGAGTAAAGCCAATGAACATGAGGTAGTACCTGCTCAGTGAAACAAGCGACAGATGTCAGCTAGCACTTTCATGAGTAGGACCAGTGGCAGGTGTGAGTGAGTGACCACCGACTCGATGAAGCAAGTGACAGATGTCAGCTAATGACTTCACGAGTAAAGCCAACGAATGTGGGGTAGTACCTGCTTGGTGAAACAGGTGACAGATGTCAGCTAACACTTTCACAAGTAGGACCAGCAGCAGGTGCGAGTGAGTGGCCACCGACTCGATGAAATGAGCAACAGATGTCAGCTAATGACTTCACAAGTAAAGCCAACAAACATGGGGTAGTACCTGCTTGGTGAAACGAGCGACAGATGTCAGCTAATGACTTCATGAGTAAAACCAATGAGTGTGGAGTAGCACCAACTCAATGAAACGAGTGACAGATGTCAGCTAACACTTTCATGAGTGGGACCAGTGGCCAGGTACAAGTGAGTGACCACCAGCTCGATGAAACGAGTGACAGATGTCAGCTAACAACTTCATGAGTGGAGCCAATGAGTGCAGGGTGAGTACTTGCTCAGTAAAACGAGCAACAGTTGTCAGTAACACTTTCATGAGCAAGTGTAGATTATTATCAACAGCATTGTAAAAGCTTTGAATGCACTGGTGCTACAAGTTTTGTATGTATGTATTTGTTCTTTGAGTTTGTGCCAAACTTGATCCTTCACAGTAATTGCGACTTCACTAGTGTAACTCAGTTTTCATGGCTCAAACAAAATGAACAGCGAAGAAAACCACATGTGCTGCTGCTCCACACATGGAATTCTTCCACCTGACTCACACTGCATACTCCAAAGCAGTGTCCCGGGCCATGGCATCGACATCCTTGCTGAGTTCACTTACGACCACTCTGTCATCTTGGTCACAGAGTCCAGATAGTACTGGAGAAACTGTGCTGGAGCAATGGGATACTAACTGAGTGTGTCAAATATTTCTTTCACATCTTCTGTAGTATCCACTGACACCAGCAGTATTGTTACCTTTGCCATGACAGTGGCAAATTCCTGTTTGCCTGCAATACCTGTCCACACATGGTGTGCCAGCACTGTTTAGGATTACAGGAGGACCTGATGAAGAAGGTTTGTGCTGTGGACACCAACTTCCATTGTCCTGGTTGCCATGAACTCTGAGATGGTGCCTTGAAGCACAATCTAATGCCTTATTTTGTGAGTCTTCCATCATTGACATCTAAATTAATCTAACATCGATCCAAGGCATTTACTCATAATGTGCATGGGAAGACTGTCCATGTCCTCGATCAACCTGTCATTATGTTCAGTGTCTGCAAAAGGGCATCGAAGTCGCAGGTCTGTGCCAAGTCAATGCTTATTCTCCACTTCCTCTGCATGGGAATGGAGACTCAAGGTTCCTTGCCCTTCCTCCTGAAGACGACCCTTGATGAGTATCACACCAAAGCCTCCCTGGAGTACACTGAAGTCACCTTTGACTTTGGCACACAGAAAAAGTTTGACCAGTGGAGGGTGAAGGCCAAGAAACTTGGTGCAAAACTTGGTGCATCTGATTTCAAGTGCAAGATCATCTTCATTACCATTCACAGTGAGGTGTCATGCAGTGATCTATTTTCAGGAAGGATGAGAAAGGTGGTGATGTTGCAATGAGGGTTGGAGAGGTACATATTGCGAGATCTTTTTTTTTTTTTTCATTCTCATTCTTCATGTAGTTCATGAGTTGCCTATTCTCTCCACCCCTTGACAAGGTTGTGTATGCTTCCATGCTCTTCATGCTAACATGTGGTCCTCTGGTCTCATTCCAAGAGTTGTTCATTTCCATGCAACAATCAATCAGACTGTGAGACATGTTTTATTATATGCGAGGAACTATCCTGACCCTTGGTCAGCCTCTGGCTGGAGTATACCATTGCATTTACCATGCAGAATTTCATTAACACTGTCCTCAAATCTTGTCTCATGTCATATGGTGTCCAAGTCTTGATTGAAGGACATGCCTTAGGAGATGTTCTACAAGACCTCCTTAATGTTTTGCTTGGACTGAGGATGCATACCGACGTTATCCTTTTTCATATTGCAGGCTTAGTTTCAGCAAAGGCACCATTCCTGTTGAGGCATGTCTCTCTCTCTACTACCCCTCTCATTACAGGATACAGGTATGCTTGGTATCATAGCCATTGGCATCCATGGGGCAATTCTCTGCCTATAGGATGCAGCAAGTGTGCTGCAATTCGCCCATGGATGCGATCAAAGCTGGACCCTCAACCTGATCAACCAAAGGCTCGAGTAACCATGTGCCAGTCGAAGAGTTGCAACTTCAAAGTGTATACCCAGCCTCTACTGCATGAATATGCTCTGTGGCAATGAAACATCTGGGTGGCTCAAATATGTGATCTGTGGTGTGGAGTCTTTGTGATTTTGGTCGTACACTAGTCATCTACACACTTTATACTTGGTAACATACTAATATGATCTTTGATGGTGAGTTTGCACCTCTGAGTGAGCAGCAATTAAGTATGTAGGAGTAAGAAAATTATAACAGTGCATTCTGAGGTTGCTTACTTAGCAAGGTTACTCACAACTCCATCATGATCATGCCCAAACACCAGCCTGCCCTTTCTGAGTATCTGGCTACAGTCTGCTGTTCAGATATCCAATTATTAGTTGTCTGGAATCAACACTAGGTGAGTCCAATGCAAGTTCTCAGTGTTCTACAGTATTCACAGTCCATGGTATGTGATGTACAAGTCCATTGATGGCCATTGACATGATTGGACCCTAGTGTGAGACGATGAGATTGAAGAGACTCGGAAGCAGAAACAAAGTATCAGGATGTGAGTGCTACATGAGTTAGTCTTCCAAAGCAAAGTTGGCTGTGATCACTCAGGTACTATTTGGATCCTCTGAAGTTCATGCTCGCATGTTGATGGATGATGAAGATTTTATTTGTGGTCAACACATCCCTGGAGGTATGCAACCAGTCATGTCTTCATTTTCCCATTCATCCACATATTCAGAGTGTCACTGAGCCAGACATCTAGGATGCTGCTGCCTGGAACATGTCCCATTTTCCACAAGGAAGACCAGGGATTTCTTCTCCAATAATGGGCTCATATCACAATGCACTGATTTTAGTGGTCTCATATGCTCTCCCTTAACACTGTTTTCTTTTCATTCAATAATTTGAAGTTCTACATATAGACATGCAAGTGCTGCTATATTTCTTATTTTGACCTCCAAGAAATGCACACTCCAATCCATCTCATCAGTTTTTCAACCCATGGAGGATACACACATCAGGCCAGAAACTCCATTCTCCTCTGGAATGGCATAATGACTTCTTCACAGCATCCTCTGGGATGCAGCTAGTCATGTCTTTGTTTTCACACTCCTCTACTCTTTCGCTTCATCAAAAATCTTACTAAGCCTGACATCGACGATGCTGCTGCCTGGGACACATCCCACTTGTCTGCCAGGAAGACCAGGGACTACTTCAACAACAGGCTGTACTGTTCATATTGCAATGCACTAGATTTGGCAGTCTCCTATGCTCTCCATTTTCTCTTCATTCAAGAATTCAAAGTTGCTTACATATGGATGCACAAGCATTATCAGGCTCATACACTCTCCGTTTTTTCCTCATTCCAGAATTTGAGGTTTCCTACATATGGATGCACAAGTGCTACTATACATCTTATTTCAACTGCCAAGAGATATGCACTGAAATCGATTTCATCAGCCTTGCTGAGCTGTGGAGGGTATGTATGTCCACTCAGATGTGGTGCATCATAATGACCCTTTCACAGCATACTCAGGGATGCAGCTATTCGTGTCTTTGTTTTCACATTCCTCCACCCTTTCACTTCATCAAAATCTTACTGAGCCGCTTGCCTGCCAGGAAGACCAGAGACATTGTCTCTACAACGAGCCGTACCATCAATATCGTGACATACTGGTTTTGGCAGTCTCCTACACTCTCTGTTTTCTCTTCATTCAAGAATCCAAGGTTCTTTACATTTGGACCCACAAGTGCAACTATATATCTTATTTCAACCCCCAAGAAATACACACTTGAATCAATCTTATCAGTCTCACTGAACTGTGGAGGATACATGTATTGGGCCAGAAATACCATTCTCTTGTGGAACGTCATAATGCCCTCTTAGCAGCATACTCCTGATTGAACAAGGAAGACCACTATTCCAAGCAGATGCTCAAACCCAAAATCATTACAGTGGAGATGGTAGCTGACAGTGCAGAGTGGCTCAGTATGAAATACAAGCCCAGAAAACAGGATACATCTGACTTGCATTTCCATGATGATGAGGAAGTTACTGACTGAAAGTGAAAACCCCCCAGTTGAGTGTCTGCCTATGAAATTGCCAAGGGGAGCATCATTTCCAAGCTTGCTGAGGTTAGTACAACTTTGCCATTATCTACATACCCTTGACTTTACTTCACCAGGGTTTTGGGATCTGGCCACATGAAGTTGTTCATAACTTCGTTTCACCAGATGACCCAACTTCATAGAGGATTAAGAACCCAATCCAACCACTTCAGGTAACCCTTTTCTGGAGGCATTTTGGCTGAATAGTTTCTCCAAAACATTCAAGCTAAATGCCTCTCAGACCATGGTGATCCCAGGGACATCCTTTCATGTCCCAGGGAATGGCATGGTCCTGGGCCCAAGGGATGGTCCCAGGCCCACAAATGGATGGGCTATCCCATCACTGCCTTAGGTGTCTGGGGTCCCTGACCCAAAAATGCAGCCTTATTAGCATTGATACCCCTGCTTCTGGGGAGGGTATGGCTATCATTATGGGCCAATATCACTGCCTTGACACACACATAAAGCTAGCAGTGAGATTTAGCAGGTCATTCTGGGGAAACATCCATAATCACTTCTAATTCCTCATGTTGAAGATCATTGTTTTGTGGGAAATTAAGTAATTTATGGTATGAAAGTCAGCTCCCCCCTCATATATTGATGGACCAGGCAAGAAAGGGTAGGCATATATTTGAACACAGCCTTTATGGCACTGTAGCACAGTGGAGTGGAAAGTAGGTCACAAAATGCCATACAAACCTCACTCCAAGGCTGCTGGGATATGGCCCATGGCAAGCATTATAGGCTATGATGGGACATCCCATCTGCATGTCTGAGGGCAAGTGGGATGTCCCATAACAGTCTCAGAGGCTATTGTGGGACATCCCATCTGCATCTTTGAAGGTAAATGGGATGTCCCATGACAGCCTCAAGGGCTATGATGGGACATCCCATCCACACCTCTTAGGGCAAGTGGGATGTCCCATGACAGCCTTGGGGGCTATGATGAGACATCCCATATACACCTCTGAGGACAGTGGGATGTCCCATAACAGCCTCCAAGGCTACTGTGGGACATCCCATCTGCATATCTGAAGGCAAGTGGGATGTCCTATCATAGCCTGGGCTGTCATGGGACATCCCATGTACATCTCCTTCATCCTCAGCCTCTCCCACCATCCTCCCTTCATTCCCTCACTCACACCCACCATACAGCCACACCCCTCATATCATCACCACATGCTCCCTTCACACCACCCCCACACTCCCACCACTCCAACTACCCACTCAAGCACCCAAAATCATTGCCAGAGGTGTAGGATAGTTGATTAGGGGATGTGTAGTGGCAGTTGCAGTTTATCTGTACCACAAAAAGTGACTAGTAACAAGTAGGAATGTAGATATTCAATCAAGAAATCCATAGTGGCAGTTTGCATGTTTGACTACCAAGTTGTGGTGTATCTGATTGGGGAACTCTAGTCGCGTCCACTCTCATCATTACCAAATGTGGGTCATACTTCAATAACTAATGTGTGGTAGTCCACACCTTTGACAACCAAAGTGTAGTTCATCCTCAAAATGTGTGGTGTAATTGATCAGCAACAGTGGAGTGCAGTTCATTAAGAATTGTTGACTACCAAAGTGTAGTGCAGTTGATTAGCAAAGGTCAGTAGTGTCCACTCATTTGACACCAAAAGTGTATTGTAGTGAATCAGAAAAGTGCATAGTGATCTACATTTTTGACTACCAAGGTGTAGTGTGGTTGATGAGGAAAATGTGTAGTTGTCTGTAGTGGACCAAAAATTTGACTACCAAAATGTGCTCTAGTGAATTAGCAACAGTGTAGCAGTGCCCACTTTGTTGACTACAAAAAGTGTGGTGTAGTTCACTAGTAAAATGTATGCTGGTCTGCATCTTTGACTACTAAAGTGTAGTGTACTTGATTAGCAAAACTGCCTTTAACTACCAAAAGTTGACTGGGAAAATGTGTAGTAGTCCACATTTTTTATTGCCAAACTGTAGTGTAGTTGATTAGCAAAACATGTAACAGACTACCAAAGTTTAATGTATTATCACACTACCAAAAGGATAGTGTAGTTGACTAGAACAACCTGTAGTGGTCCATGTTTTTGACTACCAAAGTGGAGTGTAGTTGATTAGGAAAATGCACAGTGGTCCACATTTTTGACTACCAAATGTATTGTAGTTGATTAGGAAAATGTGTAGTGGTCTGTATTTTTGACTACCAAAGCGTAGTGTAATTGATTAAGAAAAGTGTAGTGTAGTTGATTAGGAAAATGTGTAGTGGTCTGCATTTTTGACTACCAAAGTGTAGTGTAGTTGATTAGGAAAATGTGTAGTGATCTGCATTTTTGACTACCCAAAGTGTAGTGCAGTTGATTAGGAAAATGTGTAGTGGCCTGCATTTTTGACTACCAAAGTTAGCATACTTCCTCCCACTCCGCTTTTTGGATTATGTAAGCAAAAAAGCGGCCTCAGCTGCCCCATTTCTGCCTCATTACACTTCCTCCTTGCACTGCAACATGTTGTACTGTATCCCAATACATTCAGGTCATTCACCTCCTGCATCCTGCATGTTAATTCCATGCAATTCAGTGCATTACATGGTTATTAAAATAGATAGGGGTAAAATGCGAGATCTCTTCCCATTCCTGCAGTTCTTCATATATTGTGATGAAACTTTCTACCCAACCTTCTTTCATACATGTCTACAATATATTACAACTACAAGTAACCACAGTCAATCCTTCTGGAGATATGTTCAGTTCTCCTCCTCCCAATGCACACTTGGTTACAGACCCCCTGGAATCATTATTCCAGCATTCTTCCATCTCCCTGTAAAATATTGTGGGTGGTTTAGTAGACAGATAAGGTATGAATCTGCTTTTTCACCTGTCTATTTACATGGTCACCACCAATTACCTACCTGGACAACCTAGTTTTTTTATTGCATGGGAGTGTTCCTGATAATTATATTGACCCCTCCTCAAAGTTTCATGCCCATCCAGCAAGTATTGCAGGCACTGGAAGGCAGCCGAGTTGTTTTGAGCGTGGGAAAGTGGCCGAAGCTTTTAGGAGGCTTTGATAACATATGAAAAACTCATCATAGCACAACATGCCAGGCAGTACTGCTTGAAATGAATGCATATCTATACTCCCCCACTCATTCTGTGTTATCCTGTATCACTCAATATATCAGATATTTACAGAAACCGCTACATGTGTGAAAACCTGGTATTTGATTGGCAGTTTAGCTGGTGAAACTTCACAAGGCTTTGATTTCAGATCCATGCACTGCCAACAATTCTTGCAATAATGTTGGACAGAAATACACAGGGATGACACAGAATGAGTGGGGGAGTATAGATATGCATTCATTTCAAGCAGTACTGCCTGGCATGTTGTGCTATGATGAGTTTTTCATATGTTATCAAAGCCTCCTAAAAGCTTCGGCCACTTTCCCATGCTCAAAACAACTCGGCTGCCTTCCAGTGCCTGCAATACTTGCTGGATGGGCATGAAACTTTGAGGAGGGGTCAATATAATTATCAGGTGGGGTCTTGTTTGCTCAAGGGCTCAACTGTTCCATCAGAGATCAAATCCTTGACCACATTGTTCTACCCACCAATGTGGAGGAATGGGTCTGCACTGCAGGAGAAGTTTACATGCCACAGATCTTGAAGGATATCTATAACAAGCCCACGAGTGTGCCACACTGTCCCAACCTGTTCACATTCCTGAAATCCTGAAACAATCCTGATGCCATGGACATCGACTAGTGTTGCTGCAACTTCAGCTGTCAGCCAGCTTTAGCCATAGCCGAGATGCCCCATAGTTACCAAGTAGCCAGGCCATGGCTAATTGACACTGTGGCTCCACCTCACTTACTAAGTCACTTGGTCAGCTCGCAGTCGGCTTTAGCTGTTCAACGATGCTCAGCACTCTCGTCTCACCATTCACTGCAGATGTCCACCATCATGACAAAATTGATGCCTCAGTCACTTTATTAGCAGGTGGGCAAGCAGTGGTGGCAGTGTGAGGGTGGGTTAGCAGGCACCTCTGGTATATTTCTACATGCTAATAGTACATAGCATTGTACAAGTCGAAATGCAACTGCAGAACTACCTATCATGAGTTAGTTTGACATAAACAGACTTAGGATGAACACTTGTGAAGGACTCCCAGTGCCAAATTAAATCTCTGCCAGTAAAACTACAGAGTAGATGAACATTCACCCTTTGCTAAACTCAATGCCAGTATTCGCTGTACAAACACAGCTCTGAGCGAAAAAAAGAGTGATTTATTAGCAACCTTTTGCTAAGGGTGCTAATGACATGTGGAACGAGTAATGATGGTATGTGGGTGTAAGCATCAAAATAATTGAGGTACCTCTGCAAGTTCATCACCCTCCTCCTCACCAATGAAGTATATGATGTCATTCAGCGCTCCCTGCAAACCAGCAGCATCAGTAGCAAGGCTACTCTCCACAATCAAAGCAAGTATGTCATCGTCATCAATGTCGACCAACATCTGTGCTTGAGAAGTGACCCATCCCCTCATGAAGTTCAGCCATTCTTTCTTGAAAAAGAACTTAAGCATCTGGAGTGCTTCCATTAATATAGGGCTGATTCAATTGTGCCACTTGGTCATCATCTTGGTGGATGATGAAAAAATGCGTTCACAAGGAACTGCCGATGCCTGGATTGGCAGATAATCCATCGCAATACAATATAGTGTCAGGTATGTCAACCAGGACACCTGCAAAAACTAAGTGCATGGATGCAAATCTACAGTTGTATACTTACTGCCCAGAATGAAAGCAGATCCATTCCTTCAGGGGAACAGGATGCTGTCACATAGGATGTGAGTTCTTGTTCAGCAGTCTGGACATTGCTCACTGGTCATCGCATGTGCATGGTTGGTAAATTGTATCGAGCAGCAAGTTTGGTGGGGACAAAAGCAGCTTGAAGGTTGGAAGACCCAGGAACTTGCAGCTGTGGGAGTTCATTTGGCTGGTGTAAGTCAGGTTGTGTGTTAACTGTCATTCTCAACTGTGTCATCTGGCATTAGGTGTTAGCATTAAGGCCATTAGCAATGATGATGAAACTTAGGTGTACCATGTTCAGAACAGCCCTCTTCACCTTGTGGACCTCAAATTCCTCCCAGTTTAATTCGATCCAAGTGAAGTGGATAGTCAGATCCACAACTGGTGTATGTTAGTGTGTCTCACCATACATACAAGCTTTTGTCAAACACTTATGCATCACAATTGCATATGCATTGGTCTCTCCCATATGCTGGTAGTAAGATCTTGCATGATGAAGGCCGATTTTGATGTATGGGGCAAAGCGAGGTTTGTTCAGAGAGAGTTGCTCCCACTGAGCCATGAAGGTTTCGAATGATGGCACCACATGTGAAAGCAGTGGAAAGCTCTCGCCCAACATGCATTGTTGAGCAGAGCGAGGTATCTTAATGTCGTCAGTGGACATGATTGGCGCCCCAATCGCAAGTTGTAGGCCACTGAATACTTACCTCGAGAACTACTTCCATATCTTGTAAAACCTGCCAATCCATGTCGTCTAATTGCTTGTTGGCAATGTCCCTATGCAGTGCTGCCAGGAAGAAGTAGTCTAGGGCCTGACAACTCTTAAAAATGAGAAGGCATAAAATGACTGAGTCCGTTACCTGTTTCAGAGTGCATAGACGATTGATCATGCAGTACACAGAATCCCAGCGTGTCCTCACATCATGGACAAGTTCTACAACAGGTAAGGTAACCGGGTTGTTGCCTTCATCAATGAACCATCCCTTGTCATTGCCCATCTTGAGAATGTCTGTGAAGGCCTCATGATGTAGGCTAGAAGTGCAAACAGCACAGACGATGTCACAGCCAAGAGCAATAGGGTCGCACTGGAGAGCCTCAATGTAGGCATCTTTGTCAATGACTTTGTTGCCATCAAGAGGATCAACCCAAGCCTCACTAATGGAAGTGAAATCGACTGCCATGTACTCGTCAGTAACATGACCAGAACAAATATTGAGGACATGGGGGAAACAGATTATGTGGTGATCAACCAGGTCGAAGTCAATCCCATGGAGAGTGAGGAGACGAGATAGCTCTCGCATGGTGGTATCATTGTTGTGGGCATTGTCGAGAGTGAAGTGGCTGATCTATTAGCAGGAAGAGGTTATTTTAATGATATGAAAGGACAATGTTTTTGGGTCAGCACAGGTACTCGCCTTCTCAGTAATGCTGGCCCGATCCAGGAGACGAAGAGTAGTTTCTACAAGATTGACACCCATGTGGTTCCCTGGAATGTAGTGGAATGTAACCAGGCCTGCTTTCATCTTGAGAGTTCCAGGCTGGTCACCCTTTGAGATCCAGTGGGCAGTGATAGCAAGGAAAGGTCGATAATTCTCGTCTGACCAGATGTTGCTGGTGAGTGACACCCGCCCCTTGGCTTTCTGTAGTAATTGTTAGTTCAAGGTAAGGGTAATGATGTTCGCAACTCGCCACAAGGTCATCTTTCAACATGAGAAAATACTGCCACCAAGCTTCAATGATTAGTTCACATATCTTTGTTCTGCGAGGGATTTGACAATCCTTCAGGTCCTGACGGAGAAGGAGGAGGAGAGATTGGAACTCCGGGCACTCAACAACATTGATTGACTACAAACATTTGCTCGGTGAATTCATGGACAACATCGGTAGCATTGCAGACTTACCTGATCATCAGTAACAATAAACCTCACCAGATACCTATGCATTGCAGCAAGAGAAAAGGGTGGTGAGCCACTCTCCAGTTGTGAAGTCATGGATGGGTCCACATGATGTGACTGGGACAGAGGGGGGAGTGTGCAAATCGTAATGTTGGGCATACTTAGAGCCTGACAAAGTGTCGAGTGGTTATATCTGGCTTTGAATGCCTCCTTGACATTCTCCAGATATATTGGCCAGGTGTTCTTCTGTGCTTCAGCCAGATAAAGATCGAGATGATATCATTCGACATGTGCATGTAGACTCCAGTTTGAAGTCGATTCACAGTATGTGTAGTTCCTGTCTTTGGGAAATTGGGTGGTGTTCACATCCTTCTGCTTTCTGCAAAGTAAATAGGAACATGAGTATTTGTTTGCCATCTTAGCAGCCACTCACTGGCACTCATTGCACACTGTATCTGTAAGGTTGTGGTATTGCCTTAGTTCACACCCACGAACTGTACTGTATGGTATTCGCAGTGTGATAGTTAAAGACAATTATGTCCTTAAAAAACTACTACGAAGTATATATACTAGGCATGCAGGCATGTGATACCAGGGTATCACATGCCTGCGAGTGATTATGAACTACCTTTTAGGGCATGGCCCCTAACACCCTCCCCCTGTAGAGCCAACTCAGGCTCAGATCAGTCTAAGTAAACGAAATGAAAAGAAATGATAGGAAAAAATCCTATATACATTCATGCGAGATGTTGAACCTTGTGACACCACCAAGCCGAGGGTTATGCCTCATTTCAGTAATGTAAGCTGAAGCACAAAGGGTGTTGAACCCTTCATGCTATGACTCGATTTGAGGGGTTATGCCCTCAAGAGAACAACCTGACATCTGATGTAGTGTCCCTTCTACATCGGTGCTGGTTCATCTCTCATTTCGCCCTCCTTGGGCCCATCATCTTGGACTGGGGGCTTTCCCCCTGAACTTTGACCTTCCACCCCCATATTGTGGGGTAGGTCATATAGGAGCGCCATGGTGGCAAACTCCTGGAGGATATGGAGCTCCTCCGTGGCGAATGGGTGGGCCTCATAGGCCACAATATGTTCTGTGGAGATCGCGAGGGCCCCAGCCTGGACCTCAACCCACTCCTTCGAATGGTTTTCCCACAAAGGCTGAGGGTTGTTGACTGCTGTTCTCAGTAGGTTGAGTGCAGCTTGAACATTGGGGTCTCAGTCCCCTCCATTATTTACAGTGTGGGTAATATATTCATTACCCACTCTTCAAGCCCAGATCAGGATGTCATTGGCATCATGTGGGGTGATGCCATTGGCCGCAAGGTAGGCAGCAATATCAGCCATACTGGCTGTTCGAGTGAACTCCCCTTCCCAGGGGACATGGGGACCAACACAAGGGGAAACCTCTGCCCAATCCAGAAGGGCTCTGTATTGACCCTTCACCATGAGGAGATGGACTAGCTCCCGGAACCAGACCATCTGGTCATAGTTCCCTCTAGGGACCAGAGCCAGTCACTTGTAGAGGAGGAATCCTCGTACTTGTTGGGCAGTGGGAGGACTGATATCCCACTCATCGTCATCGGGGCGCTTGCTGATGCCTAGTGCCCCAGGGAACATTCTTGAGAGCTCAGAGCTCTCATCGGAACCATTGTACCTATTCTGGTACGTATTGATAAAACTGACCCAGTCAGTGACTGGGGCATGAGGTGAGGGGCTTCTCATGGTAGATTGGGGACTCCCCCTCTTGTCTTTCTTCCAGAGGGGCAACCTCCTCCTCTGGGTTGAAATGGTTGACCCCTGGCGGGGGGTCTCTGATGAGTGACAAGGGCTTGGGGAGCCACAGGACTTTTGACCATTAAACGGTCACAAAGGGGAATGATGGGCCTCTGTCCCATCTCTGGCAAAGGAGCAGCAGGGTGGCCCTCTAGCTGCAGTTGTAAGGCCAGTTGTCCACTGGTGGGCTGTTGTGCAAGGGCTTCTTCCTCCCTCTGTGCTCTGTCTTTTTCTCTTAGCACCTCTCTTCTGGCATGCTTTTTGGGAGGCCCAAGCTGGGGGCCTCCATTCCTTCAATGCAAGCTCCATGACTCCATTTGTGTCTAACCTGCACTTCTTCCACAGGTTAATATAAGTAACCAATTCTTGCACCCTATGGACACAAGGAGCCTTTTCCTCAGGCTCTTTGTATGCCTGTGCATACAATTTGTGGATATCCTCTACAGTATTAACGAGTCTGATGGGACCCATGATCCCTCTGTCCCATCTAGTGATGGGGACAGGGAACTGTCCTTGTTTGATTGGAAGAGGAGGGGGGGTCCCCTGCTGAATGTTGGTGAGGGCGGCACCAAACCTCTTGTTGCTGTAGGTGTAGAGGTTGTTGTTGACCCTCACAAAGAGGATCTTCCTCACACCATCCTTGCCTTGCCCAAGGCAGAGTACTCTATACAGGTTTTCATGTCCCATAAATTCAGGGAAGAGTGTTCCCTGGGTAGTGGTTTCAACAACCATAGGTATGTCATCATATATTTGAGCAGAGGTGATCTCATCCTCCATGACCATTGTAGGGAATGGTTTTTCCCTACCAGGGGATTTTATTTTTATTCTTTGTTTCTCATATTTTAACTTGCTTTTCCAGTTATTATATGTTTATTACTTTAGTGCGAGGTTTTATTGGTTAGTCAGCCATTTTTATTACCCAGCATGTACTTACCTTTCAACAATTAAGAAGTTGAGTTCCAAGTGTTTTGAGTTCAAGTTCGAGAAGGCTGCATGTGGCCTTCTTCTTTGTCTAGACAGCCTCAGACAGCTTCAGATGTCCTCAGACAGTTCTCTCTTCCAGGCTATAGGAGCCCCTTTGGCAGACCTCCCCCTCTCAGATCACTCTCATCCATCCTCAGCATTTATTCACCTGATTCTTCACCATGAAATCATATCCAGGCGCTACCTGGTCAGCTTCTGAGGGTGCTCTTTCTTTCCCCTTTTTCAACACTACAGGTTCAACCTGCGACGCAGGTTTAGCCTGTGCCCTCCCCTGTGAAGAAGAGGAGGGTGGTGCAGCTGGTGGGGGAGCCACCCTGGAGGAACCAGCCTCCTGATTGTAATCATAAATGCCCCCCCCCTAGGGAGGTGATACGAGCACGTTCCAAGTCACGTGCAGCTTGCTCAACCATAGTGGGAGTGGGGATGGTGGGGGCAGGGGCATGTGGTGTGTGTCAAAGGTCATTGACCTTGCAAGGGGCACAATGAAGGTTGTGCAATGTATCTTTGAGCTCTTGCTCAAGACGACTAATCTGACGATGTAACTCGTCATAGGGGGTATGTCTGACAAGATGTGCAGTCTTGTCAGTGAGGTTGACAATAGCAGGCATGATGCCTGCATTGGACAAGGCCATGCCTTGTGAGAGATGAAGCACATATGACATGCAGGTTTCGCAAGTGCTGTGATGGCACAAGAAAGGGAACTGGGGATGGCATTCCCAGTATGGGCAGTGACATTTGTCCCTGCAGCATTCACGCTCAAGGGACAGCAAGCATGAAGTAGAAGGGGATCGTGGCTGTTTCTGGCCACTACTGACCATATGCAAACTGCATCGGTCGACAGGGGATGGGGAGTAGGGACGTGAATACAATGGCAAACCATCAGAGTATGCGTCTGAATGCACAGGAGATCTGCCTCATTGAGACGATGCAGACCTCGAGGGGTTGGGACTAATAGAGCCTTCTGGGCTCAGGGATACTTTGCGATGGTGATCGCAATGGGACATTGTAGACTACGAGAACGTTGTGAGCATTAAAGAAAAGAAAAAAGAACAGGACGGAGTAATAAAAGAAGACATGTGACCAGTAAAGTCAGTGCACGTGAAATAGTGAAAAAGTGATCAGAAGAAAGTATATACTCTAATTAAAATTGGTAACTATGCTGTGCTCGAGGCCAACAGTATTATTTCTATTTTTGTTTTATTTTTATCTTTGTTTGTTTTTATTTCTGTTCTTTCTGACTTGTCCGTTTGCTTCCAATAGTAGTCTTCATACTATGTTTAACCACTTAGTGGTTACTGTATGCTTATGCATACTTTTTTGCCCTTCGGGGCAATTGGCATATATCTTGTATGCCCTGGAGCTCGAGGTACCTGTCGAGGGCCTCAAGCTCCTTACAGTTAGACACTGGCTCCCATGTCATGTCTCCAAGATTCCATTTTACAAGGAACTCTACCTTGTTATTCATCCATTGGTGAGCTGTTATCTCATCTACTAACCATTCCTCTTCGTCAGTCATACCAACATCATAGAATGCATGTGTGTCACACCTTGGGAACAGAGCGTCATCATTCTGTTCGTACTTGTGCAATAACCCGACATGGAATGTTGGGTGTATGTGCCATTGTCACAGCTGTTCTGGTAGTTCCAGAGTGTACGTATTGTTTGCACTATCACAGCACAATACCTTCATCAGGCCAATGAATTTTGGCATGAGCTTTCATGCATGTCCCTTTGGAACATTCAAGTTCTGCACGGAGAGATACACAAGGTCCCCCTCTCGAAGGTTGAACCCTTCTTTTCATTTCTTATTTGCATGGTATGTCTGTATCACTCTGCTCTCAATGATGGCATCATGAGCCATCTCTAGATTTTCTAGTGCTTGCCTAACGAAGGTCTTCACTCCTGGTGCTGTCAAGGGTGTTCCCCCTCTGATGCATTGCATCATCTTGGGCATATACCTGTAACTTAGCTTGAAGGGTGCGAACCCTGTCAAGCTACTTATGCTTGAGTTGATTGCAAACTCAACCATTGGCATCTTCAATGTCCAATCTGTTTGGTCTGGTTGGACCATCACTCATAGCATTTGCACTACATTCCTTATCGCTCATTCAGACGCTCCATCCATCTGTGGATGGAAAGCCATTGACATCAGGAGCTTTGCTCCTAACATTCTGTGTGTTTCACGCCAGAAGGCCGATGTGAACTTTCATCTACAAACCACATGTGAGCCATTACTGACTGTAATGGCAACCCATTTGGCAACCACATGTAAGCATTGTGTAGGGTTTACCTGAGCTTACCACACGTACAAAAAAGTACATATTCATGATTTGCTAGTTTATCATGTATTCAGATAAGATGGCATTTTCAATCATCATTGCAGTAGATATGCAGATACAAGATAAGATGGCTACACTGAATCATCACCCAACATTTCCATTCCTCATGCAAGTATATTGTCTGTGAGAGTTGTATAACATACCAGGTCCTCCCCCTGTAAGCTCACAAGACGATGGTTGAGCTCATCATATGCACTTCGATTGGCTCTCGTATTGAACTCCAGTGCAGCAAATGTGCCACTGATGTATTCATTCAGGACGAGGCACAGAACAGTCCCAGCGAATACCATGACAGTTGTTAGGTCTTTTTCTCCCAGGCTTAAATACCGGCAGTATTGTCATTCGCCCCAAAGCACACTTAATACCAATTGGACGAGAGCTGGGTGACCAAAAGGCATGTGGGCAGTGTTACCATCCTCATACTTGAAGAGCCTTGTCAGAATGTCACAGAATGAAAATGGAGGTGCTTACCATCACGATCTCATCGATCCACATAAAGTCCAGGAGGAGGGCCAGTATTTTTTGTTGTCGTAGTAAGGCCTCTTGTCCACGTGCATGTATAGGACTCAGAAGATGATATAATGGTAGGGCAAGGATACAAGCGACAGTCCTGAAATCATTGCGGACGTTGACTGTGATGTCCTTGAGTTTTTTGATCTCACTTGGCATGTTACTTTGTAGCCATCAACTCACAGCCTCTGCAAAAAACTGCAGTTAACTTTAGATGTATGTGCAGTGTGAAACGATTACCTGCTGGCTCATGACCTGATGCTGCATCATGCAAAGCACTCCAAATCATTGCTGTTAGTTTGTCAGTATCCAGTAGGAGGTTTTGACAGAGAAGGAGTCACTTCAGGTTGGAGCACACATCTGCACTGATTTCATTCATGGTGTCTGTACTGAGTACAGATGTACCCAGCATGCTACGAGCAGGGGGGAGTCGAACATTAGCTGTATCTCGTGCCACACTACGTGAAGTCTGCCCCACTTGCTGCAAAAGCATGTTAAATACTGTTTACAGATCTACATGAGACTTACTCGGATCACGGGTTGCCAGGGGATGATAAACATCTCATTGGATGTGGCCTCTCCAGGTCGAAGTGGCCTTTCTGGGTGCCGTGACTGAAGGTTGTAAGGTGCTGTGTGAGTGGTGGGGGCTGGGCGTGCATGCCTACTTGCGAGGGTTGCAGGAGCATAATCGAGGGCAGGTGGGAGATTCGAGTACAAAGCTTGTGTTGATGTACTGGCAGCAAGACCCAATTGGAAGGGGTGGAGCAGTCCAGTGGAGCCTTCCACTGGACCAAGTACCGATTGCATGGGTAGTTCAGGACAGTAGAGATGTCCATACGGTGGCTGGTGTCCTGCAGCAGTCAGTAGTGTTGGGCCTAGTGGATCAGTGACTTGATGGCTTGGATCTCCTGGATTAGCACTGGCATCGCTCTCGTTGTAGACAGCTTTGACCTCTGACAGTAATCGCCGCTTGATTTCGTATGATGCCAGTGGTTGTTCCTCGGTGATACCAAGCTGAGTTGCTGCTGAGTTTCCTGAGGGGTTGAAACCCGAAGACTCCAGATACTTTTGCTTTGTCTATCAGGCATTTAGTTTGGGAGGTAGCGATATCAGAGAAACTACGAACCTTCCTGCCTCTTTTCCCTCTTGAAGAGCTCATGATGGTGTGGTGCGAAGAGCGTGCATTGTGTCTTGAAATCCAGCCTCGAATGACAATATCACACATGGAGCTTATCAATCAATTATCGTAAAGAAGTAACATGAACAGTTGATTTGGTTCTCATCGTACAACACTGGCATAATGAGGTAATCACTAAAAAACATGCATGGTTACTGCCAGTGGGGTGTCAGCACAACTTGCAACAATGTCTAGTACAAACTTGACTTACCAGTACATCTCCATCAGTCTGTATTTTCATCCTCTTCACTCTCGTCAGGTCCAATGGAGTCTGCATTCACTAAAGTAGCCAACATGAGTGTGAGATTGTCCCAGGCATCACCTGCTTTGCCTTCACTGCATTCTTCCTCCATCTGGCTAAGATGTTCGTCCTCCAAGGCAAGCTGTGTCAGATCTTGGCCATAAGCTGTGACATGGAAGTCTTCCTCATCCTTCAATTCATCAACTGAGTGATGCTCCAAAATAGTCATGAAAAGCCAGAGGTCATCAGCTGATCAAATGAACTTTTGGATGTCTTCTGCTTGGGCTGCAAGGAGGAAGTCTTTCTGATGGTTAATAGCTTCCAACTCCCAAGCAGTGGTGAGAGCACGCAGTCGTGCTGCTTCTCGGTCAGCCTCCTTCAATGCCAAAGCCCTGTGAAAAGCATCTTTAGGCATCCCCCTTAGTCCATGGATGAAAGTTGATCTTCCCTGAATGATATTTGTGAGAATACAGAAAACAAGATATGGATGGATAATGTTTTTACCATTTTCACATCCTCCAAAGCAACATCATGGTTTGCACATCTTCCGAGGGACTTCTCAGTAAAGTGAATCTCAATAGAATTTGGCTTGCGTTGCATATGATAGGGTGCAAACTTGGAGCGAGTGTGATTCACAGATGCTGATAGATTACGAATAGTAGGGGGAAGGGATGAGACATAATCGCTGGAGTTATCACCAGGGATACTATTGCCATGGTTGTGGGCAACATGGACTCATGAGCTATCATGTTCAGGAATATGCCTCGAGACCCCCATATCAGCATCGTCACTGAGTCCAGCTTTGAGGTGGTGAACAGGAGATGGAGACATTGGGGGTGGCCAGATGCTGAAATGTCCAGTATTACCCATGTCATGAGCCTGGGGAGAACTTGGAGGTGGAGTAAAACTGAGAGACATGATATGAATGACCACGGAAGTGCATCTATGAAATCATTAGTAGAGAAGTGAGAGGGCAGTGGAGATTGAAAGACTTAGAAAGATTTTCAAGTCTGTTTCGCACTCCACAGCTCCTCAAGCTTCAAGCTTCAAGTCGTATGGAACATCCTCTGCCCCATCCCCTTCCCCCTGCTCTTCGCTCACAGCTGGATTTTGGGAATCGCACTGCTCAGTACCATGCAAAGTCAGGTTGGACATATGGTTGGTCAAAGAACACATTCGAACAAATAGAAGATGATCATTATCAAGAGAATCGGAAAATGAATATCTACTGGCCTTTCCAAAGCCATGTGGAATGGAGACTTGGAAAGTTTCTCGTCGAGAACCTAACTCAGGCTCAAATCAATACCTTTCTCAAACTGGATTGGGTAAGTTCTGTCATGATTTGGAGTATTTCTGTCATAAATTACCATGCAGTTGGAGGCCCAGAAGCCATCTTTTACAACCGCTCTCCAGCTCCTGGACTGGATGGACACCCTGCCATCAGGACCTGGGTGGAAAGTAATGGAACTCGAGGTTGATGGTTACAACACAGAGAAGAAGATCGAACTTATTTTTCGGGATGGTTTGGAGGTTGTAGAGAGTCTTTTTGGAAACCCGATCTTTTCCCAGAATATGTCTTTCAACCCCCTTCTTCTATGGAATAATGTAGAGTGGGAATATGGAGAATGGTTCACAGCAGATGAGGCGAGCCATATCCAGGTGAGTCTCCTTTTTTTGCGCATCTTCTGCAAGCTAATGTTAATTAAGGACACACTACCTGAGGGTGCGACCATCATCCCTATTATCGCAGCTTCAGACAAAACACCTGTCACAAGACACACCGGTGCACTTGAAATGCACCCACTTTTTCTAACCATCGCCAATATTGACTCCAACATCCACATGAAGGCTACAGCCTGTGCCTGGCGATGCATCGCTTTTGTGCCGGTCATCAAATTTGAGGTTCATCCAGACTACCAGACAATTCTACAGGCTCGGCTGTGGCACAAATGCATGGACATTGTCATGGAGAAACTGAAGCGTACTGCAAATGTTGGAGAGTTCATGACTGATGCTTTTGGTGATGTTTGATATTGTTTCACTCCCTTGGTAGCATGGATGGCTGACTTGCCTGAGCAACAACTAATCGCCTCTGTGAGTCGAAATTTGTCCCCAGTCACTCTAGCAAATCTCAAACAGTTCGGTGACTCAACGTGTCAGCTGCCCCACATGACAGGTTATACCCTTGATCTCATCCATATGGTCAGCCGTCAAGTGGACCCGTGGAGGTTGGATGCTTTTCAGAAGTTGGCGAAGACTAGCCACCTGCTCGGAGTACATCTTCCTTTCTTCCAGGATTGGAAAAACAGTGAGGTTTCCAGTTTTCTCGTCCCCGAGGTTCTCCACTCTCTCCACAAATTTTTCTTCAATCACATCTTCATGTGGTGCAAGGATGTGGCTGGGAACGACGAACTTGACGCTCGGCTACAAAATTCATCACAAACACATCAGTATATGCCACTTCGCCTCTGGGGTATCATGCATGACACAGATGACAGGTCGCGAACATCATGACATACAATGTACCATTGTAGCCATGATTGCTGGTGCCATTCCCCCCCAATGGTTCAGTCTGTCCGTGCTCTCATCGACTTCATCTACCTTGCTCAGAGGCCAATCCATATGGAATCATCAATTAGGCACATGGAAAACTCACTTTCTGAGTTCCATGCAACAAAGGACGCAATCCTCAATGCTGGGGGCCACAGAGGAAAGGACCACTTCAATATCCTGAAGTTGGAGCTCATGCTGAGTTTCGTGGGTGCTATCAGAAGGAGTGGTGGTTTGATACAGTATAGTGCAGATGTTTCTGAGCGGCTCCTCATCACTCACTGCAAGACACCCTTCACTCGAACCAATGGGCAATCAGATTTTACCAAACAAATCATTCGCCTTCTCGACTGCCAGGAGTGTATGCACCTTATGGATGTGTACCTCCTACTCTGTGAACACAACGAGCCACTGGTTAATGCTTCTGCAGATGAAGAGGAGCTGCTTAGTTCAAACGATCCCACTTCAGCATGGATATCTCATGTTGCCCCCAGCGAACAATGCCGCTTCAACTCTCCCCGATTGATTCACAATCTATTTACCAAGGGTTTACTCTCCAATGGCACTCCAGCCACATTATCAGTCACAATCACTCCCGATTGCAAGAAACTCAGCACTTGTGATATTGCTGATATTTATGCACTTCCTGACTTTGCCACACAGCTCGCGGAATATGTTGCACAGTGCACTGGAAGTATGACATCCCAATTCATCTTGCAGTCATTCAATGAGGTTGTGGTGTGGTACAAATTCCATATACAGCAGTACTCAATATCTGCACCTTCAGTCATCATGCCGAGCCAAGTAGTTCAGGCCCTAACTCCATCACCCGACTTTCCACTTGGAAACTGTGATGCAGTCCTTCTGAATACTCATGAGGAGAGTCTCCATAATCACGGGTGTAAGTCGTTCAGTGTGCGTTCCCATCACTGCAAGCATTTTGCAATGTTTCTTCAGGAATCATGCTGAAAAAATGGAGGAAAGAGATACTCTTTTATTTTGCATGTTTGGAAGGGAAAAATTCAAAAATAATATTTTATGTTTGTCCAAAAAACATGCATTGGTGGTAATGTCCATTAGCTTCTACTCTAATTGGCATTAGTATCAATTCATGTTCTCTGGGAGAGAATAAAACATTATTTTTGTGTTTTTTCTTGCCAAACATCACAGATAAAAGAGTATCTCTTCCCTCCATTTTTTCAGCATTTTTTGTGAAGAAAAATTGTGAAATGCTTGCTGTGCATACGGCTAACAAAATATTTATTTGTGTAGATCATGCTGCAGAAGTACGAACTGTATTTCAGCTGACCAGCTCCCACTGCTCTCAAACCACACCCACATTTTTCGCTCATCCTCTGCTCTATGTTCAGCCTCTCAATGTCATTGCCACACCAGACAATCAACCAGATACTCGCCTGTGGACACTGAAAGGGTGTATACTCCATCATTACCTCCAGCACACATGGGGTTCATTATCCCCCTAACTGAGGTTGTACACCCGGCAGATTTGGTGCCTGTATTTGGGGAGAGAGTGAACCGTACGGTAACAGCAGCAACTTCACAGCAGGTTTACGATCGATTCTACCTCAATTACTTTACCACCAAAGAAGCTTTTGACACGTTCTATGATCACAGATTTGTATAGACGTAGTCATGGTATCAATCATAGTAGTCCACAATTCGAATCGATTCATTCACTGTCACAATGCCAACTGTTGATAAGATATTCCGATATGATGAACTGAAAATGAGATTGTAGCTGATATGATCGCTAGTCAACCAGCCAATCAGAAGTCATCATTTGAGGGAACGTAATGTTCCGTCACCTCTCAGGGTCTCGCTTGTTAGGTGCTCACTTCTTGGTTTTGCAGATGTTGTGTCTCGATCTGAGACTATTGTCTCTGGCAGTCCGTGTAGTCAGGCAACTTCTCTTATGAATATTCCTGCGAGCTCTGATGCTTGTATTGTCATAGTCACCAGTACTAGGTGTACCATTGACGTTAGACAGCACAAAACTACCCACAGGTAGTCGTGCCCGTCGCTTGGTGGGAAAGGTCCCACAAAGTCCATCACTATCAACCCCCAAGGTCTTCGTGGCACAGGTAAACTGTGCAGTAGACCCTTCAGTTGTTGATTATCATTTTTCATCATCTGACATATTGGACATGTTCGACAGAACTTGTCCACTTCCCAGCTGAGTTTCAGCTACCAATACCATCTGCAGATATAATCTGCTGTTCTCTGGGGCCTGAAGTGCCCCAGCATCCTATGCACCTGATTGATTACCTTGGCGATAGTGTCATCGCCTTCATACTTTGCATGCAGAAGGCACAACACCTTCTCTCCTCCATGATTTTTCGTGTAGAGGAGGCCACCTTCCTCTTTGAATTGGGGATAATGTGACAGCTGTGCCATCACTTTTGCAAGTACAGAATCACTTTTATACCCTTTACAGACAGCACTTAAGAAGCCTGGTGCTTCACCAAGCATTATGGTAGAGGCTCTACTGGCCTCAGCAGACTCGAGTATCATAGGGTCTTCCTGCGCACTTGTGCTAGGGGATTCCTTGTTACTCTGCTCTGTGGCTGAGGCCATCTCTCTAGCCTCTTCATACCTCTTTTCAACCTTTTCTTTTAAATGGTTACTCTTTTGAGGGACACTTCCCTCTCTCATCGCTGATAACTTCAGTTCTTGCCACCTGTCTTGAGGGAGATGATCTCCCTCTGGGTCCAGACATATATCTGCATCTGCCCATTTGACTTCATCATTGGAGGCTACATCTCCTCCTTCTTGTTCATAGTAATGAGAGAGGCAATCTACTACATGGTTCTCAGTGCCTTTTGCATAGATGATGTTTGTGTTGAATTGTGACATATAGTCCAACCAGCAGACTTGCCAACTCGACAATTTTCATTGAGTTTTGAGGTACCCCAATGCCTCATGATTGGTAACAATCATAAATTTGAAACTGAGGAGTTTATCCTCCCATTTCAGAAGCACTTCGATTATTGTGAGAGTTTCTCGCTCAAATGTTTGATAATTTTGTTGAGCATCACTCAACTTTTTCAACATAAACCCAGTTGGCCAACAGGTCTTCCAATCAGGCCCCTGCCCATACAGCACACCTACTCCATAGAGTGACGCATCGCACACAAGCCAGATTGGCTCTTCCTTTTGCAGGTCGATAGGCCACAAAATCGGATACTTGCATGCAAGATCCTTGATCATTTGGAAACACCTATCGTGGATTTCTCTCCACTGAAACAGATGTTCATTCCGCTGAATACCAGTCAGGGGTGTAGTATATGCCGATATTTCTGGCATGAATTGTGCCAGGTATTCTACTAGTCCAATGAATCATTGGACCTCATTAAGATTCTTAGGAGTCCTCCAGCTCCTAATTCAGGACATCTTGTCTCTATCTGCATGTATGCCCCTGGTGTCTATGATATGCCCTAGGCAATTGAGCTTTTCTGTGTAGAGGTCGCACTTCTCCTTCTCAAGTAGAAGTCAGCCTTTTCTAGTGCTTCAAACACTATTCTGAGGTGTCATTCATGGTCCTCCGTTGTATCACTGTAGATGAATATGTCATCGAGATAGACATATACAAAGCGTCCTACTAGATGTGATCTCTAAAGATCACTGTCATTAGACATTGAAATGTTGCAGGGGCGTTACAATCTCCCTGCTGCATAACTTGACTTAAGAAAGTCCCATATATTGTCGAGAGTGTTTGACAAGTCAATCTTACAATACTTCACTTGAGCTACATCCATTCATATTTGATCTTGATCTGGGAAGGGGGTGACATCCTTCACTGTATTTTCATTTCTTTTGTGGCAGTCAATGACTGTCTGCAGTTTTCCATTTTTCTTGGGGATGCATAGCATTGGGGCAGCTTGTGGGATGCTTTTCAGCACCCACAATTCTGCATCAGTATATACTCAGATTTTGTCTGACAACTGTTGTTTTAGTGCATCAGTGCATTGTGGCAGATGATATGCATACTGCTTCTTCTCATCAACCAGGGGAATCCTGTGATTTACCTCCCGTAGTGGGGGTAATTTCAGGATTACCCCGCTAAGTCTATGCTTATACCAATCAAACCATCAGTTTCATAGCTGAGGTATATCCTCATTTTTTAACAGTGTCTTATTAGGTTTTATTATTGTGAGGTGCTCCTCGCTTTGTGATCCACCTGGCTTTTTTAATCCATCGGGTCCCCTCCCCCTTTAGAGCCCTCACGAGGCCAAGACCTCGCAGGGTGCAATAGTCAATTATTATGATGGGATGTACCCATTGTTAGAGCCTCAGGCTCTGTAAGAAGAGGCACACACTCACTGCTATCTCTATTGTTTTCCTTGTGAAATTCAAAATTGCTTTAGTTTGCCTTAGGAAGGGGATTCCTATTATACAATCGTAGCGATCAATATTCGCTACATTGAAGTATACATCTACTTCATAGTTTCCAATCCATATTGTGGATGTTCCACCATGAGTGATTTTTGACTGGCTGCCTATGTAGCCTAATTGCAGCATTAGCTGCTGTTCGAGGGGAAATACCCTCATCTTCGTGACCTTGGAGAATGCTGGGCTCACGAAGTTTCCTGTGCTTCCAGTGTCTATCATTGTATATGCTGTGCACCCATTGATGATACTTTGTAATGTTGCGCATGTTCACAATTCTGGATTTATTTTGGGACGAGATCCCACTATGTTATTCGTATGCATAGCATACCAAAACGATCGAGTTAATGACTTCGTCATCAGTTCGATCTTTGCAGCAAGATTCATTGTTGCCAGCTGTAGGTTATAATGATGTTGTTCTTCATTGTTGCTGATAATCACGTCCCTGTGGGGCGTTGCCACTATCATATTGTCAGGGTATATCCCGACATGATTGTTTCTTTCAAACACTCATTGGAGGCGAGCCTCCATTATTCCAAGTGCTCTTCGCATTTCTGGAGTTATGCCACTGCGTTCCCCCAGCATTCCTCAGATATCTGCAATCACCTGAAGTCTATCGGCTTCCATGGACCATATTCAGTCTGCCATGGTTTGCATTGCACAATGCATATGGTCTAAACTCATACCATGCCCTTCCATTTGCACTTGGTCGCAATCATCCCAGCTGCAGTCATATTCCCTGTGAGCTAGTTGCTCTGGATAATGTAATGCTACATTCAACATAGTATTTCTGTCAATTGCCGACTCAGAAACATGCTCTATCCTCTGAGCGCATTCTCAGCATGAGACTTCCTCGTGAATAGCACCATAGATGGAAGACCAAGTCCATCGGCCTGTTGTAGATGAACCATCTACTGCACTTTTGGTCTCTATGGAATCTTCCATTCAGAAGTCCATATCTTTGTCCTCTATTCTTAGAGATGCACTCCACAGGGGATCTCCTGTACTTTCCATGATGTTTGGTCGGTATTCCACCATATTATCTCAGTTGACCCAGACTTTACCCCACAGGGTACTTACTACTACCATGTCAGGGTAAATTCCGATGTTACTTCCTGACATGCCTTGATGGTGTATGTCAAATATAGCACTGTCTAGATATTCATGCAAGACTTGATTACATCCTGGCAGTCGTCACACATTTTCTCATGCCAATATCATTTGTCTAAGGGCATTCATATGATACCCTTCATGCATCTGGAGATGGGAAGCCATTACCTGTAAGGCAGCCCATATGTGTGTCATACCACCACCCATGTCTGACAGTTGTATTCGGTTTCCATCATCCATACCTCTATGGTATTCACGCCTAGTGTGATCTTCTGGTATTTCAAGTGCCTGCATCAGGGATTCATCTCCACTAAGTAGCCCCTTGGCTACATGGTCAACTCTATGTCGACATTCATCACACATTCCTTCGTGTACTGCACTGTATATCCCAGACCATTCCCATTTTTCTTCTCAAGGTTCATCCTCATGTGAACTTTCTTCATTCACTTCCAGGGTGTCACTCCCTGATTCAGAGCAGCACTCTTCTTCTGATGAACCTTCATCCTTGTATATTACATGCATCATAGCGCAGGACACTACTTCTTTGGAAGTAGTGGATCCATCTTCTTCGTGCATAGCCCCAAAATATGTGACAGGTTCATTGTCATCATCAACCTCTGAGTATACCTCATACTCCTCGACAAGACTTCCTTTGTCATATTGCGATCCTTCCTCGTGATCACTAGTTTCTTTGTGCTCATGATTGCCACCTGTGATCTTTTCTTCGTCGGGTTCGTCCGACTGTTCTTTTGTGAGGGTATCTTGTCCCTCTTCTTCTTGGACTTCTACTGTGTATAACTGTGGCTTTACTGCCACTTTGTTCTTGTCCCTTCGAGGGTGAGGACAATCAGGGGCCATGTGGCCCACCTCTGAGCAATTGAAGCAAGTTATGCCTGGCATAAATTTGCAGGGTTGCTTCCCCTTCTGCTGCAAGTCATCTCGTTCTTTGTGATGGAACCTATGGTCACCATCCTTACAGTGGAACTGTCCACCTTTCTTTCCAACCTCAGTGCCCTTTGACAAAAAATTCATCTTACATTGATATAGCATATTTCCTTTCTGGAAATACTTAAAGTTATCTTTATTCATGGAGCTTCCTGTGCTCCTATTTCCATGTGGGTGTGAGCCACTTCATCCCTGGGAGGTCTTTCCTCCAGAGCCAGTGTGGCTCATTCTCATATGCATGTTCACCACTTTCTGCACAGTCTCCATGCGCCTCACTTCTTCGAGGATTTCCTCGATTGTTGAATGTTCTGCAGAGATACCATGAGCTTCAAATATAGATTTGATTATAGAGTGTGGTAATCCCTGCAAGAACTTCCTCCTGAACGAGTAATCATTGGGAGGTTGCACCATTCGGTGCGCACGACACTTTAAGTCATTATAATATGCAAGGGCTCCCTTGTCATATTCGAACCTAGTTCGATCATACTTGTTGGCTGCACTCTGCGCCGACACTTTGTGGATGAATCACTTGAATAGTCCACAGATTAATTCTTCGAAAGTCCAATGTTGTACCTGTCGATTCGGAGAATCGACTTCTTGATCATACCATTGGGAGGCTAGACCCTCCAAGTACAATCCAGTGTACAAAATGCGATCTTCATCACGATCAGGGCCAGTGACCTTAAACGTATGGAAGTACTTCCATATCTGGCCCAGCCAGTCATCAAATTTATCCAGGTCATCCTGGCCTCCATATTTTCCAGGCTTTGGCAGATTCATCGCCTTCACCTCAGGTCCAACCTGTCCTGTTGGTAGACCGACTTGTTCCCAGATACACTGAGTGTATCTGTTCTGCATAAAGTCCATATACCTCATGTTACCTGGGGTAAATCCCCTTAGATAGTTTGGTTGGTTTCCCTGGATGAAACATCATCCCCTGACTATGGGAGTTCTCCCATATCCTTGAGGACCATCTTCATCCTCCTCTTCAGGATCTTCACCACCTGGTGGTCCTCCTCCTGGAGGGCCACCATCAGGGGGACCACCCCCTGGAGGGCCACTGTCAGGGGGACCACCCCCTGGGAAACCTTGACCATGGAAGTTTCCTCCATAATTGTTTTGCTCAGGAGGACTGCCTCCATCTTCACCTCTCCCAGGAGGCCTACCTCCATATTCACTTCAGCCGTATTGATCATCGACTGTTCTGATTCTATTATTTTCTCCAGGGGTATTATTCCTGTTTCCTGCAGCAGCATTTCTAGCTGCGATGGTACAGTCTCATGCCATCTGGTGGAGTACTGCAGCCCCCTGCTCATTCCCAAACATCTGTTGGATTATATCTGAGTCCCGTCTCGAGAAGTATGCAGGGCGATCCGGCATATTAGGGGAAATCCACCCCTTCGACCAAGTGCATCAGTTCTTTCGACTGGAGGGTTTTCCCTCCTCACTGGCATTCCTGGCCAGAACTGAGGGATTGTATCTTCCCTCTTGAACATAGGTTCAATGTCTGGGGTAGTCATCCTACTTGCACTTTTGGCGGCGAGAGCCCATCTGTACCTTTCTAGCTCTTCTGCATGATGCACACCGGGGTTCACCCCATGATTATCAAAACCTTCAGGGCCATACCCGTATTCCAGCCATTGTTGCTGCAGACTTTCGAGAAAGTCATTCATGGCTTCAAAGGCCATGCAAGGGTCTATTGGGGCATCCCTCTCATTGGTCTCCCTTTTCAAAGGTGCTTCACCTTCTTCATATATTTCAATTGGAGGACTCTGAGTCCTCTGTACTAAGACAGGATCGGAAGACATCCATGAGTTATCTAACTCAGTATGCTGAGGAGTAAGGGGACTCATTGAGTCTCTGGAAACCTCTCTTCCCTCTCTCACAGCTCGTTCAGTGCTGCTTCCCAATGTCATTGAGGTATTTAATCCTCCAGGCATATGTGCATCCAGTGCTCCAGGTCTGAGCTGCCTAGTGCCCATTCCTTGGTTGGTGCTTCCAGCTGGTGGCTGACACCTGAGGTTCCCACTTAATGGCTTTTATTAGACTTACAGTTGTGATGGGTGTGTCAGTCTAATTTGGCCTGTTTGATGCCATTCCCTGCCAGTACAAATAAACCTGGAAAAACCCGACATCTAGTATGAATAAATATGAAAAAATAGGTACAAAAAACATAGTCCTTAGTGTATTGGTCCAGTACCAATAATCACCAATTATTGTACTGCCCATGACGTGAGAAATGCTACTGACAGTGTGGCTGTGTGTGTCCCACCCATCCCTGGTTCCCATCCCACCCTTGATATGAATAATTGTGGATAATCTGACAAATCCCGACCTTTGCTGACTAGTAATACCTATTTCCCCCATGGCCTGAGCTCTAGTATGAATAATTTTTGATATTTCATTGACATCGGTGTGGCCATGTGCACCCCACTGACCTGACATGAATAATTCTAGATAATCCGTCGGTCCCTCACCCTCTGCTGATGTAATATGGCATTTCCCCTGTAGTTCGATATCACATACAAATATTTCCCGATACCTCAAGTCACCAGTGTGGCTGTGCACATTCCCACTGTCCTCCTTACCCCATGAATAATTATAGATAAATACTGCTCTCACTCAATGGGATGAAATGGCACATAACTACATCCAATATGTGACTAGCAACGTAACTAAATCAATATTCCTCCTGCGCCACACACCTGTCTGATGATATACGAATAATGTCTTGCAGAGTGAGGGCACTTTCATCATCCTCATACTCATCTCCGTCCCCATCAAGTTCATCCAGGTTTTCATCACCACCAACAGAGTTGGGGCTTGCAGGAGGGGAAGGAGAAGCAGTCATTATTGAGAGGACTGAGGGAATTATGGTCGTAGGTTCACTAGCGCTATCGCCAGGGTTTGTCTTCATTGATTTTCCAGGAAGTATAGTGCCCGTGAACCCGGGGAGGTGAGCGATTTTGGTGAGGAGACGTAAATGGTGGTTAGTAAATTTTGCGCAAACGTTGTAGTGGAGCTGTACTTGATAGGCGAGGGGGGGATGGCTAACTTGAAGTTGGGCAATGCAGGCTTTCACATAGTGGGCTTCGTCATGTAGATATGTAATAGTACGATGGACTTCAACATCGAGGCACTTGATTTCTTCTTCCACACGGCGAACCTTGAAGTATTGGTCCATGGCTGCACATGCAGCAGGAGTGGCCCACGGTCGCTGAGAGATGTCCTCACAGGTAGCATTATGAAGAAGATCAAAATCAGCAAGGAAAGTATACTCCACGACTTCTTTGAAGGTAAGCTGGGGGTGTGGGGGTGAACAAGTGCGAGCAGCAGTGTTGAACCGATCAAGTGCGGTATGGATGGCAGCAGAGCATGCCTTCAGAGCTTTTGCGATATGCTTGCGTAGTTTGTAGCCTAGGTAGATGCACGTCAATTATGTGGGATATAAAAGGGTAGCAGAATCTCACCTGTACCTGCATGGTTCATCTTTGACAATTCGAAAATCCAGGCAACAATGAGGGACTCGAGTTGGTCCAGGCAGCGCTGGTATTTGCTATTAGCAACCAGGCGGCCAGTGGCCTGCCATTCCTCATCCTCAGGTACCCAACATTTCGTAATACCAAGCCTCACTTCGAGATCCTGGACTATCTTGAGATCCTTCTTGAAGTTCTCCATGGCATGGCGGCACATCGTCTCCTTGCGTGTTGTCACTGCAATGTCCTTTTGGACGAATGACAAGGTTGCAGCAGAAGACGGGGTAGCCACAGTCCAGGTTAGGTCACTGAGATGTTTCCTAGCATACTGTGAGCGATGGACTACAAGCCAAACACCAACTTACTGGCTTGCATCCATATTGACAAGCTTCTGCCAGTACTCCATTTGTAGTGTTTCCTCTTCAGGCTCGCACGAACGGGCTGTCAAGTATTCATTCTCCTCTGAAAGCCACCTTCTGAAAACTGAAACATCTGTAATACCAAGGTCATCCATGATGCAGGGTAGCGTCTTCTTCCCTTCTTCAATAATCCAGAGGGCCTGTTTGTAGTTGTTGAAGATCATCATAGCTGGAATATATGAGCATATTTAACTTCGTAGGTAAAAATGGAGACTTACTGAGATTCTGGTAGACATTGTGCTCGTCATTATGCACTACGTATCCTGCGATTGCTTGACAGTGGTGAAACAAGCTTGCATAACGCACAGCTGATGCGAGCCCATTTGTTTTTGAAAATGTATGCTCACAGCCCTCGAGGTCTTCGAGCCCTAAGCCGTCAACATATCTTGCTAGAAAATGAAGCTGGCACAAATGACGATGTGCATAACCATGAAATGCCAGCACAAGAGATGTGTAGTTGAGGGCTTGTGCTCGTGGACCGACTGTGCTGCGACTGAGAGTGGTCATGAACTTACAACCAATGTCGTAGCCACCTGCGAGATTGTTTCCAAATATGTCCAATAATTTAGACAACAGCAAGCGGATACTTGGCCCTAGTCTTCTATTAGGCTAAGCAATGATACATATGAGATATATAACCTACCGTTCACTGCTCCAGACTATGTCCATGATCAGGAGAGCGAAACCATGCCTACAGACAGCAATGAAGATGCCAGCTTTGTCAAATATCCCCCACATTCTCGAGGTCATGTCTTCTTTCTTGTTTTTCCACCTCCCAGCGCACAGGTTGCTACTGTCAGTCTGTAGGTTAGGGAGTGTAGGTGCATAAAACAATAATACAAAATCATATTCAACAGAGACATACTGTTGGTTCTGACAGTGATTCATCACTGCATCCCACTCCAAACTGGTCAATGAATGATTGCGACAGATAATGGTCATCACCTATATATCACTCTCCAAGGCCTTGTGCAGCAGATTTGTCAGCACTGATTGCCTCCCTTGAGATACATTTAAGCAAGTCATTACCATCCATAGCAAATAACATCTTGAACTTGAGATCTGGCTCATCTTTAAGGGTATAGGTGCAAGTGGGGCAAGTATTCTTGAGGTGCCAGTCTGGTGTATCACGACAAAGGGCTTCAAGGATGAGATCGTTGACTCTGAGGCAGATTTGAAGATAAACGTCAAGGGCAATGCTAAATAGACGAGCAAGATAGGGACGATATTGAACCTAAGTCTATGTAAGTGTGAGAGCGAGTGCAGAGCGTAGGAAACGTACACCTTGAAGATCCGAAATGGTCTTCACAAATGCCTGGATGGAAAAATGGGGACTGCGATTTTGAGCTATGCTGTAAAGTTCCAAGGCATCCATCATAACAGCAGTATGAGGATGCAGTGGGGCACATGGGATGACTCCTTGGTGGACAAGTGCAGAAGGAACTGAGTAATCCTCAGTTGGAACATACAGCACATGTCTCTCAGCGCCTAATTGGGTAGGATTCAGTGTGAGGGATACTTGGATAAATAAGGACCTACAAAATATGCCAACCATGTAAAGCTGCACTTCGTGAACTTTCAGATCCATTGATGGCCAGGTGTTCCTACACCAGCCAGTCTCGCTACAAAACTTACCAGCATTCACCACGCTCCATTCCAAATATGCCCGCACTAACTCAGGCATCTGCCTCACAAATGCATCTGTCCGATGCTGCACATGGTCATGACGGGTTTGATAATCCATTCAGCACCTCCATATGGCCTCATTTCCTCTGCAATATAGTATGTTTTCAATCTTCATCTTAAGAAATGTACTACTCACATATTCTTTGCATCGTTGAACTGATCCCTGGCAAGATCATGAAGCTCACCACCGCCGTGGCTGATATCAATGGTCTTCGAACCATCCAAGATGCTAGCAACATCATATATGTTGTCTGTCTCTGTATGGAAGGAATCCTCATTGCCCTCGTGGAGTGCTTCAAGGGCACGTCATTCCTGGGCAGTCATTGCTGTATGCAATTCCAGATATTAGTGAGTTTGTAGTTCATCGTTACAGAAAAAATTACCTTCTAACCATGCCCTTTGATGCTCATTCGCTTCGTTGCCCATGCTTCGATCCTTTTCGGCCTAAGTATTTCATTGACTGTCCTGGTGACACCTCCAGAAAACTTGCAGGAAACAACAACGCAATGGACTCTACTCATGGAGAGTTTACCTCTCTGGCTTGTCTGTGCATGGCTCGTGCCAATGGGCATTTTGGACTTATTGACTTGCACTGTCTCAGTGCATATTGCTCGCTGGTGCACGTGATATGGACAGTAGTCCCGATAATCTATTCACAACCTCAAGTTTGTACAACACCAAATAACTCTGATATGTCTTCTAGTGGTGAGTCAACTGTCTGTGTTAAGCTACTTCATCTTTGATCAGTCTTAGAAGCTGCAGCAGCATTACCTCATAGCACTGAAACTGTTGAAACTGAGACGATCACTGAGGAGACCACCACTACAACAGTGACCTCCTCTGGGATGGAGACGGTAAATGTTACTGTTAGGAAGCTTTGCACATGCACTATGAAGGTCACAGAAACCACTTCACAGCAGCCCAATTTGCCATTCTCATCCCCACATATCTACGACCATTCCCCAGCACCATCCCAAGCGAGTGGGAAAAATCCAGCATCTATCTCTTCTGCTACACCAACTCGTGTCCAAGCAGTGGTCGCCCAAACACCTAGTTGCAGCTCAGCCACACCCCAATTGATATTCTGAAAGTCTTCAGCACCCCCTGGTAGAAATGCTCTCCAAACTACCAGCTCTGTGGCGACTCCAACCAGATCTCCACCCAAAATCAAGTGTCATTCCATGCAGCCCATTCACCCTGACAATATCAAACCACCCACCACCCCTGTTAATGAATTCTATGTAGTTATTGTCGGCCAAGAGACGGGAATATTTTACAACTGGTGAGTATGATATCCTCATGGTATTCTTGCTCTGATCCAAATCCCACTGTGTAGGAATGATGCAGCCGCAAGAGTCCTTGGTGTGGCAAAGAATGTCCATTTCAAATGCGCCACATTCCAAGAAGTGTTATGACATTACAAGAGTGTGTATAATTGCAATGAAGTTAAGTGTGTGCCAAACCCAGGCATGCACTTTTACAGCCAGACTACACTAGATACAGCTCATTCCAGCGCTCGGCTCACTCCCTTCGAAGAGTTGGCATCAGATGTGGAGTATTGGAGGAATGTGGATGATCTGTCAGATGAAATCAGTAAATTCCATGTTGCAGAGTAGGGATAATTTCATACGTCATTTACCTCCCTTCTTTTAAAAAAAAAACTATCGCATGCCAATCAGTGTCAACCCTCTGCAGTAGTTTGAATGAGAAAGTGAGTGTGCTGTGTAGATAAGATGCATGGGTGCACCCTTCGTGTCACAATTGTACAACCATTCAACTTGTGCATTGTTTGATATAGCCCACACATCATGTACTTCATCAGAAGCACAACAATATTTTGAGGTCCTGGTCAGTCACAGGCGGGTTGTAAATAGATGAAAGACAACATGTACCAATTCATTCCTTTCCCAGTGCAGTCATTGTTAATGCCAGAGCCATTCTGTCTCTCATAGTGAACAATTCACTATCCTGTTTCGCTATAGAAGCAACAATAGCATTATATTAGTAGTGAAAGTGGAGCGTTCTAACTACATTCCACTATAGTATCTTGCATCAGAAACTTTGCTGTATGGTACAGTGGGTGCATATTCATCTAGTTTTACCTCAAAGAACTTCACCTCTGCCAAGATGACTTCCAGTAGGTCAAAAATTTGTAGATAAGTATCCTATTGGTGCCCCCATTGTGTGCTGCATGTAGTACTAGTTAACCATCATAAAAGACAGAGAAGGCGGTGGCCTTCCCGAGCATGGATCTCGCACTCCTTAAAGAAACGATCTGTACTTGCCAATCCCTTCTCGCGAGCTTTGCAAAGAGACTTGTCAAATCTCATCAGCCATCTGCCTTCTGGACCCCAGTCAGATCTCCATTCATCGATGGACAACTGCAATTCTGGAAGGGTTGGAGTTGGACCGGCCATGCTTGAATGAAGAAGTGATGAAATCGACTGCATGTGGTCATCTAGGTCACAATGATCTGGAATGGGGTCGACAATTCCATTGTTACGAATATTCACTTCGGCCAGGGCTTCAGCTTTCTTCCTACAAAGTTCTGATAGCAGGATGAGTAACAGCATCAATACAATGTTCGAACATTTACCTTTCACAGTTACTGGTTTGCCCACAGTCGGTCAAGTTAGCAGGATGAAACCTTGTTGTTCATGAGTATGATCTTACACTGCAAGCATTGCACAATTTTTCTTGGGAAAACATGGTGAAAAAATTGAGGAAGAGATACTGTTTTTTTATCAATATTATTGAAAGAAAAACTCTAAAATAATGTTTCATTTTCTTTGTCTGATCTATCCATAGACATGAGTTGATGATATTATCCATGTCCTTCAGTTTAAATATTTTGACTCAATTTCCTAGATTTTCTTTTACAGAATAGTCAGGGAAATACACTGTTTGTTTCTTCCATTTCCATTACCTTTTTTCAGATATAATAGCCAATTATTCATGCACAAGAAACTCTGAGGATCTCACAAAGTATCATTTGACAAAACACTGAATTATCATGTTTTTTTTTTTTCCTCTAAAATATCCAGTGGAAATGTTGTGCATTTTCTGCAAGAACATCTAGGAAACACCAAGATATTCTCAGTCAGTATAGCAAGCAAAATATCAAATATTTCTCTCTTGAAAACAACCAAACAATATATTTTAAATTTACCAAGCAGGAACATACAGAATGTTTCCACAAAATATATCATGATTTTCCTTGAGAAAACATGTGTACAAAAACAAACAGAAGAAGCAGGCATTGTTTTATCATGGATAAAACCATATGGAAAGCTGCAGAATTCAGAGGGAAAAGAAGTGGAATCATAGTGGGAAAATGGCAGGAAATTACTCAAAGTTGCAGCCATGAAGGGATGACTAGGTATTCTCTTACAACTTGTCCTCCAGGTTTGAAGGCTGAATATATCATTCAACTTTGACAGACTGAGCAGAGAGAAATACTAGATTTTGAGACCCTACCCTACTGAGAGGCCAGTTGAAGAATTGATTGGCAATGGAAGTTGAGGCAGCAGTAGGAGCAGCCCAACAGGTTTTATTATAAAGCATTGAGGTGAGCAGCCAAGTTTGAGGGCAGGAAAGCCACTTGAAAGAGAACACATGGAGGTGCTAAATGGGTGGGATGGCCTGAAGATGCCAGATGAGGTTGAGGATGTTGGTAGGAAGGCCAAGCTAGCCAGCAAGCCAGCAGGGCATGCCAGTGGAGTTGACATGAGCAACAAGATGGCCCATGAAGACCTGCCACTGTGTGATGGAAGCATGATTAATGGTTTGCCTAGTGCCCCAAGATTAATGCCACTTGAGGAGGAGCAAGCACTGCACATGAGCAGCAGCCCCATGAACTTGAATGACAAACAGCCAAGGCTCATAAAAATCAAGTCATATTGCTATGGAGGTAGTACAGGTGCAGATATCCCAAATGCAAGCAGTACTAGTGGCATCACAGATGTCCAGGGCAGCAATGCCAAGGAGCCATGACTTACTGTATATGATCCAGGTGGCACCCTATGATGGCCAACAGCCCATGGCCAGGAGGAAGAGAATGGCAAGGGCATACCAAACACACTAGCTGGGCATGCAGATGAATTGAATGGCTACATGAAGTGGGACATACCTGATGCATGAAGGGCACTGCTTGAGGGGGAGCAGGCTGGCACTGGGTGTGCATGAAGGTGGTCCAAGCAGGTGAAAGACACCTCAATCAGGCTGGCATGCCACAATGACAGCTTGAAGATGACTTGAAATGCACAGCAGAATGTCAGAACAGCTCAAGTGATGCCAGAGACTTGAAAATCACCCAAGATGGTCCACAAAAAGTTATGTCAAGGATGAATGGAAGCATCAAACTGATGGTGAATGAGTTGGAACAGATGAGAAATGGTGCCAGTGATTGGAAGACATTGGGGAACCACAAGGCTGGGCAGAGTTATTTTTAGATGGAAGGGCCAGTCATACTGGCTGCATTGGCTGGGAGGAATGTGCATGGAGTTTTCTACCAAGTAACCACAATCCAGGATAAGCAGCTTGCTTCCTCTGACTAAGGTATGTGCCAGAACAAAGACTTGAGAGAAAGACAGCAAGACATCTTCAGCAGCATAGCCTGACTCACAAGACTGGCCCAGAGCTCACTCAATGTCATGGGAGCACCATGCCTCCTTTGTGCTCTGGCTCCTGAAATGTGTCAAGCAACAAATGAATTGATGGCAGCAACAAATGACAGGTGACAAATGACAAATGACAACTTAGTGCTCAAAATGTCTGACATGAGGTTGGTCATGTGACTAGTGCATGTAATCAGACAATGTGTATCAGTGTATGGGTGTCTCTTACAAGACATGCCTTTGCCTCACTCCAGTCACCAGTGGTCTTGGAAGTGCAACTGTCAAACCCAATCACATCTTTTTGAGGAACCTTGATGCAGACTTTATTAAGACACCAGGAGCAAGACAACATGAAAGGGCACACAGTGGAACATGGCCCACAAGTCCAGAAATGTCATACACACAATGCATGATTTGACTCCACCCCTACTAGAGTCCAATGGTGCTTGGCTAGCCAGCATCTGAAATTGGTAAGTGAGTCTATAGAAGAGCATTTTAAGTTGGGCATCTCTTCCCTACACCTAGTCATCCCTTCATGGCTGCAACTTTGAGTAATTTCCTGCCATTTTCCCACTATGATTCCACTTCTTTTCCCTCTGAATTCTGCAGCTTTCCATATGGTTTTATCCATGATAAAACAATGCCTGCTTCTTCTGTTTGTTTTTGTACACATGTTTTCTCAAGGAAAATCATGATATATTTTGTGGAAACATTCTGTATGTTCCTGCTTGGTAAATTTAAAATATATTGTTTGGTTGTTTTCAAGAGAGAAATATTTGATATTTTGCTTGCTATACTGACTGAGAATATCTTGGTGTTTCCTAGATGTTCTTGCAGAAAATGCACAACATTTCCACTGGATATTTTAGAGGAAAAAAAAAAAACATGATAATTCAGTGTTTTGTCAAATGATACTTTGTGAGATCCTCAGAGTTTCTTGTGCATGAATAATTGGCTATTATATCTGAAAAAAGGTAATGGAAATGGAAGAAACAAACAGTGTATTTCCCTGACTATTCTGTAAAAGAAAATCTAGGAAATTGAGTCAAAATATTTAAACTGAAGGACATGGATAATATCATCAACTCATGTCTATGGATAGATCAGACAAAGAAAATGAAACATTATTTTAGAGTTTTTCTTTCAATAATATTGATAAAAAAACAGTATCTCTTCCTTCAATTTTTTCACCATGTTTTCCCAAGAAAAATTGTGCAATGCTTGCAGTGTTACCGAGCTGCATGTAGATGGGCCTTCTCCCGCTGCCCTTCTAAAACACTAGATGAGTTCAGTTCTCTGAGCAAAGGGTGCAATGACAAGGACTAACCTGGGTTTGTTAAGCCATCGTGTTGTCACTTGGCATTGTTTCGAAGCTTTGCAGGGCAACAGCACCATCAATATAGAAAGGCCTTTTTACTGGAATGAGATCATTTTTGTTAGAATGGTGTCAAAGGCTATGAACTTACAAGGAATAGGGCTTTGTCTCTGCAGAGGACTTGGTGGACGCGCCACACCTAACTCTAAAATGAATGTCATGTGACCTGATCTAGATCTTCCAGGAACTTGAAGTGGTTTGCCTCCACATGGCTTACACAATCAGGAAGGTGGAGACTCAGTGCACCACCAAGTACTCAGTGCTCAGTGCTCGATGCAAGTAAGACTTGATTATGGGCCATGACAGGCCACAATGTCACATCGGATGCAAGACTGGCAGGTTTGTGTTTGTGAATCTGTTTTCTCTCCTTCTGCATCAACTCATCGACTGTTATCCCAGTGTTTCCCAGATACTACTAGTAGCCTACCACTTTCTGATGCTCACAGTCTGCAAGGCGCTGCCACTTGATGGCGATGATGATATGCTGGGTCTGGTGCAGGTGCGTATTCAACAGTATTCCTTGGGAGTAGCTTAGGGTTTGACACATGCTAGGTATATTGTTCAAGCACGCTATGATTCCACAGTGGTGAGGTATCCACTTCTCACTCATGGTCTCCCAGTGTAGCGTCCGTACGGAAGGTTAGCCACAATCTATTATTTAGGGTCTCACTGATCCAGGTAGACAGGAGCTGTTGGACATATTCTGCAGGAGCTTGTCAAATAGGACATCTACTCCATCGCTGTGTGTGATTAGTAAGGTAAATTCTTGATATTCCATTTTCTCTAATCTAAATGTCACATATATATCATATAGGAATCTGGCAGTTTGACATCCCACCATCACTGGTCTGTGTCTCCGCTGTCATTGACAGTGTCACGCTTTTTTTTCGCTAGCTTCGCATCTTCGTCTTTCATTCCAGTGTTCCCTGCTCCCCAGTTCACTCTATACAACCTCCCGCAAAGTCATTTCATACGAATGGAGGAGTTTTCTGTATGAGGCACCGACTGTTCAAGTGACTGAGGTAATATATGGCAAGTCTGAGTAGAAGACCCACCTACTAACTCATATTTATTTCACATAAAGGTCCTCGCCCACTACAACCCCAAGATTCTACTTTCCTCCTATACCCAGCACTTGTCCTGATTCACCTTATCCCATTGATGGTGACTCTACCATCACCAGTGTGTCTGACATTCCTGCTGTCAATGATCCATCTTGGAATTTTGTGCATGACCCTGCCTGCCCTATGTCATTCATGGATCTTCTCGGAAGCCCCCTCATCATTTATGATTGTCCTGCTAATGTAGATGACGTTCATCTTCCCCAGCCACCTATTGAGCTGCCCACCTTTCCCAATCAAAATCTCTCAGTTCCCAAGGATGTAATGGCCATGTCCGGTCTCTCAGTTCCCAATGCTGCTAACATAGACAATGTTCGTCTTCCCCAGCCAACACTTGAGCCGCCTGCCTTTCTCAATCAAGATCTCTCAGTTCCCAAGGATGTAACGGCCATGTCCAGACAACAAGTCATTGTTGCTGATACGCTGTGCAAAAGAGGTATAAATCCACCAGAGAACACAAGTGTCAGCTTACCAACGGTGCCAATGGAAGGCTGTCCTGAGGTCCCATCAGAAGTTGGTTCCGTGGTCCTGCATGAAGTAGCCACAGGCATGGGGGAAGCTAATGCACCACATACATCTGTGCTGGACACTCGTCTATCTCGACCACCTGCTGGAGCCAGAGATCCACCTCAAGCTCTCAGCAATGCAAGCTGGAAGATCCAGAACCCTGGGCAACCCATCATCCCTCCCTGTGGCTCAGAGAAGTTAGATGCCACCCAAAGGGCAGCAAGGAAAGTAGCTTCAGAGCAGAGGCGAGTGAAACAGCAGGCCATCAGTGATGCAGTAGCCGAGCTTCTGGAGGAACAAGAAACGCAGATCAATGAAATTGCAAAGGCCCACTCTATTTTACTGGAGAAAGTTAGACTGCTGATCAATGGGGAGACTCATTACAGGAACAAGCGAGAAGAGTCACTAGCGAATGCTCTCATCTGCATCAAAGCATGTCAAGTAAATGCAGGTGAGTCAAATAGCCTTCAACCCACAGGTATTATCTACATGTCCCTAGATCGTCCATGTGGTCAGAAATTCCAATTGAAGGAGCTTCAAGAGATGGTCGTGAACAACCAAAATATGCAGAATCTCAATGAAGACACGAAGCAAAAATACCTCAGAGAGCTCAAGGAGTCCCACAATTGTAAGGCTATAGGTGTTCGAAGCACCAATACTGTGGCATCTCGTGATGTCCAGGCCACACTGAAGAAGATTTATGGGGAGGTAAGTTTGGCTATGCATGGATATTTGTGTTCTACAGGCATACTGATGATGATGATAGCTTCAAGCCCTTGCATATCATACTGGCATCTACACCTGCCTCTTCATCACTCACGGTCATGTCTATGACACGCATGCTGTGACTTGGTTCAGGACTGACAATATCATGGACTTCTGGGAGGATTGCATGAAGCTCAGCCCTGACTACATTGTCAAGCAGCTTGAACTGTGGGCATGTAATGAAGAAAAGAGTAAGTTGTTCTTTCTCGATACACTCCAGGCACCAGCTAACCACATTGTGGACCATTTCCAGATATAGAAGCACACAATTCGCTTGAGAACATGCAGAAGCAAGCAAAGAATGGGCTCGACTCTGGCTTTGGTACATCCCTCACTATGTATTGTACTTAGCCTCTTTTAAGCTGTGACCTTAGTTTCCATCACCAAGCCCCTTCATCAAGAGAATCCCATCTGTCTCCGATTTGCTAACTTTGAACAGATCAAGTACAAGTTCAGGATCGACTATGAAGGTTGGCCTGATGGCATTCCGTTCAACAGTCCCTACAAGATACAGACCATAGACGAGATCTGGCACTTGCAAAATGCTATCAGGGACAATTCTTTCTGATGGGTCAAGATGTCACCTAGCCAGCACCATGATTATCGCAAGCAAGTGGATGCGAGATGCGAAGCTAGTGAGACGGTCAGCGTACCTCGTCAGGGCCACTCTGACAAGGGAAAGAAGTGCAAGGTTGTCAATGAGGACGGTCCACAGGTGTCAAAGAAAGCATGCAGGGGTCGAGTGCAGACCACACCAAAGAGCTGGGAGGTTGTACAAACATCAGATGAGGACTCAGATGGCACTGGAGATCATGCTTGATTTGATTATGCAGTTGGTTGATCTGTGGCTCACAATGCTTCTACCATATAATTTTGTTTTACATCTTACTGCACATGTACCACCTTGTTCGAAATATCTGCACTTCAGATTGGTGACTCAGTGACTGACTTGGACCATATCATCACAGAGGGCATATTATGTCAGTGGGCACATACATAGAGGCCTCAGGAATAGTTTCAGAACTATTCAATCTACAGAGTAATTCCCTAGAAGTACACAAATTATGCCAGTTTACAGTAGTGGGCACACAGGCCAAGATGGTATTGGGAATTATTGGTACTTCACTGGAGAACTCAGTGTTGCATCAATGGAGAAAAAGTGGCATGTGACTGCATTGTCAGCTTATCATTTAGTCATTTGTTACTTATCTACAATTATTCGTGAGATAGGGAGGATGGCAGGAATGCACACAGCCACACCAATGACCTTAGATATCGAGAAATATTCATACATGGTATCGAACTACAGGGGAAATGCTGTATTACATCAGCAGAGGGGTGAGGGACTGATGGATTATCTAGAATTATTCATGTCAGGTTGGCGGGGTGTGCATGGCCACACCAACATCAAAGAATATTGAAAATTATTCATACTTAACCTCGGGCCATGGGGGGAATAAGTATTACTAATCAGCGAAGGCCGGGATTTGTCAGATTATCCACAATTATTCATATCAAGGGCAGGATGGGAACTGGGGATGGGCGGGACACACACAGCCACACCATCGGTAGCATTTCTCACGTCATGGGCAGTACAATAATTGGTGATTATTGGTACTGGACCAATACACTAAGGACTATGTTTTTTGTACCTATTTTTTTCATATTTATTCATACTAGATGTCGGGTTTTTCCAGGTTTATTTGTACTGGCAGGGAATGGCATCAAACAGGCCAAATTAGACTGACACACCCATCACAACTGTAAGTCTAATAAAAGCCATTAAGTGGGAACCTCAGGTGGTGGCTGAGTTTCCTCCAAGCTTCTATTATCCTTTTGGACCTCGGAAGGTCCTTTCTGTTTTCAACAACTATTATCATCTGGAGGGGGATCCCCTCCATCGGGTGGCTTGCTCTGACCCGACTTTACTGTGCAAGCATATGCACGAGTAGCCATGCAGCTCATTGTGAATACTTTGATGAGAGTTCAAAAAATTGTAAGGTTGTGGTATTGCCTTAGTTCACACCCACAAACTGTACCATATGGTATTCACAGTGTGATAGTTAAAGACAATTATGTCCTTAAAAAAACTACTATGAAGTATATATACTAGGCATGCAGGCATGTGATACCAGGGTATCACATGCCTGCAAGTGATTATGAACTACCTTTTAGGGCACGGCCCCTAACAGTATCTTTACCTTTACACTTGGTAAAAAAGAACAGGACATCAGCAGTAGTGACCTGTCGATTTTGCAAAGTCTGGGGAGTCATCAGTGGGTCAGACATCATGGTGTTCAATGGTGACTGCCTATCATCGAGCACCTGGCATCCTTGGGACCTGGAAATCGGCTCTTCTTCATCAGCACTAATGTCATTGATCTTGAAAGTTTCTTTGTCATTTACAGCATCACGGAGGGTAGGCAATGAATCGCTGGCAGGTGTAGCAGTGGTAGGAGTATCAGCCATGAGATTTGAAGCATCTTCATAGCGGCGAGGGAGATGTCAAGCACGAGCAGGCCGAATGTTGGGATTGTCATCTTGTTGAGGTTCGCTCGTGACAGGCACCTCAGGCACAGGAGAGAATGAAGCTTCCTGTTGAGTTACCTCCACTGTCGAAGGCAGAGGAGGCTGGGAAGGGAGAGGACTGACTCTGGGAGGGGGGTCGATTGAGTTTTGCTTACGGGTACATTGCCAAGCAACCATCGGAGGAACGTTTCTGTAAAACAATTCCAACTTTGGGTCAGATCTCAGCAAGTCAGAGGGAAGTCGACATTACCTTCTTTTATCACAGGGTGCTGGGTGCCCCAAAACTCGAATCGTCAGACTGCCAACTTGGGCACAAAAACAGGGTATTCCCTGCATGCTGGCAGTAGCCAGGCTTCAGAGAACTGGCTGAGGGTCACTGGATCGTTGTCTAATATGAAGGTTAGCAATTGACTCAAGTAATACAGGAGGCTGGCTGCATGAGTTCTGATTTTACATAATCACAAGCCTCGGGGGCCACACTATGAGAGCCAACGTAATTGTAGTAGTACAAATTTGGGCATATACAACACTAGCAGCTAAACACCTGCACCACATTTCGCAAGCCTGTGAGACACACGATGACCTTCATTGTGATCAGAGTGAGGGTGATCAATTGAATCACCAGCAGAGCAGTTGTTGGCAGGGGAATCTTTGCTCCCAGCAGGCATTGCATATTCTTCATCATTGTGAGAGCACTTCATGCCCTGGAAAGAGTTGTCAAACCAAGTTATGTAGTGAGAGTGGGCAGTCAACAATGCACCTCTCTTCAAGTCATCAGCAAAAGAGTCAAAAGTTGTTGGGAAGTGGGATATATGGTTCTCCAGTGGAACAAGGTCAGCTGTAACCATTGATACTTGCATTGTGTCCTTGAAAAATGCGATAAGGGATTTCCTGATGCAGTCCAGACCCTGAACAATCATGTTCTGCACAGCGTCCATCCCAGTATTGCCAGGCATAGACTAGGAGGGAAAATGATTAAGACAAAAGGATGATCATAGAAAATGTGCATACCCCATGTGCAGTGCATTTGCTAGTAGCATGGATGTTCAATGCACTGGTGGAGTCCCTCAGCCAAACGTAATAGTTGACACTTATGATTGAGCACCAAACATGATGGGAAACCATGATTGGCTCAGCAAAGGTAGTTGCCCAGCCCATCAGGTTGGAGGCAGTAATGAACTCCTGCAGTGATAGTGGAGTTAAGTCTTGAGAGAGCAATTTCCAGGTCTTGCTTTGGGATGATGGCCCGGAGAAATCTGGGGACTCCTTGATGTCTAGTAACATAGCCATCTGAATGGAGGGATTAGCTTCCACGATGCTTTCAATTACATCGAAAGCATCATCAGAAGACTCTGTAAATGAGATTTGACAAATAACCAGGTATGCGACCTTGGGAATGGGGCCCTTTGAATAGAACTCAATGCAGATGTCAGGTACAGCCCTACTGCCACCCATAGTTTTCAGTTCTGTATTGTGGCCCAGGGTCATGCTGACAAGATTCAGAGGGTAGTTCAACATAACTACCTCCCGCAAAAAGATACTATCGACAGTGTTGATTGGGGCTTCATGAATGGCAGACAGCCATCAGATGATAAGGTCCTTGGCCTCAGCTAGGTAAGCGAAGCTGCTCTTTGTTTAGTACTGCTCTAAGTAGCAAACAGAAGAGTGCTTACCGTGGCTTTCCAATGACTCTCATACAATGCTCAAGCACATCCATAGTGATGTGGAACTGCTCCAGTGTAATATGAGATAGTTTCTGCAAGGTGACATATGATTAGCCCAATCTCATGTTGCTGTATGTACAATGACTTACCAGGGCTGGAGAATGAGAGTCCAAGTGCATTGTAGTGTAGTAATTGTGCAACTTATCCATGATGATCTTTGGGACTTAAAGCGAATAATAATGAGAACTACTCCACACAAGGGCTGTAGTATCCAGATACTCACAGTCACAACTATTGGTATCCAGGTCTTCTTTCTTGACTGCATGAAGTATCTTATCACAGGTGGTAGGTTTTGAGGGTGGAGCTTCTATGGCAAGGTGACTCGTTGTCTCGGTCCCTGGCGAGACTGTCGTGGTTTTTGATGGAGTCCGGGGCATCTGGGTGGGCACATGACAAGTTGCATTCAAGTTTGAGTGACTGGATGGTAATGAGGCATTGGGCATTGCAGTATGTGACATCGCCACATAGCTTTGTGTGATCCAAGAGTAGGATGAGTAGGAGTCCCCACCGATGATGGCAGTTGGGGGCATCTCTGTTGGTAGCACTAAGCAGTGAGTTAGCATGAGAATGACAAGGAACACTATCTGCCACAGACTGCATGCTAGGTGGCAGAAAGCCTAGACCCAACGGCTATGATAGGCTGACATCATATTGGAGCCCAGATTCTAAATGCAGGAGGTGCCAGAGCACCCGATTTGACGGTGCAACTCACCAGATCCACTCACCTCTCACAGGCTTCTTCTCAGCCATTGAGTGTATTTTGGATGGGTTGTCAGGTTAGCCAGGACCACAGCAGTGTCCCCCTTCGAGTGGATGGAAGATACAGTCTTCAAGAGCTGCTCAGTTCAGGGGCTTATGGTATGTCAACACAACATTTTTGTTTATGGTTAGAAGATCTAAGTGGATACCTCAGCAACCATCTACAAAGCAGTCAACATCATCAACTGTCAGATATACGCAATCAAACTAGAGGCTTGCTCTGAAGAGAGAATCTCATCTGTTGAACAAGAATACTATATCCTGAAGCAACTGTGTTCAGCAACTGTGGTCAGCATTCCACAAGTTCACTGGTTTGGCCAAGAGTCAAGCTTTGATGCCATGGTCCTGGACCTCCTTGGTCCTTCTTTGCATGACCTTCTTGGATTTCAAGGAAAATTTGACCTGCTCACAGTTCATTATGTTGGTAACCAGCTGGTAAGTAATCGCATGTAGTGCTCACATTTACTGATCTATCCTCAGCTCTCACAAGTTCATTATATTCATTCCCATGGCTATGTTCATGGTGACATCCAACCACAAAACATACTCGTGGGCCTTCATCAGTCTCTCACAATCTTCGTTACCAACTTCGGTGGTTCCATGCAATTTCGTCACCCTGAAACTGGAGCTCATGTGCCCTTCTGCCAAATGTCCAGTGTACTGGCTGGTATGCCCACTTTTGCATCTATCAATAGTCATCTTGGTGCCAAATTAAGCTGACATGATGACCTCGAGTCGCTTGTTTATCTTTTAATTTACTTGACATGTGGTACTCTCCCCTGGCTGCAGCCCAGACACAAGTCCAGGGGTTTCAAGCACACAGTGTACTTGGCGATACTTGAGCACAAGCAAACGATACCAATGGAGCAATTGTGTGCAGACTCCCCCAAACTATCCTTGATGCTTCTCTACATTCGTGCCCTTTCCTTTTCCGAGACACCTGACTATGGTTACATCTGTTCATTACTGTGCAATGCTAGCGACCAGAGTCACCTCTCTGTTGATGAGGTTCAGATAATTAGGTGGGACCTCTCTCAAGCTGATCATAATGATCTCGACCCTTCTGCAGCCCAGTGCCTATCTCCTGCCCCACCAAGGTGTTGTCAAGTTCACACATCGCTTAGCTGTGGTCCCACATCTTTTGCTGTCAAGTCACCCATGATAGCAGCATGAACTCCCATTGTGAGTTAATTTCCATATATTCTTCTCCCTACTGAGTGCTGACAATTCCTTCAGTAGTCAGTACAAATGTATCATCGATGTTTACAGTCTCGTTAGCTACATTTTGGTGTTGTACAAAAAGTAAATGATATTGTACAGCATGTAAGAAGTTTGCAAGTGAACTTGAGCTGACTTCGAGCTGACTTCGAGCCAGCTTTAGCTACCACATGTACAGCTCAGCTGTGAGCCAGTAGGTGGGGCTGTGGAGTCGTGCTGAGCTGTATGCCATATTTGAACTAGCTCAGTTAGCCCAGCCATCATGTTAGTCATCAATAGCCAGAGTCAGCTCAACATTAGCCGAGCTGTGGCAACACTACCAAATGAACTAGCTTGGGGCTAGTTGGGCTATTGGAGCGGGTATATATACTAAGGTACATGAGGCTATGGTGAGGCATACATGAGGAGAACATAAGGCATGTCATCATAGTGACATCACTATGACATCATGGTCCAGACTAGTCCACAGATAAAAGATTAGACAAGATCTTGAGATAAGATAAGGAAAGATTAGATAAGGTGAAGGAAAAGAAAAGAAAAAGAAAAGAGAACACATATTGTAACAATGACTCAACAGTGCTTGCAGGCACTCAATGGGATTGTGGTAGAAAAGGTGAGGTGGTTCTTTTGTGGGATACTCAGTTGCCAATGTCTTGCATAGCCACCATGGGCCAGGTGGAAGTGTTTCAGCACAAGCCCTTAGCTCCTTTGCAGAGCAAAAGGACAGCAGGACATTCTTCATCTGTATCATGATAAGACCTAAAACCTGTGGAGATTGTTGAAATATTAGACGGATACACTACGGCTATACGGATATATGATACCCGGTCACATGATGGTATTGTTCCATACCAATCTACGGTGTTCTCTTGTACCGGATTACCGGTCTTTATTGTTCTAGCAGAACGACAGAGGTAACCTAGAAAGGAAGGTCCTCTTACTTACATATTTAGTAGTAGTTCGTACGGTGACAGACACACCTGGTCTGTGCGCACCTACAATGTATATAAGGGCCATGTCTTAGCCCAGAGTATGGTAGAGCTCCCAATCTCTAACGTGTCACACACACACTACTCATTCTTACCTTCAAAGTCCAAAGACTCAACTGACTAGCTTAAGGCAAGTGTTCGCCTTAGCTCTCACCCCGTAAACCCTCTGCGCAATAGGTTATGAGCCCCGAGCTCATTGTCTAACGGACAATTGCTTCTGAGAGAGACGTCTGTCATAGCAATGCCGTTAAACGGACCTGAGGCGCTAGGTTGGGCTTTGGCCATTCTAGTCGTTTCGTTGGTTCTAGGCCATGCTCAGGCTACGCTTCTATTTTCGTTATATGGCGGTTCCTTTTCACTTGCTGTGGTTATGTCCTGTGTCATGTGGGGAACTTTCCTAGGCATTCCATCCTGGCACGGCATTTTTGCCGCTTACCAAGAGTACCATATCCGGCTCGGTCGCTTTCGCGAGCTCCGAGTTCGAGCTGCCGTGACTATTGAAGCGAGGGAAGTACCGGCTTTGTCGGGAAACGAACGTTTGGCTCTGCCACGTTGGGACCCTCCTTCATATCAGGCTCTCGAAGTCCGGGACTTGGACCTTGAAGCCAATTTAGATCCGGTTCCTCCCTATCCGATGTCTCCGCAGGGGTATCCTATGGTTCTTTCGGAACCTTTCAATCTTTCAATTGAAGAAACCCAGGAGCTCCATCGTAGATGGGTTGAGATGCAGCCCCAGCATAGGGCTTCACATGTTGGCATAATCGTGAGCGATAGTATTCGCATCATGCAAAGGTGGCGTAATATTAACTTTGGCTCTGTTCCTGATCCTTCAACGACTTCTTTGCCCCATTTGGTTGAGGAGTTACCTCCCACACCGACTCCCGAAGGAGATGATGAAGGATCGGACTTGAGTCATCTCGAGTTTGATCTTTTGTAGTCGCTTCTCTCTTCGTCTCCTCTCGAGTTCATAGGCTTACGTCGCTCCTGCTTTTGCAGATGTCGGCCGTCGTTGTAAACAGGAACAACCTAACTGGACCACCAGCGTGGGCATCCCGACCCTTTCCTATTGCTGTTGAGAAGGAAACCGCTCTGGCAATGGAAAAGGCGAGTACGACGGATGACCCATCGCACAAACGATATGTCGAACATGTAATCGGATTCATCGAGGAGATCTATCTCCCTAAATGCCCGGATTGGAAACACGCTATTTCTCAAAATCGGACTCAGTACACACGTTCTCCGTTCCCATGGCATGTTATACCTTCTATCACCGTGGAACAAACGTGGGAGTCTATTCCCCGAAACTTTGCCGACCGCTGTCCTGAGGATGAACCTCTCGTAAACCAGGAAGTTCACTTGACCTTCCATGGATTTCTCGTTAATTGTTTACCCAAAATCTCCGCGGCGTCTACTCCGCACGCTCGTGCTAACTTCAATGGCGTAGATATTCCGTCGCTTGAATATGAAGATCCTGCCCTCGAGACCGTTCCAGCCCTTGCTCTCACAAACGATACCTTCTTCTATTTTAGAGGAAGAGTCCATCCCTGCTACGATTACCGAAAGTTCCACGGGATCATCCCGGCTCTTCGGATTTGGAACCAACATCTTGAACGCGATTTCAGAAGAGTTTGGACTTCCAACTCAATCGACCCAAGACACGTTCCAAGGATCCTCCAGATGAGACACCGTGACGGTAGAGTCTCGTTTGATCCCAAGGTCGTATTACTCCTTATGGAAAGATGGGATGTCATCACGTGGGGTATGGAGCAGGACACTAAACGAGCAGGATATGACGCGGAGAAGGAGCATCTCTGGTGGAGATCTCCTAGTGGAAGTACAAACTGGGTCAACTGGCCCTCTACAGCATCGATTTATGCAGATCTGGAGAGAGAATGCGAGAAAGGTTCTGGAGAGGATATCCCTCCTGCACGTCCCAGAGGACTTTATCGGCGGAATCGTCGATCAACATATGCGGCAGCAAGTATCAAACCAATTCCCTCTTCCGGGAAATCTTCGTGAACCGTACCTTGGTTACGGCACGACTCCCTACTATTCGATAAATAGAGAAAACCATATGCCCCTCAATTTGTTTTATATAATGTGTTCCGAAAACTTGAGATATTCTCAGTTTATTCTGCAATTTATTTGTGGTATCCACGAAGGGTTGACAGAAGACGGACTTCCGTCGGAATCATTATTGGATTTGTATAATCCAAGGGCTATGGCCTATCACTATTTTCCGGATCTCGGATTAACCGATCTGGAAGGTCTTCGAATAGGAAGAAGGCGAATTACGGCTAAAGGGAATAGCACACCGATAAAAGAAAAGCGAAAAAGGAACAAGGACGTACAGTGTCACCACAGGGCGCTGAGACAGCGAAAAAACCGAGCATACCGAAAAGCGAACAAGGCTTTTGTGTCTAGCTCAGATCAGGTCGATGACTTGATACTGATGCTTGAACATTTCTAGATGGCAGATCAAAAAGAAACCTCCGTGTCCAAGAACATCCCGCGCCTTAATGGCTCAAACTACGCATCATGGAAAGCAATGATTAAAGGATACTTTATGACACTTGACGTCTGGGGAGTGGTCGATGGAACGATCGCTTTACCAGGAGGCCCTGACGCTTCTATTGCGGCTTGGCATACGAAGAATCAAAGGGGAATGGGAACCATTCTCTTATACTGCGACCCTGTTATCTCCGTGTCCTTGGATTCCAAGAGCACAGCAAAGGAAATGTGGGACCATTTGGCTACTACATATGGCGCACCAACGGCCGTGTCGGCCTACACAGACTTCCTTCGTCTAATGAAGTTAAGGATCAATCCTACCGACGACTTGGGATCCAAGCTCGCCGAGTTTAATATGGTACTAGGGGCGCTGGCTACCCAGCAGTTGGCTATTGCCGAACCCTTACAGTGCATGATCCTTTGTGGCGCCTTCTCGGATAAATGGGGACAGGGTCCCGTAAATATTCTTTCGTCGGTCCAGGCCAAGGACCTCAAAATCAATGACGTCATAGCACGTCTAAAGGAACTATCATCACATCGCACCGGACAGTCAAACTTGCCAAAACTGGAATCCAGGATTCAGGCAACATCATCTCAACCGTTACTTAACCGACTCTCGAAACCTCCTCGTTGCCGTAAATGCCGAGGAAAACACAGTACAGAACAGCATATCGACCAGGGACAGTCTTCCCAAGGTCGTGGATCATTTAGAGGAAGAGGTCAGAATCGTGGGGGAGCGCCTTATCAGCGCCAGCAGCCCCAGCAGCAACAACAACAACAGTATCAACAGTCTTCTCGCGGAAAGGGTAGATCTCGTCGTGGTCGTGGAAAAGGTCGTGGCCGTGGTGGCTTCCACACGGTGGACTTCACTGACATCCCTGAGGAATCCCAGGAGTATGATCAGGAGTATGACCAACAGTATGATGACCAGGAAGAATCCGGTCAATATGACGACCAGTATGACGAGGGCTACGAGTCCTATAATGTCGAGGTCACAGCCCTTGACATCAATACTGCAAACCGCTTCGAAGAATTCGAAGAAGAAGATATCACTCCTGTTCCCGTGTATAATCCGGAACCAGTTGAGTACGTTGTTAATCTGCCTCAACCTCAGGCAATTGATCCATGCATGTGTTCTATCTGTCTCCGCAATCCAGCCAACCGAGCTCGTCTTCGGTTACTACAGAGTATTCCCGTTCACGGTGGAATTCAAACTCTGGAGAGGACCAACGAGCGATGGACATCTGCTGAATCAGATGACCAGTGCCATTACGGAACCTCCAACTCCAATACTGGACATAATAGATCCGAGAGTTCCGAGGCACAGGTTCAGTTGCGGGTGGATAGTGACGTTCCGAGAGAGGAATTGTTATCACACAATCATACAAGCTCTAAGACTTCTAGGCGTAGACGCCGTGGAGTAAAGGTTACCTTACAGGAGTTCCATGCTTCGGTATCCGAGCATAGGTATCCAGAGCCAGTACGATTAGTTAACATTCCTGATGATTATCATCTTGATGTCCTAGGAGCCTCTGGCTTCTCTTATGGTTGTAATGATGACGAGTTTTCCTTGTATCCTTGTGAACTTGAGGTTAACCCAAGCACTAACTTTGCTTCCAAGAATTGCATGTGGATGTTGGACTCTGGTTGTTCACATCATGTGACACCATATCGGACGGATTTCATGACTTATTCTGTCATAAATGAAACACAATTTGCCGGAACTGCTGGTAGTGAACCAGTACGCCTAAAAGGACGAGGAACTATAGTCCTACGTCTAGAAAATGGAAAGTACCTGACACTCCGTGACGTTATACATGGAGAGTTTTCAAAACGCCTATGTTCCCGAAACCAGCTGTTAAAGAGTGGTTATACCGCCACAGCTACGAAACGACATGAAGTGATCCGTACACCCGATGGTCGTGTTGTCCTCAAGGCGGAATGCTTGTCTACATCGCGGTTACACTGGTTCTATGGAGTACCTGTCCATTCCTCCAGTGTCCTACAGACCGTAGACCTAGGGATTGTTACAAAGGATGATTATACTCTTTGGCATAATCGCCTTGGACATCCAGGCGTGTCAGTAATGAAGAATTGCAAGCGTCATATAAAGGGTATTCCTGCTGAGCTAATCGCGAAACCCTTACATTCCTGTCGAGGTTGTGCCCAAGGCAAATTAGCATCTGATCCGTTCCACCCTTCTGACAAACGGGCTTCTGCACCACTTGCACTAGTCCATGGTGATTTACTTGAACTACCCAATGAGTCGTATTACCGCAGTCGTTATGTTCTTACACTGCTGGACGACTACTCCTCTTTTGGTTTTTGTTTGTATCTCCGAAACAAGTCCGACACCCTGGCCAGGTTCACAGATTGGTTAGCCACTGTTGAACGGCAATGTGGTTGTATGTTGAAGACTTTTCGTTCGGATCGAGGGGGAGAGTTTATGGGGAATGAGTTTAAGTCTCTCCTCAACTCCAAGGGTATAGTTCATGAGCTTTCAATTGCTCATCAACCACAACAGAATGGGAGAGCCGAGCGGTTTAACCGTACTATACTTGAAAAGGCTGGATCAATTCGTCATCACGCTTGTGTTCCTAAACGTTTTTGGAACTTTGCTTTTGACTCTGCTCTGCATGTTTACAATAGGACTCCTTTGCGTCGCTGCAGTTGGAAGACTCCTTGTGAACTGTTTCTTGGCAAAATACCCGACATATCTTACTTCCGAGTTTTTGGATGTCTAGCTTATGTCTGGATTCCTAAAGAACTACGGAAAGATAAACTGGAACCCCATGCCGAGGAAATGGTATTCCTTGGTTATGAAGTAGCTACTAAAGGCTATCGATTTCTGCATGGACAGAAAGTTATAATCGCTCGCACTGCAAAATTTGTCGAAGAAGATTTTCCCTTTTGTACGGATGAAAGGAAAGGAAACAAATCCGATAACCATGACCAACCTATAACAGACCAACCACCAGAGGACGAAAACATTCCTACTGATGAACAGATGGATAATGGGCCTGATCAGCCAATGGACGGGAGACCCCAATCCCGATCACAAAGTCCAGAAGATTTTAACCCACCGAGGAATGGTGATGAAGACCAGTATCCAGGACCTCCGGATATTCCACCACAGAGAGCAATTCCTCGTTCCAATCAAACACCCTCACAAAATGTTCCTCAAAAGAGACCGATGCCTAGAGAATTTAATCGTCGCATAACTCGACCTCCACTCAGACCTGGAAACGTGTATGGAGAAAGACGTCATCCAACTGAGATAGAAAGAGAAATAAAGGATAAGCAGGATGCTTTGCACGATATTCTTAGGAGAACAGAAGAAGGAGCAGAACGAATTAAGACGGCAATCCGCGAAAAGAGATTTACGGATCTTCACACTCATCAGAATGATGAAAGAATTCGTCAGGCTAAGGAAGCGGAACAGCCTCCATCTTCTACTGAGGATCAGCCTTCGGCTGGACCTTCGCGTTTTCCTGGAGCTCTCGAGGAAACCTCGAAAGAGATGAGCTTTGCTCAGATCTTGTCTGCGCGCGTGAAACAAGCTCCGGAACAGTATAGGGATGTCTTGCGACTACCCAAACCTGAACAAACCAAATGGTTTGACGCGATGAGGGATGAATTAAAATCGATTGAAGAAAGAAAAGTATGGACACTTGTGAAACCTCCTTCAGGAAGAAAAATGGTGAAGTCAAGATGGGTTTTCGCTGTTAAAAGCGATGGTCGTTATAAAGCTAGGCTCGTCGCCAAGGGCTTTACTCAAGAGTATGGTATTGACTTTGAAGATACCTTCTCTCCGGTCGCACGGTTTGAAACAGTGCGGATTCTCCTAGCTCATGCTGCGCAGAACAACTGGGAAATGGAAGCTGTAGACGTTAAAACGGCATTCCTTTATGGCAAGCTAGATGAAGAAATCTATATGGAACAACCGGAAGGTTTTAAAGTCAAAGGTCAAGAACATATGGTTTATCGGTTGCTGCGCTCCCTGTATGGTTTGAAGCAAGCAGCACTCTCCTGGAATAAAGAGTTACACCAGTCGTTGTTACGAATGGGTTTTCTCCGATCCAAGGTTGATGCCGGTGTTTACTTCTACAATTCAAAAGCCGGACAAGTTATCTTCTTGGTTTACGTGGACGATGGACTTTTCCTCGGATCACATAAAAACCTGTTGAAAAGGAAGAAGGACGAGTTTATGAAAACATGGGAGTCTAGGGATCTTGGCGAGGTAAAAGAGTATCTTGGTATCCAGATACGTCGTAAACGCCAAACCAGGGAAATCTGGTTAGATCAAATCCCATATGTTGAAAAAGTCGTAAAAAGGTTCAGCATGGAAAATGCGACTTCGGTTCGCACTCCGTTACCTTCTGGATATATTCCGGAAAAACCACCGACTTCTTATCAGTCGACTTCTCAGCTCAGATCAAGGTATCAATCGGTTATAGGGTCTTTGCTTTATATGGCTCTAGGGACACGCCCAGACATTGCATATTCGGTTATTCGAATGTCGCAGTATATGTCTAATCCCACCGATCTTCACCTCAAACAGGCCTTGCATATAGTTCGATATGTGGCATCCACTCCGAATCTATGCCTACATTATCATGGTGATGAGAAGAGATTGTATGGTTTTGCTGATTCCGATTGGGCTTCAAACAAAGATACTCGTCATTCAACTACTGGCTTTGCCATGTATTATGGCAACTCCCTAATTTCGTGGAGATCCCGAAAACAGAAAACAATCGCTCTGTCTTCAACTGAAGCAGAATATATGGCGATGTGCGATGCCGCAAGACAGGTTAAATGGCTTGACATGCTCTTCAAGGAATTGTCGTTTAAAATGGACAAGACTATCGTCTACTGTGACAATATGGGTGCTCGCTTTATAGCGGAAAATCCTGTGTCCGATGGTCGATCCAAGCATATAGACATTCAATGGCACTTCGTTCGGGAATGTGTCGAGGAAGGGTTATTCGCCATAGAATATGTCAATACTACTCGTCAGCGAGCAGATGGCTTAACCAAGTCTTTAACATGGCAGAAGTTTGAACAAAATCGCTCGTCATTAGGCCTGGTAACCAGGACGAATTAGAGCGAGGGGGAGTGTTGAAATATTAGACGGATACACTACGGCTATACGGATATATGATACCCGGTCACATGATGGTATTGTTCCATACCAATCTACGGTGTTCTCTTGTACCGGATTACTGGTCTTTATTGTTCTAGCAGAACGACAGAGGTAACCTAGAAAGGAAGGTCCTCTTACTTACATATTTAGTAGTAGTTCGTACGGTGACAGACACACCTGGTCTGTGCACACCTACAATGTATATAAGGGCCATGTCTTAGCCCAGAGTATGGTAGAGCTCCCAATCTCTAACGTGTCACACACACACTACTCATTCTTACCTTCAAAGTCCAAAGACTCAACTGACTAGCTTAAGGCAAGTGTTCGCCTTAGCTCTCACCCCGTAAACCCTCTGCGCAATAGAGATATCATTACTTATGATTTCAAGGGAGAGTAGACTGTTCATTGCTGCCATGCTAAGACAAGACTGTAAGAGCCATGAAGCAAACACCCATTCCTGCCTCGATGCCCAAGGGAAATATATATTCTCCCAATGCTGCTCCACATATTGGTCATTCCTGAATTGGTCCATGAATGTTTCTCCACCAAGAAATGTTTCTGCACACCCATCATATGTCTTGACAAACATTCCAGTGTCCATGAGTTGTTCCTCTTGATTTTCACAGGAGGGAGAAGGAGCAACACCATAATCTGGACAGATGGGAGGGATGCCGATGTCGAGATCTTCATCATCATACTGCCAGTGAGCAACATCAGGAACCTCAGCACCATCCAGTGCACAGAATGTTCCCCTCTAACCAATGCCTTCAGCAATATCATCAGCAGCAAGATCTGGGCCCACCTCTTCAACCAAAGATATGCCATAATACAGGCTCATGGGTTGGTTCATGTGCTGAAGAACATTAATTACCATACAAAATTTCTTGCCACACCAAGGGCAGCTAATACTTTTTGGTAGTCCATGCATGGTTTTCTTTTGAGGCATTGTGACTGGGATAATGACAAAGACAACACAAGTCTGAGGAGAGAAGGTTAACACGTGGTGACTAAGTGAATACGAGTAATCAACCGATTTTGATTGATCCAAAGTTGCCCATGGTGACTTGTGTACTCACCACATGAATACCTCAGAATCACCCACAAACCTCAACACTCATAGCAGACATTGCCACATCTACTGGCAACCTGGAAGCTCTGACGATCCCTTCCACTTTTCTCCACTTGCTGAACTCCATGAAAAAACAATTTCACTGGTGTGCAGGCTGTTTTGTGCAGGCATTTTGTCTTCCAAGGAATCCTGATGCCCTTCATCACCAGCCAAACTTAGTGTGCAATCCCAATTGTCAGATGCAAAGGTAAGCCAACTACCTCTCCATTGCATCACACATTAACCCCCAGTAGTCTGAGCAAGCAATGAATTCATATATACATCACTGTATTGTTCCTACCCCATGCAGCAGTATGGAAGCCTACCTCCTCCTAGAGGTCACTCAAAGTGATCATCAAATATTGCTCAAGTGGAAGGACCTTGCCTATGAGATCGTTCATTGCAACACCATCACCTTACAACTTAATTGCATTGTACTTGAGTGGGCAGAGAGAGACCTACACACAGTGGATGAGCACATCAGTCACATCTGCCTGACCATCAGGCAGAGTGGTCATCCAGTGGCACCAGTGTATGCAATGCAAGAATCATGGCCATGCAGCCCAGAAAATGGTAAGTCATTTGTTTTTCAAGCTCTTTGCTTCTTGATATTAGGATGATGCCATGCAGATCCACCTGTGTCTACCATGGGTTTTGATGTTGTCTTAGATTAGTGTTGACTCAGAGCATGTATTACATACTTTCTGCGATGCAAATCTTATGCCACTTTTTTCTTGTACCTGACAAGTGAAGATGGCCCAAAGTGAGCATGAATAGTAGTATGCATTAGTATACAGAACTGGCACAGACAAAGTCCATACAAATTGTTGATATATTGTGTACTATATAATATGTTGTATTTCAAAATACTCTACCTGTGTGTAAGGGATCACTGGATTGTTGGTGTAAGAAGTTGCATTCTCCCTTGGGGTTGTGTCATGTGTGGGTCTGGACTAGGCTGTGCTGGGCCTGGCATTCAGCTGAGTCATCAGAAGTGCTGGGTTCTCAGCTGTGTGGGTCTGGACTAGGCTGTGCTGGGCTTGGCACTCAGTGGAGTCATCAGGGATACTGGGTTCTCGGCTAATGGAAAAGGCCAGTTTGCTGATGTAAGTCCCTGGTATGGGAAGTGACTGAGGACAGTCAAGATTCGAAGACCCCCTCAGATGTAGGGAAGGCAAGCTCCCTACCAGGGTATGGACTAGGTATGGAGTTGTTGAGGGATATTTTATTTTTCTAAGGGGCTAGATCCCTGTTTTGTACTTGGGATTGGGACTTAGCTGCGAGGCGAGTGGCTGATTAGTAAGCAAAGTTGGGACTTCAACTCAAGTTGTATTAGTTACAAAACAATCACTACCATAGAGGTGGGAGAGCACAGGCTGGTGAGACCAGCCTGTGGCAGCTTCTTGTTGCTTCTGTCCTTGAGAGTGAGGCCAGGGCATCCCTAAGGGAGTCCTAGGGTGGTGTGGTTGAGAGTTTTCAGTCAGTTTCAGCTAAGTGTTCTCAGTTTCATTTCTAGTTTCATTTCTCTACAGTCCTCTTCCCCAGGCAGAGTCCCAAGACTACTAGCTAGCCTATAGGGAGTATCCCAGGCCATTTATATTCCAATTCCTACAGCAGAGGCAGATTTACTTGTGGCAGATGAGCTTGTTGGTCATGTCTGACTGACCATCAGACAGAGTGGCCATTCGGCTGCAGTTGAATATGCAATGCGAGAGTCTTGGCCCCATCACCCTCAAGCCAGTAAGTCTAGCATTTTTTAGCTTCCATTTCTTGTGACTCAGTGATACATGTAGATAAACCAGTACCCTCTACCTTTGATGTTGTCTTAGATTAGTAGAATATCTATCTGTTCAGTGGTGTGGTGGATATATGTCATATTGTTCTCAATATTGAATTGGCTCGAGACATGGTAGTCTAGTGTTGCCGTGGCTCGGCTAGACTAGGCTCTGCTTTAGGTAACTGCGGTTTTGCCGTGGCTCACTGCTCGGCTCGACTTCGAGTATTGTTACATAACTCGGCTTGGCTCTGAAAGCCACTCTGGCCAGCTTCTGAGCCGAAAAAATCTAGATGCAGTTTAAGCCAACTAAAGCCAGTTCAAACTGACTGAAGTCGGCTTATAATTTATTGTGTCTGATGCCCAGGTTTGCTGTGTAGTGCTACTAGTACATATGCTTGTGGACTCAGAAATTTCTGTAAGCTGCAATGAAAATGTACACTAGTCATGCTGAAAACAGCCTGGATTATCAGGCACACACCCACACTAGAGATGACAAATGCACGACATGATATTTTAGATGCACTACAGACAACAGCTAACCTATTTCACTCATATGTACGTAGTACATATATGGCTACATGGTATACCAAATAACACAACCAATCAGTGTTGAGGGTGCAGACATTGATGAGGAGTAGTAGGCAGCTGTTCATTTCTAGTGGGCAGTGTTATGGTTAGTCAGTTGACGTGACTGAACTAAGCCACATGTAATTCACGCTCACCTTCGCCCACATGCCTTCGTGGGACTATCAGCATTGAGGTGCCTCACACAGATGGTCATTGGTGTGGTGGCTGCGGCCATGATACTCTTGCACATGTCCTCGGGTGGTGGCAGCTGCAAGGTCGGTGCTGTCAGTTAACACAAAGGTCAGGTCATGTAAGATAGAAACAAACTGGCTGCACGATACAATCTTCGAGCAACTTTTTAAGATAGTTGTAATCAGGTCTTGCCCCATAAGCAAGCGAATCTGAATATTTGATGAATGTCATGAACTCGACAGGGAGTCCATCACACAGTGTTTCAACCGCAGTGTTGCATTTAAGATTGCAAATAACATTGGATGAAAGGGAAGTGTTCGCATCGCTGAACCAGGGAAGGGACCCTTGTAACAGATATACTAAAGTGTAAGTGAGTGACTCAATGTCATCATGATGGCCAGATTGATACCCGCAGTGATGGCTGATAGAAGAAAATGCTGGGGTACCAACGAAGGGACATCCCTCTTGGTATGGGATGTGGATTCGAGTGGCAGGGTCACAATACTGCAGTGCCACACTGAAGTCTATAAGGAACACAGTAGTGGCATGTTGTGAATCACTTTGGCAGAGGACGTTCTGTGGTTTGATATTGTGATGAATGTAATGGTGCGAGTGGATATACTCTAGTCTGGAAACCTACCATGTAGCACGATTAAGTTGTAACTACAGAGACAACAATTTCACTCACTAGTTGACAACTGATTGACAGAACACTGTTCAGGCTGAGCAGGCCACCTTGTGAAGCCACAATATTGCATAATGGTGTTGCTACGCTATCCAGTACCAGAGCCTGATATGATGATTCTCTTCCAAACCATATCGGCTGAGGGATTCCAAAGCTGCCTTGAAGGTTCATTAGGGCCACGAATTCTCACTCAAGCAGGGACTCAGAAAGATGCCCAGTAAAGGATTCCAGTTTGATGGCAACCTCCTCGTCACTGACGACGTTCTGTGCAAGACATACAATGGCTGTGAGATTTTGAGAGTCAACATATGATGAATGATAGTTGCACATACAATATGCACCATGTGAACCAACACCTAGGATACTCTTCAAGCTAAACCTTCCATCCACACAGTGAATACTCGTTACAAGGGGAGATGTGCAAGGCATTATTGAAGAGATGCTAGCCAACTGTCAGGAATTCTGCTATTATCACCCTGCTTGTCAACATGTGAATCGTGGGAACATTTATCCCTGTCCTACCAGCATCTCCCAGAAAGACCTGATGGCATCATCATGACAACCCAAAGTCCTACCAGAAGCCAGCATCCTCCCCCAGACCAATGGCAACAAGACACAGGGGGAAGAACAGCTTCACTTTTTCCAGCTTCCCCTTCAGCCATCTCATTTCTGGACAGATTCTTACTGGTTGGTATGCTTGAAGATATGGAATACCTGCTGATATCATTGCACAAACAGATCACACCACGCTCTGGGCCCTCGTCTGCACTCTGAAACCCTCAATATGTCTGGTATCACTGACCCCTACAAGCTTTACAGACACATACATCCCTCCGAAGTTGGGACGTGTGTTGGTAGCTGTATGGGAGGTACAAAGTCATTAGCAGGGATGTTCAGGGAACTGCTGTGAGGAGAAGAAAGTAGTAAGTACGAAGCAATATTCTTCAAGAGACATAAGTTCTCATTGATATCAAGGTAGATGGTTTATCTAAGCCATCTTAACTTCATCAACACCACCGCTGGATGGATCAGTCTCATGTCTTCCAGCAGGCCAGTCAAGATCCCTGTTAGTGTCTGGTGAGTATAAGATGATTATATGTCACACACCAAATATTTAGTGCCAAGCAGTGCCACTACCTTACAATCCATCAAGGTCACTTGTGATATCATCATTTTCAACAAGGCTAAAACGATGATTGTGGGTGGTTTCAATGATATCAGTGAAGAAGGTTCTTCCGAATTCACTAACGTGAAAGCTACTAGCAATGCGGAAACCGAGTTTGCTATGGGACACAAACGTACTGAGATGTGGAGACCTGCTACCACCACCTGTACAGGGGTAAGTTGCTCTATACATGCAAAATTTCGTGTTGCTGATGCTGATGGTTACATGTATAGTTCTCGGGCTCCCATCCCATTGCCTCACAACTTTGTGCTTGTCATATCTCCCTCAGTTTTCATCTAGACCTCTCGTTTTTCTGGGCTGTCAGACTGCTCGATCTGCGCTTTCGAATGGTGTGCCTCTTGTTGTGGTTGATGCAGCTGTTGTAGAGAAAATTGGGATTTTTGCGGATGCTGGCTGTGTAGGATGGTCTGGTCAATATCTTGGGACTAGGTGCATGTATTTTATTCATTCCTTCTCCACGATGGCCCTCCAGATAGCCCACCATCTCCTGTGGTTTCGTGTCGATTGTCCTCACGGTTATCGCTCAACAGCCTCCCCTTCTCCTTCCCCCTCAGCTGACCCATGGCATTGCATATGCCATATCTCCTTCAGTTCCATGTTGTACCTCTCAATTTCCAGGATTCACGTACTACCCAATGAAGGCTTTCGAATGGTGTATATCACACCATTCCCACTGCAGCTGTTATGGAGAAAGTTGGGATTTTGCAGATGCAGGTTGTGTAGAATAGTTTTGCAGTCATGATGTTTGACATCCCTCTATCTTGTGAGTACATATAGTGGCATCATGCAGTGTGTACTTCATGACCACAGAGCAGTTGGTTTCTTGCTGGATATTCTGCAGACACGGCACCTGGGGTTGTCAAGGAATTACAAGACCGAAGACACCTCGAACTTCCAGAAGGAGCCATAGGCCCATACACCTGGTTGATCACTGAGCAGGTTCAATATTTTGATATTACATGTGGTGCTACAGCTGCTGTGTAGGTGGTGTGGTCGGCTAATAATAACGATTGCCATGACGCTATGTGCACTACCATATACTACAATGCTATATGGTGGGGATTGTGCTACACAGAGCCTAAAGCTATGAGGCTGTGGCACTACCCACAGTTATGTAGGTAAAAAAAAGCACTACTATGAAGTCCAGTAAACAAGAGGCAAGCTATGGAGCTACATGGACCACCCGAGCTATGTAGGACTACAGAGACCGTGTAGGCGAGGTGTAAGTTTGCAGTCAAATACCGTCTAGCTACAACAGAAAATATCATCATTCTTAGTGACCTTAACACGACAACATCGCAAAAATATCAGGGACTAGCACAGCAAAGCACTGATGGCATGCCAGATATGTAGGTCACCACTTCAGTTACTGGTCGACCTGAGCAGCTGACACTGACAGTCTCCCATAGTCTGCAGCTCTGCCACGGGTCCTTCAGTCACAGCGTCAGTGCTCGCCACTCGGTAGCTGTTGCATTCTGTACAGACTATATTATTGGCACCTATGTCGATCGTGACTTATGGTGGCAGCCCACGCTATAGCACACATCTCAGTGCTGCCCGTAGCCACCCAGCTCCCAGGCCCAGGTCTAAGTCCAAATCACCCCCATGTACACCAATTGCCCATGCTTCTCGGCTCAAGATTCCCACATGCAAGGCCCTGCTGATTCAGCAACCAAGACTGCAGCATTCTTTGTCATCGTTCAACAATTGGCTCATCGATGGTGCCACGATCATGCCAGATACTCGCAGCTCTTCCCAGTCCTCTCCAGATATCGATACGTCCAAACAATTTGCAGAAGTTCTCCAGAATGTCTTTAGATCCATCGATGTGAATCCTGACAATGTTGATTATGGTGAGTTAGTGCTGCTTATAGTGTATATTGTATGCTGACTATCGATCAAGGGATATGCAGGAGAGGCTTCCAGTATATTTCTGGGGCCAATCGTGCGAAGCAGATGGAGGTACGTTCAGTGTAAAGCATTGCATATACTAGCATTGTAATCAACATCCACAGGTATTTACTGGGGTAGGACCAAATGAATTTGAGGTAATCTCAGCCATCGCTGAAGACAGGTCATTTGCATTTTTAAAGCCGAGGTAAGGCCTTTTTTCCCCCAGTATGTGAGGTGCTTATGGATGAATCTAGGTTGACATACGACACTTGTAGCAAAGTTTTGATAGTTAAAATGCCAAGCACCCTGCATGAAGCCCCACTCGACAAACTCAAGACAGTTCTGGAGAGGAAGCTCAACTACCTTCCTTCTCACCCCAGTCGAAGCGTGGTCTGCACCAACGCACATATGAATCGCTCGATTAGATTCGATAACAGTGAGTTTGTTCCTGACATGCTCTTGTCCTTGAGGGACATTAGCGAACGAACAAACGAGCCTTCTATGTTCCTCCTCATCGGTGAATGTGCTTTCTCTCAAAACGAGGCCATCCTTCGTGATAAGCTGAAGAAAATAACTGTGGAACTCCCCGATCTGGTCGTGGTCATGATGATAGTCATTCAGGAGGACACTCCGTTTAACTTGCCCCAGCAAAAATCCACTGCATGGGAGTTTTTCAAAAGTCATGGTACACTACTCTCCCAGAAGGAGTTTCTCACTCTATGCACTGATCTCAGTGAACCGATTTGTCTTGGTAAATCAATTACCATTGGAGGTCACACCTGGTGCCACCTGGCCGCTGTGGAGTATTTTATATGGGTGAGGGAGGTCGGGGGTAATCTGATCGATATCAACAACAGTGGCACAGACAGTAGCATGAGAGGGGTAAGTCAATATCCCCTTCAGATACTTAAGTACTAATGTTTTCAGATGCTTTTCCCTGAAATCAGGATGGGGGAGGTAGACGCAATGTTCGATAAAGCCATCTCCGCGTTCAAAGACAGCATCGTCCTGTTCTTTGAACGGCTTGGAGAATCCTTCGAGACTGGTGAGATTGATGAGGCCATAGGCCAGCTTAAGATCTCTTGGACCAATTGCCAGGGTCGTCTCACAGGTGGCATGAAGGACATGGCGTATGACAGATACCAGTGTTGGCTGCAGAAATATGTTTTGCCAAGACACAAACGGAAGCTAAGCATTGTCCTTCCGGACATCCCTGCATTGTCTAGGCCTTGTTTAGATGCGAGGGGAGGGAATTCAACCCAAACCACGAGGACAAACACCTGCGTGGTGGCCCTGGCCTCCCTGACTGTCGCTCCCAGTCATTCCTCCAGCTCTCCCAGCCCCTGTAGTTCTGAGGTACTTTCTTCCTCAGACGATGCTATATATGGTACCGGGGATGTCTACATCAGGGAAATTTGAATGAAATGATTATGTTATATAAGACTTTATCTACCCTGTAAAGCCCTATAAGGTACATCATAATGACATACACATTGGTAATGCTATATATTGACTGGGAGCCTTGGCAGCATTGGTCAAAAGTTATCATGTAGGTAGAGTAGATCATATGTATCAGAATGTGAACAGTAGATCATATATGTCTTTCATTATCAGACATTACCAACAATTGTCATTGACTCCATCAACAGCTTAAAAATAAAAATTGCTATAGCAACCTTCAATTGAATTTATCAATCATGATATTATGAGAAAGCAATTTCATTCAATATCATTTACATAATTAGTACCTACTGAGTACACTACTAAGTATGATGAACTACTTAAACCTCCAAAAAAGCGAAAATAAAACAGAGAAAGACACTCACATATCATTTCACACAAGGCTACACTTACCTGGATATGAACCCTAAGACTTAGAGTCTTAGAGTGACTCTTGCCCTGAGGTGGAACTCAGAGACAAGAGTGAAGAAGAGAGAGAAGGGGAGAGAGGATGAGTTTATATAACATGTACTATACAGTCATTACAAAGACATTCCCACACTTGTGGCTGGGGAAGAGTTGTTCAAATGATCATAAATGACATAGATGACAACACTAGATATTGATGATCAAAGTGAAATCAGACTGAAAAGAATATTGTCATTGATATGATGATGATATTATCTGATGAGCAATTATAATCTATTGTCAACTACATAGTATTATTATATATGGCATATCAGCTCTTGTCATCATTATATCATGATGACAAAAGTATTGTAACTCTTATATCAGGCCTATATGCAGTTGACCAGATAGTAAAATGTCTGCCAGGTATTCTAATGCATTGTCTGACTATTATCATTATGATTTATAGATGATCATGCCCTATACACCATTATCCAATTCATATCAGATGGATAACTACTTACCATAATTAACTGGGAATACCAGCACATCAAAGGTTCCCTGATGCTAGTTACCTAGTAGGTCATTGGCAAATCTGTCATTGGATAGTACATAGTAGTGTATCATGTCGTTCCTGCTCTGCACGTCAAATACATCTTGCCTGGTCTCGCTTCAACTCTACATAAGATCATGGGCCGTTTTCATACAGGACGTGCTGAAAAAACCTGGCAGATATTGTATGTGAATTATCTTGTTTATGTAATGACAAATGACTACATGATGGACGATTACATGTCAAGTCAAATTGGAGGTGAGCCAGAATTCAGACCAACGACCCAGCTACCACCAACCTGCTCTTGTTAGGGCTCTGGATATGCCTCCTCAGGCTCGCTGCCATCGTAATGTTCCACCTGACACAAATGGGTCTTCTACTCAAGAAACAATTCTTCTGCAAAATACTGCTGCAGATCCCATAGCCAGGACACAGAGACAACAATGACCACCCCCTCGGTATCGTGATGGCGACGGGGAATATATTGACTTTGGTGGGATTGACCTTGAAGATGACCCCTCTGAAGAGGAACCTCCCCCCGAATGACACATTCCCTCTCAACATACCCAGTTCCCAGCTGTGCCCCCCCGTAACTTCCTGGCTACGGTGCCCATGCCTGGTGTAGGGAGGGAAGCCTCCCTACTAGGTGAATTCCTTTATTTCATTGTTTTTACTTACTGTTTTGTTCTTATATTTTATTCTACCTTTTACTTAGTATTTGGACGAGTTTTGGCTTATGTAAGCCAGACTCGTACTTAGAGTATACTGTACATACTTAGAAGAATAAGAACCACATTACTAGAGACGAGAAGACAAGAAGACAAGAATCCGAGCCCGAGGGACTCAGACTATTATTTCTCCATTATCAGACCTTTGTTAGACAATATCTCAACGTTCTTTGGATCCTTTTGGGCGTGTTTTCTAGTCTTTTCACTTCTCTTTAATCTCTACCAGGCAACTCCAGTCCCCTTGGGTTGAACTGACCCACACCTATCCAAAGGGAGACCCTCAAAGTATCTCCCCCCACTCTCTTTCACCTGACTTTACACTGGTTCTGGTGCCCAGACTGCCCCAGGTCCTTTGCAGACTGACATAGGTCTCGCAGTTGCCAAGGGTGTCATTCCCACTCACCCACTAGCATCCAGGACTGCACCTAATGCCAGGGTTTGCCACTTACCTGGGGCAAAACCATTGCCCACATCTGTCGATGTTCACCATTTTTTTGAGAAGATCAAGGACGTATCAACTACCTGTCACCAGTGCAAGTAAGTCGCTTCGAGTTTCGACTATTGATCATATTAAACTAAGCTTTCTACAGAGTGCAAGCTGAGGCACACAATGAATCATGGCATTCATATTGCTACAGTCCGTCTACATCCAATGCTTCGTTATGTGTCCACATTGTCAACTGGCACTTGGAGGAGTATCTCATTCTGGCTGAGGAGCATAAGTGGCATCAGCAAACTAGACATCACCTGGCCAGACTCCCAGCTCACCCAGAAAGGTCCCCCTCTGGCCAGGACTGGCCAGACAGGGTTCCAGAGTTCCCAGAATCCCAGCCCATCACCTCTGTCCATACTTTTACTATGCTTTTTTGCTAATGCCACTGCCATTTTTTGCTAATACCACTACTACACTTTTTTGCTAGTCCCACTACCATTTTTTGCTAATACCACTACTACGCTTTTGTGCTAATCCCACTACCATTTTTTGCTAATACAACTACTACGCTTTTTTGCTAATCCCACTACCGTTTTTTGCTAATACAACTACTATGCTTTTTTGCTAATCCCACTATGCTTTCACACTAATAGGACTATCACTCCATCACACAGAAATCAAATCAAAGTAGTAATATATTCAAATCCAAGTACTACCACATGATAACCTAATAGTACTACGCTTTTTTGCTAATAACACTACCTGCTACACTTGCCTAATACTACTATCTACTACCCTTTCTCCTAATACTACTACCTACTACACTTTTTCCTAATACCACTAGTACATACTACGCTTTTTCCTAATACCACTACGCTTTTTTGCTAATACTACTACCTACTACGCTTTTTCCTAATACTACTACGCTTTTTTGCTAATACTACTACCCACTACTACACTTTCTCACTAATGAAATAGTTGGTAGTAGTGGACTAATAGCATACCCCCCCCATGGTAGGAATTGGGCTTTGTTTGGTCGGCTTTGGCTGCTTGCGCAAAAGGCGTGAGTTTTGGTGTCCACTATATCGCATTTTGGGGTATTTTTGTGACTTTGCAAAATTTCGAGCTATTAGTGGCTGTGCCAACTACACAACAAAGCTAATCATGGCTACGCTTTTTTGCTAATCAACACTACACTACAATGCCTAGTCCCACTACAAATATTTGGTAGTCAAAAAAGCGGCACAACACTACACTTTTGGTAGTACAAATGCACACTACACATTGCTAATCAAACATTACAAAAACACTACACTTTTGGTAATACAAATGTACACTACACTTTGCTAATCAAACACTACAAAACACTACACTTTTGGTAATACACATCTACACAACACTTTGCTAATCAAAAACTACACAACACTACACTTTTGGTAATACAAATGTACACTACACTTTGCTAATCAAAAGTCTACACAACACTTTCCTAATCAAACACTACAAAACACTACACTTACTTGGTAGTCAAAAAAGTGGACTTTACTACACATTTGCTGATCAATAGTCTACACAACACTTTGCTAATCAAACACTACAAAACACTACACTTATTTGGTAGTCAAAAATGCGGAGTTTACTACACTTTTGGTAATACACATCTACACAACACTTTGCTAATCAAACACTACAAAACACTACACTTATTTGGTAGTCAAAAATGCGGAGTTTACTACACTTTTGGTAATACAAATATCTACACTACACTTTGCTAATCAAACACTACAAAACACTACACTTATTTGGTAGTCAAAAATGCGCCACAACACTACACTTTTGGTAATCCAAATGTACACTACACTTTGCTAATCAAACACTACAAGACACTACACTTATTTGGTAGTCAAAAAAGCGGAGTTTACTACACTTTGCTAGTCAATTACTAATCAACCACTACACTTATTTGGTAGTCAAAAATGCGGACTTTACTACACTTTTGCTAATCAATAGTCTACACTACACTTTACTAATCAAACACAACACTTATTTGGTAGTCAAAAAAGCGGAGTTTACTACACTTTTGGTAATACAAATCTACACTACACTTTACTAATCAAAGCACTACACTTATTAGGTAGTCAAAAGTGCGGAGTTTACTACTTTTGCTAATCAATAGTCTACCCTACACTTTGCTAGTCAATTACTAATCAACCACTACACTTATTTGGTAGTCAAAAATGCGGACTTTACTACATTTTTGGTAATACAAATCTACACTACACTTTACTAATCAAACACAACACTTACTTGGTAGTCAAAAAAGCGGACTTTACTACACTTGTGCTAATCAATAGTCTACACTACACTTTGCTAATCAATTACTAATCAACACTACACTTATTTGGTAGTCAAAAAAGCGGACTTTACTACACTTTTGCTAATCAATAGTCTACACTACACTTTGCTAGTCAATTACTAATCAACACTACACTTATTTGGTAGTCAAAGAAGCAGAGTTTACTACACTCATTAGGTAATCAAAAATGCGCCACAACACTACACTTTTGGTAATAAAATGTACACTACACTACACTGATTGTATTTTGCCTGTATCTCAACCATTTTTGCAGGTATGGATGGGATAGGCATACCTCTGGGGTCCTCTAGTCAGGCACTACAACTTTTATTATGACATCTTTGAAATTTAATTTTTGAGATGTCCAATTTTTTCGGTATTTTGCATTTTTCTCACCCATTTTTGGGCATATCAATGAGATAAGCATATTCCCATGATCCTGTGATCCAGCCCTACAACTTTTGTTATGACATCATCACTGTACAGCCACTTTTTGTTTTTGACAAACTGTGACTCCAACTGAACTTTGCAAATATCTCACCCCAAAAAGGAGATATTGCTGAGGTAATCATATTCCCATGGTCCTGTGATCATGGGCTACAACTTTTGTTCTCACTGTGGCTGTGCACCTGGAGGGTTGGAGGGTCTGGGCAGGTCTGGGAGGGTCTGGGAGGTCTGGAATCATTTTTCAAAAGTCCTGGGAGCACTGGAAAGCTGGGGGGGAAATGTCTGGTTTGCTGATGCCATGTATGTTCCAATCACTGGCATCGCATGTTGACTGGGTCGAAAGACAGAGTGTTGAGCCAGAGCAAGAAAAGGATTCATATATTGCTGTGTTGGAGTGAAGGGGTTTCGAGGTGTTACAGGCATAATAGCTGGAGGTGGCCATGATGACTGTGAAGCAGCCAGTACTGCATTGAACATACTTGGTCCCATCATTCGCATGGACTGTTTGCTATGCTCCAGTTCAGTTTCTATGTTCTTTCGGATGACTGGCCAAATTCTGCTCTTTGGCAGGCCTTGTAAGAGTGCATATATGGTGTCTGCCTCCGACGGCCTCACCCCCATGTGAGCCAATCTATCGTTGGCATGTGTATGCAACGCCACATACTTCTCAGCTTCTGCAGCTCCTTTCATCTGGAAGGTCGAGATCTGTGCACACAAGGAGAATTGTAGAGAGACGTCAGATTGATCGTAAAGTTCAGTGAGTGTGTTCCACACCTCTCGAGTGGTTATGCTGACATCATCAGGGATTAATGTTAGAACCGAGGAATTTATCTTTCTCAAGACAATGGACTTTGCAGCTCCATCATCCTTAAACCATGTCCTCATTGCCTCCTGCTCCACTACCATTGGTGCAGCTGGGATCAGTGGACATGGACAGACCGAGGTGTACTTGACATAGTCGAACAGATTTGTTCCACTGCTGACATGACTATACACCCCCTGGCCCAGGAGTAACTGTTCGGTTTGCTGCTGCCACTCATAATAGTTCTCAGTTCCTCGCAGTTCCAGTACATTCTCAAATTTCCCCATAACACAGACTGTGAACACAAATATATGCATTCAGTTTCTCATGTGTGAGGTCTTGTTGTCTCTATCTTGTCCATTCTAGTGTCAACTAGTTGAGCTTGCCTTTTTATATGGCGAGCTCAGGGCTCATAACCTGTAGACAGCTAAGAACGAAGATACTCAGCCATTTGACAATGAGCTAGCATTCACAACACTGCTAACCTAAGAACGAAGATACTACCACAAAGTGTCAGTTACTGACATTGTCTGATCAACCGTAAACATACCTCAGCCATTTGACAATGAGCTGAGGGAAAGAAAAAGAGAAAAGAAAGGGGCCATATGTATGCATGTACATGTCACATGACCATGACAGGTGTCGTCGCTGTAAAGTCAATAACCTAAGGTATGAAGTACAAAGCCACACCAAACATAGTCCAACAATATCCTAGGCCAGATTAGCAGGCATTCTATATTTCAGAACCAATCAAATAACTGGCAATTACCTGTAGCCATCCAGCTTGCTATTTTGCTCTTCCAAGTGGGACATTATGGAAATGTATGTGCACCTGAAGATGTTGCACAGTGGGCAGGGGTTAGCATTGGAACTGTGGTGAATTGCACTCACCATGTCATGGCTGCACTTCTAGATCAGCATGACCAATTTATCTATGTTCCACACATCCATTCTGAGGAGATGCATTGAGCTTGAGCATTTATGGAGAGCTGGACTTGTCATGCATGGCAAAATGGAACATTCACAGCTGATGGATCAACAATAAACCTATATGAATGGCCAGGTATGTTTGGAGATAGTTTCTATGTTCACAAATTCCAGTTCTTGTTGAATTATAGTGAGTTTCAGAGTTGAATTTGAAGTATGCAAAAAAAGTAGAAACTTTGCCACAGTCATGATGCTGTGCAGCAACTTTTGAACTCCAAAGCATTATGAGTTCTAGCAGTGGGTACCTACAGTGAGTGAAAAAACCCATGCAATGTTTGGCTGTTTTGTACTAAGTCCAGTGTAGCACCATGAGGCATGGGAATCCTGCTTAGCCTTAGAACTGTGGAGGTCTGCCCACCACAGGAAGTCCACAAGAATTTTATCTAAGCCAGTTATCAGCATGCTTCCCAACAAGCTAAGGTGATCACTTACTGACCAGCATACTCATCTCTGGTTTGTCCTTTAACTCCTTGATGGTAAGACCTGCTCCAGTGGAGCTGAGGGTCTTGTTGGCTTCATTGTACTTTTTGTGAAGGTTAAAGCAGCTGGTTAGCCATAGACTCAGAACTAAGTTTGTTGAAGCCCAATCACAATAAAAGAGGACATACAATTGGAAATGGCTCTTGATGGGTTTAACGAAGAGGGAGGGATACTGCACATATAGTTGTCTGATGTGTTGATTGTGATTGTGCAGGAAAATGGCATCTGCGACCTGCTGAATATAAACCTCTTTTTGCATGCTCATTTGCTGATGCTGCCACCCTTTGTTTACAGCCTCTTGATGAGAGTCTGAGAACAGCTTGATCTGAGTATTGGGATAAGTGTTGCACCAGGTGAGAAGTCATGAAGTATGTGTGCAGATGTTTGGGTCTTTATCATCCCAATGTATCTTGGGGATTGTAGGTGCATTCCCATGGCCACCATGGCCACGACCATGACTGCAAGTGGAGAACAATGGGAGTGGTAGATTGGCCTGACCCTTGGCAGCCAGTTGGTCTGCTGGTGTAGGATCAGCCATGGCAAACAAGGAGAGAGCTCACTGTACAGTGAGTGAAAAAACCTGTGCAATGTTTGGCTGTTTTGTACTAAGTCCAGTGTAGCACCATGAGGCGTGGGAATCCTGCTTAGCCTTAGTGAGATGGGTGGTAGTATTTGCTCTTGGCTACAAAATGGTCCCAGGGTCATGTGATTTGGTGCAGTGGTCGTTGAGATATGTCAATTATAAAACAGCTACATCATTGCACAGGTTTATTCACTTTTGAAAAGTGAGGGGTATTTGGGAAATATCGGTACTTGGTATAGCCTCCTTTTGCTTTAAGCACTGCCTCAACCCTCCTAGGCATGCTTTCAATCAACTTCTGACACTCTTCAGCTGGTATATTGTTCCACTCCACCTGAGTCCTCTCCCACAACTCCAGTATTCCCTTGGGGGGGTGCTTTTCGCTTTACCACAGCCTTCATACCAGTCTTTTTCAAGTGCTGGCAGACAGTATTTGGGTGGAGGGGCTGGTTGATGATATTGGTGAGAGATTTGGTCACCTGGACAGCATTTTCTGCCTTCTGAGTTGAGATAAGGTGGATGGCATGGTGGACATTAGCAGGGGAAAGCTTGGATGGACGACCTCCAGTGGACTTTTGCAGGCTGGAACACTCCTCAGAACGAAGTCTAGAGATGGTAGAATGATGTAGGCCAGTACTGGAGGCAATAGAGGAAGCAGAATGACCAGAATCAAGCATAGTCAGGATGGTATTCCTTTGGGTGGAGGAGAGAGATCTCATGGTGGTAGTGGTTGGGAATAAAGAAGTGTGTGAACTTATTCAAACTCAGACATCATGTTTATATGTGTATCCTTGTTTGTAGGACCAAACAACCACAATTACCCCTTCATTTGGCTCAGATTCTACTGCCAGCCCAAAAGTGAATAAACCTGTGCAATGATGTAGCTGTTTTATAATTGACATATCTCAACGACCACTGCACCAAATCACATGACCCTGGGACCATTTTGTAGCCAAGAGCAAATACTACCACCCATCTCACTAAGGCTAAGCAGGATTCCCACGCCTCATGGTGCTACACTGGACTTAGTACAAAACAGCCAAACATTGCACAGGTTTTTTCACTCACTGTACAGTGAGCTCTCTCCTTGTTTGCCATGGCTGATCCTACACCAGCAGACCAACTGGCTGCCAAGGGTCAGGCCAATCTACCACTCCCATTGTTCTCCACTTGCAGTCATGGTCGTGGCCATGGTGGCCATGGGAATGCACCTACAATCCCCAAGATACATTGGGATGATAAAGACCCAAACATCTGCACACATACTTCATGACTTCTCACCTGGTGCAACACTTATCCCAATACTCAGATCAAGCTGTTCTCAGACTCTCATCAAGAGGCTGTAAACAAAGGGTGGCAGCATCAGCAAATGAGCATGCAAAAAGAGGTTTATATTCAGCAGGTCGCAGATGCCATTTTCCTGCACAATCACAATCAACACATCAGACAACTATATGTGCAGTATCCCTCCCTCTTCGTTAAACCCATCAAGAGCCATTTCCAATTGTATGTCCTCTTTTATTGTGATTGGGCTTCAACAAACTTAGTTCTGAGTCTATGGCTAACCAGCTGCTTTAACCTTCACAAAAAGTACAATGAAGCCAACAAGACCCTCAGCTCCACTGGAGCAGGTCTTACCATCAAGGAGTTAAAGGACAAACCAGAGATGAGTATGCTGGTCAGTAAGTGATCACCTTAGCTTGTTGGGAAGCATGCTGATAACTGGCTTAGATAAAATTCTTGTGGACTTCCTGTGGTGGGCAGACCTCCACAGTTTCTGGAGGACCAACCTGTCATACAACACAGTCTTCAGCACAGCCAACCCCAGACAAGACTTTGCTGCAGGGGCACAGTGATACTTCTCAGGAGGGCAGAGCACTGCAGCCACAGGGTTGCTGTTGGTAGGTGATGGTTGGGTGTCTGGTAACCCCTCACCTGCAAATGATGACCCCAGTGCCAAGGGGGAGGAGGGATTAGGATCAGTGTAGGGAGGGCTTCCTCCCTACCAGGTGATTTGTTATATGTCATTGCTTTTACCTTACTTTTTGTTTCTATATTTTTATTCTACCTTTTTACTTAGTGTTTGGACAAGTCTGGCTTATGTAAGCCAGACTTGTACTTAGAATATACTGTACATACTTAGAAAAATAGCAACCATGTTACTAGAGACGAGAAGACGAGAATCCAAGCCCAAGGGACTCGGACTATTATTTCTCCATTATCAGACCTTTGTTAGATGTTATCTCGACCTTCTTGGGACTTTAGGGCGCATTCTAAGTCTTTTCTCCCCTCTCTGACTCTGTACCAGGCATCCAAGCCCCCTTGGGTTGAACTGTGACCCAACCATCCAACTGGAGACCTATCTAGGATTCTCCCCCCACATTCCTTCACACATCTTTACATCAGAAGAGGAGGATCTTGGTGGCAATGATGTGCAGGCATCCCCCATCTGCAAGGGACCACTCTGTCCCCTGGTAAACACTGACAATAATATTGACCCCTTGCTGCGATTCACACCAACCCCACTCTGCAACCCAGTCACCACTCCCATTAGTCCTCCCCCCTCAACATATTCCCAGGTCACTGCTTCGTCCATTCTCTTCATCTCAGAAGATTTTTCTCAGCCAGTAGTGGCTGACACCAACACCCTGTCCACTGCTGGTGTGCTACAAGCCCTCATGTCACATGCACACTGAACCAACTCCAGTACAAGTGTCAGCAAGAACAAGGGTAAGGCAAAAGCCAGTATGAATGCTGGCTCTCTCAGTGTGCCTTGGGTTCCATCTAGTTCTGGCTCTTCCACTGCATGCAAGCAGCCTCAGGATGTTGGTTCCAAGGTATCTGCCAAACTGTCTGAAACTTCTGACTCACTCATTTGTCAAATTCAAAACAGCACTGAAGCTAAATCCAAGGCAAAGCAGATGAAGATACAAGCCCAAATCATTGGGAAAGAACTCAAAGCCCATGACAAGCATGCTCAGTGTGAGCATGACCTCAAGATGAGGATGATGGAGAACAAGCATGAGTGGTCAATGGCAAATGAGAAGACCAAACAGCTGGAGCTTGAGCTGAGGCTCAAGGAAGCAAGGATTGCCTGGCTGGAGGCAGAGAAAAGTTCTGGGGCCATTGAAAAAAACTGAGGACATTACTTTCATGTCTTTCTAGCATGTCATACTTTTAGCTTGTTGTTCCCCCCCCCCCTCCCCCCCATGTATAGTATGCTGAATACAGCAAATTCAAATCTTTGTATCATGCATATGAACATGCAAGTATGTGCAACTAAGTATTAAGCCTGCAGAACAGACATTCCATCAGGCTGTTATGAAACAATTGCCCCAGAGTACTGATAAAATCTTCCCTGCTGTTATCCTCCTCATGAGTCAATGGCCCTCCCCATGCTGCTGCTTCTTCTATGTACTCAAGATTAGAACTTACCATGCCTAGATCTTCTTCGATTTCGAGTATCAGGTTATGCAAAATTAGACAGCATTGTATCCACATATTTGTGAAGTTGAGGTCCTGCTGATTCTGAATTTGAAAATGCATCTCTTGCAGAGACTGGAAATGACCCTTCAACAACCCATAGAAGTGTTCAGAGTGGTGAGTCAATGTGTGGATCAATGGCAAAAACACCAAAAAAAAACCCAACACAAAGACAAATGCTGAGTTGGTGGTTTTCCTACACAGGCTTTGGCTCGAGGGATCTGTTAAAATAAAATGGGGGAGGGGTTCCATGCACCTAGAGGGGGCTAGGGCAGAGGGTATGGGTGCTCCTGATAAAGGGGGAGCAGGGGAAGACTGAAAAAGCGAAGATAGTAGGCTGCTCTGAGCCTAGAAGTGACATAAGACGATGATGATGATGACAGTAAGTAGACCCTTCATGGAGCCTCAAGTACTGCAAGAATGAAGATGATGATGATGAGCTTAGAAGCAATGATGAATGAGGCTAATGATGATGATGATGAGTGAGCAGGTGAGTCTTTACACAGGGGACTGCTTCCTATGCAGGGGACTTGGTAGCTGCTTTTTTTTGCTGTCAACATATTGGTACTTTATATACAAAAGAGTAGCATAGCCTGTGGTAAACATAGAGCAATACTTTGTCATGGGTTCATAAGTGATTGGTAAAGGGATTGGTGAAGGATTGGTAAGGCTTTGTAAGGATGAGTAAGGACAGTAAGTGATTGGTAAGTAAAACCAGTAAGCATGACAAAGATTATCACTAATCAATTTGAAAATGGAATGAGTCATCAAGGAATGGATGAATAATGTGAAAGGGGAATGAGTAAGTGCACTGGTCACTGCTGATTAAGGGATATGACTGCAAATGAGTCATAGTGACTCCTAGATCTGAGATCTAGATGCATTATGGTGATTTGCTGCATGTCCAAATGAAGAATGGTGGGGATTTCTGCCAGGGGCCAATTTTGGGGGTCTCCAGGGTAGTCAGGGCATAGGATTTCGCAACTTTCCCCCTCTCCTCCTCTCTGTAAAGTGACCTGCATCAATTGCAGCTAGTGTTCTGGAGGGTTTGAGGAGGAGGAAGGGCTGTCTTCTCCCATAAGAGCAGGGAGAAGTGTCTCAAATTCATCATGGATGCGATCAGATAGACTGGATGACAGTAATTGGTATTGAACCTGTCACAATTTTGGAAGAACGAAGGATGAGATTGAGAGGTAGACGTTGCAGGGCACAGGGACAAAGGATCCATATGCTTCTTCGACTGGAGAAACTGAAACAACCACATATGACTTTTCAAGCCTGATAACAGACCTGAGATGACCAAAGAAAGTCCTCCTCGACATCAGACTGACAAGGAGAACTCACTGTCCCAAAGTGATAGGATGGGAGGTCATGGACAAGGGGGGGATGAACCAGGAGGCTTCAGGGTGAATGCTAGTGGGGATTCCTGGCAAGTACTTGTAGTTATTCTCCCTGGCAAAGGGGACAAGTGAAGAGATCATCGAAGAGGTGGCCATTACAATAAAAAGTGGTGAAATGGGCATTTGTTGGCAGAAATGATGCAGAAAATTGTGGAGGGTGAGGATCGTCACCAAATTTGGTAGGCAGGATGGCGTGGTTGAGAGCTTTCTGTGAGCATGGGAATGATGTCGATATCTTTAGAAATGACCGAGATATTCGAAAAATTGGAATGCTGTAAACTGGTGCTCAAAAACTTTTATTCGGCACTTGAGCGGTTTCTTCCCTAATGTTAAGGGTGGTTCTTGTGCGATGGATGACTGCTAGATGGTCCAGTCATTCTGCACATTAGGGCTAGGCTTCTCCATTCTTCATCATTCAGCATTGGGTCCATGCTCATGTCGCCAAACACCTTTGGTGTGTGACAGCGGACATGAACCTATAGAACGAATAAGCTCAGTTGGGAGAATTTTTAATTGAGTATGTACCTTGGGCAGATGCTGATTGAAAATCTTTTGTGTATTTGGCATTGATCCCAAGCTTGATCTCTTGAAGGGGAGGATGCACCATGGGAGGGATGGATATGTGGAGTTGGCCCAAATCCATTCATTGGCTCTGAGAAAAGTCTCTGGGTGACAATAGATATGAGTATGTGAGAATGCATTTGAGTCATGGAGGCTACCAGGTACACCAATCACATAGTTGATGATGCAGAGATTATGGGGGAGAATGATGACCTGCCAGTGGTCAGTCATCAGCAAAACCATTAGTCACTGTACGGCACTGTACAGCTTGCGACAGCCTGCTACAGCACCCACAGTGCCACAGAAAGGTCCCCCCCTGTACAGTCCTGTACAACTACTACGCTTTCTTTGTAATCCCACTACCATTTTTTCCTAATACCACTACTATGCTTTTTTCTTAATCCCACTACCATTTTTTCCTAATACCACTACTACACTTTTTTCCTAATCCCACTACCATTTTTTCCTAATCCCACTACTACGCTTTTTTCCTAATCCCACTACCATTTTTTCCTAATCCCACTACTACGCTTTTTTCCTAATCCCACTACCATTTCTTGCTAATAACACTACTACGCTTTTTTCCTAATCCCACTACACTTTCAAGCTAATAGGAACTCAGTCACACAGAAATCAAATCAAAAGTAGTAATATATTCAAATTCAAGTACTACCACATAATAGCCTAATACAACTACGCTTTTTTGCTATTAACACTACCTACTACACTTTTTACTAATAGTACTATGCTTTTTGCTAATACTACTACACTTTTTACTAATAGTACTATGCTTTTTGCTAATACTACTACCCCATTTGCTAATACTACTACGCTTTTTGGTACTACTACTACACTTTTTTCTAATACCACTACACTTTTTGGTAATCAAATGCATGGTAGTAGTGGGCTAATGGCATACACTACCCCATAGTAGGAATTGGCCTTTGTTTGGTCGGCTTTGGCCGCTTGCGCAAAAGGCGTGAGTTTTAGTGTCCACTATATCACGTTTTGGGGTATTTTTGTGACTTTGCAAAATTTCGAGGCATTAGTGGCTGTGCCCACTACACAACAATCCTAATGATGACTACGCTTTTTTGCTAATTAATACTACTGTACATTTCCTAGTCACACTACAAATATTTAGTAGTCAAAAAAGCGGACTCTACTACACTTTTGGTAATCAAAAGTGTACACAACATTTAACTACTCAAACACTAATCAACACTACGCTTTTTTTGGTAGTCAAAAAAGCGAACTTTTACTACACTTTTGGTAATCAAAAGTGTAAATGGCATTTAACTACTCAAACACTAATCAACACTACGCTTTTTTGGTAGTCAAAAAAGCGAACTTTTACTACACTTTTGGTAATCAACAGTGTACACAACATTTAACTACTCAAACACCAATCAACACTACACTTATTTGGTAGTCAAAAAAGCGGACTCCACTACACTTTTGATAATACACATCTACACTACACTTTGCTAATCAAAACACCACAAAACACTACACTTATTTGGTAGTCAAAAAAGCGGACTTTTACTACACTTTTGGTAATACACATCTACACTACACTTTGCTAATCAAACACCACAAAACACTACACTTATTTGGTAGTCAAAAAAGCGAACTTTACTACACTTTTGGTAATACTCATCTACACTACACTTTGCTAATCAAACACTACAAAACACTACACTTATTTGGTAGTCAAAAAAGCGGACTTTACTACACTTTTGCTAATCAAAACAATTACCACTACACTCATTAGGTAATCAAAAATGCGCCACAACACTACACTTTTGGTAATAAAATGTACACTACACTACACTAATTGTATTTTGCCTATATCTCAACCATTTTTGCATGGATGGATGAGATAAGCATACCCCTGGGGTCCTCTAGTCAGGCACTACAACTTTCATTATGACATCTTTGAAATTTAATTTTTGAGACATCCAATTTTTTTGGTATTTTGCATTTTTCTCACCCATTTTTGGGCATATTGATGAGATAAGCATATTTCCACAATCCTGTGATCCAGGCCCACAACTTTCATTATGACATCGTGGCTGTACAGTGACATCTGTGGGAAGCCCCTATCTCTGTAGCACTGTGTGTCTGTAGGCCTGTCACTCTGTGGGAGCCTGTGGGGAACTGTGGGCTGTGTGACATGGTATTGTCACAGAATTGTCACACTGTACCTGACTGTACACTGTGACACTGTGACACTGTGGCACTGTAGGATGCTGTGACATCACTGTGGCACTGTGGCCTCTGTGCCAAAAAGACAGTTTTGCTGATGGTACATGATGTCCAAGTTGCAGAGTAGCATGTACCTGTGCAGATAGTGAATAGCATGACTTATGATCAAAAAAACCTTCTCCATGCCAACCAGGCTTTTGGAAAAGGTTGAAGGGCGATCTGTCAATGCATAAGAACCCCCCCCCCTCCACTCTGGACAGCTATGGATTTCAACCCAACTCTTTGCCTGATCCCATTCCTCCTGGTCTTCCAGCTCCATTGGATCAAAGTGGATCACCTCATCATGAACTTGGAGGACTGCAATCATGACTCATTGATAGCAATTGTATACTGTGCTGACCAAAACTCCTGCCCACTCAGCTACATCCTCTGTAGCTGCCCCATTTCTGTAGTGGCCAACTCCATTTAAAAAAATCACAAGTTGGACTGGTATGGGGAACTGGGGGTTGTTGGAATTGTTACTGAAGATCAGGTAATTCTCTAGTCTGTTGACAAGGTGGGTGAATATGTCAGGGTCAACACAGAGTTTTCAATGAAACCTCTTGAGGTCATTGTTCAAACACCATTCTTTGAGTAACTGGAGCTGTGGAGCACAGGGAAGCCTCTTACAAGTGGTAAGGTAACATGATTTTTCTACCTTGTCAGCAAGTGCAATGATGGTACCTTCAAGCACCAGGATGTGGTGGTGATTCAGAGCCAGTCCTGTGAAGCTGGATTCAGAGGATGCTAGTAAAGTGAGGATGGTGTCCTCAGTGAAATCAGAGAGCAAAGAATCAAGGGACATATCAGTTGTGCTGGAAGCAGAGTCCAAAAGCTGGGAGTCAGGGTTGGTATTGCTGTCTGAAGCATCTATCAGGTCCACAGCAGTATGGACAAGGTCTTGATATTGTGCCAACTGGAGGTCAATATGGGTGCTGGCAAGGTAGTCCTGCAGTGCCTGTCAGTCGCTTGGGTGCAGCATCATGGACATGCAGGTCACTCTATGCCTCTCCCACATGATGATAAGACATTCCATATTTGGTAACCTCACTTAAGATTGGTTGGTGCTTGAATAGAAGGAGCTTAGGTAAGGCATATTTTTTTAAATGCTGAAAACTTATGCACTAAAGACTAGTTTCAGATGAACTTTGAGGCACCCTATCGTCAGGTCAGTTAACTCGACATATTGATGTATCAAAACCCACCACCAACTTTTGAAGGCTGTTGTCATGCCTCACAATCTTATGATTGTTGACTACTCACTGGGCCAACCTGGCAGTGTACACAATGCATATGCCTTCCAAGGGACCCAGGTCTTCCAGGATCCTACCAACATCCTTCCCCCTTGCCATTGGATATGGGCAGATTCAGCATACCCAAGCAAAATGTGGTGTGCTGTCCTGTTCAAAAGGCCACATGGAGGTGGTCTAATGCATAGGCAGAATATTTACAACCACTACATATCCAAGGTGCATACCTTATGTTTTCATCCAGCTGGTTTCTTACCAACTCCAAAGATCTGCATAAGGGTAGAACATGCATTTTCTGTGCTAAAAGGTCAATTTCAGTCACTGCACAAGCTTCAGCTTAAAGTGGCAAAAGACAAAGACTTACATGTCACCATTCACTGGATCATGTGTTGCATGATACTGCACAACATGATCATACAGTTTGAATCCAATCAAAGTGACGATTTAGACAGATCAATGAACTGGGCAATTAGGGAAGCCAAAGGGTGGGACCAAGGTGTCCATGATGAGATTGGGGAGGAAGGGGTGGGGATGCATGGACAATGATTCTGGGGGCTGTTGATGGAGCATCTCTTCAAACAGCATGGGATTTGAGTCTAAAAAAAAATCTAAGTATCAATGTCACACACTTCTTAGTTGAACTTAGATATCATTGCAAAGAAAACATCTATTGCAACAGAGTATGTTTGAACAGATGGGATTGACTAGACTATTTGTAACAAGTTTTCTAAGGAAACAGTAAGCATCAGGGGATGAGGGGAAGCAGAAAATGATATGAAAATGATAGTAAAAAAAATTACCTGGCAGTTGAAGATGATGGGGTGGGGGGACCAGAGGGATTGGAAGAAGATGTGATGTTAGCAGCCTGGAGCTTCACCAGCTCCAATTTGAGACCAAGGACCTTTGTCTCCTCCTGCAGTGCCTGGATATCCAACTGCTTGCTCTCCATCTGGTGATGGTGGATTCTCTGCTTCCAGACATTCCCTCTCCCTCTCTTTCTCCAGATGGTTGATCTCCTTGTCACACATATGGGCCTGTGTTCTGACTGCCTTATGCTCATTTTTGAGGACAGCAAGCTGGTATCAAAGCTGCCCAGAGTTCTCATTCAAACCCTCCAGGCAGCTGTCCATCCCATGTGCCAGCATGAATTGCATCACAAAACTTACAATGTGCTGCTAAGAAAGAGCAGGAAGAAAGGATGGAGAGGCCTATGTCCTTCCAATCTGCCTCTGTAAGTGACTCGATGACTTTGTTGCCTGGGGTATAATCAAGCTCTGCCAACTTCTCCTGTGTATGCACTGAGAGGTGATACTTCATACAAAACTCTGACAGTGAAACACGGTGGGACATTGTGGTGCCAGGTGAAGAGAGAGTGGATGGTGGGCCATGCAGCAGAGGCATTGGAGCTGGTGGGGATCCCATATGTGGCAAGTAGTAGCCATACAAGTTGTATGGCATCATGGGAGGTGGGATGTGGGGAAAATATGGACTGAATGCATATGCTGGAGGTGGACCAGTGCCCTGCCACATTCCATGTGGGCCAAGCATACCTTGATAGTCTTCAGTACAGGTTCCAGAGGGTTTGTTGGAGACATCCATTGGTATTTGGCTTGCTGGTATGGCAGATGCCTTTGTAAAATGATCAGACATGGGGGGGTCATCATATGTTGCTGTTGGTGGCTATCAAGGGCTCTCAACAAGTCACTGGCAAGTCCATTGTCCATAACATACCTTAGTTGCAATTGCATTCACCCAAACTTGAAGACAAAGCTGGGTCAGCTCCCAGAAGAGGCCCCCTGATGGGTATATGCATCTGTTGGGGAAGCATGGGTGGTTCCCAATAAGATACTTCTCTTGTAAGTGCTTGAGCTCATTTCCAGCATGGTTATGCAACCAGTCCTGCCAATATTTCAGTAGAGTAACTGTGAATATGACAAAAAAATATACAATTTGAGATTTCAAAGACAAGGTCTGACATCCATCATCAGACTCAACCATGGTCTCAGAGTGCTTGCTTTTTCCTGGTGCATCAATAGTAGGCTGTACATGCATCAGAATCAAGTTGTTGGTGTCTGTATGTCTATAGTAACTTACCTTTTCACATGAAACTGGCTGTGGATTATACAAGAAAATAACTTGATCTTTATGGCATGACTTGACAGCAGTGATCATTGCAGTATAACCAGCAAGCATTTCACAATTTTTCTTCAGAAAACATCCTGGAAAAATGGAGGGAAGAGATTCTCTTTTATTTTTGATGTTTGGAAAGAAAAAAAGCAAAAATAATGTTTTATTTTCTTCCAGAGAACATGAATTGATGCTAATGCCAATTAGAGTAGAAGCTAATGGACATTACCACCAATCCATTTTTTTGGCATGATTTCCAAAGAAACATTGTAAAATGCTTGCAGTGATAGCCAACCTCATTAGCCAGGAGTTTGGGTTGAAGATTAGCTGGTGTTTTGAAGCACTAATGCAAATGGGACATAGCTAGGTGCCAAACCATCATGTCTGCAGCCTCTGCAACAGCATCACAAAATGTCTCATAACTGTCCTTTATTGTGAAAATAAATGGGTTGCATTGCCTCAGCTTGATTGATGTTGATTTGCCTTGTGAACGACCCACAACCTCAACAGAGGACTCAAGGTGCAGATGAGCTGTGACAGATTGGGGTGGGGCTCAGTGGCATGGTCCAATTCTTCACTGATATCAAAGGCAGCTAGCTTTGAAGAGACCTTTTTCTTCTTCTTCAGAGTGGCATCCTGTGGGGAACTCAGAGATTCATTCTTGGACTGCTTATGCTTGCAGCCACCTTTTGATTTCTTTGCTGGGGATTTTTCTGGGCTGATGACAGGGCTAGATACTCTTGAACCGTTTCCTGGGATATATGCATCATTTATGAAGGTGAATCACTGGATTTCTTCAGTGACTGTGGGAGGTGAATGCAGCCAGAAAATGACCAGTTGTCAAAGTACATACCACTTAGAAACTCTTCAGGGCTCTTACCACCACTCTCATGGTCATTTCATATGTGTATATCATCCTCTGCAGGAGGGGGAGCTCATAGCACTTTGGATGAAGCACAGTGCATGCTACCTAAGGCTACATGCATGACATTCCTGATTTGGAAGTTGACAACTTGCAACTTCACAAAATTCACACAATCTCATTATACTTGGGAATGACTGTAATAACAGGCAGGTGTCATTTGCCTATGATTTTTTTCTAGTTTATCATGCTTTTGTCACATTTTGTCACATGACATGTGTCAAAATTGCATGAGGGCTACCTTACCATCTGCAGGCAACAGTTCCCAATGAAACTGTGGCAACACTACTACTGCCTATGGGTTTACTGACTACCATGCACAAGGGCAGACCATTCAAGCAATTGTGGTGGACATTGCCACACCATCAACAGGGGGAGTGACACTATTCAATTTGTATGTTGCACTTTCACAAAGTTCCAGTCATAAAACAATTTGGCTTTCACATGACTTTGATGACAAACTTTTCCAAGAGGGTCTGTCCAGAACTGCTTGCAGGAAATGATAGGATTGATGGGTTGAATGAGACAACCTTAGGCTTGTGGAAGGAGATAGGTCCATAGGATGAGACACCAGAACTATGTAGTTCACAGACACTGTTGCCCATGCTCCTGGACTTGCTTGTGAAGAAAATTTATTATATAATGCAATCTGGCATCTTCTAGTAAGACAGCAGCTACACTTTCACACCATTTTGGGGTGCAGCAGAAACCTTGACAGGCAAGGTGACATACATAATTATGTCTCAATCATCTGTGCTTGATCCAAACTAGCTCAATTTGGTCTGAACCAGTCTAAACCAATAGGGTGATTTTGGACAGTCTCAAACTGGAACTCAACTGGGTGAAACCAGAGACTAGTTTGGTACATGGTTTAGTTTGCTTATGTAAACCAAACTGTATCCAAACCAAGTGGAAGTGAGACTGGTTCCTAAGAACCCAAAGCAGCAACATTAGACCCAGCCACCTCAGGGGGATGGACCACATATCAGTGAGCCTGCAGAGGATTGGGGGAGGCTGCAACCAAGATGCATTCATCAAATAGACCCATACACAATATGGTCTACTGGCAGAAGCCTGACCTAACCAGTTCTTGAGATGGTATACATACATGTGAGATGTCTTTGCTGCCTGCTGACCTGGTACACCATTTTATATATGCCCTGCTATACCCAATGTACCAAATTGCTTCAAAACTGCAGCAGACCCTTGTCAATAGTGGTGCTGCTGGTCAGCACTGTCTAAATGAGAATCAAAATAGCCATTTACATTGAGTCATTTGGGAACAACAACATTTTCTGATATGATGTGAAGTCACAAAATACAAAGCTAGCACCAAACTGTACAATTTTTCCCCCACCAACAAGAGGATGTCATGAAGACAACATGGACAACCATCCCTGAAATTATCCTAAATTCTTTACTGAAAGGAAAGAGAAGGGTTACAGTGGCCACAGTCAACCTTTCTTAGTTAGGATCTTTGCTGGGTACAATAGTGAGAGATAGAATAGTGCAAGTGAAGCAATACCTTACAAAGCTGGTTCTCCTGTGCAATATGCACAAGGATAGGGCATAAATCATCCACATTGTCACCATGGTTCTCAAAGGCCTTTTGGATAGATTCATCAACTTTAGTATGGAGACCAGAACCTTGATATTCTTTCACAGCCAAATTCAGGCACTCCTGGATATTATTCCTTCCATCTTGCACCTGCAACAAGAAATATAAGTACTCAAACACAAGTATGGAACCTACAATCATGAGCCATGTCACCCCATCTAAACAATCAGAACATGAAACTCACCAAGGCCATGCTCAGCATAATACTGCATTGAATATTGCACTGAGGAAGACATTGTAGGCATGGTAATGGGTTGCCCAGAGAGGGAAATGGGATCCTATATTTCAAATGGATAAGGAATATCAGTCTGTACCAGAAAAACCAAGATGAACATGAACCCACAAGCTAATGGGTAAACCATCAAGACTATAAAATGCAACATGGGTAAGAAAACAAGTCTACAAACCAACTACATGGATTTGTGAGAACCACTGCATGGTAAACTCAGTTGGCAGCATACTTTCTACAAAAATATCAGTGATTATGACTAGCCCTGAGTGGTAATTACTACTAACATTCTAACAAATGCACAAGGGGAAATAAGCTATGAAGTCAGACACAACAGTTGAACACCTACATCCTGTAAGATGTGATATAAAAAATAACTTGAACATGAGGGAGAAATTTGATCTCACCACCTACATAATAATAAAATGATGGTCAGGATCTGGACACCATAAATAACTCACTGCCTGTAATTCAAAGTAAAATAGAGTGACAGGAAAAATGGTCAGCAGCTTGCATCATCACCTGCCATAGAAACACTCACAAACTATAAGTACAAATGTGTCAAGAAGGCAGTGAGCATGGTCAGCATGCACCTGCCATGACTCCACTCACAACCTATGAACCCAAGTGCAACAGGGAGGCAGTAAACATGGTCAGCATGTATCCTCCACCACCTGCCATGACTCCACTCACTTGCTATGAACCCAAGTGCAACAGGGAGGCAGTGAACATGGTCAGCATGTATCCTCCACCACCTGCCATGATTCCACTCACTTGCTATGAACCCAAGTGCAACAGGGAGGCAGTGAACATGGTCAGCATGTATCCTCCACCACCTGCCATGACTCCACTCACTGCCTATGAACCCAAGTGCAACAGGGAGGCAGTGAACATGGTCAGCATGCATCCACCACCACCTGCCATGACTCCACTCACTTGCTATGAACCCAAGTGCAACAGGGAGGCAGTGAACATGGTCAGCATGGATCTGCCACCACCTGCCATGACTCCACTCACAACCTATGAACCCAAGTGCAACAGGGAGGCAGTGAACATGGTCAGCATGCATCCACCACCACCTGCCATGACTCCACTCACTTCCTATGAACCCAAGTGCAACAGGGAGGCAGTGAACATGGTCAGCATGCATCCTCCACCACCTGCCATGACTCCACTCACTTGCTATGAACCAAAGTGCAACAGGGAGGCAGTGAACATGGTCAGCATGCATCCTCCACCACCTGCCATGACTCCACTCACTCGCTATGAACCAAAGTGCAACAGGGAGGCAGTGAACATGGTCATCATGCATCCACCACCACCCGCCATGACTCCACTCACTTCCTATGAACCCAAGTGCAACAGGAAGGCAGTGAACATGGTCAGCATGCATCCTCCACCACCTGCCATGACTCCACTCACATACTATGAACCCAAGTGCAACAGGAAGGCAGTGAACATGGTCAGCATGCATCCTCCACCACCTGCCATGATGCCACTCACAACCTATGAACCCAAGTGCAACAGGGAGGGAGTGAACATGGTCAGCATGCATCCATCACCACCTGCCATGACTCCACTCACATACTATGAACCCAAGTGCAACAGGGAGGCAGTGAACATGGTCAGCATGCATCCACCACCACCTGCCATGACTCCACTCACTTGCTATGAACCCAAGTGCAACAGGGAGGCAGTGAACATGGTCAGCATGCATCCACCACCACCTGCCATGACTCCACTCACAACCTATGAATCCAAGTGCAACAGGGAGGCAGTGAACATGGTCAGCATGCATCCACCACCACCTGCCATGACTCCACTCACTGCCTATGAACCCAAGTGCAACAGGGAGGCAGTGAACATGGTCAGCATGCATCCACCATCACCTGCCATGACTCCACTCACTTCCTATGAACCCAAGTGCAACAGGGAGGCAGTGAACATGGTCAGCATGCATCCACCATCACCTGCCATCACTCCACTCACAACCTATGAACCCAAGTGCAACAGGGAGGCAGTGAACATGGTCAGCATGCATCCAACACCACCTGCCATGACTTCACTCACAATCTATGAACCAAAGTGCAACAGGGAGGCAGTGAACATGGTCAGCATGCATCCACCACCACCTGCCATGACTCCACTCACATACTATGAACCCAAGTGCAACAGGGAGGCAGTCAAACATGGTCAGCATGCATCCACCACCACCTGCCATCACTCCACTCACTTCCTATGAACCAAAGTGCAGCAGGGAGGCAGTGAACATGGTCAGCATGCATCCACCACCACCTGCCATGACTCCACTCACATACTATGAACCCAAGTGCAACAGGGAGGCAGTGAACATGGTCAGCATGCATCCACCACCACCTGCCATCACTCCACTCACTCCCTATGAACCCAAGTGCAACAAGGAGGCAGTGAACATGGTCAGCATGCATCCACCACCACCTGCCATGACTCCACTCACTCCCTATGAACCAAAGTGCAACAGGGAGGCAGTGAACACAGTCAGCATGCATCCACCACAACTCCACTCACTTGCTATGAACCCAAATGCAACAGGGAGGCAGTGAACATGGTCAGCATGCATCCACCACCAACTGCCATCACTCCACTCACTTGCTATGAACCAAAGTGCAACAGGGAGGCAGTGAACATGGTCAGCATGCATCCACCACCACCTGCCATGACTCCACTCACTTGCTATGAACCCAAGTGCAACAGGGAGGCAGTGAACATGGTCAGCATGCATCCACCACCACCTGCCATGACTCCACTCACTCGCTATGAACCAAAGTGCAACAGGGAGGCAGTGAACATGGTCAGCATGCATCCTCCACCACCTGCCATCACTCCACTCACTTGCTATGAACCAAAGTGCAACAGGAGGCAGTGAACATGGTCAGCATGCATCCACCACCACCTGCCATCACTCCACTCACTTCCTATGAACCCAAGTGCAATAGGGAGGCAGTGAACATGGTCAGCATGCATCCACCATCACCTGCCATGACTCCACTCACTTGCTATGAACCAAAGTGCAACAGGAAGGCAGTGAACATGGTCAGCATACATCCACCACCACCTGCCATCACTCCACTCACTCCCTATGAACCCAAGTGCAACAAGGAGGCAGTGAACATGGTCAGCATGCATCCACCACCACCTGCCATGACTCCACTCACTCGCTATGAACCAAAGTGCAACAGGGAGGCAGTGAACACAGTCAGCATGCATCCACCACAACTCCACTCACTTGCTATGAACCCAAATGCAACAGGGAGGCAGTGAACATGGTCAGCATGCATCCACCATCACCTGCCATGACTCCACTTGCAATCTATGAACCCAAGTGCAACAGGAAGGCAGCAAACATGATCAGCATGCATCCACCACCACCTGCCATGACTCCACTCACTCGCTATGATCCCAAGTGCAACAGGGAGGCAGTGAACATGGTCATCATGCATCCACCACCACCTGCCATGACTCCACTCACATACTATGAACCCAAGTGCAACAGGGAGGCAGTGAACATGGTCAGCATGCATCCACCACCACCTGCCATGACTCCACTCACTTCCTATGAACCCAAGGGCAACAGGGAGGCAGTGAACATGGTCAGCATACATCCACCACCACCTGCCATGACTCCACTCACTTCCTATGAACCCAAGTGCAACAGGGAGGCAGTGAACATGGTCAGCATGCATCCACCACCACCTGCCATGACTCCACTCACTTCCTATGAACCCAAGTGCAACAGGGAGGCAGTGAACATGGTCAGCATGCACCCACCACCACCTGCCATGACTCCACTCACATCCTATGAACCCAAGTGCAACAGGGAGGCAGTGAACATGGTCAGCATGCATCCACCACCACCTGCCATGACTCCACTCACAACCTATGAATCCAAGTGCAACAGGGAGGCAGTGAACATGGTCAGCATGCATCCACCACCACCTGCCATCACTCCACTCACAACCTATGAACCCAAGTGCAACAGGGAGGCAGTGAACATGGTCAGCATGTACCCTCCACCACCTGCCATGACTCCACTCACTTCCTATGAACCCAAATGCAACAGGGAAGCAGTGAACATGGTCAGCATGCATCCACCATCACCTGCCATGACTCCACTCACAACCTATGAACCCAAGTGCAACAGGGAGGCAGTGAACACAGTCAGCATGCATCCTCCACCACCTGCCATGACTCCACTCACAATCTATGAACCCAAGTGCAACAGGGAGGCAGTGACCATGGTCAGCATGCATCCACCACCACCTGCCATGACTCCACTTACTCCCTATGAACCCAAGTGCAACAGGGAGGCAGTGAACATGGTCAGCATGCATCCACCACCACCTGCCATGACTCCACTCACTTCCTATGAACCCAAGTGCAACAGGGAGGCAGTGAACACAGTCAGTATGCATCCACCACCACCTGCCATGACTCCACTCACTTCCTATGAACCCCAAGGCAGCAGGCAGGCAGTGAACATGGTGTGAAAGCTATGTTCAGCACAAATGACCCAGCAATGCTTTCAATCCCACATACTCTCTACCAACAATTAGCATCTTATTTGTCCAATTCCACCATTGCTTACAAATGGAAACCACATTGACATGTAGGATGCAAGATTTGCAGGTTGAATCTTCCAATGCTGCTCTTTCATGCACCTCTTCAATGACCTTGCATGTGTTAGCACACTTAATAACTTCAGCTTCATCACTTACTTCATTATAGCAAATTCCATACACAGCTCCAAGTTGGACTGCTGTGTTGATATGAGAAGCTGTTGCAATCCTTCCTCTTTCAAAGCATTTGCTGTGCATGTTAGTAGGGGTGTGCACTCAGCTCCCTCTTGTTGCATTCCTGCAGTGATTTGTCATGCAGTCTGCCATGCAATAGGATATTACCCACTGACCCACGAGTGACAGATAGTCTTTAGGTGGGAAACTCTTCTCATTCAACCAACCCTTGACCCTTTCAAGGCAATCACGCCGCATCTTCTCCTCTACCTTTCCAGCCCCTCTCATTGCATCACCTACACTCATGCCTTGGCCCATCAACTCCCCGACAGCCTCAAGAGACAAAGTGTCTGCCTTTGTTAGCAGTACAATCACAGGAACTATCCAGAACCACAAATTTAAGGAAACAAATACAGTATATGCGAGATACACCCACCATGACCTGTATCACACTCATCAAAAAATTTCCTTTCAGCAGCCATGACCATCCTGTGGCTCTCATTCAAGGGAATGCAAAACCTACACCAATGATAAGAGCCAAATCTGTATGTTCAGTGTCAATCAAGTCATTACCATATGGCATGGATTCTCTCATCCAGCTTGGTTGTCTTAGCACGATTCCTCACAAATTTCTTCATCAGGTCAAACTGCTCTTCGCTTCCAGACTCAAATCCACATGAGTCATGGAATACAAATCCTGGATTACTCAGGAAGCGCAGCTCATCCTCGATGTTGTGGTGACCACGCTAGATATCATCAACATATATCACATAAATTCATGGGGTAACCTCACCGTTAGCGAACCGTGCACTACAGCAGCATCCACCTAAATATAGCCGAATATGCGGTTGATCTCGAGAAAACACTCTACGATATACATACCTTCTCCCCTTTTCCGTTAAAAATTTCCGGATTATCTGTAGTGTTACAAACCCTCTGCAAAATTGTTGTTTTACCTGCATTCGCCCTTCCCATGACGAGAATACGAAAACGACGGATGCGTCCGATGTGCTCTTTAGCTTTCGCAGGATCTAGACGATAGGGAGAGCGTGAAGAGGGTGACCCTACTTGTTGATGCCATTAGGCTTATCTCGTTCGTCATAAGCAGAACACTGACCCGGGGCTGCTTCTTCAGCTTGTGCATGTACGGGGACGTCCACACTGCCTTCGGGACAATTTGGGCCCGTAGGTTGAACGTCGGTCAGAGCAGGAGTAAGAATGCCAGTTGGCAGAGAACCTGGTCAAGTAGCTACTCAGCACACCAAGGACATACAAGCCATGTGTGACCACCTTGAGTTGACGCAGGAACTGGGACTTCCACGTGTCCGGGGCCAGGGGAAGTACCTGGGCGGTTGGTTTCGACCGCCGTGGCATCGTGAATACCCCTATTAGCTGAGGGAGAACCGGAGTCTTGGACGGTCACTTCAGTCGCTACGAACGTGAGTGTCATTACTGGTTGGGGCACACCTGGTTGCGCAGCTCCAGTGGGAGCGGGGACTGGTGAAACAGTTCTATCATCACTAGGGGAAGGCGGCCGTCGCCAACACCAGAATCCGCTGAAACACCCAGGAGCCATGAGTAGTGAGAAGACGAGGTTGTTCGAAAGTTGTAGGAGGCAGTAAGCGTGTTGTTCGAGTTAGAGATGGACGTGAGGAAATGGCGTGGAGCTACGGAGCGGAGTTGATCGATTTGAAGGCGCTTATCGATAAGCCACCACAACGTGCTGTTGGCGGCGTCTATTTTTCTTTTGTGGGGGGATTAGGTTGTTTTATTTCGGAAAATAACCCGTGTCAAGTCAACACTACCGCTGTGCGTTTGAGTCTATGCTGCCCGGGTTCGGCGTGTTGTAAAGATAGCATTGGTCATATTGGAGGTTGTCATCTACGTAGTGAGGGATCAATTGTAAAAATGGGCAACTAGATTAGTGAATAGCGAAGGAAAGAAGAAAGAAAAATAGTATGCGTTTTTGAAGCCCATAAGCTACATAGATGCTTTGTAAAGTAATGTGTAAGGAGAGACAGGTAGAAGAGTCTAAGGAAGTCACCCAGTCAACCGAAGGGGAAAGGAATCCGGATACCACCCGTGCACAGCGTATATGCAGTATATGCGAAGAAATAGGATGGCTACGTAGCACAAGAACAATTAAGAAAATATTGAGGGGGAGAGGATCATACCATGCAGCGGGAAGATTATAATCAAGCAACACCCAATTCGACAAAGCTTCTCCACTTCCACGGAGAACCAACCTTTGGATCGATGAAACGACGCAGAGGGAACCACGACTCTACGATACTCCAACACTTGCGTCCACGCGACGTGGAAACTGCTGTCAGAACACTGGCAGTAGGAGGTCCAGCAACATCGCTCATGGATGATGATGTAGCTGGGCTCAAGAGCGAAGTGGCCGGAAGTGACAAACCGCCCACCAATGCGGAAGCCAACGCTGAGCGGGATAAAAACATCGGCGTGGATTGCGCAGGTGGGAGCGAGAGTCGATCCCGGTTGCACCGATCATCGTCAGGATGAGCCTGTTATTATCGTCCGGTTGAGGCCGTTCCCGGTAAATTTCGAAAAGACGCGAAGAATCGGGAACGGATTGACTCTCCTCACCTCCCTTGTCCTCGATGTCTCATATCGATCCCCGCCTCAACACATATGGTCGGCGCAAGCCACATCTCCTCACCCTCACAGCAAGCAACGATCAAGTCTTGTCGTTTGCCTTCCCATTCGCCCTACTCGTTCTTGCTGTCGCTCATGCTCATCCATCCTACTCCGCACCCCGGGCGACGAGGCTGGTGATGAAGCTATGCATGTCCGTTCTACTATCAGAGAGCGACGGTGAGCCAGGAGAGAAAAACGGTGGGGAGAGTATCGATGAACCGTGCTCGACAAGCGGAGGTGAGTGGGCTGCTTGACGATAGGAAGATCGCAGCGGATAAAGTGATAACACCAGCATATTGAGAGATGACGTGTAGGAGAGAGTAGACAGTGCAGGTGAACGTAGGGACGTGATTCCGAACGCTGTAGTTCTGCTGTGCGATGGGATGCTGAGCTCCATAGCACCAACCCCACTTCCTTCCGTATCTGCGACGGGGAAGGATGCGAGGAAGGAGGTGGTCGCGACCTCGCGCCCGGTTAGTTGTTGGGTGGTACAATCGCGCCTGATGACGAGGACACAACAGGAGGGTCTGCGAGTGATGTCGATGGCCCCGGGTTTGGAGAGAATATATTTTCCGAAGACGATGGTCACCGGTGTGAGAACGGCACAGCAAGCTTCGAAAGGAGGAGGAGGTCACGTCCAGGTGCGGATGCGATATGCCTCTCGCATCGCCTGCAGAAGCACGTGAGCGCGAGTATGCAGTATGGATGAAGAAAGTAATCGGTCATGACAACATGGAAGTTTGCCGTTCTGTGGGGTGTCTGTTGGCGACTACCGTCTGTGTCCAACTCTGCTATGGAGCTAGCAGAACTCATTGACAGATTGGGGTGCAGGCATGGCTGTAACGAGTCTAACGACCGTGCTGCGTTCGTCTGTCCGGAGTAGTAGGCAGGTGTGCCGTCATTGACATCCCCGAGGTCTAGCATTCAGGATGACGGTTCCCGGGGTCGAATGTGTACAAGAGACCAAGGCAAAACGGAGACGCCAAGTGAACTCGAATGCAGGGTCACAAGATAGTTACAATTCATGTTGGCTTCGTGCGGTGGTTTCACATAAGTTGATGATCGACAAAGCCACACTAGCATCAGGCTCCGTCCCATCCTTGCTGGAGGGTGCTGCATATTATAGCTACTCTCGATACATAAATGTTTCGTTAGGTTATTACACAAAACTATGCTACAGATTCCGCCGCTTCCATACATGCATCCAGTAGACACCCATGATTATTCGTGGGGGTCACATCTTTCAACCGGGAACCCACGGCCTGAAGAATAGCATCTCGCCTGAGTCGAAGGTAAGGGGGGTATGTCGGTTTGCCGAAACACAGCACTCACTGGATGGGCCCATATACGACCCTAGCATCATGCTTTGTCGACTGTATGTTGAGCGGCCACGCGGAAAAGTTTGCGACGTCGAATATAAAAGATATTATTGCCTTGGCTTTGACACTAGGATTTAAGATGGTAACGTCGGCCGAGAAACCTGAGGGGTTCTCTCTAAATGTGATAGGGAACTTGATGGCAACCAATCTAAGTTGCAATTGCAATCGAGAACAAGAGGACCAATACGTTCCGACAAACTCGACTATCTGAGGGTGGGGGTAGATAACATCATGCGGAGTCGGACTACATACGGGAGACGGCATACCTTGCGAAGACTATCGCTCACCTCCGGTCGATTGACGAGTTCTTTTGCCGTCCGCAAGACGAGGCTACTGAACGCGGGGAATATCTCTTCTTTTTGTGCTTCCGGGAGTTTCTGGATTTGAACATTTCCGATCACGGGGCGACATTCGACACAGCGCGTAGACACGACGTAACTGGAACCATAGACAAATTCGAAACGCTCGGCGTCAACTTTGGTTATCTGCACCATGTGCAAGGTTTGCAGCATCTCCAGTTCACCTGGTGATTGATCAACGTTCAACTGGTAACACTCATAAAATGTGCTCGACAGAATTCACCCTTGAGTCGGAAAACTTCCGCGTGTGTACTGTTCTTTTGTATGTTGATAAGCCGCTCGGTCTTCTCAATAGACGCGGAAACCTCATTTTTCTCTGTTTGGATCTCCTTGAGCTTTTCTTCGATGCGACCGAGCTTCGCCTTGCCTTCCTCGACTCCCCGTCGGTAATTGTCAAGTTCCATTCTACGAGGTATCAAGCCACTGTTCCGTAAGCCACGGACATAAATAGCGTACTCACCCCTGTTCAGCTATGCTCGCCTTGAGTTCCTTCAGATAATCCTGATCACAGGCTTCTAACTCCGTAATCTCTGCTGTCTCCTGCTCCAGTTCTTCCACAAGTTGATCGTATTCCTGCTGCAAGCCCGGAAGAATACTTTGGGCCTCGCGGATAATTTCTTCCAGAAAATTGGCATCCTTGGTACGGTCTAGCTTTCAACTGCAAAGAGGCCGACGTTGATCGTACCTTTTCCAGGTGTTCAAAGCCCTTGCTTGCCTTCTCATGTAACCGTTCGACCCATTGCAATTTCCAATCGTACCACTCCGACTTCGCCTGCTCGTGGTTATGCACCTTGATCAATTTCAACTGGTGAATCAACTCCGCTTGTCCAGTCTCGTCCGCCGACACGAACTCTTGGAAAAGTTGCGGCGTCATCTTGAGTGCTTCCTCTTCAGCTTCCCGGTATATGGCTTGGATGCGCTCGATCCACGCTTGGAGATCCTTGCTTACGTGGGTATACAGCTCGAGTTGTGGTACGTCGACTGCCATAGCTACCATGTATTCTGCTAGAGGTATTTGCCCCTCGACCGATGCTCTCCGCGAAGGACGAAGAACGGAGGGATGGATGCTTTGTCGACGAGGTGCAGCAATCTCGTCCATGAATCGAATGCCCGTCATCTCGAAGAACTGTTCGATCGAAATAGGCGGTCCTTCTTCCCCTTCGTTGCCTGCTCTTAGAACGTCCTCTCGCCATTGCTCAGTCGCCTCAGTTGTTGGCTCACCAATGGGTAGCGAGTCCTGTGGGACTTCATCGTCAGCGTCATCACCCATACCCACGGCCACGTCGGGCATGGAGTCTTCCACAAGCACCTGCTGAGAAGACAGGAGCGGACTTGGTTCACCTGCTTGGTCATTATGACTGGATTTATTGACCACCGACATTTTCTGGGGCTCGGAGGAGGGTGTGGCCTGTGTCTCCGTCTGTTCTGCTAGCTCCGTCGTATCTTCTGCAGCAGAGGGATCCCGAGCGATGCGGTCTCCCCTCGCGTTGTCCTTCTGTGCAGAAACGTCGAATTGAGGAGGCACGCCTTCTACATCTCTAGTCACAGCAATGCTCATCCTCCTGGCTCCCATGGCCTGTTTATTCGGAGAAGACGGCCGACTTGACTGGCTAGCACCATCTGCGGAGAGAGGAGTGCCCGTTCCCCCGAAGCTCTTCCGACGTGCAAGGTATCCTGACGGCCTCCGTAAACCAAGCGACGCACGTTTTCCCGGACCAGCCTCAGATTGTGTTCCCTGCTTAACTTGGGGCCGCGCTGGCTTGTTGGGTGATAGTTTAGAGGTGCTTGAAGGCTGAGGCAAATCATGACGAGTCAACCCCGCGGTAAGTTTCCGGGGACCTGAGGGTTTCTTGGCTGGGCTGGATCGGCCATCAGGAATCTGGGCAGCAGTAGCGGATCGCTTTTCAGGAACTGGGCGAGAAGCGGGTGGAGCGAAATTCGCAGTAAACTTCTTAGGTGAAGGCAGGAGTGAGTTGGCTTTAGAAGGGGAAGGGGGTCGTCCAGTTGTCGCAGGAGTTCGAGGGCGTGGAATAAAGCTGAACGTTTGTGGTGCTGCAGCGATGTTTCGGGGTTCTGCTAGTGTGGGCTCCGCGGAATCAGGCAAATAGCATACAATCGTACCGAGATGTACTTACTGGTTCGCTTTCAGTACCCGCAGGTGTCGGGGATAATGGTTTCGCTGCGCTCGCATGTGTTTGGTGCGGAACTTCCAGCGAGTCCGTAGCTGGTATTGGTGATGGTATCTTTGAAGCGCTTGCTTCTCCTTGTTCACCGTATACTGAAGTAACCTCCATCGTGGAATCACCTGTACTCGGTGCAAGGCTTATTCGCCTTATAAGCTGGGTAACATTGATGGTTTGATTCCCCTCATCGTCAGCTCGACTGTTCTCTTCCCCAAAGCTGTCTTCTGTGCTGGTAAAACTGTTTGGCTGGTCGTCTCCTCCGTCTGGGTTCTCGGGTCCCATAGAAGCACGGGCGGCCTGCAACCTCGACACTGCATCAGACAAATCCATATCTCGTACCACACCGTCGCCTCCGTTCTCCTCGTCATCTGATGATGGGATATATGGCGTGTTACCTGAGTGCGTAACAGCCCGAAGAGCCAGCCACGCTTCACTCGGTGGCTCCGGGGGGCGCACAAGTGGAACCGTGAACTCCATGGGTTGAGATGTGTCGCCCACAGAGCCAAGCGAGTGCGACTGCGCCGAGTCTTCCTCTACGAAAGATTGTTCCTTGTTTTGCCCGTGCTCGTCTTCGGTTTGATTGTCGAGTGACGCTCGAGAAACGGTGAGGTTACCGAGCGGTTCCCGAGGTCCACCAAGTGAGAGGGATTGCTTGCGCAGGATATTGTGGGACATGGCTTCTGTCACATCCATGTCAGCACCCTCGCCATAGTCTTCCTCGTCTTCGTAGCCAAAGTCTTGCATGTCATCCGCCACCACCTCTTGCGCATTTGACGCCCTGAAGAATGCATCGGGAGAATAGCCCGTATCGTCAGAATCCATGTCCATCGACTCCTCACCACCACCCTCGCTGAAAGCAATAGACCTCCGTATCGAACTATGGCGACGGAAACCTGCAGCACCAGGGTACGCGTTTTCGTCGTTTGCCCCTCCATGACCGCCTATCTCGGCTGCAGGTGAAGACTGAGGAGACGCGGTGCTATTCGTGTTTTGTTCCGGCACTTCGAACAAGCGGACGTGAGCGTGATTGGCAAAGCTGACACGCCTCCCAAGAGACTTTCGCGAGTTGTCCGTTTCAAAACGGACGATACTCGTCATGTCCATTGCCTGTGTTCTGTCCTCTCCGTCATCCGTGGTATTTGCTGCAGCTTTGAGGATACTCTTGCGTGGAGCCTAACCAGGCAAGTATGAGCCCAGAGAGTGATGGACATTAACGACACGAGAAACCTCACCAACGAACGACGTGCTCTGGCCGTAGGACTGAGATGATCACCCGGAGCGATAGAATGAGCGCGACGTCTGTGTCCATGGTGAGCCCTGCTGTGACTGGTAACCGATATCGAGTTTCGCCGATTTGGTGAAACCTTGTTGACCCCCATCGTAGCCAACCCTAGTCCGACAGGCTAGCTACTTATCCGAGATAGTCGCGATCCCTGTGGTCGTCGGATGCTTGCAACTTGAAGGAGTCCACACTGGCATCGAGGTAATAACGCGCTACACGTGACTCGTGGTAAAACTGTGGATGGCAGTCAGTGGCTTAGTAATCAGCAATTCATAGTCCACGTTCGCTGCTGTCGCCTTTTCGTTGTTGGCACGCCTGCTCAGTCCCTCACAGTCAGCACACCGTAAGCTCCATCTTGCAGTAGCCCTATGTTAACCATTATCGCGTTCTTATGGTCAGAAGTCTAATTCACAGAACTGGTGAGTAGCTTTACGCGTGTCTTCTCTACCCAATACCACTAGGTAGTCTCGAAAACCGGCTATTTTAGGGCGTTCTGGGTGGACACCCCATATTGCTGCGTCCTAACATGAAGATCCCGAGTTGTGCGTGGTGAAGACCGAAACATCCGTGCCGGGACTAACGACTCCGTGTGTCGTGGTGTTCTATTATATGGTTGACTCGTCTGCCATTTCCGCGTTCTCAGAGGTACGTTCCTGATTTGGACCCCCGAGTACCAATACTTTGCCCGGTCACAACCAAAGCGGCCCCACCACCCTCGAGGACCTTGGCGACGGCTCAATACGAAGGTAGGATTTTTCCCTCACCGATTCTGGAACGTTGGCGAGAGGATCAGTAATAGAGAGTGGAGGTTTGAAAGGAACACTGATTTAATAATGATTGAGGTTAGGCTGCGCAGACTGCATTTTTGTTAGGTTCCGTTGTGCTTCGTGCAAGGATGGTTACGTTCTCCAAGAGTGGAAGCAGCAAACCACTGGGTATCGAAGGGGTGTGGGTGAGATACATAGCTTACTGAGCGTTCGCAGCGAGCAAGAGCGCTTTGAATGATTCCTTTCTCTCTCTCCAGCAGACCTCACGACGCATGCAATAGGGCGGTACGCTTACAACAGAGTTCCTATCGTGGCATGACAACACCAGCTTCCCAACAAACCTTGGGAGATATTTCAGAGTTGTTCTTCAGCAAAACCACACGATCAGAAAAACATAAAATGGATTACTATCCAAAAAGTAGTCAAATACACGCTGGAAAACTGTTGATAGTACGCTCCGCCTCATCCACTTCCCCCGTATTGCGTAGGAGGAGACTTATGGGATGCATATGTTAGATGGTACCGAGAAGATGGATGCTGTAAATTACCTCAAGAGTTCCACCTCTCAAGGGAGAACGAAGATGACCTTGCTACCTTCATAGTGGAATCCGAGGGCATAGAAGGAATATCGGAGTACGGCGTTTTTCCCGTCAAGCTTCAGTGTCAACGAGCCCCCAATGAAGGGTGGGTATCCGATGGTAAGCATGATGCCATCGCGCAAGTTTCCAACAGTCTTTGCAATTTGAACTTTGCCGACAAACGGGATCTTAGCATAGACTTCGACGATGACCGTGAGATTGTTCAGGTCGATGGTGATGTCGATCTACACGCAACAACTCATGAGCAGGACAATAACCTCGCAGCTACCCAAGGAAGTGTCACCTCGATGGGACCGATGACGATCTTGTAGGTCTTGGTTTTCTCGTCGTTGCTTTCGACAGCATAGACGAAAATGTCACCGTGCTCTGCCTTGATGACCTTCACTTTGGACTCGAATTCCTGGATGGCGCCTGTCGGTATCAGTGACTCGAAGTCAGCCGCAGCCTAGCAAGGCGAGTGAATCAGAAGTGCTCACGGATGACATCTGATGCGCGCAAAAAAGTTAAGTGACAATCCACATGTCTAATCCCAAGGACACTCACTTTCACCAGAGATGATGGTGTCGTCGTTCAAGTCTTGGAACTTCTGGAAAGGAGGTTCAGAAAATGACGGCATTGTGCTTGTGTGTTACGGGGCTAGTGCTGGTGCTGGGGGTAGACATACCTTTCCAAGTCGCATTTTATACGTGCGGTCAGTCATCATTCTCCAGGGCCCATTCCCAGGTGTACGTCGAAACTGGGATCGTACTATGCAAATGGAAGAAAGGTGGAATGTTCGTCGGCGCTGGACTATGGTCCTGGCCGTCCGAGCATGATGTCAATCCAAAGCGTTGATATTTGACACTGGTTATGGGTCAGACAGGAATACGTGAGAGAAAGGGGCCGACGTGAAGACGTGTACATCATACCTGATGTCACGGGTCTGCATGGTGCCCGTCGGTCTGAGCACGTTCAACAGAATTGGCACACTTACAGCTGGTTTCAAGGACCAGTGACCAGTGTGCCTGACGTTGACTACATACTACAAGACCCGCCGTGGACGTGGTAATTCGGTGTGAACCATAGACGCGGGTATGATTGCCAGTACCGGACGATTGGAATTACCATGGCCTTCTGCTGAAGTCGGAAGGTACGGTAAGGCTGTGACATGACTGGACGGGCTACCCGCGAAGCATTGGGCTTCATGTCCAACTCGTATGGGTTACTGCTAGCCTCCGAGCAGGAACATTCTACCTGTAGGGAACACATATTCAACGCGTACCTGCGCAAGCCATCCCGAGACTCAACGCTTGTTGGCGTGGGTTTCCTGCAATAAAATTTAGGTTATTTCGAACTTATGCCTCGGCTGGTTGAATGGAATGCAAGGGTTAGTACAGTGACAGTTCGTTTTCGATTACTGTAAGTCCACGTGCGAGTAAGCAGAGTGTGCCGCGTCTCTTGCAAGTTGCATCATGCACAACTCCGCAATCAACCTGCAAGTACTCATTCTTGTTTTTTTGGCACCCACCCTCCATCAGGTCATCAGATCTGGTTTGTCTGCAGGCCACTGTTATCTGAGTAAGAAATCGAAGAGTAAACCTGTTCGGCACCCAGCCCACCCTCACAACTCGCTCTTTGCCCAAGTCAAATTCCCCTCCTGGACGGAAAACCCGCTTGGGTATTTACCAGTCCCGCAACGTTCACTCACTAAGTAGTTCGTACGTGAACACCACGAATTTGCTCCGGTTTCTACAAACTTCGTTAGCAACTCAGAGCTCGAAAGCATGGACGGAGTCCCATACAAAAGCTCTTGCACAAACTTGAATCAACAACGTGCAAGGGTTCGGGCCGGACGGCCCGCGCACTACTAAAATATGTTGTAGACATTTGCCCTCTCTTGACTGTACAATTTATCATCTCGTCTCGGAGTCAAGTTTTCTCTGGGCTGCGGCACGGCAGACACGAATGAGATATCCCCGCTTTCTCAGATTATATGACATTGCTCCATACTTTTTAATGTTTCTACTCACTGCACACGACGACGACAACTGCAACATGTTCGATACCTTGCACGGTGAGTACATTTCAATCGCACGAACAGTAATCACATTCACCACTATTTTTCAACAAGAATATACAACAAGTCCGTGGGTACAGTATAGTACACAACACTTTATCGTTAAACGTGTGCCTGCACACGTAGCACTACCGGCACAGCAAGTCCGAAGAGTTCAAGAATAATATTCTTTGACGAACCTGCCCCACTTCTCGATTACGGGTTTAACTATGTCATCCCATTCCCTCCCTTCGTATTTTCCTCCGTTTGGTCGACGGAATGAAAATATTTCCCGGTGAACGACGCCACCTGATCGGACGTTGTTAGTGGAGGGGAGCTTTGGAGGAAAAAAAAAGGCCATACAATCTTTACAGTCGCCAGCTCTCTGCACAGCCGAAGGTGCGCTAGAGAGGGAGCCTGCTACAGAAAGCGACTGCTCGGAATTGTTCGTCTGCGGCCACTCAGGTTCTAGGTATGGGGCATAAAGTGACAAATCGGCGAGTTCTATATGGATAAGACGCTCGAGCCGGTGGCAAAGAGGGCCGGGGTCTCCAGCCTTCAATTGAGTCCTAAGGAGGCTCCCGTTTGTGTCGCTGTCGGAATCGGGTTCAATAGTTCCGGGCCACCACCCACGCAAGACCTGTTGTCTGACCCCGCATTGCTTATCCCATTGATCAAGGCGCCTCTTGAGGTTAACAGTCCTGCCGACCTTTAACTGAATGAGGTGTGCGGTGGAAGGATCTGCCCGTTGATGAACATGTCATCAACATGAATTCGGCTGAAGAGAAACAAAATATACCTCGAATTTCAAGGGCATATATATAACCAGGACGATCAGACTTAGACAGAGCCCTTGCCATCTCCTCTTTAAGTGCTAACTGAGTGGCCCCTCTCAAATACTCCGGAACGTAATCTAAAAATGACATTTAGTATGAACATCTGAGATAAACCACGGAAGACATGAATGTTACCTTTGAATTCAACATATCTATCCGCACGACCAACCCCCTTAACGTAGAAACCTGTTTCTTTCGTATTTCGGTGTTGATAACAATATGCAGCGGGTATGGGGTCTAACATTGCATGTGTAGGCGGCAACTTGACGGTCCGTGAACATTGTCTGTCAGCCTTGGTTGTACCGCCGCACTGGACAGCAAGTTGGCCAGGAAACGAGGATGCGGAGGATGAAGATGGTGTTGCATGAGGGCTTGTCGGTGTTGCAACGAATGCTGGTCTTCGGTGTTGATAACAATACACAATGGGTAGAGGGTCTGAAATTGAATGTGTAGGCGGCAACCTAACGGTTCGTAAACATTGTCTGTTAGACTTGGTTGTACCGCTGCACCGGGCAGTAACTTGGCCAGTAAACGCGGATGCGGAGGACGAAGACGGTGTTGCATGAAGTCCGGTTAGTGTTGCAACGAATGCTGGTCGAGGAAGGTCATCCGCCGCTGATCTTCGGTGTTGATAACAATACACAGTGGGTACAGGGTCTGAAATTGCATGTGTAGGCGGCAACCTGACGGTCCGTAAACATTGTCTGTTAGACTTGGTTGTACCGCTGCACCGGACAGTAACTCGGCCTGAAAACGCAGACGCAGAAGACAAAGATGGTGGTACACGAGGTTCGGTCGGTGTCGCAACGAATGCTGGTCGAGGAAGGTCGTCTGCCGCCGATCTTCGGTGTTGATAACAATACACAGTGGGTACAAGGTCTGAAGTTGCATGTGTAGACGGCAACCTAACGGTCCGTAAGCATTGTCTGTTAGACTTGGTTGTACCGCTGCACTGGACAGTAACTTGGCCAGAAAACGCGGGTGCAGATGACAAAGATGGTGTTACACGAGGTCCTGTCGGTGTTGCAACGAATGCTGGTCTTCGGTGCTGATAACAATACACAACGGGTAGAGGGTCTGAAATTGCATGTGTGGGCGGTAACCTAACGGTCCGTAAACATTGTCTGTTAGACTGGGTTGTACCGCTGCACCGGACAGTAACTCCGCCAGAAAATGCAGATGCGAAGGACGAAGATGGTGTTGAACGAGGTATGGTCGGTGTTGCAACGAATGCTGGTCGAGGAAGGTCATCTGCCGCTGGTCTTTGGTGCTGATAACAATACACAGTGGCTAGAGGGTTTAAAGTCGCATGTGTAGGCGCTACCCTAACGGTCCGTAAACATTGTCTGTTAGACCTGGTTATACCGCTGCACCGGACGGTAGCTCCGCCAGGAGACGCGGATGCAGAGGACGAAGGTAGTGTTGCACGAGGTCTGGTCTGTGTCGTAACGAGTGCTGGTCGAGAAAGGTCATCCGTCGCTGATATAGAGCGCAGGCTGTTTGTGCCGTGCATGGGAGGGGTATCAGCATCAGGCCGTGATGAGTACACGGTAGATAGAGTAGGTGCATCAAGGTTAGGCCTTGGGGGAGTCACGGGAGGTAGTCTCTCTTGGCCACGTGAGGTAGGGGTATCAGGTTTAGGTTTCAATGAATTCACGGTAGAGACAGCAGGAGTATCAAGGTTAGACCTCGGAGGAGTCACGAGAGGTAGTCTCTTTTGGCCATGCGAGGTAGGGGTATCGGGCTTAGGTTGGGATGAATTCGCGGTAGGGGGGGCAGGCGTATCAATGTTGGGTCGCGGGGGAGTCGTGGAAGGTGGTATCTTTTGGCCATATGAAGTAGAGGTATCGGGTTTAGGTTGCGGTGAACGCACGGTACGGAAAGAAAGTGCATCATGCTTAGGTCCCAGAGGAGGACGAGGCCTAGACAAGGGTTCTAAGGTATTCGGGGGTAGCGCGAATGCGACTTTGCCATTTGGCGAAGATGAGCGGCAAACGCTATCCACCACTTTGTTCACTGAGAGCGGAACTGGTTCAGATCCCTCAGGAAACTCTTCCTTGGGTTTACAATCCAAGAACCGCCGGTAGTGGTGCCTCCCGTCGTCTCCACGGTCTGACGTTGCCGAAAGGACGCGTGCGGGAGCGTTTTCGCTCAGAGTGCGACTGCTCGTCAGAGGCACACTTGGGAGTATCTTTTCGGGTCCTTTGTCTGCCTTCTCTGCAAGTTGGAGGGCATTGAAAGACCCGACAAGACGACGGTTCCGGGAGCGCTTTGAACGCTGCTGTGAGCGGCGCATCGACGAAAAGCTGCACGGGGAATGTAAGGATGAAAGCTGGCCATGATAGCTACAGCTTATATCCCGCTCGGACCTTGTGATGGCAGCCAATCGTGGTATGTGCTAGTCCTTTGTCTCGAGGAACATCATGTTTGGAGTGATTGCCTCCGTCGCCGCCATATCGGGTGAGTGCAAATCAAATCATTACGTGTGGCAACTCAGCACGTGTTTCTTTTGTTTCTGCTAGTCACGGCACACGACGACGACTGCAAAATATTCGATACCCCCATACGACAAGTACTTTGCAATCACCGGTTAAATGAGCTATGCTTTGGAAGATGGAGCGCACTGGTACGCTCACGTCGCTGACTACGCTCCTGCGAGAGTGGCGGCCCAGAAAACTGCTAACTGACCTACTTCGTTCAATCTCTCGCTGCTGGGGCGTAGCACAGCTAACATCGCCACCATTATTCTCCTTATTGTCTAAAAACCGTGCGTCCGTAGATAAGCTGCCCTGCTTGAAGACAAAGAGTCATGTCCGCCGCAAAATTTCGTGATCGCCCTCCACCTCATAGGCGCACAATCTACACCTTATTATAAACGGTTCTCCCAGGCATGGCTGATATCTCACACGTTTGCTCGGCTTGGGACGAGATAACTGCTAGTTTGGCGTCGATCAGGGAGCTTATACAGCCTCTCAGGGACAAGTACATCCTCTTTGGTGACATCCGTATGATGTTTGCTAATACATACAATTGTTAGACGGGTTTCTTCAGATGTGACGAATATGACGGATGGCATACCTCTGCTATCTCGGAAGCATCACCCCATTCTGTCATACATGCAGCCCCTCGTTCTTTTGTGTGCACCGAGCCATAGGTGATCCCATGGAAGACAGGACACCTCCGTCTAACCCTTTTAGTACCACTGACACGCGGGTCTGGCGTCGGCGATCTAGTCGACTTCATGATCGAAGGGCGTGTAGTCTTAGAGACGATCAGAGTCATGGAGAGCACAGGATGAAGTATCAAATTGAAAAGCTTGTCCGAATTGCAGACGAATCCCCCAAAGCTGTTACCGAAGGTGCGTCTGGCAGGCGACAGGTCGCGATGTCTTAGGTCGAGCGATACTCACCAGACCTTTTGCGTTTCGGCCGGATCCCCCAGGGTTTTGCGAACAACAAACAATTAGACGGAGGATCAGGGGGAGACACTGACGAAATGGCACAAGAGGACGGCGTACAACACCATCTCCAACTGGCACCGATGCCTTATGTTGGGACCACCTCAGACTAGCGTTCTAGACGACAACCGGCCCCCCCAAAACGTTGTCGTCCCTTATACACCAGGAACCCTCGCGTCCCTACGTGGAGTCCACAACTCTGGCTTGAGTATCACGCAAGCTTTTAGCATCGCATCGTGCGCGCGAAGTTGACATAGTTGGAGGAGGGTAACTTCGATAAAGGGAAAGGATGCACGTAGGCGAAGTCACGAGGAAGGAGACCTCGCGCTGGGTGGGTTTGGCATGGGAAAAGGGAGGCGTCGTGTCAAGGATAAATTTGAAGATATGCTGCGTTCTGTTGGTCGAACCAAAACTGAATGCGTTGGGAACGGATACGAGGAGCTAAGACGAAAAGGGAAGAAATCTGACGCACTTTCCCGCTCAACAGCTAGGACGGAGGTTCTGCAATTAGCAAAGAGGACGAGATTTGAGAGGGAGGGACGAGTTCAACAAAAGGCTAGCCGCTGCCCGAGCGAAATCTAAACACAGGTCGTGGTTGGCTGTAATACAAGAATGGAATTCCTGCCACGCATGTCGTGCGAAAAAACCCCAGTCGAACAAAGGTAGTTTACTCTTCCATTCGGAGTCTGTCGGTAAATCCATGATGGTGATGCGGCATGCAACGCTGCGACCGTGATACATGTGAAGTACTGATCGATTGATCGTCATTTTCGTCGATACATTCCCTGGTAAGTTAGCGACCGCACCTCCAGTGCATCATGTCCACCCCGGTAGAAGAGGATTTTCAAGCTCTATACGACAACCTCCACCAGATTCCTCTCGTCAACTATGTTGTGCATAAATGACCCGTCCTACCACTACTCATCTCGAACTCTGCGGTATATGCAGTATCTTGTGCGGTGTTTGTCGCTTATGACATCCTAACCGACCTCGACAAAGAGGTGATCTGCTGCACCGCGTCTCGGTACTTGACAGCGCTCGTCAGCGTTTTCCTGGTGATCTGTCTGAATGCCACGTACCAAATCCTCCACAACACACAGGGATTACGAAAACACCAAGTCTTCCTTGCGTCCGTAGCCATCAGTGAAAGATAATGTGTCCTATCCACACTCTCCTTCATCCCCCACCGTCTGTAAACCAGTTGAATTTGTGGTTCGTATATCTCGCAGCGGATACCTTCACATCGCAGCAGCTGCTGCTGCAGGTACATCAAAATGGGATCTAGGCCTAGAGATAGCCGACTCGTTATGCGTCGCCATTGACTCGACTTGGAAATCTCTTCAGTACCCTTGACAACTATGAAAGTGGAACTCACTACCAGGCCGTTAGGTGTCAGCGCGACGACGCGATGCACGATGCGAGGGTGAAATGATGGTATGTGGGACTTACGATTTCAGAGTGGCTCCGGCTTTCCTACCTTCCACGACTGTGGATTCTGAGAAAGTAAGTGCTCGCGACAGATTCAGAGAAGCATGAGGGAGGGTGAAAGCATTCTAATGTGACTGTGTCGTCGTCGATGGGGAAAGGCTGCAACTGATGTGGACTTACCACGCCAGATCCGGTGAGTGCCAAACCGCCCAATATCACTTGGACCCATTGCCCGGTTACTGCTGAACCTCGCATGTCACAAATCACAAAGATGTCCCACCTCTATCGCGAGCACCACATAATTCAAACTTGCTCGTATAGGAGCGCGGTTTGCTCGCAGGTAGTGAATAGGGTATGAAGCGCTCGCGATCCCCTCTGATCAGAGCATTTCAGTGTTCGTTGGATCACCCTGTGTCCGTGATTTGAGGGCCTCACCACTCACTTGTACGAGCAGAAGCCAAATAACATGGAGCTGCCAACGGATTAAGGCGTTACGTAGCACATGAGGATGGGCACACATCATGAGCGAAACACTCGTCGGGAAGGAAATCTATCGGATTGTGAATCACAATGTTCTTGCCATTTCAACATCCAAGATTCTCCTCACATAGTAAGATAGTAACACAGTAGATATTTGCAGTATGCGTGATGATGTGATGATGTCCCACAAGCAGATCGGTAGTACTGCAACCGATCCTCTTGGGGGACATCCGTGAATCACGATGTTCCTGCCGCCCTCGAAATGCAAGATAAGGCTCCTGCGTGGTAAGAGAGCAACACTGTAGGTGTTTGCAGTGCGTGATGATGTCCCACAGGCAGATCGGTAGTACTGCAACCGACCTTCCCGTGGGACATCCAAGAGACTGAGTTCCATGGATCCACCATTTTGAAGACGAAGACTTGGAAATGTTGAAACAGGTGATTTTGCGATCGCTCGCTACGAACCGTTGCTGGCCATCGGATGACCTGATGACAAGAATCAAGCAAGACATTGCCATCGTGGGTGTTGTAGACGCAGACACCGCAATCGTGCGACGTAGTAGCAAATCGACTGCCGTCCGAGGAGACCTTAACACCACGAATGCAACTGTGGAGGAGGTTAAGAAGCAACTCAGTGCCGCAAGTCCTTTTATTCCGGAAATTTTTCGGTGGCTGTGCGCACTGCCACCGGAAACCCGTTCGCTCCGCTGACTAAGCAGAGGGGTCGGGGCTGCACACTCCTGTGCTTCCGAAGTCAAACGTGGATATAAACAAATCTTTGGCCTGTTTTCTCAACTTGCAAGACGCCTGCAAACATGACAGCCTCACTAAACGGCACCAAATCATCGTCGTACTCTGAAGACGACCTGGAAATCTGTCGCGAATTGCAAATAGAAGAATGGGAAGTACTGCAGGCGAGTGTCCCTGCTTTGTCAACGCACCCGCCACCCACCTTGCTTCCACACTGTAGGCCATCCATCCAACCATCTGTACCTCCAACTCCAATGGGACTGTCAGGCTTGAAGTACCAGTCGAACTTGACTCCGAAAGACAAATCGAGATCGTTCCAATACTACACGAGTCATATAACGCTACGACTGGGCCTGCCGACCCTGTGCAACCGGCACTAGTAGATTCTGCGGCGGACAAGTATGAACGTTCATGTAGTTCAACATCAACTGTCCCCCCCATATCCGTCCCCCTCTCCAATCTACCTCCTCTTCTCCTCGATATCACCCTCCCACCCTCGTACCCTACACACTCTCCTGCTGAGGCCATCGCAGTACGAGCAGTCTCCGGATGGGTGCCACCGAGGATGATAGAGGGGATGAGGAGGCAGATGATGGAGATGTGGACGGATATGGGTGGAGACACAGTTGCTGGCGGAGGCACTGGCATACTCTACACCTGGGTCGAGTGGATACGGAGCGGTGAATTTCTTACTTCGATAGGATTAGCTGGTCGGAATGGACGCATAGGGTGCGTCAAGCGCACTGACGGTGCGCCAACTCACGTTCGATTTCACGCTGACGGCTATGGTCGTCTGTTTCTCTCTCCATTAGCATACCGCATCCGAGCCCTGCGCTGTTATTGCCCTTGCTACGTGCACATGCAACAGGACAACAGTATAAGGCGTTTGCACAGATGTCTTACCCTTGTGGGATATGTCTTACATCAAGAAAGGGTTTGTACTGTTTGCACCTAGGATGTGGTCATGTGTTTTGCAGGGCATGTCTGGCGGACATGTGGGGTTTACATGTACGAGAAGGAGAGGTCGCTCGAGTAGGTTGTCCAGAAGTCGGCTGCGAGAGCAATGGAGGGTTCCGTGAAGCAACAGAAGATGAGTTGAGGGCGGTACTGTCCGAGGAGGAAGTGAAGCGATGGCGATGGCTCAGAAGAAAGCGGGACTTGGAGAGAGGTATGTGCGAATGACTGGCCTCTGGAATTGTGTGACTAGATGCGGGAATATTAGATCCCACGACGGTCCACTGTCCGATGGAATACTGTCAAGAACCTGTCCCGAGGGCGAAAACTGCGGCCATTATAGAGGACGACGAATCCACCTGGGGGCGACTTCGGGAATGTCACTCGTGTGGATACTCCTTCTGCTCCGTTTGTAAACGGACATGGTACGTCTTCCCTATAACCACGTCCTTCGCTTTCGGCTACATTACACCCCTCAGGCATGGCCCGCACACTCCGTGTCCGCTGCCCGTAACGTCCAAGATCATCCTTGCATATCTTGCAGCTTCGGAAGATGAGCGAATTAGACTCGAGCGGCATTACGGTCGAGCAAGCGTGCAACGTATGGTAAGACAGCACAAGGAGGACGAAGAGAATCGCAAATGGTTGGAGTCAAGCACGACAGAATGCCCCGGATGTGCATTACGCGTCGAGAAGAGTATGGGTTGCAACCACGTAAGTCACCCGGTTCAGTGTACGATCGTGCTCTCAGCCATCTCCATGATCCTTTCCCTAGATGACGTGCTCAAAGTGCAAGACCCACTTCTGTTACCGCTGTGGGCACAGGATATCAGCGACGAATCCGTACCAACACTTTTCGACGCCTGGAACGAGCTGTTTTTCGAGATTATTCGATTTCGTGCCGAGCGCAGAGGACGGTTGGCAGCCAATAGAGGCATTTGAATTCATCTAGTCCTTTTGTCAGGTTGTTACTTAACTCTCGAATTTTGGAAGGCATCCAACTTTCCGGTGTATGGTTATTTTCTAGATTGGCGGATGTCTTCCATAGTTTAATCCCCCGCCTAATCGTGGCGCATACTCATACTTGCATGGTAGAGTCCTCCGGGAAATTGCAAGGGCAAGGTTGCGAACCTCAGAGAGCACCTTCCTTCTAGTGTTACTCGCAAGGTTGTTTGGTTATGCTAACACACAGACCCCAAAGTGGCTGCGACGATGAGAAGATGTCCATTAGTCCTCACTTAGCCTCACGGGGTAGCAGGGTGAGTTGCAACACCTTGACACGTTTCACTCTGATGTTGGCTGGCGCAGAATCACAAAACAGAAATCGATAACGGCGAACGAGGACTGGAGTGAATTGAATCAAACTTGGGATTTCCATCTTCGCAAACGGGGGTCCAGATATTGTAGTGAAGGACCAAGATGTAAGTCCGAAACTCTTGCTTATCACTCACCCATCTCGACCATCTTCGGCAGCAGGCCCACTGTACGATCGCCCAGATGGCTTAATTGACGCGGCAGTCAAACGAGGTGGCGACCGGAATTCTAGGTCCGTTGGCTGAAATCACTGCTCACGCTCACGCCACCCTCCAAGCTGTAGTCTGTTTGATGATCACGCCCGCGTCTAGATATGATTCTTGCCCACGGCTACGAGGTACTGTCTATATATTTGCGTCCCGTTTTGAATTCCATTCTACGATTTATCATGCCTCCTTTCCCAAGTGAACACCACTGCCGATGTGGCAAATTACACACCTCCGGATACTGCAAGAAATGCTCCGTCCTATGTCATGGTGGCAAAATTACTGTGACAACGAGGTCTGGGGTTCCGATGCTGGTCGAGCATGGGCCGTTTGTTCACTATAAAAATCAGAGCTGCTCCTGGTGCGATCACGCCGCCGCGCAGATTGCGAAGAGACCGTGACGTGCGCATACTTTGTTCCTCTTTTTTTTCTTTTCTGACACTACTCGCAGCGCTATACCCGTTGCTGTTGTATTAGTCCGGGGTGGATGCCGTTCCGATATACCCCCTTTCCGTCTTTCCAGTGTCACTGACTATACTCTACTGTTGGTTTCCATGAAGGTGTACGAATAGTATGGTGATGAAATGGACTTAGTACCGCAGATTCTGCCGTGTCATATATGTACATGCGCGGCGACTGCTTATCTAATGTTCGATTCCATTTTTCCGATCCAGACGAAACAGACCTGTTTAAAGTTGGTTCCAGTTCATAATCGTGCCATGGTTTCTATGATCCTGCAATGGCTGAAGACGATGCAGTATCGACGTTTTCTTACGACGACGAAGCAGACCCCGATACCTTCAGTCTGTATCAGTTAGGCGTTGCAGTTGACTCCCACTTCGGCGAGGCTTGTCATCTTAAAAAGTTAGCGGAGGGTGGTTATCACAAGGTTGATATGAGCCCGAATTCGCACACGCGTTTTATCGTGACTTTTTTTCTTCGCTATAGGTGTACGAAGCTCTGCAGAAAGATGGAACGGTGCTCGGCGTCGTTCGTGTGGCGGCGCCTGCCTTTCCCAAGGACAAGCTAGAGTCAGAGGTCTGCAACAGTTCATTCACAGATTGGCCACATTTTTGCTGACGTCTCGATGAGTAGGTTGCAACTCTCAAATACCTTGCTTCACGAACGCAGATCCCCGTTCCTCAGGTTTACGCCTGGAATTCGGATGCCTCCAATCCCGTTGGGGCAGAGTATATCATCATGCAGAAGGTCAGTTCTGCAGACCTCGATATCTTCTATTTTAATGCCGGTGTTCAAGATGCCAGGTGTTTCTGCTAACACGAAATGGGATACCCTCTCGATGAGTGCCAAAGAGCGTACTGTATCTCAAGTTACGGAGTACCTCAAGGCTATGTTTGCGTTACGTTTCGATCGCGCAGGATCCCTCTATCTCTCCTCCCCTTTGGAAGACGACGTCTACGTTGGGCCCATCGTTAGTATACCCTTCTTTCGCGCCGTAGACGGTATTATCCGCGTGCCCGACGCGGACCCTCCATCGCACACCGAGCTTTCTCAATATCGCGGACCGTTTTCAAATACCACTGAATATCTTCAGAGCTTTCTCCGTGCTGAACTCCACATTCTCTCCCGGCATCACTCCGTGGTTTTGGCGGAAATGGAGGAGGCAGATGAAGAGGCGGCTGCAAGTCGGCTTGAACTTGGAGAACGTGTCCTTCGCAAGGCTCTCGAACTGTGCTCTGTCTATCCTGGGAATGATCAGCCCGGTGGACCGATAAGTATGCCAGAACGACCGTTTTCGCTGCATCTCGACGATTTCCGCTTGTCAAATATAATGGTATGCTTGTTTCTGACAGCGTCTTTGCCTGAGATAACGAACATCGTGCTCGACAGATCGACGAGGAATCTGGTGATGTGACAAGTCTCATCGATTTCGAAGGAGCAACCATCGCGCCTCTTTGGGAGTGCGCCGTCATTCCTGCATGGCTACAGGATCCTGATGACCAAGAAGGCGGGTATGAGGGTGGCCCCGCTGAGGACAAAGAAAAGTTGCGCGAGATCTTCTGGAAGGTCATGGGCAGCGAGGAGTGGAGTACACTGTACGAGCACGGAAAATTATTCCGACATTTTAGACTCCGGCTATCACTTCAAGTTGGTCCTTGGGCTTCGGAATATATGGAGAAGTGGGTGGACAAGAGGCTTGCCTGGGCAAAGTTACATCCGGGGGTCGCTTTGCCGGAGGAGGACTACTGCTAGTGTGTGAAGGTGTCGTTGCTATACCTGTGGTCAGACATTACAGTTGCGTAAATGATGGCAGTCGCGATGAAAGTTTTGTACAGGGCTGTAGACTTGATAGTCCGCTATGCATTGTGTTGGATGAAAGTTGCTCGGCAGACGAATCATGTCGCGCGGGGCGAGTTGGCAGCTGGGCAGCAACTCGTCCACTTGCTGTGAGAAACGACGTATGCAGTCAAACACTTGGGCATTGAGAACGGTATTATCAGTTCCCCTGCTTTTTCTCGTTCCGGACATGTTACATGCGACGATCCGGCAACTAAGTTCAAAGGTGTCCCTTTTTATCACCAACTAGCCCTGGAATATTTTCACTGACTTTGCACGCCTCCGCACACTGAAGTACGACGTTGAGGGTGTTTCATCTGGACGTGCAGCTGATCGACGGTGGTATCGTCCTTCATAGGATTGGTGACCAATACTGCCTTCCAAACCTATAAGCCAGCCTCGACGTTGCAGGTGCAGTAGCTGACCCACAGGACCCTACGAGGTTGTGCGAAATCACGGAAATCGCGACTGATGCAGTCGCGGCTGTTCCTCCGACGATATGGCTCTACCAATGCCTCTTTTTCCACCGGTCCCTCTGGGCGTGAGCCTCCTCCACCTCACGTCGATTAAATACGTCGCCATAGCCACTATCCATTCCACCGTGCTAGGGGTTTCACTGCCTGCGATCTCTCGCTTCTTTTTACGAATGAGGGCAAGCGCACGCTCCCGTTCTGATGATTCGCGCTTAAGACGTTCGCTTGCAGGATCCAATTGTTTCGGTTGTGGGGGCGGCGGCGGCGGAGGATCCGGGTTACGCGGGAAGCGCTTGTTCTTTGAACGATTATTTGGAGGGGCGGAACGTGTGTCGTTGGATGGTGACGAGTGTGCTGCCAGTTGTTGAGTTATGACAGTCAGTGGATCGTTTATAGAGGACGACGAATCCACCTGGGGGCGACTTCGGGAATGTCACTCGTGTGGATACTCTTTTTGCTCCGTTTGTAAACGGACATGGTACGTCTTCCCTATAACCATGTCCTTCGCTTTTAGCTACATTACACTCTCAGGCATGGCCCGCACACTCCATGTCCACTGCCCGTAACATCCAAGATCATCCTTGCATACCTTGCAGCTTCGGAAGATGAGCGAATTAGACTTGAGCGACATTACGGTCGAACAAGCGTGCAGCGTATGGTACGACAGCACAAGGAGGATGAAGAGAACCGCAAATGGTTGGAGTCGAGCACGACAGAATGTCCTGGATGTGCATTACGCGTCGAGAAGAGTATGGGTTGCAACCACGTAAGTCACCCGGTTCAGTGTACGATCGTGCTCTCAGCCATCTCCATGATCCTTTCCCTAGATGACGTGCTCAAAGTGCAAGACCCACTTCTGTTACCGCTGTGGGCACAGGATATCAGCGACGAATCCGTACCAACACTCTTCGACGCCTGGATCGAGCTGTTTTTCGAGGCTATTCGATTTCGTGCCGCGCGCAGAGGGTGGTTGGCAGCCAATAGAGGCATTTGAATTCATCTAGTCGTCTTGTCAGGTCGTTACTTAACTCTCGAATTTTGGAAGGCATCCGACTTTCCAGAGTATGGCTATTCTCTAGAGGGGCGGATGTCCGCGTCTGTCTTCCATCGTTTAATTGCGCGCCTAATCGTGGCATACTCATACTTGCGTGGTGGAATCCTCCGGGAAATCACAAGGCCATCGTTGCAAACCTCAGAGAGCACCTTCCTTCTAGTCTTACTCGCAAGGTTGTTTGGTCATGCTAATACACAGACACCAAAGCGACTGCCACGATGAGAAGATGTCCATCAGCCCTCACTTAGCCTCACAGGGTAGCAGGGTGAGTTGCAACGCCTTGATACGTTTCACTCTGATGTTGGCTGGCGCAGAATCGCAAAACAGAAATCGATAATGGCGAACGTGGACTGGAGTGAGTCAAATCAAACTTGGGACTTCCTTCGCAAAAGGGGGGTCCATGATGTTAGTGAAGGATCAAGGTGTAAGTCCGAAAGTCTCTTGCTTATCACACGGCCAGCTCAACCATCTTCGGCAGCAGGCCCACTGTACGATGGCCCAAATAGCTTGACAGGGAAGTCAAACGAGGTGGCGACCATACTATTATGCAAGTTTCCAAGAGTTTTCCAACCAGAATTAATCTAGGTCTGTTGGTTGAAATCACCGCTCACGTTCACGCCAGGGCCCTCCATGCCGGTAATCTGTTTGATGATCACACCCGCGTCTAGATATTTCGGATAATGACTCGGAATATACCGACACTCGGAATGCGCCCTCACACTTCCAACGGACGCGATGTGTAGGAACCTGCCTCGATCAAAGGTGGAGACATCTTGGATGGTGCGAAAGGGGGGCGACGCAGAGTTGACACTGAGATTGAAATTTTCGGAAATCGCCGGAAAGCCCAAAAAATTTCCAAGTCGTGGCGCACCAGCTGTGGCTTGTATTTGGGTACTAATGGATTCTGCGGTACGGTAAACTAGGTCTTACTAGAGCTGGAAGGGGAACAAGTGCAATGTGGCACGGTAAGCTAGGTCTTGCTAAATCTTGCTAGACCCACCACTTTCTTGTTAGACCTTACAAGATCTAGCATGGTGTGTTCAATTCTGCTAGATCTAGCACAACAATGCAAAGACTAGCTAGGTGCTACCAGAATCACCAGGCTCCTCCGAAGCTTCCTAGATCTAGCTAGGTTTGGCCACTTTTGCTGATGAGTATAAAGTTGGTTCCAGTTCAGGATCGTGCCATGGTTTCTATGATCCTGCAATGGCTGAAGACGATGCAGTATCGACGTTTTCTTACGACGATGAACTAGCAGACCCCGACACTTTCAGTCTGTATCAGTTAGGCGTTGCAGTCGACACCCACTTCGGCGAGGCTTGTCATCTTAAAAAGTTAGCGGAGGGTGGTTATCACAAGGTTGATACGAGCCCGAATTCGCACACGCGTTTTATCGTGACTCTTTTTCTTCGCTATAGGTGTACGAAGCTCTGCAGAAAGATGGAGCGGTGCTCGGCGTCGTTCGTGTGGCGGCGCCTGCCTTTCCCAAGGACAAGCTAGAGTCAGAGGTCTGCAACAGTTCATTCACAGATTGGCCACATTCTTTGCTGACGTCTCGATGAGTAGGTTGCAACTCTCAAATACCTTGCTTCACGAACGCAGATCCCCGTTCCTCAGGTTTACGCCTGGAATTCGGATGCCTCCAATCCCGCTGGGGCAGAGTATATCATCATGCAGAAGGTCAGTTCTGCAGACCTCGATATCTTCTATTTTAACGCGGGTGTTCAAGATGCCAGGTGTTTCTGCCGACACGAAATGGGATACCCTCTCGATGAGTGTGAAAGAGCGTACTGTATCTCAAGTTACGGAGTACCTCAAGGCTATGTTTGCGTTACGTTTCGATCGTGCAGGATCCCTTTATCTTTCCTCCCCTTCGAAAGACGACGTCCACGTCGGACCCATCGTCAGCATACCCTTCTTTCGCGCCGTAGACGGTATTATCCGCGTGCCCGACGCGGACCCTCCATCGCACACCGAGCTTTCTCAATATCGCGAACCGTTTCCAAATACCACTGAATATCTTCAGAGCTTCCTCCGCGCTGAACTCCACATTCTCTCCCGGTATCACTCTGCGGTTTTGGCGGAAATGGAGGCGGATGAAGAGGTGGATGAAGAGGCGGATGAAGAGGCAGATGAAGAGACAGATGAAGAGGCAGATGAAGAGACGGATGAAGAGGCGGATGAAGAGGCAGATGAAGAGACAGATGAAGAGGCGGATGAAGAGGCAGATCAAGAGACAGATCAAGAGGCAGATCAAGAGACAGATCAAGAGGCGGATCAAGAGGCAGATCAAGAGGCAGATCAAGAGGCGGCTGCAAGTCGGCTTGAACTTGGAGAACGTGTCCTTCGCAAGGCTCTCGAACTGTGCTCTGTCTATCCTGGGAATCATCAGCCCGGTGGACCGATAAGTACGCCAGAACGACCATTTTCGCTGCACCTCGACGATTTCCGCTTGTCAAATATTATGGTATGCTTGTTTCTGACAGCGTCTTTGCGTGAGATAACAAACATCGTGCTCGACAGATCGACGAGGAATCCGGTGATGTGACAAGTCTCATCGATTTCGAAGGGGCTACCATCGCGCCTCTTTGGGAGTGCGCCGTCATTCCCGCATGGCTACAGGATCCTAATGACCAAGAGGGGGGCTGTGAGGGTGGCTTCGCTGAGGACAGAGAGGAATTACGCGAGATCTTCTGGAAGGTCATGGACAGCGAGGAGTGGAGTACACTGTACGAGCACGGGAAATTATTCCGACATTTTAGGCTCTGGCTACCACTTCAAGTTGGTTCTTGGGCTTCAAAATATAAGGAGAAGCGGGTGGACGAGAGGCTTACCTGGGCAGAGTTACATCCGGGAGTCGCTATGCCGGAAGAGGACTACCGCCGGTATCGTTGCTCTATCTGTGATCAGCCTGACATTGCAGTTGCGTAGATGATGGCAGTCGCGATGAAAGTTTTGTACAGGGCTGTAGACTTGATAGTCCACTATGCATTGTCAGTGTTGGATGGAAGTTGCTCGGTAAACAATATCATGCAGGCTGTCCCGGCAGCTGGGCAGTAACTCGTCCACTTGCTACAAGACACGACGTATGTAGTCAAACACAGGCACTGAGAACGATTATCAGTTCCCTCACTTTAGTGATTTTTCTCGTTCCGGACATGTTACATACGACGATCCGGCAACTAAATTCAAAGGTATCCTCTTTTATCTCCGGCCCTGGATATTTCCACTGTGAACCTCCGGACACCAAAGTACGACGTTGAGGGTGCTTCATCTGGGCGTGCATCTGATCGATGGCGGTATCGTCCATCGCATGATGAGTGACCAATACTGTCTTCCGAACCTATAGGCCAGCCTCGACGTCACAGGCGCAGTAGCTGACCTGCAGGACCCTACGACGTTGTGCGAGATGGTGGAAATCGCGGCTGATCCTCCAATGATACGGCTCTACCAATGCCTCTTTTTCCACCGGTCCCTCTGGGCGTGAGCCTCCTCCACCTCACGCCGATTGAATACGTCACCATAGCTACTATCCATCCGGTCATGCACGGTGCTAGGGGTTTCACCGCCCGCCATTTCTCGCTTCTTTTTACGAATGAGGGCAAGTGCACGCTCCCGTTCTGATGATTCGCGCTTAAGACGTTCGCTTGCAGGATCCAGCTGTTTCGGTTGTGGGGGCGGCGGGGGAGGAGGATCCGGGTTACGCGGGAAGCGCTTGTTCTTTGAACGATTATTTGGAGGGGCTGCACGTGTGTCGTTCGATGATGACGAGTGTGTTGCCAGTCGTCGAGTTATCGCAGTCAGTGGATCGTTTATCGTCTTGAAGGCCATATCCCGCATCCTAGTATACCACGAAGCGTTCAAATTACTGTAGTTCCAAATACTGTTTTGTATTCTGACCTTTTTTCGTCTTGATTGTTGTCGTTCTCTTCCTCGGTCTGTTTGCTGGCTCGCTTGTCAGTGTACCAAGGGTTGAGGTCCTTTGCGCTTGGCGCCAGAGCTACGCCTTTCTCGACCTCGGATTGTGTCGTCTTCTTGCTGGCTCGCGCGGCAATCATGAACTCTTGCTAATTCGCCCGATGCATTCAGCACTGCAATACCCGACGCCGATCAGACGGCGACGTACCTGTTCCAGGTCTTCAAAGAGGTTGATGTGTTTTCCAGCTCCCATTCCAGTACCTATAGCTGAAGTGAGGGTATTTGTCCCGCCTTCGACTGCCTTTCCTTTCCCCTTGTCGTCCGTCGTGCCTAGCCCAGCACGTTCTCGTAGAAGACCGAGTCTGGCTTCAGCATCCGCAACAGCCATCTTGTCCTCTTTCTCTGCTTCTTGTCTGGCAGCCTCCTCTTCATCTTTGCGTACACGTTCGATGTTGTCCCTCCGGTAAGGGTGATAAGATTTATGGTGGGCAATGTTCAACTTCCCCATGGTGGTAGGCGGTATGTGGTGGTGGAGGTGGCCGTATGGAGATCCAATATTGCATCTTAGTCAGCAGTGTCTCGTCGTAAATAGAGCCAAACAATCTCCTCCAGCACGGAGTGGAGTGTTCGATCGTGACATGGACGACTTCGACGCGTTCGTTTCCAGGTTGTCTCAAAACCACTCGGGCTATGAGGGTTTCATTACCCACCTCTGCACGCTCGCGTCTGCATGCTTGCCACCGTTCATTTACATCACCGACGCGAACAATCCGCGCGTCACTGCTTCCGTCGTAGACGCCATATTCCGCGAAATTCCTCAGGGTTCGGACTTTCCTCCAACATGCTATGCTCGGGTTAATGCAGTCACCTGCTTCCATGCACGCGTCTTCTACGATACCATCCTCAACGCTCTCGCAGGATGGAAGCCGACATGGGAAAGCGGATGTCAGACGTGGCCGGGAGAGGACGGCGTGAAATATAACGATAGCATTGACAGCTTTCTTCATGGTCTCAGAAGAATCTCCGCAGAACATGGGACAAACCCGCCGAGTAGGGGCAAGGGAAAAGGCAAAGGCAAGGCTAAAGCTAAGACATTTTCCACTGAAGAACCCTCCATGGTCATCTTCATTGAACGTGCGGAGCGACTGTGTGAGAATCTACCCGAGCTCATCGTTCCCCTGTCGCGTTTGGCCGAGTTGGTCAGTCACGGTCTTTCTCTCCCACGCGTGGCATCTGGCGTTGTCATATCTCACCCCTACCCAAGGGCGCCATCGATTAACGTCGTTTTCGCAGGCACGTGTCAGGGTTAATGTCGTTCTGTTGTCATCCATGCATTGGGAGGATCTCCGGCCACCGCTCGGGGCTGCACCAGATCCCTACTTCTTGGATGTTGAGCCACTGACGAAACCAGGTACGAATATCAAGGAATCCCAGAGTACTCAGGTTTAGAAACGATGGTCTAGACATCATTCAACGACTGGTATCCGCATTCCGGAATACGTCTGAGAACGTCCAGCCGTCTGGAGAGCAAAGTATGACCTACCATCCAGGCTTGCTATCGCTGTACGAGCACTACGCGGAAATGGTATATGGGACCATCTCTCTCTACACGAGCGATCCCATCGAGCTTCAGTACATCGCTGCAGCCCGTTGGCCTGGTTTCGTCAAACCGGTAGTCTGTCAGCAGGGTGGCGACGACCCAGATGTGGACGGGGGCCATGAGCTTGACATCCAGCTGCCTAACACGGATGGTCGTTTACGGCTGTTCAAATATTTCTCATCGTCGTTTACCCATGCACTGGAGACGCTCTACCCGCGCCTGACAAATGCAGCAGACTGGGCCTCGGAGAACGACTGGGGTCCCACCGAAAGTCCACCTGAGACACAGTCTGGGAGCACAAGAGAGAACGCGAGGAAGTCCGTTGCCAGGATGGCAAATTTGCCTCGCTTTTCCAAGTTCATTCTCATTGCGGCGTTCTTGGCGTCGACTAATCCGGCGAAGAGCGATATGAGAATATTTGGCAGAGGAACGTCGGAACGGAAGAAAAGACGACGTAGAAATACGCCGTCGACAAAAGGGGGCACAATTAAGAATTCAGCTGTAGGTCCGGTTCATCGTTCTTGACTTCGGTGGACATCAACGTGGAAATTGGCAGGTTTCCCAAAGATTGTTAGGTCCTTCTACGTTCCCGCTCGACCGGCTACTAGCCATTCTCGGGGCCTTATTGGAGGAACATGACGTCGACTCGTGGCCATTTGACCATCGATTCGTGCTGCCTGGGGAGTATACCGATATGGAGATCGGTCGGATACATGTTTATGCTGCTGCAAGTAACGGCCCTGCACGTACCCTGTAGACATGTTAACGACGTCCCTAGGTCTCACAGCTCGCATTTATGCGAGCCCTGCACCGCATGAGTCCAATGGAGAAGATGGATGGGCCACCTACGTTCAAGTGTGGAATATCGTACGAAGTAGCGTTGGCGCTCGCCAAAGATGTCGGAATATCGTCGCTGAATGATTTGATGTGGGATCCGGTGTAGATGACGAGATGCTGCCAGTCAGGGGAGGGGTGCCCGTCAAGCGTTCTCGGGACATGTCGAAATGCCAACATGCAGTGGTCGTTGTTATGCGTTTTATATTAGAATATTTGCATGGCGGAGATCATCGATCAGTACTGCCCCCTCCACCCACAACACTGGACACCTACTTATATATATAACACGACCTGTTCGGCAGCTTATCAGACATGTACACAGGTCCCAGGCTTTGTGTGACGGCCAGGTACACAGAACTTTCACATTCGCCGCTATTTGTTTATGCCACAGGCACCGTGGCCCAGTGCCCAACCCACACCCCCCGAGACGCTCTTGATGACCGACGAAAGCGAGTACAAGAACGTGCAAGAATACCCGTTGCAGAGGTTCGACGCAGAGCACAAGGACTCTCTGGAGCTCCCTACGGACGAGGAGAAGGAATTCCGGCAGCGACGACAATCGCTGAGCTTAGGTGGGCACCCACATAAACCATCCCAGGTGTCACACATGCTTGATACTTTTGCAGAATCACATCTTACCGTAGGTCATAACGTAGTGGTCCGCTTCACAGAACTTGTTCCCCATGACGTCTTTTGAAATTCCCAGTCGCGCTACTCGTCCGACTTTGACGACCCTAATCTCGACATCCATGGAGCTGACGAACTCGATTACGACTCGCCGTACCCAGAGGTCCGCGCTGCAGTGGCTAACACTGACGACCCATCTATACCCGCTATGACGCTACGAACTTGGGTGCTCGGTTTGGCATGGGCAGTCATAACGTCCGGACTAAACCAGTTCATGTTTTACCGATATCCTTCCGTCGCCATTAGCTCTTTCGTCCCGCAATTATTGTCCTTCCCACTGGGAAAACTATGGGCCCGATACATGCCGCGAAAACGAATATTCGGTGTATCTCTAAATCCTGGCCCCTTCTCAATGAAGGAGCATGTGTTGATAACCGTCAGCTCTCTCTCTCCCCACTTACCCACTCTGGTGCATGCGCTGAGTTCCAGTTTTTATGTCCACGCAGATAATGGCCTCTGTTGGAGCACAGTCAGCTTACGCGGTATGTCTTCCCCGTGCGGCTATGACCCACAGGTTCACTCACTGCCCTAGACTGACATCATCGCCGTACAACGTGTATACTATAATCAAATTTACAGTTTCACCTGTTCGATCCCGTTCTTCTTCATATCGTACTCTTTCGCTGATTAGGGTTTCTCCGTCCGTACAGATCAATGGTTTCTAGTCGTATCCACGCAACTGATAGGGTTCTCTGCTGGCGGAATCGCCCGTCGATTCCTCGTGTCCCCGCCCAGCATGATATGGCCTTCCTCCCTCGTCACATGCGCACTATTCAACACGCTGCATTCGCAACAGTACGCCGGTGCGGGTCAACTGGGCGGATTAAGCCGGGAACGTTTCTTCCTGTATGCATTTCTAAGCGCGTTCGTGTGGTGTGAGTCTCCGGGGAATCGTCGGGTATGTCCATCTTAAAATCCCGCTCTAGATTTCTTCCCGGGATATATTTGTGAGGCGAGCTGCGTTAGACCTTGGTGTCGAGTCTGACGTCGGTCGAACTATAGTTCAAGCACTGTCATATTTCTCTTGGGTGACTTGGATATGGCCAGATAATGCAGGTATGCAACAGTTATCTGTTCATGTCTAATCGTAATACAATGTACTCCGATAGCGATCGCTCAGCTGTTCGGGTGAGTCCTCCCCAGGTATCCAATGTCTTCTCTGATGTCACCCGTGATAAGCTACGTACATGGAATGGTACATAGCACTTTCTACTCAAACCACATAGTCCCCCCCGCTGACACCAGAATAAGGGAATGTCTATCATCACCTTCGACTGGGCTCAGATTGCGTGCGTGTTTATTCCGGTTGCTCCGCCACATGCACCCATCAGAATCTGACAGGTACATTGGATCACCTTTGGCCACACCGTGTATGCCCTCCGCGTGCAAGTGTTTACTATTTGGAGAACTGACTGATTTGGACAGGGTGGGCAGCTGCGAACGTTCTGATGGGTTTCGTTATCTTCTACTGTGCGTGAGGCACTCGCTTTCCTGACTATCTTACCCACGCTATAGTAGGGATCATGACTCCCATACTATATGTTCGTGCTTATCCACCGTTGTCGAATCGGGCAATCAAGCTCACGCTGTCCACTAATAGTTCACAAACGCGTGGGATTCACTTTACATGCCGTGAGTACGAAAGTCTTCTGCTGTTCCCTGTCCTGCTGAGTAGGTTGGTAGAATACAGTCACGGCAGGTATACGATAACACGGCACGGCAGTATAATGTTACCCGGGTATTGACGGACAACGTCGTCTTCGATGAGGCGGCTTACGACGCATATAGCCCGCTCTTCATGTCGTACGTTTTTATATACCTTTTCCTTATATGTTGTTCGGTGCTGAAACGATTGAAGGACTTGTTTTGCCGTGTCCTATGGGTAAGTCCGAGTTGCATGAAGTGATGGCATGCTAACGCCTATCAGCCTATCCTTTGCAACGATCACGGGCATGTCTTGAAACCCTCTTTTGGATGCTAACATTGACTTTGTATAATTAGCAACGTTGACCCACACGTTCTTGTATTTTCGGAAGCAGATCATGATGCAGGCTCGGAGGTCACTGGGCGAACAGCCCGATATCCATGCTCGTCTCATGAGTCTGTACCCACAAGGTAAAGGAATGTCATCGTCGCTGTAGTCCCTGTTTAAAACTAATCACCGGCTTGTTTCACTCCTGCAAGTTCCGGACTGGTGGTATCTTGTCTTGTTTGCGGCAATGTTTGCCTTGGGAGTTGTCAGCTTCGAAGTGTGGCCTACGCATCTTCCGGTGTGGGCGTTCGTGGTAGCGCTGCTTATCGGTATGTTAGCACGTTTCGCATCTATCCGTGTGTGTCCTACAGATCCCTGTTGCAGCATTTACCTACGTCATACCTTGTGGAATGATACAAGCCATAACGAATCAGCAAGTCGGCCTTAAGTAGGTGCTTCGTTTGTGTTCCTTGCTGGAGCACTCATCACTCTTTAGTGTCATCACGGAGCTAATCGTAGGGTACGGACTGGATCTATTCTGCTAATACGGCGGAAAACTCATCCACGAATTCAGATACGCACTACCAGGGCGGCCGATAGCTATGATGATGTTCAAGACGTGGGGATATATCGTATGCAGGCTCTCGAAGTGATCGTGTCCCTGCTGAGACGCGTTTGCACACAGACGATGACGCAAGCGCTGACTTTTGCAGCCGACTTCAAGCTCGGCCACTATATGAAGATCCCTCCGCGTAAGATGTTCTGGTGTCAGGTGGGGTCATCCTCCTCTCGATCGTACTCTTGGTTTGTTTATGTTAGGCAGATAGTTGCCGCTATGGTCGCCGCAACCACACAGTTAGGTGTTCAATCCTGGATGTTTAGCAACATACCGTACGTATCCCACTAGATACGCATGTATGTGCTGATGCTGATTCATACCTCATAAAGCGATATGTGTTCGCAAGATCAAAAGGACGGGTAAGGGGAAGAGTCGCTACGTTGAATCCGCCCGCTCAGCTGTATTCTAGGTTCACTTGTCCGTACACTGAAGTATTCGGAACGGCTTCTATCATATGGGGTTCGTCCTACACACGCCACACTGTATACCTAACCACTTGGTTCCAGGTGTCGTGGGTCCTGCACTTCAGTTTTCCGCCGGACAACGTTACCAGTGCGTAACATACGTCGAACTCTCTGGTAGTAGTACACTGAACTTGTCTTCCCAGCTGTAATTCTTTTCTCCCATACAGCACTATGGGGAGCAAAAGTCTGATCGCTCCCTAGCCCTACTCTACTTCTTTATCGTTGGTGCAATTGCACCCGCTATACCTTGGCTATTGATGAAACGGTGGCCGCACAGTTTTTTACGATATGTCAAGTACGTGTTGCACCCTTCACCGTCGACGAAAGCGGACTGACAACATACAGTTTGTAAGAATTTGCGCGGTGATTCCGGCAGATAGAACACCGACTGACGATCAATAGCCCAGTATTTTTCAATGGAACGTACCTTATACCTCCAGCGACGGCGCTCAATTTTGTACCCTGGGCGTGAGTGTTCAGCCGTTCTTTGATAGTCGTGCACGTCAGCCGCCGAATTCAGGTTGGTCAGCTACATATTCCAAAATATCATTCGAAGGTGGGCGTTACAGCGACCTTTAGTGTCATGCAGCTTACAGTGTGTAAGACATAATTTTCCCTGGTGGGCCAAGTACAATTGTGAGCTTTTCCCTCCATTCTCATGTGTTGCACCTATCGATGCACCTCAGACGTATTATCGGCCGCTCTCGACTCTGGTCTAGCCGTGTCGGTTTTAGTGATATTTTTCACGTACGTGGTTTCACGCTCCGTCATCTCCCTTGCTACACGTTTTACTTCTGGAATATCATAGACTACAATACCCCATGAACGGAATGGTGAGTCCCTGCCCGGCCACAGGTTGAACTCCAACCACTAATCTCTCGATACACAAACACAGATCGGAATGGGTCTGCAACAATGGTGGGGGAACACGGTAAGTTGCGCTTCTTTATCCTTCCCTCGGTTGAGTGCTGAGATGGAATTACGTTTTTATAGGTGTTCAAGAACAACGACGATGGTCTAGGAGTACCCGTTCGACAGCTCGCTACCGGACAGACATTTGGTTGATTCGATTCGATTCTTTTTCTTTTGGCTTTCGGGAGGATTAGACTTTTAGCATGATTTATCGGGATGTGCGGCATGTGCGCTATTTCAGTATGCATATGTTATAGTAAACTCTCTTTCGTGGTCTTTTCGTGTTCGAGGTAGAACGTGCGATGATAGCTTCGGTACACCACCGTTAGCAGTATTTTTCTCCCCGCAGTAGTCGGTGCATTTGATCCATGTATCTCCACTCTATCTAGCTCGTGACATGATCCAGTATACAACTGTCCGTGTCTACGCTCGAAGCATGGGGGGGTTATGGCAGCCTTCAATGATCCGAACTAAACATTTACTCTGCTCGCATACCGTTCACACTCATGGACAACCCGCAGTAACGTGACTGTCAATGGTACGCACTCAGTGCCTGAGGTGTGGTTCTGCTGGCTAGCTGGCCTGGTTGGTCATGTTGGCCACTTGGAGGATAAACTTAGGATGGCCGTAAGTCGACTGTTACTGATGGTGATAGTGCCGGGTGCATCAGTAAATTGGTCAAAGTCATTTTTGTACTTTTTGTACTTATTTAGCTACAGATAGTCAAAGAAGTACAAAAAGTATTTACAATTTTTTTAGTAGGTCCTTTGTCTATCTACACTACTTTCCTGACTATTTACATTATCATGGCTTCTTACTGTGGTAGCCATCCAGACTAGTAATATTGTAGTTAGGTTACAATCCTACCTTTCATACATCAGCAAAACTACATGTAGTCTGCTTTGTCTGGAGCAGTCTGAACATCTGTAAAAAAAGGAAGTGCTATATAGAGCTATGTAGTCAATACAGCATTTGTAGTAATTGTAGTCTTCTCTCCCTTATGTAGTACTACATAGTGACCTTTACAGACACTGCTGCACTACATCGAACTATGTAGCAACCCACAAGTACACAGCCACTCTCCTTTTGTCACACAATGTAGTGAGTAGCATCAGTAAATTGACAAAAGTCTTATTTGAGCTTATTTGTCTTAGTCAACTAAAATCCAGCCACAAGTTACCTCCTGCAGCACCACTAGTAAAAAGGATACTTGAGAATCCATTATCTGTCCTGTTTTCATCAGGATGGGGTATAGTAATGACCTTCACACTGATATTTGTGATGTGGTGTAAGTTGAATTAGCCAGACTGGTTGGAATAAGCTCAGATAAGCCTAAACAAGTGCAAATAAGACTTTTGTCAATTTACTGATGGCCTAGTAGACAACATCGACATTGAATTTCTATAGGTTATGACAGAAATAGCCTAGGGTTTAGTATGACTGGGTATCATTGGCCATCTGATAATTGTGGATGGCAATCCAAAATGTGCAGCCCAGGGGATCAAAAATGTGCAGCTCAGGGGACTTGGATCAAAAACACATGGCTTGCATCAGCAAAACTACATGTAGTCTGCTTTGTCTGGAGCAGTCTGAATCAGAGGCTCAGACAATCCAGACAGTGCAGATGTCTGACATTGGACAACTGAATGGAGTGCCAAGAGCTCAACTGAATTGAAATAAAGTTTGTCAGACTCAATCAGATGTTCCTAACAAGCAGATACATGTAGTTTTGCTGATGTGGTGTCATGCACCGAAGGTGTTTGGTGATGTGAGCATGGACCCAAAAGCTGAATGATGAAGAATGGAGAAGCCTAGCCCTAATTAGTGTTGCCTCAGTTCGGTTCAGAGGCCTGAACCATTCAGGATTGAGCAGCTTAGTCAGCGAAAAAAGTACCCACAATTGTAGCCCCATATTCAAAACCCCCAAATCAAAAAGAATTATATTAATAGCTAGTAAATTGAGTGAGCTACCACCAATGGCTTGAGGCAGTTTGGTGAACCATGGCAACACTAGCCCTAATGTGCAGAATGACTGGAATGTCTAGCAGTCATCTGTTGCACAAGAGCCACCCTTAATGTTAGGGAAGAAACTGCTCAAGCACTGAATAAAAGTTTTTGAGTGCCAGTTTACAGCATTCCGATTTTTTGAATATCTCAGTCATTTCTAAAGATATTGACATCATTCCCACACTCACAGAAAGCTCTTGACCATGCCATTCTGCCTTCCAAATATGGTGATGATCCTCACCCTCCATGATTTTCTGCACCATTTCTGCCAATGAATGCCCATTTCACCACTTTTTATCATAATGGCCACCTCTTCAATGATCTCTTTGCTTGTCCCCTTTGCCAGGGAGAATAACTATGAGTACTTGCCAGGAATCCCAACTAGCATTTGCCCTGAAGCCTCCTGGTTCATCCCTCCCTCGTCCATGACCTCCCATCCTATCACTTTGGGACAGTGAGTTCTCCTTGTCAGTCTGATGTCAAGGAGGACTTTCTTTGGTCATCTCAGGTCTGTTATCAGACTTGAAAAATCATATGTGGTTGTTTCAGTCTCTCCAGTTGAAGAAGCATATGGATCCTTTGTCCCTGTGCCCTGCAACATCTATATCTCAATATCATCCTTCATTCTTCCAAAATTGCAACAGGTCCAATACCAATTACTATCATCTACACTATCTGATCACATTCATGATGAATTTGAGACACTTCCCCCTGCTCTTATGGGAGAAGACAGCCCTTCCTCCTCCTCAAACCCTCCAGAACACTAGCTGCAGCTAATGCAGGTCACTTTACAGAGAGGAGGAGAGGGGGAATGTTGTGAAATCCTATGCCCTGACTACTCTGGAGACCCCCAAAATTGGCCCCTGGCAGAAATCCCCACCATTCTTCATTTGGATGCACAGCAAATCACCCTAATCCATCTAGATCTCAGATCTAGGAGTCACTATGACTCATTTGCAGTCATATCCCTTAATCAGCAGTGACCAGTGTGCTTACTCATTCCCCTTTCACATTATTCATCCATTCCTTTGATGATTCATCCCATTTCAAATAGATTAGTGATAATCTTTGTCATGCTTACTGATTTTGTTTACCAATTGCTTACTGTCCTTACTCATTCTTACCAAGCCTTACTATGCCTTACTAATCCTTCACCAATCCCTTTACCAATCACTTATGAACCCATGACAAAGTATTGCTCTATAATGGTGCTCAGAGTAGTTAAGCGACTGGCTATGGTGTAGTATTGTTGTACACTATGGTCACAAAATTTTTTAGAGTTTACATTCAGCATGAGTCCAGCAGGCCATTGTGGAGCTTGAATGATGTCTGCTCACTATCCAACATCTCCATGATGGTCCATATGCCTCACAAGGAGGCAATCCATCCAAGGGTCACTCATGGCCTCAGGAAGTATGTCCCATGGTCTCTCTGTGAGGAGCTCACCTTGGTGAGGTGCCAGATCAAGGGGGAATAGGGGTAGGGGATTGAGGGGGATTGTGGATGTGATGGATAGCTCAATTCCTATCGAAGGGCTCTTGAGAGGTATGGCTAGTACCAGAGGATATGCTAACCATGTGGGCAGTTGGGGAGGAAGGGGGGACATTCCAGTCACTGGCGAAAATCTGCTTGGTAGGGTTCTGCCAGTTCAATGGGACGCCACTTGCACTGACCAGCTCATTACCTGGCTACTTACTCATGCTGCTGATTGTCACATCCTATTCCATGACAAGAACACTGGGGAATCCTCATGTGCACCACCAGCAGCCCCTGGTGACAAGCCCTCTGGCTGCAACAAAAAGGAAGTTCATCTCACCATTGCAGGTCATATCTTCTCAAATGATCCTGTCTATGGTGGACAGTGGGCTGCAAACTCAGAGAGATTTCAAGTGTCTGTCATGAAATGCTGGGGGGACTTTCAATGATGACTTGGAGATGCATGAAGAGTACAGGGATGACCCAGGTTACCCCACAGGTGTTCAAACATGGGTATGTGCTTGCCAGGCAATTTGTCATCTTTCTTACACTTGTTAGCAGGAAGCTGTTCCCACTGGTGTGTAGGTCAGCACCACTTCCCAGACAAAGTGCCACACTATGTCATGGGACTCACAGGATTCCTTCAAATTTGCAGAACCATTGTACTGTCACACCACTCCTGCACCCACTTCCAGTAGTGTCCCAACACCTGTCAGCTCACGTTCTCATCACTGCTTCCTGTCCCCTTACTCCCAATCATCAGAAACAAGTCTTACAAGGGGTCACAAGTCATCAGCAGGGCATGCCAAGACCAATATGCAAGAACAACTTGACAGCCTCAGGCATGAGGCTGAGTCACTCAGAGGGGAACAGGTATCCAGTGGATCAAACAAGTATGAGTATGCCATCCACTCGAAGGAGCTTGTGCATCGACAGGAGGAGGCTATCCACCAGTGGCATGAAGCCAAGCTTAACCACAAGTGCCATCAGGAGTCTAAGCAACTTGAAATTGAGCTTACAACTGCACAAGCACAGCTCTTCAAGAAGCAGGCTGAAGCTCTTCACCTACAAATACAACTGGCTGAAATCAAGGTGAGGAAGGGTGCTGGTAGTATGAGTGGCAATGCTGGTGTGTCTGAATGTGAGGGAGCCTTGTAGGTTATCCCACAAAAATCATATCACATTATTTTTTGCTGTTGAAATCTCATGTACTTGCAGTGTTGTAAATGTAGACCACTTCTATGAATTTTTGTCTGTGTAATCTGCTACTTGGTTGTATCAGTGTGATATCAGTGTGAGCAGACTCTAAGTAGATCCCCCATTAACCCTGTGCAGTGGCACTGCCCAGGTGAGCCTGAGACTTCACCTACCACCACATTTTCCTCATTCTGCCTCTCGAACTGCAGGCCCTCATGAAGAGCCCAGTCCATCATCAATGCCTCACCTTGCTTCCCTTTCTCAAAATGGACAATCATGTTGTGCAGGATCAAGCAGCACTCCACCCAATATTGTTGTGGCAACCACCACAGTGGCACACTAGACTTTGTGTGCGAGTTTTACCTGCTTACATAAGCGCTTAGAGCGCACTTAGTAGTACTGTTTCTTGTGCTGTTCCCTCAGTAGTTGTGTCACTACTGAGGGTAAGTCCATATATTCACTTCCAGTACTTACTTACTGAAGTCCTGTAGCTGCCTACAGGTATACTAATATCATTAGTAGTTGTGTCACTACTGAGGCTGCCTACAGCTTCCTCTCAACAAATATATCATGACATACAAGTCCTGCTTGCTCCAGATCTGCAAGCGTAGCTCTCGCAGCAACTGGAACCGACCTTTAAGGGCCACAAATGCATGTTCTACCTGAACATGAACCTTCAAGTAAGTACATGGTCAGTTGGACTGCACTTTATCCAATGCAAGTGACAGACTTTGGATAGGTACCAGTTGTATATACTCTGTTGTCACAACAGGCTCCCCCCTCTCGGTCTCTTGAAAGGTGACAAGCACCATGGCTCTAATGGATATGCACTGTTGGCCCACACCCAGTGCTCAGCAGGAAGAACCAACTTGTGTTTGCATGCAAGCTGTGTAGCCTGGAATGCATATGTGTCATGAATGCTCCCCAGATGGCCAAGTCCATAGTTGACTATTTGGAGGTTGTGCATCATGACAATAAGCTATAGTTACCAGTAAGTTGTGTTCTGCACTGGCTCGTTATCACTGACCTGACAGTTCAAAGAATAATTACACTTTCTGTCATAGAAGGTCTCCCTGTATATACTCGGCTTCAACATTAGCTTTATGGCCAATCCATCTGCTGCAAAGACCCCATTTCACCATGCTGCACATGTTCACCCCTCAACAAACTCTCTTGCCTCATCCATCTCAATATCATCAATGTTCAGGAAGAAAATGAAATTGTCATGCTGATCAAGCAGTGCGATCATAATGTGGTGAGTGCAGTTGATTACAGACCTGATGCTGACTCCAGCCCATTGTCTCACATCCTTGGGTGAGATTGCATTCCCATAGTGCCCCACACAGTTCAGGAATATTGCCAGTTGCAATGCAACTGGCAGCTGATGAATAGGTGAGTTATTCTGGAAGATCAGATGACTGCTAATAGAATCCAGAATAAAGTTGAATGTATCTGGACTGATGTGCAACTTTCTGTGAAACAGGTCTGGCCAGTGGTCAGTGAACTTGGGCAATAACTGTATTTGGGGGGCACACATCAAAGGTATGGCCAGCTTGAACAACACTCATGCTGTGCAGACTTCATTGCAAAGCACCTTGATGGCACTGAGGAGCCATTTGAAGTGTGTGTCCCTTTCAACAACAGAAGAATCCAAAGAGGACTCCAGCATGTTGCCAGAGTTGGACAGGCATGGTGATGGGGGAGTCAGAGGTGTAATTACAATTGGGCTCTCAATATTCAACTTGGAGGCTTCATTGTCTGACCCCAGCATGTTCTTGATCTGAGCAATAGCAACCTCCACAGCAATCTCATCAAGTTCAAGCAGTACCTGCTTCCTTTTCGACTGGTGGGGCATATCAGGGTATGGCAAGATAGATCGAGTCTTTGAATTCAAATGATAGATAAAAACTGGCTACTACTATCTCTACTTCCATATGTATCATGATTTGGAGCTTTGCTCTAGAGCTATGTACTGTAGCTGTGCTCGCAATCCACTGTTGGAGCTTAAAAAAAGGGGCCTCTATTTTTGCAAGACCAGCAAACTCATAGCTAGGAATTGGTGGCATCATAGCCAACCATAGCCAGTTGCTTAACTACTCTGAGCACCATTTATGTATACCACAGGCTATGCTACCCTTTTGTATATAAGTACCAATACATTGACAGCAATCAAGAAGCTACAGTCCCCTGTGTAGAGACCCAACTGCTCACCCATCATCTGCCTCATCATGAAGCCTATTCATCATCACTTTTTAGCTCTTATCCTTCATCATCATTCCTGCAGTATTTGAGGCTCCATCAAGGGTCTACTTACTGTCATTATCATCATCTTACATCGCATCTAGGCTCACAGGAGCCAAATATCTTCGCTTTTTCAGTCTTCCCCTGCTCCCCCTTTGTCAGGAGCACCAATCCCCTCTGCCCTAGCCTCTCTAGGTGCATGGAACCCCTCCCCCATTTTTATTTTAACAGATCCCTTGAGCCAAAGCCCACATAGGAAAACCACCAACTTGGCATTTGTCTTTGTGTTAGGTTTTTGGTGTTTTTGCCATTGATCCACACATCAACTCACAGCAGGGAATCAAAAACACACAGCTTGGGGGATCAAAAATGCATGGCTCCAAAGATGAAATAATTAAAAAGAAAACAGCCCACAGTCTAGTATAAATCAGTATCATTGGCCATCTGATTGTTACGACCTTAGACAAATGCCACAGGCTCGCTACACAAGACACTAGACAAGAGAGAAGGATGAGAGGAGAGGAGAACTTAGAAGCAGGTTTAAGGGTGAAACCCAAATGAACTAGCTTGGGCTAGCTGGGCTATTGGACCAGGTATATATACTAAAGTACATGAGGCTAAGGCAAGGCATACATGAGGAGAACATAAGGCATGACATCATAGTGACATCACTATGACATCATGGTCCAGGCCAGTCCATAGATAAAAGATTAGACAAGATCTCAAGATAAGATAAGGAAAGATTAGATATGACGAGGAAAAAGAAAAGAGAACACATATTGTAACACTGATAGTCACAGATGGCATTCAAAAATGTGCAGCTTGGGATGGCCTTCTTTTGATCCTTGGTAGTTTTCACTGTGACTCTGGCATGGATACTGGTGCAAATAAATACAGATTAGCACTACATACAGCAAGTAACAAGTACTCACCACCCAGTACTATAGACCTGCTCAAGGAGTCTTACTGAATTCATCCAAGGATGCAAGGTGGCTACTAAACACTCCTGAATAGTTGTCTTCCTTGAATGTGATCATCTCACATCAGGGGAGGTTTGAAGTGCTGGTATTCCCAGATAATTATGTTAAGTAGTTATCTGTCTGATATGAATTGGATAATGGTGTATAAGGCATGATCATCTACAAATCATAATGATGGTAGTCAGATAATGCATTAGATAACCTGGCAGACATTTTACTATCTGGTCAACTGCATATAGGCCTGATATAAGAATTACAATACTTTTATCATCATGATATCATGATGACAAGAGCTGATATGCCATATATAATAATGTCATGTAATTGACAGTACATTATAATTGCTCATCAGATAATATCATCATGATATGAATGACAATATTCTTTTCAGTCTGATTTCACTTTGATCATCAATATCTAGTCTTGCCATCTATATCATTTCATGATCATTTGAACAACTCTTCCCCAGCCACAAGTGTGGGAATGTCTTTGTAATGACTGTATAGTACATGTTATATAAACTCAACCTCTCTCCCCTTCTCTCTCTTCTTCACTCTTGTCTCTGAGTTCTACCTCAGGGCAAGAGTCACTCTAAGACTCTAAGTCTTAGGGTTCATATCCAGGTAAGTGTAGCCTTGTGTGAAGTCATCTGTGAGTGTCTTTCCCTGTTTAATTTTCGCTTTTTTGGAGGTTTAAGTAGTTCATACTTAGTAGGTAGTGTAGTGAGTAGGTACTGATTATGTAAACAATATGGAATGGAATTGCTTTCTGGTAATATCATGATTGATAAGTCCAATTGAAGGTTGCTATAGCAAATTTTACTTTTAAGCTGTTGGTGGTGTCAATGACAATTGCTGGTAATGTCTGATAATGAAAGACACATATGATCTACTGTTCACATTCTGATACATATGATCCACTCTACCTAAATGATTACTTTTGGCCTATGCTGCCAAGGCTCCCAGAGAATATATAGCATTACCAATGTGTATATCATTATGATATACCTTATAGGGCTTTACAGGGTAGATAAAGTCTTATATAACATTATCATTTCATTAAAATTTTCCTGATGCCGCATGAACCCAATGCCCACTTGTCAATTGCACACTCAATCTGAATTTGATGTTAGTACAGTACTATGATTTGTGAGCATGAGACCTACTGCCATGAGTGTGAGTGTGAATGTGACTGTAGGGAATGGATTGTAATACTTTTCCCACTTGATGGCATCATCCAATTTGTTTTTAAATAGAACCTCGTTGATGATTTGTTGAATTGCAGGGTTGGTGTATAGTCCAGTATGCTTGTGGAGAGAAGAGCCATGCACCTAGGAAATACTGCATTAGTGTGCTGGCCAGAGTGGAACCTATTGACTTACATGGAAGATAAAAGCCACATCTTCCTTGAGTTCACTGACAAGCAGATGATTCTTGGCCTGCACTGCTTTATTGGCACTCATTTCAAAGCTGAACAAAGTTGCAATGATGGGTTGAGCCTTTGATTTGAACTGGCCACATATGTGTGTGCTCCATGCCATAATCTGGTCTCAAAGTTGAGTTAAACTGTTCTAGATGTTCATGAAAGCTCACCAATTTTAAAATCCCACCATCAATGGTGAGCTTAATGTTGTGGTGGTGACAAGCAAGGGTCCAAGCTTTCTTCACCCAATCAACTTCCTGGACACTAGAAGGAAATGTATTTTCCATGAGTAAGATCACACAATAAACTTCAATCACTGTTTTGAGAACAGCTGGGACATCTGCATCATAGTTGGCTGCCTTTGGCCACCCCTTGCTTGTATTATTGATCACAAGGGTCTTCATATTGGAGGTATTGTTCTGGTCTTCTTGCTTGACCATGGGTTTAGACTCAAGAGGCATGCCAGAGTCACATGTGATCTTGAGGCCATCCAGAGTCAGAGATGGTGCTTCATACCATGAGTGCTGCATGGCACACAACTTGTTGGTACTTTCCAGTGTCTCATCCTTCTCATAGAAAGCCAGATCATGATGAACATGCTTCCTTGGAAGCTCATTACTTGGCTCATCCACTATGGATGAAACCTTGGGATCTGAGTGATGGTTGTACAGGCTTGAAGATTGTAGAGTACATTAGACAAAATATACTAACACTGATCAACAGCTTACTTGGGTTCATCATTGTCCATCTGCTTGCTGATGTGAAGAGTGGCAGAGGTACACAAAACATGTCAGTCATGACAATGCAAATGGTACAGCTAACTTACTAGGGGAAGGGAGTGGGTTCATGTTCTCACACCCTCTTGTGGCCAGTAAGGAGGCCTTGAGTGGTGATTTCATTGTAGCTATTGGCATCATACTCTAAGACATTCAGCATAGACAGGGTATGGGTAAGGCTGAGGTGTTGTAAAGTCAGATGAAGGAGAGTGGGGGGAGTGACCAAGAGGTCTCCCTTTGGAAAGAGTGGGTCTTGGTTTGACCCAAGGGGGCTTGAAGTGCTTGGGGAGGGTCAAAGGAGTGGTGAAAAGGACAGAAAATGTGCCCTAAAATCCAAGAGAGGGTTGAGATTTGTCTAAGGAGTGTCTAACAAAGGGAGAAGTGATATTCTGAAGCCCTTGGTCTTCAAATTCCATCTTACTTTCATCTCTCTAATGCATCTGTATTGTTGTTCTAAGTATGTACAGTACAATCCTAAGTATGAGTTTGGCTTACATAAGCCAAAACTCGTGCAAACACTAAGTAAAAGAAAGGTAGAGTAAAGATAAAACAAAAACATAAGTAAAAATGAGAAGATATACCAAATATCCTGGTAGGGAGGACTCCCTCCCTACAGTGTGCACATGCAGGAAGAGCTGCCTGAAAAGAGTAGTTAGTGTTGCTGAGTCAATGCATTTGGTAAAGTCAAGAAAACTTACTGTAGGTCTAACAGGTTTTTTGCCTGTGATGGGAGGCACATTGGCTGTTCACAAGATGAGTGCATCAGGAAATTGGTGAGGTGATGGTATAACCAGTTAAATATGCCAAGCAAGTATAATTCAGATGACCATAGTAATAGCTATCTCAGTCCTGATCATGCAATATCTGGACATGGCATTGAGACCCAAGATTGTCAGGAACTGCCAATGATGCTACTTAAATTGCAATCATTTTGTCACCAAGATTATATATGGGATGACCTTATTATCTCCAGCAGACATTTTGAACACTCATCATCTGCCCTACAGGATTATGGAAGATTATCTGTTTATGTTCATACTGCTATTCCATTGTCAGTATTCACCATCTTCCACACAGGATTATGGAAGATTACCTGTTTATGTTCATACTGCTATTCCATTGTCAGTATTCATCATCTTCCACACAGGATTATGGAAGATTACCTATTTATGTTCATACTGCTATTCCATTGTTAGTATTCATCATCTTCCACACAGGATTATGGAAGATTACCTGTTTATGTTCATACTGCTGTTCCATTAATGGTGCTCAGAGTGCTTAAGTGACAGGCTATGGTACAATATGATGCTGCTGATTCTTAGTATAACTTTGCTGGTCTTGCAAAAAATATAGTACGAACTTCTGTAAGATGTTGGAACTCCACCAGAGTATTGTGACTGTGGTTCCCAGTAAACAGCTCTAAGACAAGACTCACTGTAGCACATACAGAAATACAGAAAGCTGTAGATAGGCTGTATACATCATTTGAATTCATATTCTTGTTCTGATCCCATCTCTCTGCAATCTGTTATGCCATGCCAGTCAAAAAGAGAACAACTTTTGCTTGAACTTGACAAGATTGCTGTGGATCTTTCTGTTGCTCAAATCAAGAACACATTAGAATCTGATGAAGACTTGCCATTAGCCTTGGAGATTGAGAGTCCAATAGTACTTACCCCCCCAAGCCCCCTATCGCTATGCCCATCCAATTCTGATGAGGTGCCCGAATCTGACTCATCCCTTGTTGAAAGGGACATGCACTTTGAATGCCTCCTCAGTGCCATTGAGGTGCTTCATGATGAAGCCTGTACTGCGAGGGTGCTGTTCCAGCCAGCTGTACCTCTGATGCATGCCCCTCAAATACAACTGTTGCCTGCATTTGCTGACCACCAGCCAGATTTGTTTCGCAAAAAGTTGCATGTCAATCCAGACATGTTTGACTTCATTTTGGATCATACTAGCAGCCATCTGATCTTTCAAAACAACTCACCTAACTGTCAGTTGCCAGTTGCATTGCAACTGGCAATTTTCTTGAACTGTGCGGGACACTATGGCAATGTGATCTCGCCAGAGGACATGAGGCAGTGGGCTGGGGTCAGCATTGGCTCAGTTATCAATTGCACTAATCGTGTTATGATCGCGCTGCTCGATCTGCATGATGACTTTATATTCTTCCTGGGTGCTGATGATAGTGAGCTGGCCAGAGTGAGGGAATTCATTGAAGTGCAAATGTGTGCAGCATGGCAGAATGGCATCTTTGTGGCCAATGGCTCAGCCATGAAGCTGATGACAAAACCAAGTCTGTACAGGGAGACATTCTATGACAGGAAATGCAACTATTTGCTAAACTGTCAGGTCAGTGGACAACAGATTGATCCAATGGGTGACTTACCAGTAGCTGCAGCTCGTCGTGATGCCTCACAACCTCCAAATCATCGACTATGGGCTTGGACATCCGGGCAGCGTTCATGATGCATATGCTTTTCAGGCTACATGGCTTGCACATGAACATGAGGAAATTCTCCCAGTGGAACACTGGGTGTGGGCAGATAGTGCATATCCATTGGAGCTGTGGTGTTTGTCACCTTTCAAGAGACTGAGGGGGGGAAGCCTGTCATGACCACAGAGCATTTACAACCACTATTCATCCAAAGTATGTCATTTGTGCTTGACAAAGAGCAAGGTTTATTGACCATGCACTTACCTCAAGGTTTGCATCTGGGTAGAGCATGCATTTGCAGCTCTAAAGGGTAGGTTCCAGTCATTGCGAGAGCTCTGCTTGCAGATCCAGAGCAAGCATGACTTGTATGTTGCAATTTACTGGGTGGAGTGTTGTTTGATCTTGCACAACATGATCATGCATTTTGAGGGAGGAAATGGGGATGAAGGGTCAATGATGGGCTGGGCTCTGCATGAAGGTCTGGAGTTCGAGAGGCAGCACGAGAACATCATTGTGAGTGAGGTTGAAGGCTCACCTGGACAACACTGCTGCACAGCGTTAATGCAGGATCTACTCACAGTTCAGTCACACTGAAAAACCTCATGTAGTAGATTACAGACACAAAAATTTCATATGGTGTTACAGGTACAACAAACGAGTGGTACATGAGACTGTCGACATGGCAAGAAATTTTGTATGTAGGAGAACCTACAAAGCTTCATGATCAGACACACCAGTGCTGCTGCTTGCACTACCACTGCACTTCTTTGCCTCTAATTTGGCCAACATTATTTGCAGGCGAAGCACTTCAGCCTGCTTCTTGAACAGTTGTGTTTGTGCAGTTGTAAGCTTGATGTCGAGTTGTTTGGACTCCTGTTGGCACCTGTGAATTAGCTCGGCTTCGTGTTGCTGGTGAATGGCCTCCTCCCAATGAAAAACAAGTTCCTTTGAATGGATAGTGTACTCATACTTGCTGGAATTGCTGGATGTTCATTCCCCTTTGAGCAATTCAGCCTCGTGCCTGAGATTATCTAGATGTGCTTGTATGTCAGTCTTGGCATGTCCTACTGCTGGTTTGTGACCCCTCATAAGACTTGTTTCTGAAGATTGGGAGTACAGAGATGTGAAGTGGTGTCGAGGGTGGGATGTAGAAGATGAAGTGCTACTGGAGGTGGGTGCAGGAGTTCCCCAACAATATGATGTCTCTGTGAATTTAGACATGTCACGAGAATCCCAAGACTTGGTGTGGCACTTTGTCTGAGGGGTGGATCTGATTTGCATACCAGATGAAACAGTCTCTTGCTAAAGTGTAGCTGTGAGATGGGCGGTTGATTTTCTGGCAGATAGTACACACCCATGTTTGAACACCTGCAGGATAACCTGTGTCATTCCCAGTGCTTTCATCCATCTCAACGTCATCACCAAAAGTCCCCCCAATATCATCGCCCCTCCTATAAGTCCCCCCGATATCATTGTCCCTCCTATAGGACATCCCCCCAAAGTCATCATCCCTCCTGTAGGATGTCCCCCCAGCATCATCTTGAAAGTCATAGTCCCCTGCATGCTCACCCTCCTGCCCATCATCCTCCCCTGTCCCACCATAGTCATAGTCACCCCAAGGAGTGCTGCCAACACCCTGATCACTGGTAGCAGAACTTTCCTGCGGCACTGCTGGATCACTGCTGTTTGTTGTGAAAAGGTCATCACTGGGGCATGTTGCACCCCCTCGTACAAGTGAAAGCATATCTTCAGAGCAATTCATTCGTTGATCAGATGTAAATGGCTGGGCATTGAAGGAAGGATTTCCCCTCCAAATTGAGTCAAGATCTTCGAAGCAGGGGAACATGCTAATGATTGTTTCTGCAAGGACTTTAAGTATTCATCAATCACCATGCTTGAGAACACTTACCATGAAGGTTACTTGTCCCAGGTGCAACACCTGCACCCATCTGATTGAGGCTCTTTACATGTTCGTGGTACTTGTCTTTCAAACTTAGCAGGGTCAGTATCACCATAGAGTTGGTAGAACTACTGATCACTTACCTTATGAGATGATTCATGATGGACAATTGGAATTTTTCCAAGTTGACAGCCCACTGGCCCCCATAGACAGGATCACCTGTGAAGATGTGACTTGCAATAGTGAGTCGTACCTCCTTTTTGTTGTGGCCAGATGGCTTGTCACCAGGGACAGCTGGTGGGGCACTTGAGGGTCCTCCAGTGTTCTTATCGTGGAAGAGGATATGACGATCAGCTGCATGGTTGAGTAGCATCCCATTGAATTGGTGGAAGCCTAACGAGAGCATTTTTGCCTGATGCTGGACTGTTCCCCCTCCCCCCCTGCATAGCTGCCTGGTTAGACCCCCTGGTAGCCATACCTCTGGAAGATCCTTCACTGGGGTTTGCTGCTGCATCTGCAATCCCCCTTGAGCCCCTACCCCTATTCCCCCTTGACCTAGTGGCTCGCCAAGGTGAGATTCTTAAAGCTGGACCATAGGGCATTGTGCTTCCCAAGGCCTTGGGCGAGCCTCTGATCAATAGCCTTCTTGCAAGGCATGCAGACCATCTTAGAGATGGTGAATGATGGACAGACATGTTTCAAGGTCCACAGAGGCCTGGCAGCCATGCTGGACTCACAGCAGGCATGCCAAATGTAAACCTTAAAATTTCTGTGCAGACCATAGCTGCACCATAGCCCATTGCTTAAGCACTCTGAGTGCCATTATTGTCAGTATTCACCATCTTCCACACAGGATTATGGGAGATTATCTGTTTATTTTCATACTGCTATTCCATTGTCAGTACTTGTCCACACAAGATTATCTGTTTATGTTTATGCTGCTGTTCCACTGTCACTATCAGGAAAAAATTACTTACCTATGTAGTGCTATGTAGCCTGTGTAGCATCAGTAGCACTGTAGTTAAGTCCCTTATGTGTAGTCACTGTAGCTAAAGGGCTGGGTTATGTAGCACTTCATAGCACTAGTAGTGGTTCTGGACATGCAGCTTCACTCTGTAGCAGGTGAGATTTGTACTTTGCTGTGGTCACCAATGTTGTGCTTGGAGTGGCAGTTCTGCCCTTGTGCTTGTGGGGTGCCAGTGTCATGTTGCTGTAATCCCAAGTCTAGAGAATGTACCAATGTTTGTATGCCATCACCTGACTTTGGTATATCTTTGCGAAAGTACACAAACATGGAGCCACTGTATGTTACATGGGATTGTAAGCTTTGAAGGACATCCATACCAATCAGAAGATAAAGGGGTGCCATATGCAGTAGGGAGTTGAGACAGGAATCAACAACACATAATAGATGTCCATCCACAACATGTAAGAAGTCTGACTCACATTGATGAAAACTGACTAGCCAGGTTGTGAGGTAACACATCTCCTAGTGTCAATGGGTCAGTTCCTGCACTTGAGTGCATCTTCAAGGGGGTGTACCTCTGAGCCACACTCAGGTTGGCACTTCACCCAGGCTTTCCAGTCCAACCCCCAACACATCCAATGCCATTTCCTTCACATTTGTGCCATTTAAACATGGGATGACATTGACACTGATATATGGCATCAACATGTGCCTTAATTGCATGATGTTCAGAATGCCTGTCAATGGTGATGCAAATCAAGGCCTGCCAATCAATGCCACTAGACCTGTCTGCTGGTCTGGAGAGGGACTTTTCCAGTCAAGCTCTCACCCATGCTGTGTCCTCTGTAGATATATTTAACTATCAGTGGTCCCACCTTTCCTTTCCAAAGCAGGTAGAAACCAGAGATGGTACTAGCTCCATATCATAAAATGAGACGAGGCCAGAGAGATCAAGTCAGACTTGTGTCTCTCCTGGATATTGGTGTGAGTCGACATGTGGATCAATGGCAAAAACACCAAAAGCCCAACACAAAGACAAATGCTGAGTTGGTGGTTTTCCTACACAGGCTTTGGCTCAAGGGATCTGTTTAAAATAAATGGGGGAGGGGTTCTGTGCACCTAGAGGGGGCTAGGGCAGAGGGTATGGGTGCTCCTGATGAAGGGGGAGCAAGGGAAGATAGAAAAAAGCGAAGAGAATAGGCTGCTCTGAGCCTAGAAGCAACGTAGAATGATGAAGAGGACAGTAAATAGGCCCTTAATGGAGCCTCAGATACTGCAGGAATAGAGATGATGATGAGGGGCTTAAAAGCGATGATGAATGAGGCTAATGATGATGATGATGAGTGAGCAGGTGAGTCTTTACACAGGGGACTGCTTCCTATGCAGGGGACTTGGTAGCTGCTTGATTGCTGTTGATGTATTGGTACTTTATATACAAAAGAGTAGCATAGCCTGTGGTAAACAGAGAGCAATACTTTGTCATGGGTTCATAAGCAATTGGTAAAGGGATTGGTGAAGGATTGGTAAGGCATAGTAAGGCTTGGTAAGAATGAGTAAGGACAGTAAGTGATTGGTAAACAAAATCAGTAAGCATGATGAAGATTATCACTAATCAATTTGAAAATAGAATGAGTCATCAAGGAATGGATGAATAACGCAAAAAGGGGAATGAGTAAGCACACTGGTCACTGCTGATTAAGGGATATGACTGCAAATGAGTCATAGTGACTCCTAGATCTGAGATCTAGATGGATTAAGGCAACTTGCTGTGCATCCAAATGAAGGATGGTGGGGATTTCTGCCAGGGGCCAATTTTGGGGGTCTCCAGGGTAGTCAGGGCATAGGATTTTGCAACTTTCCCCCCTTCCTCCTCTCTGTAAAGCAACCTGCATCAATTGCAGCTAGTGTTCTGGAGGGTTTGAGGAGGAGGAAGGGCCATCTTCTCCCATAAGAGCAGGGAGAAGTGTCTCAAATTCATCATGGATGTGATCAGATAGACTGGATGACAGTAATTGGTATTGAACCTGTCACAATTTTGGAAGAACGAAGGATGAGATTGAGAGGTAGACATTGCAGGGCACAGGGACAAAGGATCCATATGCTTCTTCGACTGGAGAAACTGAAACAACCACATATGATTTTTCAAGCCTGATAACAGACCTGAGATGACCAAAGAAAGTCCTCCTTGATGTCAGACTGACAAGGAGAACTCACTGTCCCAAAGTGATAGGATGGGAGGTCATGGATAAGGGAGGGATGAACCAGGAGGCTTCAGGGCAAATGCTGGTGGGGATTCCTGGCAAGTACTCATAGTTATTCTCCCTGGCAAAGGGGACAAGCGAAGAGATTGTTGAAGAGGTGGCCATTACAATAAAAAGTGGCAAAATGGGTGTTTGTTGGCAGAAATGATGCAGAAAATTGTGGAGGGTGAGGATCATCACCAAATTTGGTAGGCAGGATGGCATGGTCGAGAGCTTTCTGTGAGTGTGCGAATGATGTTGATATCCTTAGAAATGACTGAGATATTCAAAAAATCGGAATGCCATAAACTGGTGCTCAAAAACTTTTATTTGGCACTTGAGTGGTTTCTTCCCTAATGTTAAGGGTGGTTCTTGTGCAACAGATGACTGCTAGACACTCCAGTCATTCTGTGCATTAGGGCTAGGCTTCTCAGTTCTTCATCATTCAGCATTGGGTCCATGCTCACATTGCCAAACACCTTTGGTGTGTGACATCAGTCATGCTGCAATCCAGCATACATAACCTCAAAGGTAGGAGAGAATCCAGAACTTGTGTTGCAGGGCATGACAGGGTCCATGATGTTTGAGAATGACATGACACAAATGCCAGATGTGAAGTTACAAAGCATGACTTTACTGAGATTAGATGTTAGAGACATGACATGTGGTGGGAATCCATGCAACTGACAAGCTCATTTCCATCCTGTAATGTACATCAATTGGTGAAATTGAGTCGGACTATACATGAGAAGTTACTTACTTCACAGATCCGTCAATGTTAAATTCTCTTCCCCAGTCATACAATGCCATGATCCTACTCCATTCATTGAATGAGTGGTGGGGTCTCACATCTCCCCAAATGATGATGTCCTGGGAATCTAGTGTCCCAGATGAAAGCTTCACTGCACTGGTTCCATCGAAATACACAATGTTGAGGGGGCATGTTTTCACAAGGGTGAGGTGCCAGCACCTGCCATCTTTAACAACACTTCTGCAGAACATAACTGAGTGCTCTGGGTCAAATGCTGCCCAGCCAAACCCAGAAGGAAGTTCCCAGTGCCACATTCCATGGTATAAAGGTGTTCAACAAGAGTGACAATGAGAATTGACACTGCATTCAAAAAGACCCTCAGCTGAGTCACTCTTGCTATGGTCCATTGACTTCTGTGCTTGGCTGAAGAGAATGTTTAGACTGCAGAAAAGTTCTGGAGGAGCAGTACTGCATGGAGGGACAACAGAGCTCACCTGGTTCATTCCCCAGAAGTCCACAGAAGCTGTTGCATAACATCCTACATTCCTGGTTTCAAGGCGCAGTCCTTGGTGTGGCTTCATCAATCACTGAACTTATGTGAAACATTTGTGAAAGGCTGTCTGCATTCATCTTTTAGTCTGGTCAGACCTGGCAAAAACTGAACCACAAAAGGAAAGTTTTTCAGTTGTCCAACAGTTCCCATGGCAAATATGGTGCTGGAGAAACCTTACCAAGCAAGGTAATACAAATTGCCATTTTGTACAGTATCACCTTCCACTTCACAAGTCAGCATGTACACAGTACACATGTGGTATTGCTTACAGCACAGAAAAGGTATACTAAATCCACCAGTACAAGTACTGCAACCACAGTGTCAGGGTCGAGGGACAGCAGGATCTTTCTTTTTTTGTTGGAGTCATTAGTGAGGGGAGGTGAAGGGGGAATGAGAACTCGAAGTAAGACAATGTCAGCAGTGTAAGAATCATATGCCATGGTGCCTGCCTTGGATGTGATGGGCCAGTGGTGTTAGGCCGCGACGAAAGTCCGTGCCAGACAACGAGACTTGAGTCGTGGTCTATAGGAAAACCCTCAAGACGAGAGTTAGAGAGAGAGACCTGGCCAGCGATAGTACTTTGAGCTGGACTTGGCGAACCCTTACTCGAGTCGGTCGACCAGAGTAGAATCACAGAGAGTGAAAGAAGGAGGTTCGTTGCAAGGTAGCTAAAAGCTGGGGATCACAACGATCCGCCAGCCTCTATATACTCCTACGATACATGAGGGCGGGCTAGCGAAGACAATACCTGGGAAGGCAAATGACTCGGTCAAGAGTCATCCGCACAGGTATCCGCAGGTCCGCAGTACATGGCAGTACCGTAGCGACGAGACCGACCTGTAGCAGAAACCCGAAGGGCGCTGCCAAGACGAGGCCGACTCACAACGAGTCATAAGTAAGAATAGAACCAAGGACGTGACCCGAGCCGGAGGCTGCGGAAAGCGACGTCCATGGCAACGGAAACAAGGTCGTGCCAGAAAGGAAAAGGGGGCACGACCAATACATAACAGAGTAAGCGTACCGTGGATAGGGGAAAGGCAGAGTCGCGTCGAGGTCACGTGACAGACGCGACACGTCTCACACGTGACTAGGGGCAGTGCCACCTCGCGCGCTATGATACAGATACAAGGGTAAGGAAACGAGAAGAGAAAGGAAACATGCCACTACTAGATAGAACAAGCACTTGGAATAGACGGAGTCGCCAACGAATGGTGAGAACCAAACGGGCCACTCGGTTAGGCGGTTGGGGCGTAACATCACCCCCCCCTCAGGCTCGTCGAACACCTGATCGACCAGGGTTGACAGACGGCCCGGGAGTCGGGGAGCGGCGGCGGGAGGAGCGAAGCGGACGGGCGGACGGGCGGCGCGATCCCTCGTTCTCATCCTCGGTGGGTAGGTTGGAGGCGGTCCACCTTGAGCCACGGCCGTTACGACAGGACCAATGTCCGAGGTGACGGCAGTCGTAGCAGGTGTACTGATAGAGGGGATGATGGAGGGGAACGGGGGCGCGGCCGGCGAGGTAGAGGCGGAGCATCGGGTCGACGACGACGGGATGGAAGGTAGCGGGCGGAAGGATCGTAGTGGTGTTGATTGCATTATAGAGTGCGAAATCGGCTTTGTTCCAGGCGGCTGCGTCTAGGAAAGACCTCCAATGAAAAGCGGAGGCGGCAGATGGAACTGTCTCAGAGAGAAACTTAGCCGTTTCGCCGAAAGAAGCTTCTCGCTTCTTGCTATATCCGTCGTCGGCACTAAACTCTATCGGCTCCGACGTCCAGGGGTCCGGTTCGGCTTCCTCAACCTTAACGGTTACGTCAAGATGCTTCTCACCCACAGTCGATCCTGCTGTTGCTGGAGTATTCTGGCCAGAACCAGCTCGCTCTTTGGCCTCGGCGACATGGCGGTCGACCTCTCGGTTACGAAAGGACCTGCACTCGTCAGCGGTAACGATGGAGGCCAACTCCAAAACAAGCTTATACTGGACAGCAGAGATGTTGATCGTGAGGTCGGCAAGGAGCCGGTCGATAGACTCGGCGATAGATTCGGTGGGGCATATGCGGGTTTTGCTGAGGAGTTCCGGGACCCGGTCCAGAGCTATGTCTGTTCCTCGGTAGACCTCAGACAACACCCGAATGCGGTCGTTCTGTTCTTCTGTTTTCCCGTCGAATGGGTACCCTCCGTCGTAGATAGCAAGCGTCCAAACGTAGTTGAAGTAGTCTGGCGACGCGGGTACCAGGTCCCCACGGGGATAGGGGAAGAGTCGGTCTGGGTCGCAGGGAGGGACGACCCGGATCTGGGGGACCTCGGGAGTAGTACTGGGGGATGGGACATCCAGTTCACGTCCATAGGTGGAGCGGGTTGAAGCTGCTGAGACACCACCGGGGCGGGAACCGTCGGAGAACAGAACGGATTGGTGAAGAGGGGAGCCCCGCTGGGTTTCCTTTCCCTTGCCAAGTCGTCCGCGCGTAACTGGGACGCGTCGGATGGAGAACGACTGACCGGGGAAGGACCTCGGCGGGGGAACTTCGTCAAAGGAGTCGAGGGAGGAAAGGTCGACCTGGGACGATAGACTGGAGAGTTGAGGTGACGGGGAGGGGTCGTCGGACGATGAGTCGAATAACGCGTAGGGGCGTGTGTTGAGCGGGGCATCGTAACCGTCACATCGCTGGAAGTCGGGTACATCGTCGCACATAATGAGGGGAAGGCGGGTTAGGTGAGTGGCAGGCGGCGGGAAAGTTTGTATTGGTCGAGTAGCTCAGTTGCGTGGTCTTTTAACGAGCTCTCGGGTTCCCAAGAATTGTCCGCGTGCGTAAAGCCTTTCCATTTGACGAGGTACGTGCGATGCGCCTGACGACCGCGACCTGTGTTTTTATGATTTAAAATCGACTCAACTTCCCATTCGACTTCGTCATCCACTACTTCGGGAGGCGGCGGAGGATCGGGGATTCCATATTCAGCCGTCTCATGATAGGGGAGCAACCGACCAGTGTGGAACACTGGGTGCACATGCCACGTATCAGGGAGGCGCAGTCGAACAGCCACGGGAGAGATGACTCGTTCTACTTCAAACGGTCCGAAACATCGGGGAGTGACTTTAGGGGACTGCCCCTGAACACGGAGGTTACCCGAATCGAGCCAAACTCGATCGCCTTCTTTGAACGGGGTATAGCTTCCCTTTGATCGGCGTTTCATAACTTCCTGCGCAGCCTTATGAGCGAGTATAGCGTTGTCACGGCAGCTGGCGAGTCGTTCCAGGCGTTCGTCGACGCTGGGCGCTGATGTGAGCCGAACCTCGGGATAGGGGGAGGGGTCGTAGCCGTAGAGGAGGCTGTACGGCGTTTGCTGATGGACGGAATGGATACGGCTGTTATGCGCGAACTCAGCATCCGGTAGTTTGGATGACCAACTGTTAGGGTGTTCGGCGCAATAGCAACGGAGGTAAGTTTCCAATTCCTGGTTGACACGTTCGCTCTCTCCATTGGTCTGAGGGTGGTAGGCGGTGGACAGCTTCGACTGGACTCCGAGGGACTTGTAAAGTTCGCGGGTAAAGGCGGAGGCGAACTGGGGTCCTCGGTCGGAGATGACTGCCTCGGGAAGACCGAAACGAGAGTAGACGTGTTTGTGGAAGAGGCGAGCGATACCGAGCGAGTCGACGTCCTTCCGACACGGGATGAACATGGCCGCCTTTGTTAGGCCTTGGTCGACGACCGTGAGCACGGTATCGAACGTGTTGGATACGGGGAGGTCGGTAATCAGATCCATAGAGATCTGTTGGAACGGGAAGGGGTTCTTCGGTACATCATTCGGAACGACCGGCGGAGTGACGGGGTGGGTGATGACCTTAGCGGACTGGCAGATAGCACAACCCTTGACATAGTCACGGATGTACTTCCACATGCCGGGCCACCACACGTCCTTGACCATTTTGCGGGTCATCGCCTTGATTCCGGGATGTCCGGCGGACGGATGATCGTGGTAGGATAGGAGGCACTCTTTACGAGCACCGGGAGGAATGTAGACGCGGTTTTTACGACGTTTAGTTCCGTCGGAATGGGAGGTGATTTCGGGGTTGTCGCCTGAGAGTGTCGAGTCCTTTGGCATTTCGCTCTTGGCGCGCTCGTACACTTCAGCGGACAGGGCGTAGATACCACGCTTTCGCTCTTTGGGTTTGTCCTCAGTGGGCGGCGAAGCGTGATTTGCCGAAATCGGGGCCGTTTTCGGGAGAGAAACGGTCGGAACGGTGGGTTTCACCCCCCCCTCAAGCCACGCGCTCGGTGGGAGCAAAGTGGCGACTACGGGTTCAGGGGGAAAGTGGTCACTGCGTCGAGATAATGCGTCAGGGGCCATCATAAGACGACCCGGAGTGTAAGAAAACTTGAGGGGGAACCCCTGTACATACGAAAACCAACGGGTTTGCCGTTGTGAGAACTTCTGAGGTTCTTTGTAGTACTCGAGATTCTTGTGGTCGGTGAAGACGATGGTGGGTGCGACGGGGGAGATGAGGTAGTGTCGGAAAGCCTTGATGGCGCGTATGACTGCGAGGAACTCGAGGTCGTACACCGGATAGTTCTTCTCGGCGCCTTTGAGACTTTCGGACAAGTAGGAGCACGGATGCCACTCGTCGTCTTCGCCTTTCTGAGCTAGTACCGCGCCTGTCGCTGACTGCGAAGCGTCGGTGAACAAGGCGAACGGTTTCGCGGGGTCGGGGATGTTTAGGACCGGGGATGATCCGAGAGAAGTCTTAAGCTTGTCGAAGGCCTTCTGTTGATCCGGTCCCCAGGACCACGAGACGTCCTTCTTCGAAAGATGATGAAGCGGGGCGGATATGGCGGAGTAACCGGCTATGAACTTCCGGTAGAAGTTAGTGAACCCTAGAAATGATCGGAGTTGCGTCAGATTTTCGGGTTCCTTCCATTCTTGGACGGCGTCAGTTTTAACGGCGTGAGTTTTGATCCGTCCATCGCCAATGACGTATCCTAAGAACTCCACTTCTTCGGCTTCGAAGACGCACTTCGATATCTTAAGTCGAAGCTTCTCTCGTCGACACACGTCGAGAAACTCTCGTACGCGGCGTCGAAGTTCTTCGCGGGTTTTGGCGTGGACTACGACGTCGTCCATGTATCCGACCTGCTGGCGCTTCATCAGCTGCGTACGGAACGTTACGTCCATGTAGCGCTGGAACGTGGGCGGGGAATTCTTCTGTCCGAAGAACATAACGAGTGGTTCGAATAGCCCAAGGGGTGTGACGAAGGCTCCTTTCCATATATCGGAGTCCTTGACGCGGATATTGGTGAAGCCCCATCGGATATCGAACTTCGCGTAGTAGCGAGACTCGCATAGTTCGTCCATGAGTTGTTGAACATTGGGAAGGGGGTAGGAGTCGTCGACAGTGTGCTCATTTAGATGTCGATAGTCTTGTATGAGTCGACGCTTTCCATCCTTCTTTCCAACGAAGAATACAGGGGCGGCCTGATCAGATTTGGACTCCCGGATCTTTCCACATTTTAGATTTTCATCGACGAATTCGCGAAGCGAATTCATCTCGTCTTGGGACATCGGGTAGATGTGTCCCTTTTGTCGGGGAAAGTCCAGTTTCGTCCTGATCTCATGATCGAGACCTGGTCGATGAGGGGGTAACGGTATATCCTTCTCGGAAAATACCTCTTCGAACTCCCGATAGATCTCGGGGAGTCGAACTTCCTCTTTACCGGCGGAAGCCTTTACCTCGAGGTCGGTAGAGATGGTCGTCTTCCTTACTGCACCCTCCGAACGGGGTGCTCTGGGGATAGACTCCTCATCTTTCCATCCTCGGATCTTACGGGTCTTCCAGTCGATGTCGGGTTGGAATTTCTTGAGCCACGGCATGCCCAAAAGAATTGATTCGCGTCGAAGCGGTAAGACGTAGGCTTTGATGCGCATTACTCGATCTTGAACCTTGGCATGCAGCGTAACTTTCTTCTTGATTTGAAAACCTTCTCCACCATTATAAGCGGTAACCCCGAGAGGGTACTCGATCGGGTAGGTTTTGAGTTTATACTTCTCGACGACGCGCGGATCAATCGAATTAATCTCGGCGCCGGAGTCGATAGTTGTCGGAATGGCCACGTTTTCTCTGTCAACCAAATAAAGAGAGCCGGTTGGGGAATCGGCACACATATCATCTTCATTTGCGATACTAGTACAAGATCTTAGTGACAGAATCTTAGCGTTAGGGCGTACCACAGTGGCGGTGGTTTGCCCGATTAAAAATCCTTCAAGGTCTTCTCCGAAACCTCAAACACCTTCCCTTCGGACTGTTCTCCGGATTGTTTGTGGAGGATTTCTTCGGCTACCTTGGGGTCGAGTTCGTAAGTACCGCGTTCGGTACGTTTGATATTGAATTTGGGAACGTGTGGCTTTTCCTGACATTCTCGCTTGAAGTGACCCTCCTTGCCACAGTTGTAGCAAGTGACGGTGCGGACATTGGATCGGCGACGAGGGGATCGTCGAGCCCGATCTACGTCCATAGCGTTGGGGTCGCGTGAAGAGTTGGGTCGTGGAAAAGTGAACGGATTTGGACGGTGGTGAGCGTTAGGACCTTTGTTGTAGATGTCCTTCGAGATCTGCGAAGTGTAAACTTCTCCGGCAGCCTTCACCCAGTCTCCGACGTTGGTAGGCGGGTGTTGGCGGTCCAGGACGCGATCTCGGATACTCTGCGACAATCCTTGAGCGAACAGGACACTACCTTCGATAGAAGTCGGTAGAAGTCCCGCTTGATTAAAAAGTCCCAGGAACTCGGCGGTATAATCTTCGAGAGGGCGGCTGCCCTGAGTGAGACCTTTAAGTTTGATGACCGCTTGGGCTTTTTGATCACCGGCTTCGAAAGTCGCGTATAAGGTTTCCTTGAAGCTGTTCCACGTGTCCGGGTAAACGTCTTCCCAGCCATCGACGTATTTGGCGATATAGTTTGATGCGAAGGCTCCGGCTACTCCAGTAGTCATATAGGATAGCGCCAAGCCAATCTTGACATGATCGCTCGTGTAGACGTGAGCGTTCAAAGCTAGATAGGCGGCGACTTGATTGAGCCAGGGGCGAAGTTCGCCTTGCTTGCCAGAAAACGTCGAGGGTTTGTTGACGTTAAATTCTCGGCCTCCATTGATGTCACTACGGCGCGTGTCGCGATCCTCTGGATGGTAGAATCGGTGCCAGTAGTCTGCCTGCTCACGTGTGAGCCGCTGTTGGAGTCCGGGGTTCGAGTGAGATGCAGGAGCGCTCGGCTGCTCGGACTGCACAGGATTGGGATTAATTTGGGCGGCAGGAACTGCGCTACTTTGACCTTCTTCGACTGACGCCATAGTGGAGAACCCAGAAGCGAAATATTCGACTTCTTTGTCGTAAGAGGGTTCGGGGATGTCGACGTCCTGATTGCCAAGGGCAGATCCTAATTCAGAAGGTAAATCCGGTTCTTGATCGGTATCTGAAACTTCTCCCTCGGTAGGGTTCCTTGTTTGCAGAAATGCGGGGTTGGATAAGGGAGTCGGAACGTAATACGGGGGTAGAGCGGATCGAGATCCGGTTTGTTGTTCCGACGCGTAACGTCGTTTGCGGGTAGAACTGAAAGGACTAGGGGGTAGAGGCGGCGGTGGCCGATCTGCACGCTCCTTTCCTTGTCGCGGGGGAACTGGTGGTGTTCCGCGTGGGGACGACGTCTTGTCAAACTAGTGGGGCGTCTAGACCTCGGGCCTAGCCAGGGACTTGCAAAGACAGAGTATGGCGGGGTAAGATCTCGACATAGGGAGGACAATACTCGGACTAGGTACCAGATGGCTGCCTAGTTGGATCCAAGTAGGGTGTCTGTTGACTCGACCTAGTAACGTGCCAGACAGCGATTACTGGTGGAAGAGTCGGTGGGTGCTTTGCTTTCGCTACACGTGCCAGACAGCGTGCGGGCGGAAGCTAGGCGGGAAGTGGTGGAAGGGGAGCTTTTAGCTTTTGTTAGGCCGCGACGAAAGTCCGTGCCAGACAACGAGACTTGAGTCGTGGTCTATAGGAAAACCCTCAAGACGAGAGTTAGAGAGAGAGACCTGGCCAGCGATAGTACTTTGAGCTGGACTTGGCGAACCCTTACTCGAGTCGGTCGACCAGAGTAGAATCACAGAGAGTGAAAGAAGGAGGTTCGTTGCAAGGTAGCTAAAAGCTGGGGATCACAACGATCCGCCAGCCTCTATATACTCCTACGATACATGAGGGCGGGCTAGCGAAGACAATACCTGGGAAGGCAAATGACTCGGTCAAGAGTCATCCGCACAGGTATCCGCAGGTCCGCAGTACATGGCAGTACCGTAGCGACGAGACCGACCTGTAGCAGAAACCCGAAGGGCGCTGCCAAGACGAGGCCGACTCACAACGAGTCATAAGTAAGAATAGAACCAAGGACGTGACCCGAGCCGGAGGCTGCGGAAAGCGACGTCCATGGCAACGGAAACAAGGTCGTGCCAGAAAGGAAAAGGGGGCACGACCAATACATAACAGAGTAAGCGTACCGTGGATAGGGGAAAGGCAGAGTCGCGTCGAGGTCACGTGACAGACGCGACACGTCTCACACGTGACTAGGGGCAGTGCCACCTCGCGCGCTATGATACAGATACAAGGGTAAGGAAACGAGAAGAGAAAGGAAACATGCCACTACTAGATAGAACAAGCACTTGGAATAGACGGAGTCGCCAACGAATGGTGAGAACCAAACGGGCCACTCGGTTAGGCGGTTGGGGCGTAACAAGTGGGAAATGTTAAATTGAAGCTCAACAATGGCATTCTTGAGTGATCATTGGTATGTGCTGGGGGGGATGAGATGCTCATTGACATTGTAAGCATGAAGAGGTTTGATTCTGTGCATGGTCTCCAACAGGTAAAGTTCTTCATGGGTTTCCTCACACCTGAGACTCCAGTTTTGGGGAAGGAAATCCATGCTCTCGGTTTGGGAATTTAATATGTGGTATGACACTCCTTGGACAGATGTCTCATTGGTCATGCCACATCATGGAGTTAGGCAAGTGTGGAATGACTTCGCATTGCAGAAACATGCAGTGCAATGTAAAGCTAGCATCAAAAATTGGTCTGCAGAAGACACTGTCAAGGGCCACATCAGCAAACCAGACATTTCCCCCCCAGCTTTCCAGTGCTCCCAGGACTTTTGAAAAATGATTCCAGACCTCCCAGACCCTCCCAGACCTGCCCAGACCCTCCAACCCTCCAGGTGCACAGCCACAGTGAGAACAAAAGTTGTAGCCCATGATCACAGGACCATGGGAATATGATTACCTCAGCAATATCTCCTTTTTGGATATTTGCAAAGTTCAGTTGGAGTCACAGTTTGTCAAAAACAAAAAGTGGCTGTACAGTGATGATGTCATAACAAAAGTTGTAGGGCTGGATCACAGGATCATGGGAATATGCTTATCTCATTGATATGCCCAAAAATGGGTGAGAAAAATGCAAAATACCGAAAAAATTGGACATCTCAAAAATTAAATTTCAAAGATGTCATAATAGAAGTTGTAGTGCCTGACTAGAGGACCCCAGAGGTATGCCTATCCCATCCATACCTGCAAAAATGGTTGAGATACAGGCAAAATACAATTAGTGTAGTGTAGTGTACATTTTATTACCAAAAGTGTAGTGTTGTGGCGCATTTTTGATTACCTAATGAGTGTAGTAAACTCTGCTTCTTTGACTACCAAATAAGTGTAGTATTGATTAGTAATTGATTAGCAAAGTGTAGTGTAGACTATTGATTAGCACAAGTGTAGTAAAGTCCGCTTTTTTGACTACCAAGTAAGTGTTGTGTTTGATTAGTAAAGTGTAGTGTAGATTTGTATTACCAAAAATGTAGTAAAGTCCACATTTTTGACTACCAAATAAGTGTAGTGGTTGATTAGTAATTGACTAGCAAAGTGTAGGGTAGACTATTGATTAGCAAAAGTAGTAAACTCCGCACTTTTGACTACCTAATAAGTGTAGTGCTTTGATTAGTAAAGTGTAGTGTAGATTTGTATTACCAAAAGTGTAGTAAACTCCGCTTTTTTGACTACCAAATAAGTGTTGTGTTTGATTAGTAAAGTGTAGTGTAGACTATTGATTAGCAAAAGTGTAGTAAAGTCCGCATTTTTGACTACCAAATAAGTGTAGTGTCTTGTAGTGTTTGATTAGCAAAGTGTAGTGTACATTTGGATTACCAAAAGTGTAGTGTTTTGTAGTGTTTGATTAGCAAAGTGTAGTGTAGATATTTGTATTACCAAAAGTGTAGTGTTGTGGCGCATTTTTGACTACCAAATAAGTGTAGTGTTTTGTAGTGTTTGATTAGCAAAGTGTTGTGTAGACTATTGATCAGCAAATGTGTAGTAAAGTCCGCTCTTTTGACTACCAAGTAAGTGTAGTGTTTTGTAGTGTTTGATTAGGAAAGTGTTGTGTAGACTTTTGATTAGCAAAGTGTAGTGTACATTTGTATTACCAAAAGTGTAGTGTTGTGGCACATTTTTGATTACAAAGTAAGTGTAGTGTTGTGTAGTTTTTGATTAGCAAAGTGTTGTGTAGATGTGTATTACCAAAAGTGTAGTGTTTTTGTAATGTTTGATTAGCAATGTGTAGTGTGCATTTGTACTACCAAAAGTGTAGTGTTGTGCCGCTTTTTTGACTACCAAATATTTGTAGTGGGACTAGGCATTGTAGTGTAGTGTTGATTAGCAAAAAAGCGTAGTCATGATTACCTTTGTTGTGTAGTTGGCACAGCCACTAATAGCTCGAAATTTTGCAAAGTCACGAAAATACCCCAAAATGCGATATAGTGGACACCAAAACTCACACCTTTTGTGCAAGCAGCCAAAGCCAACCAAACAAAGCCCAATTCCTACCATGGGGGGGGGGTATGCTATTAGTCCACTACTACCAACTATTTCATTAGCGAGAAAGTGTAGTAGTGGGTAGTAGTATTAGCAAAAAAGCGTAGTAGTATTAGGAAAAAGCGTAGTAGGTAGTAGTATTAGCAAAAAAGCGTAGTGGTATTAGGAAAAAGTGTAGTATGTACTAGTGGTATTAGGAAAAAGTGTAGTAGGTAGTAGTATTAGGAGAAAGGGTAGTAGATAGTAGTATTAGGAAAGTGTAGCAGGTAGTGTTATTAGCAAAAAATGGTAGTGGGATTAGCAAAAAAGCGTAGTAGTTGTATTAGCAAAAAACGGTAGTGGGATTAGCACAAAAGCATAGTAGTGGTATTAGCAAAAAATGGTAGTGGGACTAGCAAAAAAGCGTAGTAGTGGTATTAGCAAAAAATGGTAGTGGCATTAGCAAAAAAGCATAGTAAAAGTATGGACAGAGGTGATGGGCTGGGATTCTGGGAACTCTGGAACCCTGTCTGGCCAGTCCTGGCCAGAGGGGGACCTTTCTGGGTGAGCTGGGAGTCTGGCCAGCTCTGGCCAGTTCTGGCCAGTTCTGGCCAGGTGATGTCTAGTTTGCTGATGCAATGACTATACTTATCCTTGCTGCAGGACTCTGCTGTCTGAGACCCCAAAGAGGCAGTGGGGCCTCTCTGACCTTGATCCACCAACTCCAAGTGAAGGCCAAGACTATGAAGAGCATGAGGCAAGATCGCAGAGCACAAGTCCAATAGCCGGGGTAAGTGATTTATTACTAGCTTTTGTTGTTATCGTGCAAGTTCACCTTGTTCACTAGGATCAGACAGCAGTCATCGTCGATAACAAATATAGCAATGTGGAAACAGCTTATATGTTTGACACCCAGTGTGTCAATACACCTATGCCTGCAGCGATCAACTTGAAGCGGAAGCGGGACGATTTGGCAGGAGATGATAGCAAGCACACCTCTGAGGTCGGCACTGCAATCGATGAAGAAAACAAGGAGGGAGTGGGGATAGCTCGAGTGCACCGAGTGATGAGCAAGGTCAGTCATTTATCATGTTATCTCGCACTGTTGCACTGACTCGTATATAGACATTTGTCTGTGCCATTGAGGTGGATGAGCCTCATGGGCCTCCCAAGGAAATTGGGCTCAAGCATTATTCCATACACCATCAGGTTCAGAAGTCGAGGTCGTCCATTACACCATCAGTAGCATCTGACTCTGTGCCCACCAGTGATTTCCCTGAGTCAGAAACTATGCAGACCAGTAGCTCTGGCTCTCGATTTACCAACAGTAATCTCCCTCCGCTTTTTTTTGAAGGGGAGGAAGTGGGTGAAGATTTTTTTGCCAACCCTTCTCCTGTGGGTCAGAGACCAACCAAATATCTGGTCTGTTCCTGAGGATAACATTGTCCATGCATTGAGGGAAATCATCAAAGTCATGTACCCAACTTTCATGGCTCTGGATGACATTTGCCCAAATACCCCCATCTTTAGCATCATATGTCATTTTATTCTCTGCGATACTGTTCTCATGTATTCCATAGGCCAGTCAATGCCTTTCCAGATGGTGCCACTCCTTGGGCTCCACAGCTATTGCTCTCTTAGATTGTTACTTTGCCAGTGACCTGAATACAGATGTCAAGCAGACATGCGAAACCCTCCTATGCAAACATGCCTTTGCATATGAAGATTTAGATTCCTCTAATCCAGATAAGGCCTTTCATGGGGCATTCATACTCCAGCTCCTTGCTAACACACACCTTTGTAGTTGTGCTGGAAGTGTTGACGTCCCAGCACTTCACCTTTCCCCAAAACAATACAGGGTGAGGGGTGCGATTGCATTATGTGTCACTGCAGTAAGTCATCATTATTACACTAACACCAGCTTCTAATACTACATATGCATGATATGCAGCTTGAGCATGCCATCAAACTTACGAAGTCCAAGTCCGTTTCCGTTGAGGCGACAGATAAAAGCCAGGGGAGCATGAATTTACTGAAGGGTAACCACAAGCACAAGTCAGGTAGAAGACCAGCGAACACGGAACACACTTTCTCAGAGCAAAACTGGGGCTCTGCAACATCGAGCTACTTCCAGTCCATCGCGAATCGTGAGTCTCATGTTCTTCAGGGCATTGTTAGAATGGCCTATGCCATTCTTCAAGATGATTCGGATGGAAACTCCAGTGTGGATGACCAGATCGAGGAATTGCTTGAGGGGGACATTGATGCATGCACATTAATGTGTAAGTCATTAGTCTCACTTATCCACTGTACTTAGTGTTGCTGCGGCTCGGCTAGACTAGGCTCTGCTTTAGGTAACTGCGGTTTTGCTGTGGCTCGGTGCTCAGCTCGACTTCGAGTATTGTTACATAACTCGGCTCGGCTCTGAAAGTCACTCTGGCCGGCTTCCGAGCCGAAAAAATCTAGATGCAGTTTAAGCCAACTAAAGCCAGTTCAAACCGGCTGAAGTCAGCTTATAATTTATTGTGTCTTATGCCCAGGTTTGCTGTGTAGTGCTACTAGTACATATGCTTGTGGACTCAGAAATTTCTGTAAACTGCAATGAAAATGTACACTAGTCATGCTGAAAACAGCCTGGATTATCAGGCACACACCCACACTAGAGATGACAAATGCACGACATGATATTTTAGATGCACTACAGACAACAGCTAACCTATTTCACTCATATGTACGTAGTACATATACGGCTACATGGTATACCAAATAACACAACCAATCAGTGTCGAGGGCGCAGACGTCGATGAGGAGTAGTAGGCGGCTGTTCATTTCTAGTGGGCGGTGTTATGGTTAGTCAGTTGACGTGACTGAACTAAGCCACATGTAATTCACGCTCACCTTCGCCCACATGCCTTCGTGGGACTATCAGCATTGAGGTGCCTCACGCAGATGGTCGTTGGCATGGTGGCTGCAGCCATGATACTCTTGCACGTGTCCTCGGGTGGTGGCAGCTGCAAGGTCGGTGCTGTCAGTTAACGCAAAGGTCAGGTCATGTAAGATAGAAACAAACTGGCTGCACGATACAATCTTCGAGCAACTTTTTAAGATAGTCGTAATCAGGTCTTGCCCCATAAGCAAGTGAATGTGAATATTTGATGAATGTCACGAACTCGACAGGGAGTCCGTCACACAGTGTTTCGACCGTGGTGTCGCGTTTAAGATTGCAAATAACATTGGACGAAAGGGAAGTGTTCACATCGCTGAACCAGGGAAGGGACCCTCGTAACAGATATACTAAAGTGTAAGTGAGTGACTCGATGTCATCACGACAGCCAGATTGATACCTGCAGTGATGGCTGATAGAAGAAAATGCTGGGGTACCGACGAAGGGACATCCCTCTTGGTATGGGATGTGGATTCGAGTGGCAGGGTCGCAATACTGCAGTGCCACACTGAAGTCTATAAGGAACACAGTAGTGGCATGTCGTGAATCACTTTGGTGGAGGAGGACATTCTGTGGTTTGATATCGCAATGAATGTAATGGCGCAAGTGGATATACTCTAGTCTGGAAACCTACCACGTAGCATGATTAAGTTGTAACTACGGAGACAACAATTTCACTCACTAGTTGACAACTGATCGACAGAACACTGTTCAGGCTGAGCAGGCCACCTTGTGAAGCCACGATATCGCATAATGGTGTTGCTATGCTATCCAGTACCAGAGCCTGATATGATGATTCTCTTCCAAACCATATTGGCTGAGGGATTCCGAAGCCACCTTGAAGGTTCGTTAGGGCCACGAATTCTCGCTCAAGTGGGGACTCAGAAAGATGCCCAGTAAAGGATTCCAGTTTGACGGCAACCTCCTCGTCACTGATGATGTTCTGTGCAAGACATACAATGGCTGTGAGATTTTGAGAGTCAACATATGATGAATGATAGTTGCATGTACAATACGCACCGTGTGAACCAACACCTAGGATACTCTTCAAGCTAAACCTTCCATCCACACGGTGAATACTCGTTACAAGGGGAGATGTGCAAGGCATTATTGAAGAGATGCTGGCCAACCGTCAGGAATTCTGCTATTATCACCCTGCTTGTCAACGCGTGAATCATGGGAACGTTTATCCCTGTCCTACCAGCATCTCCCGGAAAGACCCGATGGCATCATGATGACAACCCAAAGTCCTACCAGAAGCCAGCATCCTCCCCCAGACCAACAGCAACAAGACACAGGGGGAAGAACAGCTTCACTTTTTCCAGCTTCCCCTTCAGCCATCTCGTTTCTGGACAGATTCTTACCAGTTGGTATGCTTGAAGATATGGAATACCTGCTGATATCATTGCACAAACAGATCATGCCATGCTCTGGGCCCTCGTCTGCACTCTGAAACCCTCAATATGTCTGGTATCACTGACCCCTACAAGCTTTACAGACACATACATCCCTCCGAAGTTGGGATGTGTGTTGGTAGCTGTATGGGAGGTACAAAGTCGTTAGTGGGGATGTTCAGGGAACTGCTGTGAGGAGAAGAAAGTAGTAAGTACAAAGCAATATTCTTCAAGAGACGTAAGTTCTCATTGATATCGAGGTAGATGGTTTATCTGAGCCGTCTTAACTTCATCAACACCACCGCCAGATGGATCAGTCTCATGTCTTCCAGCAGGCCAGTCAAGATCCCTGTTAGTGTCTGGTGAGTATAAGATGATTATATGTCACATGCCAAATATTTAGTGCCAAGCAGTGCCACTACCTTACAATCTGTCGAGGTCACTTGTGATATCATCATTTTCAACAAGGCTAAAACGATGATTGCGGGTGGTTTCGATGATATCAGTGAAGAAGGTTCTTCCGAATTCGCTAACATGAAAGCTACTAGCAATGTGGAAACTGAGTTTGCTATGGGATGTGAATGTACTGAGATGTCGAGACCCGCTACCACCACCCATACAGGGGTAAGTTGCTCTATACATGCAAAATTTTGTGTTGCTGATGCTGATGGTTACGTGTATAGTTCTCGGGCTCCCATCCCATTGCCTCACGACTTTGCACTCATCATATCTCCCTCAGTTTTCATCTAGACCTCTCGTTTTTCTGGGCTGTCATACTGCTCGATCCGCGCTTTCAAATGGTGTGCCTCTTGTCGTGGTTGATGCAGCTGTTGTAGAGAAAATTGGGATTTTTGCGGATGCTGGCTGTGTAGGACAGTCTGGTCAATATCTTGGGACTAGGTGCATGTATTTTATTCATTCCTTCTCCACGATGGCCCTCCAGATAGCCCACCGTCTCCTGCGGTTTCGTGTCGATTGTCCTCACAGTTATCACTCAACAGCCTCCCCTTCTCCTTCCCCCTCAGCTGACCCATGGCATTGCATACACCGTATCTCCTTCAGTTCCACGTTGTACCTCTCGATTTCCAGGATTCATGTACTACCCAACGAAGGCTTTCAAATGGTGTATATCACACCATTCCTGCTGCAGCTATTATGGAGAAAGTTGGGATTTTGCAGATGTGGGTTGTGTAGAATAGTTTTGCAGTCACGATGTTTGACATCCCTCTATCTTGTGAGTACATATAGTGGCATCATGCAGCATGTACTTCACAACCACAGAGCAGTTGGTTTCTTGCTGGATATTCTGCGGACATGGCACCCAGGGTTGTCGAGGAATTACAAGACCGAAGACACCTCGAACTTCCAGAAGGAGCCATAGGCCCGTACACCTGGTTGATCACTGAGCAGGTTCAATATTTCGATATTACATGCAGTGCTACAGCTGCTGTGTAGGTGGTGTGGTTGGCTAATAATAACGATTGCCGTGACGCTACGTGCACTACCATATACTACAATGCTATATGGTGGGGATTGTGCTATGCAGAGCCTAAAGCTATGAGGCTGTGGCACTACCCACAGTTATGTAGGTAAAAAAAAGCACTACTATGAAGTCCAGTAAACGAGAGGCAAGCTACGGAGCTACATGGACTACCTGAGCTATGTAGGACTACGGAGACCGTGTAGGCGAGGTGTAAGTTTGCAGTCAAATACTGTCTAGCTACGACAGAAAATATCATCATTCTTAGTGACCTTAACACGACAACATCGCAAAAATATCAGGGACTAGCACAGCAAAGCACTGATGGCATGCCAGATATGTAGGTCACCACTTCAGTTACTGGTCGACCCGAGCAGCTGACACTGACAGTCTCCCATAGTCTGCAGCTCTGCCACTGGTCCTTCAGTCACAGTGTCAGCACTTGCCGCTCGGTAGCCATTGCGTTCTGTACAGACTATATTATCGGCACCTATGTCGATCGTGACTTACAGTGGCAGCCTGCGCTATAGCACACGTCTCAGTGCTGCCCGTAGCCACCTGGCTCCCAGGCCCAGGTCTAAGTCCAAATCACCCCCATGTACACCAATTGCCCATGCTTCTCGGCTCAAGATTCCCACATGCAAGGCCCCACCGATTCAGCAACCAAGACTGCAGCATTCTTTGTCATCGTTCAACAATCGGCCCATCGATGGTGCCATGATCACGCCAGATACTCGCAGCTCTTCCCAGTCCTCTCCAGATATCGATATGTCCAAACAATTTGCAGCGGTTCTCCAGAATGTCTTTAGATCCATCGATGTGAATCCTGACGATGTTGATTACGGTGAGTTAGCACTGCTTATAGCGTATATTGTATGCTGACTATCGATCAAGGGATATGCAGGAGAGGCTTCCAGTATATTTCTGGGGCCAATCATGTGAAGCAGATGGAGGTACGTTCAGTGTAAAGCATTGCGTATACTAGCATTGTAATCAACATCCACAGGTATTTACTGGGGTAGGACTGAATGAATTTGAGGTAATCTCAGCCATCGCCAAAGACAGGTCATTTGCATTTTTAAAGCCGAGGTAAGGCCTTTTTTCCCCCAGTATGTGAGGTGCTTATGGATGAATCTAGGTTGACATACGACACTTGTGGCAAGGTTTTGATAGTTAAAATGCCAAGCGCCCTGCATGAAGCCCCACTCGACGAACTCAAGACAGTTCTGGAGAGGAAGCTTGACTACCTTCCTTCTCACCCTGGTTGAAGCGTGGTCCACGCCAACGCGCATATGAATTGCTCGATTAGATTCGATAACAGTGAGTTTGTTCCTGACATGCTCTTGTCCTTGAGGGACATTAGTGAATGAACAAACAAGCCTTCTATGTTCCTCCTCATTGGTGAATGTGCTTTCTCTCAAAACAAGGCCGTCCTTCATGATAAGCTGAAGAAAATAACCGCAGAACTCCCCGATCTGGTCGCGGTCATGATGATAGTCATTCAGGAGGACGCTCCATTTAACTCGCCCCAGCAAAAATCCGCCGCATGGGAGTTTTTCAAAAGTCATGGTACACTACTCTCCCAGAAGGAGTTTCTCGCTCTATGCACCGATCTCAGTGAACTGATTTGTCTCAGTAAATCAATTACCGTTGGAGGTCACACCTGGTGCCACCTGGCCACTGTGGAGTATTTTATATGGGTGAGGGAGGTCGGGGGTAATCCGATCAATATCAACAACAGCGGCGCAGACAGTAGCACGAGAGGGGTAAGTCAATATCCCCTTCAGATACTTAAGTACTAATGTTTTCAGACGCTTTTCCCTGAAATCAGGATGGGGGAGGTAGATGCGATGTTTGATAAAGCCATCTCCACATCCAAAGACAGCATCGTCCTGTTCTTTGAATGGCTTGGAGAATCCTTTGAGACTGGTGAGATTGATGAGGCCATAGGCCGGCTTAAGATCTCTTGGACCGATTGCCGGGGTCATCTCACAGGTGGCATGAAGGACACGGTGTATGACAGATACCAATGTTGGCTGCAGAAATATGTTTTGCCGAGACACAAACGGAAGCCGAGCATTGTCCTTCCGGACATCCCTGCATCATCTAGGCCTCATTTAGATGCGAGGGGAGGGAATTCGACCCAAACCACGAGGATGAACACCTGCGCGGCAGCCCTGGCCTCCCTGACCGTCGCTCCCAGTTGTTCCTCCAGCTCTCCCAGCCCCTCTAGTTCTGAGGTACTTTCTTCCTCAGACGATGCTATATACGGCGCCGGGGATGTCTAGTTACCTAGTAGGTCATTGGCAAATCTGTCATTGGATAGTACGTAGTAGTGTATTGTGTCGTTCCTGCTCTGCATGTCAAATACATCTTGCCTGGTCTCGCTTCAACTCTACGTAAGATCATGGGCCGTTTTCATACAGGATGTGCCGAAAAAACCTGGCAGATATTGTATGTGAATTATCTTGTTTATGTAATGACAAATGACTACACAATGGACAATTACATGTCAAGTCAAATTGGAGGTGAGCCAGAATTCAGACCAACGACCCAGCTACCACCAACCTGCTCTTGTTAGGGCTCTGGATATGCCTCCTTGGGCTCACCACCGTCGTAATGTTCCACCTGACACGAATGGGTCTTCTACTCAAGAAACAATTCTTCCACAAAATACTGCTGCAGATCCCATAGCCAGGACGCAGAGACAACGACGACCACCCCCTCGGTATCGCAATGGCGACAGGGAATATATTGACTTTGGTGGGATTGACCTTGAAGATGACCCCTCCAAAGAGGAACCTCCCCCCGAACGACACATTCCCTCTCAACATACTCAGTTCCCAGCTGTGCCCTCCCGTAACTTCCTGGCTACGGTGCCCATGCCCAGTTCTGGTGCCCAGACTGCCCCAGGTCCTTTGCAGACTGGCATAGGTCTCGCAGTCGCCGAGGGTGTCGTTCCCGCTCACCCACTAGCATCCAGGACTGCATCTAATGCCAGGGTTCACCACTTACCTGGGGCAAAACCATTGCCCACATCTGTCGATGTTCACCATTTTTTTGAGAAGATCAAGGACGTATCAACTACCTGTTGCCAGTGCAAGTAAGTTGCTTCGAGTTTCGACTATTGATCATATTCAACTAAGCTTTCTACAGAGTGCAAGCTGAGGCGCTGTGGGCAACTCTTCTTGTGAGAGTGCAAAGGGGAAAAAGGGGGAAAGCTGTAGGGTAGACCTAGGCTCATCCCAAGGGGTCATGAGTCGGAAGGAGACTGAGGGGAGGTAACTAGTGGGTCTGGGGGATTTTCCCTGAGGTCGGGGAAGTGTAGACAGCGAAGAACTCGAAATTCCGCCCCAAAATGGGCGAAGAGGGATTTTTCTAGTCGATAAGGCGGTGTTGGGAAGCTAGGAACTCAGTCAGCGGCGAAAGTAGACTCTTGTAGACTGTAGTAAAAATCAGTAGATGTGAAGGGGACGACTCAGAGGGCTGGCGGAATTTTTAAGATGCAAGGAGACTCGAAATCATCGGTAGAACTCAATGGGTAACTCTGGGGACTCGAAGTGGGCTCAGAAAACTCGAAGAAAACTCTGAAAGCGACTCTGGGGACTCAGGATGACTCTTAGACACACAGATTGTGACACCAGAAAAGTGGGTATATTTTTCCTAAGTACAGCGGTGTTTTGTAGTGTACAGGTGGCTGTCACTAAGGTACATTTCGGCGAATTTCGGAAACATCATATGTCAAGAAAACTTGAAAGAAAAGCGCCGAAATAAGGCACTACAGAATGTAGGTACAAAAGGAAGGGGGAGAGAAAGCAAGAAAAGCCAAAAGGAAAGAGAAGCAGTGAAGAAGAGCATGCCTACGGTCTATGGATCACTGACCGACTCTGCAGGAGCAAGAGAAGCAGTCTGGGGCAGTGTGGCAGTGCTACTGGTGGCGGTGGGCATTGGAGACTCGAGTGGAGCTTATAGAGGCCGAGTTACTGACGTCACAGCCTTCGGTGGAGGCTGCTGACAACCGGTAGACACATGATACTTGTCTGGAGACCGAAAGCCGACATAGTGTGGGGCGGATAGGGGCTAGAGCTCGAAGGGAATGGTGGACAGGGGTCAGCAGCGATGTTGGTAGCGGTGATAGGGGCATATGACCTAATCGGGATGTGGCAGTAATTCTAGCCGAAAGAAGCACTCGATTAGCTGAGTTAGCCGAGAGTGGAGCGGTGGCGAAGTTTCCTGAGGGACAGTAGACCTGCAGGAACTGGCTGGGGTGGTGAAACGATGGTGGTACATTGTAAACTCAGCCTTAGGGAGTATAGACTCCCTACAGCGCACAATGAATCATGGCGTTCATATTGCTACAGTCCGTCTACGTCCAACACTTTGTTATGTGTCCACATTGTCAACTGGCACTTGGAGGAGTATCTCGTTCTGGCTGAGGAGCATAAGTGGTCTATTCAAATCGATATCATCTGAAATGTGTTCACTGTGGGTTACACTTTCAGGACTCTGAAAGTAGCCCTTACTCAAAGTGGCTTTGACATCCATAAACTTCCCCCTGCTCCTGCTCCTGAACCTGGCAATGCTTCCCCAGGCGACTTCCTTATGCCAGCCCAGCACTTAAGGCGGGGATGTGACGGTATTCCGGAGTTCACCGTTGCTGCCATGCACGAACAAATCATACGGTTTATTGTCACAGATGATCAGGTAAGTCATGCTATCTGTACTGCACTTGTTCGGTGATGATTTCCGTAATTCCAACAGTCCATCAATGTCATAGAATGTCCCGAATTCCAACACCTCATTTTACTTCTCTGCCAAGATCTCCAGGAGACAGACATCCCGTGTCGCACTAATCTCTGTGAGCTTATTCTGGAGGCTTGGAGAGATTATTTTAGAATTTTGAAACGAGACCTTGTGGTAAGCAAGTGCTTCATTGACGCTCTCACCGTCCAGCTGACACCCATCCAGAAAGCACTTGGGCGAATCTCTTTTACCACTGATATATGGTCTGCTGAGAACCTTCACCCATATCTTGCCACAACCGCACATTGGATCACAAACAACAATGGGCCTCTCAAAATGAGAGCATCCCTTATTGCGTTTCAATACTTCCCTTCTGCACACACTGGCGATGCACTTGCAAAGCTTACCTTGGAGATCTTGGACCGAGCAGAGGTCACATCCAAGGTGTGTATTGTTTAATCAAGCTGCTGAGCAGGACCTAACGATGCCATAACTCCCAGGTGGGCCATTTCACGATGGACAATGCCACCAATAACACAGCATGGATGAAGAAGCTCTCAGACACCCTCTGGCAAGAGCGCAAGATTAAATTTGATCCAATTGAGCATCAAATTCCACGTTTCCCCCACATCTTGAATATATGTGTTAACCATATCCTCCGCGCTTACATGAATGCTGACTTCGCAGATGTTCCTTCGACATGGACCAATGCCCTTGGGGAGGTCATGCGTAAGGAAGATTACGTCGAAGCCGTCGCATGGGATCCCGTATCGATATGTTGGAACATCGTTCGTGTTATTCGTGCATCTGGTCAACAGCGGAAGGCCTTTCATGATACGATTGTCATCGGCAATGTGAATCAGTGGTTCACTGAGGATCCTACTGAAGTTCCTACCATGGAATTGTTACGCGATGTCAAGACTCGGTGGGATTCTGCTTATTTCATGATCAATCGCATGCATGCTCTTCATCTAGTAAGTACCTGGACCTATCGTATTCGCTCTCTACTAATCCCTACCATAGGCCATCGATCGTTTTCTCTCGCTGCCCCATGGCTCTAATGATGAGCTTAGTGGCCTCCGCTTGACTGCATTGGAGTGGGAAGTTCTTCAAGATCTTGAGGTTGTCTTAGAGGTAATGCATTGCACTTAGTAGTCCTAATTCATATGCAAGTCAACTTGTTGGTGACTAGATTCCTCATGAGGCACAACAGTGCATGTCTAGTGAGAGCAGGCCCATCCTCAGCAAAGCAGTCCCAGCATTCAAAACAGTCATACTGCAGTGGCGAGCATTGGCGAAACACGCTCCTCATTGTGGGGCAATCATCAATGCCGGGCTTGACCGGGCCGAGCAGTATTACCAGCGAATGGGACATATGACAGCCTACTGCATTGCGATGTGTACGTGTATCTTATTTTTCGTCTTAATGATGAGTCTTAGATCAAGCTTCACAGTTGTTGACCCAACCATCTGCCTTACTTGGGTAGACCGCCACTGGGGTCCAAAGGCAAGTGACGTTCGAGACTTAGTCCTACACACTGTAAGTTACTGTCGATCTCCCTAATGTCGATATACTGAGCTTGATGAACTCGCAGATGACCGAATACCGTTCTCACTTGCCAGTGCACCAAGTTGGCACTCAGCCCGTGGAACCTGCCCAAGCTACTCATCCTCGACCATTCCGGACGTTGGCCACTCGTTATGGCCTCCCATCGATGGAACTAAACCAAGCTCCGCAAGCACCATCTTCTGTAGAGCAAGAATTTAATGCATATGTCTCCACTCCTCTGAGTCCCAACGGGACTGATCCACTGGCTTTCTGGGAGGTGAGTAAACTGTGATTTGAAAGTCTAACTCACATTGCTTGCATCACAGGCTTCAAAATCTTTATACCCCGTTGTCTTCACTATCGCACTTGATTATCTTCCAATTCAAGCGTCCTCGGTCCCCTGTGAATGTGTTTTTTCCTCTAGCAGTGAGACTGACACGAAGAAGCGCAACCGCATCACACCTGCTTTGATGGAGGCCCTCCAAATGCTGAAATTCGGTCTCAAGAAGGAACGCCTGGACTTCACAAGAGGTTGGATCACTCCCGAGAGGGACATGGCGGGAGGCGATGACAGAACTGACTTACTTGTGTGGCTTTTTGCATCTGGTGGAGGAAAGAGTCTAGATGATATTCTCGGGATGGTTGCACGGGAGGAGGGTGATGACGTTGCAGATGGCACGCCGACGCTATTCGCTTGATACATCATATATCCATTGCAATGATTTATGCTTGTATGCTCTGGATATGTGCTTTATCTATCCCCAGATTCCGGTGTTGACATTATCCCTATGGCGCTGAGGTTGAACCTGCATCGGATGGGGTGGGTCATGAATGAGCATCGTAAAATGCAACACACTGCGCAAGTTCGCAATGTATGATATGTTCATTTACTAGGAAGTATACTACGGCGGTTTGGGTAAAATAACAGAAGTTGCATCCTGACTTCCAGTAGTTCTTCCAAGTTGTAATCATATCACGAATGCCAGTGAGATCGTAATTCATGAATGTGGGACTTAATACAAATATTCATGCCATTTCAACACACCAATGCCCACAACGTTGTCCCCCACCTTTCAGACGGCAAGTCGAGCTGTCTACACCTGCCACTGCTATGAAGTACTAAAACTCTTTACAGATTCCCAGCAGACATGAACTTAATGGGAAATCAAACACCATGATTTCGGTTTTCGACTCTTTCGTGGCAGGCTCACCTCAGAGCGCCTTTAGCATTGCTGTGTCCATGCTTATCCTGGTGTTCCCCATTGCATCAAACATACCAACACAGCAGAACCAAATGTTTGATTGGCTCCACAAGCGAATGACGGAGCTCTGTGACGCATTGATCAATAATGCTAATGCCAACAGGGACACGGGTGAAAATGCTTCCATGATCAATTTGCTGTGTACGCTACCCCAATCAGTCATGTGCTCGTATCCCCCTTACTAATGCGTCAATCAGTGAGGGCAGAAGAAGATTCTGGCCAACGTATCAGTCGAGAGGAGGTTGTATCACAGGCAAGATTATTATGGTTTGTTCTGGCGATGTCAACTCACTCAGGCTGCTCTTCAACAGCTGCGCATGTTGCTTATCGTGTCCTATGAGACCACAGCAAGTATGCATCGCAACAGTTGTTCTACCTTACCCTGTTATAGTGAGATCATCACTTTTGGTGGCTATGACATGGGGGTTACTCGAACATGCATGGCACCCAAATGTCCAAAATAAACTTCATGAAGAACTTTTGTCTTTTGGAGGAGAACCCTCATACCATCAACTCACCAATGATTTCCCTCATCTCGATGTGGTAGTGCAGGAAGTTCTTCACCTTCACCTGTCTGTCCCAGAGTTGACCTGTGAAGTATGTAGATACATGGAAATTCTCTCACTGAATTGACATCAGCTCTTTCCTTCTTGTATACAGGCAGCTGAAAACAACATCATTCCACTGTTAGATTCTGTGCAGACCAAGTCCGGTGGAGTTGTCAAATGTGGGACAATACTCTCTGTACCTATTTCCTGCATAAACCATTCTGATGCAATTTGGGGTCTGGACACTAAGGTGTTTAAACCTGAACAATGGCTGGAACCAAATGGCATAACCAAGAAAGCTCAGGAGGTGAAGGGGTACCTAATGCAGGAATGAGTCTCAGGACAAATGGAAGTCACTATATTCTGTACCTAATGCAGGAATGAGTCTACAGTAGGTCAGTATGATGTAGGTAATGAATGGAATGTAAGTATGCTCACCTCAGGATGAATGGAAGTCACTGAGGTGAAAGGAACGAGCGTGGAAAATTTCTACAGCCATGATTATGTAATATGGAAAGTTCGGAAGGGTATAGAAAGAATCCGGGACATGTAATCTAAAGTAAAGTGTGGTTCCAAGGTAATCCGAAGGCGGGAATAGGTACCTGAAAGTCCATGCGTCCAACACTCCCCCTCACTTGGAACAGAGTCTGAGTGATCATGTGAAATGTTTGGCTTTGATACTCGGTAAAGCCTTGGTCAGGGTGTTGGCAACCATTTCTTTGGTAGGGCAATAAATAAGGTGGAAGGAGCCGTTTTCAACGGCAAAGCAAATGAAGTGGTATTGGATATCAATGTGCTTGGTGTGGGAATGGTAACTGCCATCTTTGGTGAGTGCGATGGCGGCTTGGTTGTCAGAATATAGCGGGATTGGATATTTGAGTGGGTGGAATATTTCTGAGATGAGCCGGCAGAGCCAGAGGCCTGGCAGCATGCATTGCCGCAACATATTCCGCTTCCACAGTGGACAGGGTGATAAGCTCCTGTTTGCAGGATGCCCAACTGATTGCTCTGCCATCTAATAGATATGCGTAGCCACTAATAGCATGGCGGTGTTCCTGCATAGCCCCATCTGCATCGGTATAGCCTTCGAGGCCCTTTTCAATCCTGCTGAATGTCAGTGCAAGGGATTTTGTGCCGACTAGGTACTTGTAGATCCATTTAACAGCTTCCCAGTGTGTCGGAGTTGGGGCATTGTTGAACTGTGCAACTGTTGAGACAGCGAATGTGATGTCAGGGCGAGTTCCGACTGCAAGATGCATTAGGGAGCCAACTGCTGCATGGTATGGGACATTTTTCATGCATGTGGCTTCCTTGGCAGGTTGTGGAACATTTGCTTGCATTAATTTCAGGCTAGGGTCCATCAGGATTGCAGATGGCTTGGCATCAGCGAGGTTGTATTTGGTGAGAATGGCATTAATGTACGATTCCTGGGACAGGGAGATCATTCAGAAGTCTCGGTTCCATGTCACCTTCATGCTGAGAAGCCAGCCAATGGGCCCGAGGTCGGTAATCTTGTACTGGGTGCTGATTTCTGCTTTGAAGGAGCGTATGAGGTCGGGGGAACTGCCCATGACAGTGCAGTCGTCAATGTGGCTAGCTAGGATAATGATATCCTTTCTGATGTGCCCATGAAAGACTCCCCAGTCAGCATGCGTGCGCTGAAGTCCTAAGTCTCCGAGGGTGGCACTTAACTCTTGGTACCACTTGAGTGCACCTTGCTTTGAGCCATATAGTGCGACATTGAGCTTGGCGACCGGTCAGGAAAGATTCCAAGGTGCCAGATAGCCTTCTGGGAGCTCCATGTAAATGTCTTTGCCATCTCCTAGTTTTCCATTTAGGAATGCCGAGTGGAAATTGAACATGTCAATATCCCAGTTGTTGTGGGAGGCAATAGCGAGTATGGTTCAGAGTGATGCGAGTCTTGTGACCGGGGCATATGTTTCGTCATAGTCGACTCCCTGGACTTGGGAATAGCCCTTTGTGACAAGGCAGGCTTTGTACTTCTCGACTTCTCCGGTTGCAGTTCGCTTGATCTTGAAGACCCATTTGCATCCGACGATATTAGCTCCTTTTGGGCACTCTACTACATCCCAGGTATGCACATCACTTAGGCTTTTTAGTTCTGTGGCTATGGCATCATGCCATTTGGGCCAGTCCGAGTGGGATTTAGCTTCACACACTGTAGATGGGTCAAGACCTTCGGCTTCAGAAGTTCCAGCTACCATTGCATAGACAAGGTCACTGTCATCACCATCCTCAGCTAATTCTTCTTCGAAGGCAAGAGTTGCATTGTCTCGGGAATTGGGACTGTTGGTGTGGCTATTGTTCTCTCAGAGTTGTTTCATGTAGTCGAGAGTGATCCGACCATCTCGTGTACCTTCACCTTCCCGGAGATGTCTCATGTAGTCAGATTTGAAGCGCTGGCGGTTAGATCGACAAGGTTGTGGTGGCGGTGTTTCGAAGTTGCTGCCGAGTGGGTCAAAACTTGATTCCATGGGTTGCTCGGCAACTGGTGGACTCAATTCCGAGGTTCCGGAAGACTGTGGCTGTGCTTCCGCTCGGTGCAGGATTCCACTGGTGTTTGTAGCCTCATTCTCCCCCTCGAGCAGTGCGCTGGAGGGTATCGTCACTTCCCGACACTCAAAGGTGACACTCTGCTCAATTCCAATGCTGCGGGTGTTGGGCCAGTAGATCCAATGGCCATCGCTTTCTGGGTCAAACCCTACCCAGTATCCATCACGAGCTCGCATATCGAGTTTGGAGCCAGTATTGTCATGGACTTTGACACGGCATCCCCAGACAGGGATTTTGGCAAGGTTCGGTGGCTTGTGGTACAGCATCTCATATGGAGTTTTCATTCCTAGGCGTCATGTGGAAGAGCGGTTCTTGAGCCAAGTGGCATGCATGATAGCCTCACCCCAAAGGTTCTTGGGTAGACCACTGGCATGAACAAGAGCTTGCACCCGCTCAATGAGTGTGCGGTTGAGCCGCTTGGCAACTCCATTGTGTTCCGGAGTGTCATGGACAGTTACCCATCATTCTGTACCTGCAGATTTTAAGTGCTTAGTGAATTCTGCACTCAGGTACTCCCCCCCATGGTCTGAGTGTAGGCGCTTGATCTTGGTGCTGAATTGCGTGGAAAGCCAAGCTTTGTAAGCCTTGTAAGATGCAAATGTCTCAGATTTTGTTTTCTGGAGGTAAAGGGTGGTATAGCAGGTATGGTCGTCTGTAAATGACACATAGTATTGGCTGTGGCCAGGGGTTTGGACTGGAGATGGTCCCCACAGGTTGGTATGGATTTTGTTGCCGAGGTGTTCCCATCTCGGAGGGTCTCTCTCTTTTCCGATGGGCTTGCAGGTCACCTTGGCATATTCGCAAGAGTCACATGCCCCCATAGTGGAGTGGGCTTCGTTTAGAGTGATTCTGGTGATGGTACCATCCTTCAGCATGAGCCGGATTGCCTCAGGTGCGATGTGGCCCAGCCATGCATGGATTTCGGCCATTGTCAGCGGCTTGGTAGCCTTAGCTAAGCCGGCATAGATCTGGTGGGGGTGCTTGAGACAGTATAGACCATTGGTCATCAGAATTTTGCCAAGTTTCTTCTTGCGGGAATCAAATATTTGACATTTCTTGTCTCGGAACAGTGCTGCATAGCCAGCAGCATCAAGCTTGCTGACAGAAACAAGTGTGATGCCCATTTTGGGTGCATAGAGAACATCCTTAAGGCAGATATTGCATTGGAATGTGCCATTCAGGATTGATATCATTAGATCTCCCTTTCCGATGGCATGGAAGGTGTGGCTGTCAGCTGCAGTAATTGGCTTTGGGATTATTGGCTTGTAGTCAAGGAACTTGTTCCGGTAGGATGACATGTGGTGGGATGCACCAGAGTCGAATAGTATAGTCTCCTCATTCAGGTGCAGAGATTCCCCAGCCAGTAGCACATGATCGAATGTTTCCATATAGGCATCCCCTTCATCCAGAAACACTTCCGGAAAGTGCAGCTCCTTCTTGGCACCTCGGGTTGATTCCAAAGGGTTCGGGATGTCATTTCCCACATCCGAGGGTGGTGCCGAGGGTTTCCGGGGTCCGTTCTTGGCTTCCGAGGGTGTTTCCGAAGGTTTCCATGAGCTGCTTTGTTAGGGGCCGTGCCCTAAAAGGTAGTTCATAATCACTCGCAGGCATGTGATACTCTGGTATCACATGCCTGCATGCCTAGTATATATACTTCGTAGTAGTTTTTTAAGGACATAATTTTGTCTTTAACTATCACACTGCGAATACCATATGGTACAGTTCATGGGTGTGAACTAAGGCAATACCACAACCTTACAATTTTTTGAACTCTCGTCAAAGTATTCGCAATGAGCCACACGGCTACTTGCGCGTATGCTCGTGCAGTAAAGTCGGGTCAGAGCAAGCCACCCGATGGAGGGGATTCCCCTCCAGATGATAATAGTCGTTGAAAACAGAAAGGACCTTCCGAGGTCCAAAAGGACAATAGAAGCTTGGAGGAAACTCAGCCACTGGCTGGAAGTGCCAACCAAGGAATGGATGCTAGGCAGCTCGGACCTGGAGCACCAGATGCGCATATGCCTGGAGGATTAAATACCTCAACAATGTTGGGAAGCAGCACCGAACGAGCTGCGAGAGAGGGAAGAGAGGTTTCCAGAGACTCAATGAGTCCCCTTACTCCTCAGCATACTGAGTTAGATAACTCATGGATATCTTCCGATCCTGTCTTAGTATGGAGGACTCAGAGTCCTCCAATTGAAATATATGAAGAAGGCGAAGCACCTTCGAAAAGGGAGACCAACGAGAGGGATGCCCCGATAGACCCTCGCATGGCCTTTGAAGCCATGAATGACTTTCTCGAAAGTCTGCAGCAACAGTGGCTGGAATACGGGTATGGCCCTGAAGGCTTTGATAATCACGGGGTGAACCCCGGTGTGCATCATGCAGAAGAGCTAGAAAGGTACAGACGGGCTCTCGCTGCCAAAAGTGCGAGTAGGATGACTACCCCAGATGTCAAACCTATGTTCAAGAGGGAAGATACAATCCCTCAGTTCTGGCTGGGAATGCCAGTGAGGAGGGAAAACCCTCCAGTCGAAAGAACTGACGCGCTTGGTCGAAGGGGTGGATTTGCCCCTAATATGCCAGATTGCCCTGCATACTTCTTGAGACGGGACTCAGATATAATCCAACAGATGTTTGGGAATGAGCGGGGGGCCACAGTACTCCACCAGATGGCACAAGACTGTACCATCGCAGCTAGAAATGCTGCTGCAGGAAACAGGGATAATACCCCTGGAGAAAATAATAGAATCGGAACGGCCGAAGAGAATATGGAGGTAGGCCTCCTGGGAGAGGTGAAGATGGAGGCGGTCCTCTTGAGCAAAACAATTATGGAGGAAACTTCCATGGTCAAGGTTTCCCAGGGGGTGGTCCCCCTGATGGTGGCCCTCCAGGAGGAGGACCACCAGGCAGTGAAGATCCTGAAGAGGAGGACGAAGATGGTCCTCGAGGATATGGGAGAACTCCCATAGTCAGGGGATGATGTTTCGTCCAGGGAAACCGACCGAACTATCTAAGGGGATTTACCCCAGGTAACACGAGGTATATGGACTTTATGCGGAACAGATATGCTCAGCGTATCTGGGAACAAGTCAGTCTACCAACAGGACAGGTTGGACCTGAGGTGAAGGTGATGAATCTGCCAAAGCCTGGAAAATACGGAGGCCAGGATGACCTGGATAAATTTGATGACTGGCTGGGCCAGATATTGAAGTACTTCCGTACATTTAAGGTCACTGGCCCTGATCGCGATGAAGATCACATTTTGTACACTGGATTGTACTTGGAGGGTCTAGCCTCCCAATGGTATGATCAAGAAGTCGATTCTCCGAATCGACAGGTACAACATTGGACTTTTGAAGAATTAATCTGTGGACTATTCAAGCGATTCGTCCACGAAGTGTCAGTGCAGAGTGCAGCCAACAAGTATGATCGAACTAGGTTCGAATATGACAAGGGAGCCCTTGCATATTATAATGACTTAAAGCATCGTGCACACCGAATGGTGCAACCTCCTGATGATTACTCGTTCAGGAGGAAGTTCTTGCGGGGATTACCGCACTCTATAATCAAATCTATATTTGAAGCTTGCGGTATCTCCACAGAACATTCAATGATCGAGGAAATCCTTGAAGAAGTGAGGTGCATGGAGACTGTGCAGAAAGCGGTGAACATGCATATGAGAACAAGCCACGCTGGCTCTGGAGGAAAGACCTCCCAGGGACAAAGTGGCTCACTCCCACATGGAAATAGGAGCACAGGAAGCTCCGTGAATAAAGATAACTTTAAGTATTTCCAGAAAGGAAATATGCTATATTGATGTAAGACGAATTTTTCATCAAAGGGCACTGAGGTTGGAAAGAAAGGTGGACAGTTCCACCATAAGGATGGTGACCATAGGTTCCATCACAAAGAATGAGATGACTCGCAGCAGAAGGGGAAGCAACCCCACAAATTTATGCCAGGCATAACTTGCTTCAATTGCTCAGAGGTGGGCCACATGGCCCCTGATTGTCCTCACCCTCGAAGGGACAAGAACAAAGTGGCAGTAAAGCTGCGGTTATATGCAGTAGAAGTCCAAGAAGAAGAGGGACAAGATACCCTCGCAAAAGAACAGTCGGAGGAACCCGACGAAGAAAAGATTGTGGGTGGCAATCATGAGCACAAAGAAACTAGCAATCACGAGGAAGGATCACAATATGATGAAGGAAGTCTCGTCGAGGTGTACGAGGTATACTCGGAGGTTGATGATGATGATGAACCCATCGCATATTTTGGGGCTATGCGTGAAGAGGATGGATCCACTACTTCCGAAGAAGTAGTGTCCTGCGCTATGATGCACGTAATATATGAGGACGAAGGTTCGTCAGAAGAAGAGTGCTGCTCCGAATCAGGGAGTGATGCCCTGGAAGTGAATGAAGAAAGTTCACACAAGGGTGAACCTTGAGAAGAAAAATGGGAATGGTCTGGGATATATGGTGCAGTGCACGAAGGAACATGCGATGAATGTTGACATAGAGTCGACCATGTAGCCAAGGGGCTACTTAGTGGAGACAAATCCCTGATGCAGGCACTCAAAATACCAGAAGATCATGCTAGGCGTGAATACCATAGAGGTATGGATGATGGAAACCGAATACAACTGTCGGACATGGGTGGTAGTATGACACATGTACGGGCTGCCTTACAGGCGATGGCTTCCCATCTCAAGATGTGCGAAGGGTATCATATGAATGCCCTTAGACAAATGATATTGGCACGAGAAAACGTGTGACGACTGCCAGGACATAATCAGGTCTTGCATGAATACCTAGACAGTGCTATATTCAACATATGCCATCAAGGCATGTCAGGAAGTAATGTCGGAATTTACCCCGACATGGTAGTAGTAAGTACCCTGTGGGGTAAAGTCTGGGTCAACCGAGATAATACAGTGGAGTACCAACCAGACATCACAGAAGGTACAGGAGATCCCCTGTGGAGTGCGTCTCTAAGAATAGAGGACGAAGATATGGACTTCCAAATGGAAGATCCCATAGAGACCGAGAGTGCAGTAGATGGTTCATCTACAACAGGCCAATGGACTTGGTCTTCCATCTACGGTGCTATTCATGAGGAAGTCTCATGCCGAGAATGCGCTCAGAGGATAGAGCATGTTTCTGAGTCAGCAATTGATGGAAATACTACATTGAACATAGCATTACATTATCCAGAGCAACTAGCTCGCAGGGAATACGACTGCGGCTGGGATGATTGTGACCGAGTGCAAATGGAAGGGCACGGTGAAAAGATGGATAGAAAAGAGTCTGGGGATGAGCAGTGATCTGAAAGGGGAGGTCTTCCAAAGGGGCTCCTATAGCCTGGAAGAGAGAGCTGTCTGAGGGGGGACGTCTGAGGCTGTCTGGGGCTGTCTGGACACTGAAGAAGGCAACTCGAAGCCTTCTCGAACTCGAACTCGAACTCCTAACACTCGGAACTTCGTTGTTATTTTTGTAAGTAGCTACAGTGAAGTGTAAGTGCGCGTGGGCTTATATAAGCTACCTCACGTGTCTAAACTCAAAACTATGTAAAGACTAAGGTAAATGAACAGAAATAAAAGTGAAAATAAAAACTATAAAATGAAAGAAATATCCTGGTAGGGAGTACTCACTCCCTACAACGGTATGAGTATAGACCGTACACGTTGTGCAATGCGAACCATGGCAGACCAAATATGGTCCATGGAAGCCGATAGACTTCAGGTGATTGCAGATATCTGAGGAATGCTGGGGGAACACAGTGGCATAACTCCAGAAATGCAAAGAGCACTTGGAATAATGGAGGCTCGCCTCCAATGAGTGTTTGAAGGAAACAATCATGTCGGGATATACCCCGATGATACGATAGTGGCAATGCCCCACAGGGACATGATTATCAGCAACGACGAAGAACAACATTGTTATAACCTACAGCTGGCAACAATGAATCTCGCTGCAAAGATCGAACCGATGACAAAGTCATTAACTCAATCGTTTCGGTATGCTATGCATAAGAATAATGTAGTGGGATCTCATCCCAAAATAAATCCAGAATTGCGAACATGCGCAACGTTACAAAGTATCATCAATGGGTGCACGGCATATATGATGATAGACACTGGAAGCATGGGAAACTTCATGAGCCCAGCATTCGCCAAGGTCATGAAGATGAGGGTATTTCCCCTCAAACAGCAGCTAATGCTGCAATTAGGCTGCATAGGCAGCCGGTCGAAAATCACTCATGGTGGAACATCCACAATACGGATTGGAAACTATGAAGTAGACATATACTTCGATGTAGTGAATATTGATCACTATGATTGTATAATAGGAATCCCCTTCCTAAGGCAAACTAAAGCGATTTTGAATTTCACAAGGAAAACAATAGAGATAGCAGGTGAGTGCGTGCCTCTTCTCACAGAGCCTGAGGCTCTAATGACGGGTACATCCCGTCATAATAATTGACTATTGCACCCTGCAAGGTCTTGGCCTCACGAGGGCTCCAAAGGGGGGAGGGGACCTGATGGATTAAAAAAGCCAGGTGGATCACAAAGCGAGGAGCACCTCGCAATAATAAAACCTAATAAGACACTGTTAAAAAATGAGGATATACCTCAGCTACGAAACTGATGGTTTGATCGGTATAAGCACAGACTTAGCGGGGTAATCCCGAAATTACCCCCACTATGGGAGGTAAATCACAGGATTCCCCTGGTTGATGAAAAGAAGCAGTATGTGTATCATCTGCCACGATGCGCTGATGCACTAAAACAACAGTTGTCAGACAAAATCCAACTATATACCAATGCAGAATGGTGGGTGCTGAAAAGCGTCCCACAAGCTGCCCTGATGCTATGCATCCCCAAGAAAAATGGAAAACTGCGGACAGTCATTGACTGCCGCAAAAGAAATGAAAATACAGTGAAGGATGTCACCCCCTTCCCAGATCAAGATCAAATATGAATGGACGTAGCTCGAGCGAAGTATCACTCTAAGATTGACTTGTCAAATGCATACAAACAAGTTCGTATAGAACCTGAAGACATCTGGAAGACGGCCTTCTCAACAATATATGGGACTTTCCTAAGTCAAGTTATGCAGCAGGGAGATTGTAACGCCCCTGCAATGTTTCAACATCTAATGACAGTGATCTTTAGAGATCACATAGGACGCTTTGTATATGTCTATCTCGATGACATATTCATCTACAGTGATACGATAGAGGACCACGAACGACACCTCAGAATAGTGTTTGAAGCACTAGAAAAGGCTGACTTCTACCTTGAGAAGGAGAAGTGCGACCTCTACGCAGAAAAGCTCAATTGCCTAGGGCATATCATAGACACCAGGGGCGTACATGCAGATAGAGACAAGATGTCTCGAATTAGGAGCTGGAGGACTCCTAAGAACCTTAATGAGGTCCAACGATTCATTGGACTAGTAGAATACCTGGCACAATTCATGCCAGAAATATCAGCATATACTACACCCCTGACTGGTATTCAGTGGAATGAACATCCGTTTCAGTGGAGAGAAATCCACGATAGGTGTTTCCAAATGATCAAGGATCTTGTGTGCAAGTATCCGATTTTGTGGCCTATCGACCCGTGAAAGGAACAGCCAATCTGGCTCATGTGTGACACGTCACTCTATGGAGTAGGCACGTTGTATGGGCAGGGGCCCAATTGGAAGACCTGTCAGCCAGCTGGGTTTATGTCGAAAAAGTTGAGTGACACTCAACAAAATTATTGAACATTTGAGTGAGAAACTCTCGCAATAATTGAAGCACTTCTGAAATGGGAGGATAAACTCCTCGGTTTCAAATTTACGATCGTTACCGATCATGAGGCATTGGGGTACCTCAAAACTCAACGAAAATTGTCGAGTCGACAAGTCTGCTGGTTGGACTATATGTCATGATTCAACACAAACATCATCTATGCAAAAGGCACTGAGAACCATGTAGCGGATTGCCTCTCTCATTACTATGAACAAGAAGGAGGAGATGTAGCCTCCAATGATGAAGTGGAATGGGCAGACACAGATATACATCTGGACCCAGAGGGAGATGATCTCCCTCAAGACAGGTGGCGAGAACTGAAGTTATCAGCGATGAGAGAGGGAAGTGTCCCTCGAAAGAGTAACCGTTTGAAAGAAAAGGTCAAAAAGAGGTATGAAGAGGCTAGAGAGATGGCCTCAGCCACAGAGCAGAGTAACAAGGAATCCCCTAGCGCAAGTGCACAGGAAGACCCTACGATACTCGAGTCTGCCAAGGCCAGTAGAGCCTCTACCATAATGCTCGGTGAAGCACCAGGCTTCTTAAGTGCTGTCCGTAAAGGGTATAAAAGCAATTCTGTACTCGCAAAAGTGATGGCGCAGCCGTCGCACTATCCCCAATTCAAAGAGGAAGGTGGCCTCCTCTACACGAAAAATCGTGGAGGAGAGAAGGTGTTGTGCCTTCCGCATGCAAAGTATGAAGGCGACAACACTATTGCCAAGGTAATCGACCAGGCACATAGGACACTGGGGCACTTTGGGCCCCAGAGAACAGCAGATTATATCCGCAGATGGTATTGGTGGCTGAAACTTGGCCGGGAAGTGGACAAGTTCTGTCAAACATGTCCAGTATGTCACATGACGAAAAATGATAATCAACGACTGAAGGGTCTACTGCACAGTTTACCTGTGCCACGAAGACCCTGGGGGTCGATAGTGATGGACTTTGTGGGACCTTTCCCACCAAGCGATGGGCACGACTACCTGTGGGTAGTTTTGTGCCGTCTAACGTCAATGGTACACCTAGTACCGGTGACTACGACGATACGAGCATCAGAGCTCGCAGGAATATTCATAAGAGAAGTCACCCAACTGCATGGACTGCCAGAGACAATAGTCTCAGATCGAGACGCAAAGTTCACATCGGCCTTCTGGTGTGAAATGCACAGAATGTTAGGAGCAAAGCTCCTGATGTCGATGGCTTTCCATCCACAGATGGACAGAGCGTCTGAACGAGTGATAAGGAATGTAGCGCAAATGCTACGAGCAATGGTCTGACCAGACCAAACAGATTGGACATCAAAGATGCCAATGGTTGAGTTTGCGATCAACTCGAGCATAAGTAGCTCGACAGGGTTCACACCCTTCGAGCTAAATTATGGGTATATGCCTGAGATGATGCAATGCATCAGAAGGGGAATGCCCTCGACGGCACCAGGAGTGAAGACCTTCGTTAGGCAAGCGCTAGAAAATCTAGAGATGGCTCATGACGCCATCATTGAGAGCAGAGTGATACAGATGTACCACCCAAATAAGAAACGAAAAGAAGGGTTCAACCTTCGAGAGGGGGACCTCATGTATCTCTCCATGCAGAACTTGAACGTTCCAAAGGGACGTGCATGAAAGCTTGTGCCAAAATTCATCGGCCCGATGAAGGTATTGCACTGTGATAGCGCAAACGATACATACACTCTGGAACTACCAGAACAGCTGCGGCAATGGTGCATACACCCAACATTCCATGTCGGGTTATTGCACAAGTACGAACAGAATGATGACGCTCTGTTCCCAAGGCATGACGCACACGCATTCTATGATGTCGGTATGACCAACAAAGAGGAATGGTTAGTAGATGAGATAACGGCTCACCGATGGATGAATAACAAGGTAGCACAGCAAGCATTTCACAATGTTTCTTCAGAAGAAATGCTGAAAAAATGGAGGGAAGAGATACTCTTTTATTTTTGATGTTTGAAAGGGAAAAATGCAGAAAAAATATTTTATGTTTGTCCAGAAAACATGGATTGATGGTAGTGCCCATTAGCTTCTACTCTAATTGGCACTACCATCAATTCATGTTCTCTGGAAGAAAATAAAACATTGCTTTTGCATTTTTTCTTTCCCAACATCAAAAATAAAAGAGTATCTCTTCCCTCCATTTTTTCAGCATGTTTTCTGAAGAAAAACAGTGAAATGCTTGCAGTGTAGAGTTCCTTGTAAAATGGAATCTCGGAGACATGACATGGGAGCCAGTGTCTAACTGTAAGGAGCTTGAGGCCCTCAACAGGTACCTCGAGCTCCAGGGTGTACAAGATATACGCCAATTGCCCTGAAGGGCAAAAAAGTATGCATAAGCGTACAGTAACCACTAAGTGGTTAAATGTAGTATGAAGACTACTATCGGAAGCAAATGGACAAGTCAGAAAGAACAGAAATAAAAACAAACAAAGACAAAAATAAAACAAAAATAGAAATAATACCATCGGCCTCGAGCACAGCATAGTTACCAAATTTAATTAGAGTATATACTTTCTTCTGATCACTTTTTCACTATTTCACGTGCACTGACTTTACTGGTCACGTGTCTTCTTTTATTACTCCGTCCTTTTCTTTTTCTTTTCTTTAATGCTCACAACGTTCTCGTAGTCTACAATGTCCCATTGCGATCACTGTCGCAAAGTATCCCCGAGCCCAGAAGGCTCTATTAGTCCCAACCCCTCGAGGTCTGCATCGTCTCAACGAGGCAGATCTCCTGTGCATTCAGATGCATACTCTGATGGTTCGCCATCATATTCACATCCCTACTCCCCTTCCCCCGTCGACCGACGCAGTTTGCGTACGGTCAGTAGTGGCCAGAAACGGCCACGATCCCCTTCCACTTCACACTCGCCGTCCCTCGAGCATGAACGCCGCAGGGACAAACATCGCTGCCCATACTGGGAATGCCATCCCCAGTTCCCTTTCTTGCACCATCATGGCGCTTGCGAAACCTGCGCGTCGTACGCACTTCATCTCTCACAAGGCATGGCCTTGTCTGATGCAGGCATCATGCCTGCTATTGTCAACCTCACTGACGAGACTGCACGTCTTGTCAGATGTACCCCCTACGATGAGTTATGTCATTGGATTAGTTGTCTCGAGCGAGAGCTCGAAGATACGTCGCACGACCTTCATCGTGCCCTTCGCAAGGTCGATGATCTTCGACATGCACCACACACCCCCACCCCCACCATCCCCGCTCCCACTACGGTTGAGCAAGCTGCGCGTGACTTGGAACATGCTCGTATCGCCTCCCTAGGGGGGGGCGTTTATGATTACAATCAGGAGGCTGGTTCCTCCAGGGTGGCTCCCCCACCAGCCACACCACCCTCCTCTTCTTCACGGGGGAGGGCACAGGCTAAACCTGCATCGCAGGTTGAACCTGTAGTGTCAAAAAAGGGGAAAGAAAGAGCACCCCGAGAAGCTGACCAGGTAGCGCCTGGATATGATTTCGCAGTCGCAGAGGATGAGATCACCTCCGCTCAAATATATGACGACATTCCTATGGTCGTCGAAACCACTACCCAGGGAACACTCTTCCCTGAATTTACGGGACATGAAAACCCATATAGAGTACTCTGCCTCGGGCAAGGCAAGGATGGCATGAGGAAGATCCTCTTTGTGAGGGTCAACAACAACCTCTACGCCTACAGCGATGAGAGGTTTGGCGCCGCCCTCGCCAACATTCAGCAGGGGACCCCCCCTCCTCTTCCAATCAAACGAGGACAGTTCCCTGTCCCCATCACTAGATGGGACAGAGGGATCATGGGTCCCATCGGACTCGTTAACACTGCGGAGGATATCTGCAAATTGTATGCACAGGCATACGAAGAGCCTGAGGAAAAGGCTCCTTGCATCTGTAGGGCGCAAGATTGGTTACTTATATTAACCTGTGGAAGAAGTGCAGGTTAGACACGAACAGAGTCATGGAGCTCACATTGAAGGAATGGAGGCCCCCAGCTTGGGCCTCCCAAAAAGCACGCCAGAAGAGAGAGGTGCTAAGAGAAAAAGACAGAGCATGGAGGGAGGAAGAAGCCCTCGCACAACAGCCTGCCGGTGGACAACCAGCCTTACAACTGCAGCTAGAGGGCCACCCTGCCACTCCTTTGCCAGAGATGGGACAGAGGCCCATCGTTCCCCTTCGTGACTGTTTAATGGTCGAAAGTCCTGGGGCTCCCCAAGCCCTCGTCACTCATCAGAGACCCCCCGCCAGGGGTCAACCATTTCAACCCAGAGGAGGAGGTCGCCCCTCCAGAAGAAAGATGAGAGGGGGAGTCCCTGATCTACCACGAGAAGCCCCTGCATCAGGAAAATTTTAATGAAATGATAATGTTATATAAGACTTTATCTACCCTGTAAAGCCCTATAAGGTATATCATAATGATATACACATTGGTAATGCTATATATTCTCTGGGAGCCTTGGCAGCATAGGTCAAAAGTAATCATTCAGGTAGAGTGGATCATATGTATCAGAATGTGAACAGTAGATCATATATGTCTTTCATTATCAGACATTACCAACAATTGTCATTGACACCACCAACAGCTTAAAAATAAAATTTGCTATAGCAACCTTCAATTGGACTTATCAATCATGATATTACCAGAAAGCAATTCCATTCCATATTGTTTACATAATCAGTACCTACTCACTACACTACCTACTAAGTATGAACTACTTAAACCTCCAAAAAAGCGAAAATTAAACAGGGAAAGACACTCACAGATGACTTCACACAAGGCTACACTTACCTGCATATGAACCCTAAGACTTAGAGTCTTAGAGTGACTCTTGCCCTGAGGTAGAACTCAGAGACAAGAGTGAAGAAGAGAGAGAAGGGGAGAGAGGATGAGTTTATATAACATGTACTATACAGTCATTACAAAGACATTCCCACACTTGTGGCTGGGGAAGAGTTGTTCAAATGATCATAAAATGACATAGATGACAAGACTAGATATTGATGATCAAAGTGGAATCAGACTGAAAAGAATATTGTCATTCATATCATGATGATATTACCTGATGAGCAATTATAATGTACTGTCAATTACATGACATTATTATATATGACATATCAGCTCTTGTCATCATGATATCATGATGATAAAAGTATTGTAATTCTTATATCAGGCCTATATGGAGTTGACCAGATAGTAAAATGTCTGCCAGGTTATATAATGCATTATCTGACTGTTATCATTATGATTTGTAGATGATCATGCCTGATACACCATTATCCAATTCATATCAGACAGATAACTACTTAACATAATTATCTGGGAATACCAGCACTTCAAACCTCCCCTGATGTGGCCTCGATGCCCCAGTCACTGACTGGGTCAGTTTTATCAATACGTACCAGAATAGGTACAATGGTTCCAACGAGAGCTCTGAACTCTCGAGAATGTTCCCTGGGGCACTAGGTGTCAGTGAGCACCCCAACGACGACGAGTGGGATATCAGTCCTCCCACTGCCCAACAAGTATGAGGATTCCTCCTCTACGAGCGACTGGCTCCGGTCCCTAGAGGGAACTATGACCAGATGGTCTGGTTCCAGGAGCTAGTCCGTCTCCTCACAGTGAAGGGTCAATACAGAGCCCTTCTGGATTGGGCAGAGGTTTCCCCTCATATTGGTCCCCATGTCCCCTGGGAAGGGGAGTTCACTCGAACAGCCAGTATGGCTGATATTGCCGCCTACCTTGCAGCCAACAGCATCACCCCACATGATGCCGATGACATCCTGATCTGGGCTCAAAGAGCAGGTAATGAATATATTACCCACACTGTAAATAATGGAGGGGACTGAGACCCCAATGTTTGAGCTGCGCTCGACCTCCTGAGAATGGCGGTCAATGACCCTCAGCCTTTGGGGGAAAATCGTTCGAAGGAGTGGGTCGAGGTCCAGGCTGGGGCCCTTGGGATCTCCACAGAACGTATTGTGGCCTATGAGGCCTGCCCATTTGCCACAGAGGAGCTCCATATCCTCCAGGAGTTTGCCACTGTGGTGCTCCTATATGACCTACCCCACGATACGGGGGTGGAAGGTCGAAGTTCAGGGGGGAAGCCCCCAGTCCAAGATGATGGGCCCAAGGAGGGCAAAATGAGAGATGAACCAGCACCGATGTAGAAGGGACACTACATCGGATGTCAGGTTGCTCTCTCGAGGGCATAACCCCTCAAATCGAGTCGTAGCATGAAGGGTTCAACACCCTTCGTGCTTCAGCTTACATTACTGAAATGAGGTGTAACCCTCGGCTCGGTGGTGTTGCGAGGTTCAACATCTCGCATGAATGTATATAGGATTTTTTCCTATCATTTCTTTTCTTTTCATTTACTTAGACTGTTCCGAGCCTGAATCGGCTCTACAGGGGGAGGGTGTTAGGGGCCGTGCCCTAAAAGGTAGTTCGTAATCACTTGCAGGCATGTGATACTCTGGTATCACATGCCTGCATGCCTAGTATATATACTTCGTAGTAGTTTTTTAAGGACATAATTTTGTCTTTAACTATCACACTGCGAATACCATATGGTACAGTTCATGGGTGTGAACTAAGGCAATACCACAACCTTACACGCTTTCTGCATCCACAGCGGATTTGGAAGGCTTCGGTAAGGTAGCTTCAGCATCCTCGGTTATTTCAGATGGGCTCGGAATGTCTTCTTCGGCCACTTTGGTGAGCCAGTCATCATCCACCAAACTTGCTAGCCAGACTCTGTCAGGTTCTGCATCAGCACTAGGCTGTGTGGTTGTGTTTGCGGATGCAGCGGTAGTGGCGGCAGCTGCCTTTTCCAAAGGCTTTTCCTTCTTCTTTCCAGAACCTTTCCCTTTAAACCATTTGGGTGCTTGCCCAGCTTTTCCACAACCCTCCTTCCAGCATTGATCCTTTGTATGTCCCTTTTTGCCACAGTTCTCACAAGCGGAGCTCTTTGAGTCCTTAGCTGAGTATGCCACATCGTCGGAATTGCCATTATTACCTCTTTTGGAACGTGTCTGTTGCTGGTCATATTCATCCAAAATGATTTTAGTGATGAAGTCAGGTGACAAGTCCTTTTGCATGACAAGGGCGGAGGACGTCATGGTGGCAATATTGGAGTCATAAGAAGTCGGCAGGGAACTGAGGATTATAGCTGTGAAGTCATCATCACTGATGGATTGACCAAGGGTAGCTAGCTGCTCTCGGAAGTTCCGCAGCTTGTCAAAATGGGCTCGGACATCGCCCTTTTCAGTGCAGTGGGATTCTTGGAGTTTTCTTCACAGGTCAATTGCAACAACTTGAGAGTGGTTTTGGAAGAGGTTGGTGAGGACATCCCAGACACTTTTTCCTGTCTCTTCTTTCTGGATTCAGAGGAAGAGGGATTCTGGGAGTGATGCCACAATCACTTGTTTTACATAGCCGTTGTCTTTCGTCCACTGTTTTAGCTTTTCTGGGTATTCACTGATAAGTTTTTGCTCAGCAGTCGTCAGCTTCCAAGAGGGGTCTTTTCCATGTGTTGGATCCTCTGGCTTGGCTTCTGGACCAGTTAGGTGGCCTGTTAGCCCTTTCGAGCCAATGGCCCATTCAACTTGAGCCTTATAGTATAGCCAGTTGCTACCATCTGCATTTAAGGTGGGTACCTGCAGGGAGTAGTCATCTTTTGCCATAGTGGGAATGTGTGGTGATACGAAGAGGTGTGCAGATCAATTTTTCTTCCGGTATTATGGTGCAAAGCCAGGGCTCATAACCTAATGCAGGAATGAGTCTCAGGACGAATGGAAGTCACTATATTCTGTACCTAATGCAGGAATGAGTCTACAGTAGGTCAGTATGATGTAGGTAATGAACAGAATGTAAGTATGCTCACCTCAGGACAAATGGAAGTCACTGAGGTGAAAGGAACGAGCACGGAAATTTTCTACAGCCATGATTATGTAATATGGAAAGCTTGGAAGGGTATAGAAAGAATCTGGGACACGTAATCTAAAGTAAAGTGTGGTTCCGAGGTAATCCGAAGTAATCCGAAGGTGGGAATAGGTACCTGAAAGTCCATGTGTCCAACAGTACCGTCACTTGCTCACATTTGGTGATGGTTGTATTGGAAAAACATTTGCTCTTGCTGAGATCAAGGTATGTGTCCACTATCTTGCAGTGGTGCAGTGCTCAGCAAGTGGAATTGGATTTTGCTGATGATACTTTCGATGGCAATCAGGAACTTTGTTCTCGAGATGAAGGATGGACCAGATTTGAAAGTCGAGCTGAGTAGGGGGATTGTATTGACACCCAGGTTGTGGCCAGTACGAACATCCCTTGCAATATTGTCTGCTAGTTTTTGCCTGTTCATAGCTACTCTAGCTAGAACTAGCTATACCATTTCTTCCATCTTTCGTGTTCAGGTCGGGCCGGGCCCTATATAGGGCCTGGCCTGGCTCACGGCTTGGCTTCAGATATCTCAGGCCGTGAGCCCTCCAAAGCCGGGCCCAAGCCGTGGCTTTCGAGCCGAGCTGGGCCTGGGCAACACTAACACGAGCACAAACATACCTTTTTTTTTTGCCATATCACTCGACTCATTTCAAACTATGCTTCCTGTTATTTTTCTGATGTCCCAGAATATGCCTAATTACTGGCATAAATAAATCTCTTTTAATACTTTCTAAAGCAAAACAAGTGTGACAGAAAGTAAGAAAAGCATGGAAAGTAATACTTTTTCTGCTTTGTCGAGTAAGAGATCTACTATTTAAAGTGCTAACAATACTTTTAAAAGCAGCAGCTTTTTTTACTTTTTTACTCGAAAAAGTTGCAAAAGCAAAAAAAAGTAAAGTGCAAATTTGCTGATGACTCGACACGTTTCCACATGCTCACGTGACTGAAGTCAGAGCCACGTGTACCCCGAGTCGTTGTGCCAAATCCCACAACCAGCAGTATGTATGAAGATACAGTGTTAACGGCATGTGTACAGGACCCATGGAGTCGTGGTCAACATGGCCAGAAGACCTCCTGGCGCGGTGCCACCCTCCCTTGTTCACGGCAATACTTGCCTTCGGAGTTGTCAGCTTCGAAGTATGGCCGACGCATTTGTCGGTGTAGGCGTTTGCAGTAGCAGTGCTTACCAGTATGTCAGCATTTTTGGCATCTGTCCCCATATGTGATTCAGATCCCTGTCGTATGGAAAGCCGGATGGTCGCACCACTTTTTTTCGGCATCACGTGCCTTTCTCCTGTAGATTCACTACTTTAGGAATGTGACTTTCGGCAAGACCCCAATCACCTTCAACCAAATATCCTATGGCATAATGTTCCAAGTTCACACGTTGTAGCGAAGGACTTCCTCCTACTATAGGAGTTATATTTTTTCTTTTGGTTCTGCTCTCCTTTCACTCCCGTTCATTTTACCTTAGTTTATTTAGTTTATACTCGTGTTGTGTGCACGTTGTAGCTTATATAAGTGGCGCGCGCACCTCGAAAACTTTGTAATTACACTACCAATCATATAGACGTGCACCATAGACGCAGAAAGAATATGAAGCGCAGAAGTTTGTTTAAGTTCCCTCGGGCACCCTCAGACGTCTTTCCTAGCTCCTTCTGGTCTCTCTTTGTCTTTCTACATCTGGCAGCCACCGTGATGATCTTTACACTTCCCTTCACTTTTCACCTGTATTTTGTAGCATTGCACTGAGCCGTTGTTTGTTGACACATCAGCAAACCAGACATTCCCCTTCCAGCTTCCCAGCAGTTCCAGATCCTTCCAGACTTTTTGTACACCTTATTCCAGAGTCCCAGGCCTTCCAGGCTTTCTATGTATCACATTCCAGTTGTCCAGCCCTCCAGTTTCAAACTTTTTGTCTATATATATAGACTTTCCCAGGAGTCAAATTTTCAGTTCACAATTCCAGTATCCTAGAGTTTCCAGATTCATCTATACATTTAGAATTTCCCAGGAGTCGAATTTTCGGTTCACAATTCCAGTATCCTAGATTCCCAGACAAAGCGAAGCTTGCCGCACACTAGTGTACAACTAAGACAAGTGCAATGGTTCAAACTACAGATAAGAAAAATGACCAGGAGATGGATGTGTGATCACCAGTCCGTGTTGTTTCTCATGGGGGGAGATATTCGTATTGGTCCGGCACGGTGGCGGTAAGCAACGGTCTTGATTGAAATTGAGTTCCTCACGCGGAAGCGGCAGCAGAATATGTTGATTCCTCCTGTGTGCAGTGAAATGCACTCCGTTCATATTCCGATCAAGCAGTCGCTACGAAGAGGTAAACAACGCACGTGGATAGAGTCTTGTCATTGCATTCCGAGGGCTGTGGAGGGAATTTCGACTGGGAGGATCCTGGATTGGCTGCTTGTGCCTGTTTGACCCAGGTGGGAGGCGGCATCATCAGCTGGAGAAGTGCCCAACGACAGCATCAGTATATGTGAAGTGCGGGTGATAAGCAAAGGTGACGGGACCGACCACTAGACGACTATGACGCATCAGTCTCCTTCGTCGACAATATTGATGGAAACGTCGCGTACGACTAGATACACAACAGCCCAGGTACGGAAGTCCCACCACCACAATGCAGCGTGCTCGTATACACGCAACGAAAAGTCCTCTTCACCTAGCGGGCTTCGCCGACAAGACCTGACGACACGGCCAGAACCAGATACCATTAGTAGAGATATTGTTGAGCAATAATTGTGAAAAACTCACCAAAGCCTGCAGAGAGACCACCAGCACCGGAATGATAAGCGACTAACACCCACCAAAGACGTTGGTGGCAGCCGCAACGTGCAAAGGTCGATTGCGACACTTAGAGGCAAACAACATCAAATGAGGTGGGCCACCCAATCACACCCGCAGATGGCCAAATAACGTCAAATGAAACCCGAGCAAAATACAACATCAGCACATGTAATGGCAATGCGGGTACTGTGTGGTAGCTAGTCCTTACATGACAGACAAACGGTCATACATACATCAGGACGTTCAGTGTATAGATGGGGATTTCTGAACAGTATGAAGTGCTACTGTGTAAAATCAGTCCATTGTAGGGACGACATGGAAAGGTCCTGACATACCTTAGCAATGTGAACATCCAACCGTAGCTTCATATAAGTACCCGCTCCTAGTGATGACCATCCGGCCATGACCTATTGCGTGCTCTGCATGCTCAATCCGTTTTCTCGCCTTCTCAGCCTGGTGTGTGTAATATTGGACGCGAGCAGTGCACTGAACGATTTCGCAATTGAGAAGGTTGAACTCGGCCAGGCAAACGTCACGATCAGCTCTTAAGAGACGCAGTAGAGAGACCGCCTCTTCAGGAGACTCCAACGGCGTGGGAGGCACCACTGACAGCGGCCTATTGTGCACAGCGAAGCATCCCTTTAGGACACTGCGATCCTAAAGTATTTGCAATAAACGCACCTGGGTAACAGTGTTGGGGAACGCGGTTTAGCTGTGGAGGTGGGATTCGACATGTTCATCGTTGTAGTCTCGAATTTTTCGGAAGTTGCCGGGGCTGCTAAATTATCATCACCTCCTGAGAGTTGTTGTCGTCCTTGTCATGCCTAACTCAAGATGCCCTGGTTGCTGCAAAGTGTTTCCCAACCATACGCGACTTCTTCAACACATGAATCAACCACACGGACGTTGCATCACTAGTCAACTTCGTATCAAATCTAGCGAAATCCCATTCTCGAGTGCCGATGGAAACGCTGATGACTGGATAGATATGGACTCGAGTTTCGACATGCTCGTCGATGGCCTCGCTGATGAAGTATTCGACGTCGAAATGGAAACTCGGAGTCACGAACCAGTTACGGAGCTTTATTCTGGTGCGTCTGCGAACTACGGACGAGGCTATACTTTCATGGACACGTTCGATGCTGATCCCTTCTCGTCGGAGCGCCGGCATAACTTATTTTACCCGTTTTCATCTGGAGCTGAGTGGAAGTTTGCTTCGTGGCTCGCCAATTCAGGTCTGAGCATGGCCGCTATTGACGAATGTCTTTCTCTGGATGTTGTGGGTTTCTTTTCATTATCTACTACGAGTACTGACGCTGCACATTTCAGATCAAATCACAGCGATTTTCCTTCAAAACAGCGAAAGCGCTTCGGAAACTTATCGAATTGCTCCCTTCTGGACCCCGGTGGAAGTACCGGTCTGTCAAAACCGAGTCGCCCACCCGACGTGCTTTGCAGGTGTTCTATCGAGACGCCATCGAATGCCTCCAACACCTCATACATTCGCCATCTAACAGCGGGCAAGTGCATTTTGTGCCAAAGAAGATTTACAGTGCCGCGGACCGCACGCAGCGTATCTACACAGATTGGCTCACTGGTGACCGGGCATGGGAACTGCAGGTACGTACCCTCACGAAGGCCATGTATTTGTTCACATTTCCTCCAGGATGCTCTACCCGACGGAGCAACACTCCTCGGCGTCGTTCTTTCATCCGACAAGACGCACATCACCCAAGTCGGGAACCGCCAGGCTCATCCTCTTCTGATTAGTTTAGCCAACATCTCGGCCGACGTCCGCAGAAAGGGATCCACGAATTCGTACCTTCTCCTTGCCCTGCTCCCCGTTCCTCGGTTTGTCCACCCGAACAAGCGTCTGCGTGGCGTTTTAGCAAGTCGGTTACTTCATCAAGTCATTTCCGTCGTCGTGAAGCCTCTCAAAATGGCCGCTGAAGTGGGTCGTATGATGAGCGACCCCGTCGGAAATCTTAAGCACTGTTTCACTCCACTTGTCGCTTATATCGCCGATACTCCAGAGCAACACGTTATCGCATGCGTCACCGACAATGCCTCGGCCGTCTCCATGGCCGTCTCCAAGCAATTCGGAGATCCCCTCCGCTGTGCAGCCCGTACCGCATCCAAAACTCGTCAATTACTTATTGCGGTCAAGAGGGAAACGCGTGCCCGGAATCTGTCCTCATATTTTCAAGCATGTCGGAAACGGCAGCTGAATGGGGTCGCGTCTCCTTTCTGGCTCGACTGGGCCCTTGCAGAGCCGAGTTCCTTCCTCAACCCGGAGGTCCTGCACCATTTCTTCAAGATGTTTTGGGACCATGACCGGAAGTGGTGCTCCAGAATGCTTGGAGCAGATGAGCTTGATTTCCGATTTTCTCTCCTACGAACGTGTAGTGGATATCGGCATTTTCCAGATGGGATCACGACTCTCAAGCAGACGTCGATGCGGCTGCACCGGGAAGTTCAGCGATATATCGTGGGCGTAGTTGCAGGAGGCATTCCCGAGGGCGCTCTCACCGCCATTCGGGCCTTGACTGATTTTCGCTATCGTTCTCAAGCGCCGAAACTTACAGACGCTGACATCGCCAAGCTTACCGCAAGTTTACAGGAGTTCCACGATAACAAGGCTGCCCTCATGGAGGCTGGTGCGCGCGGCTCATTGGATCACTGGCGAATCCCGAAGTTGGAGATGATGCTCTCCGTTGCGCCCAGTATCAGGGGCATGGGTACTTTGGGACAGTGGTCGGCAGACGTTACTGAACATGCTCACATCGACCTTATCAAGGACCCGGCTCGATCTGGCAACAACCAAAACTTTGACACACAAATCTGTCGTTATCTTGATCGTCAAGAGAAGTGTCAAGTCTTTATGCAGGCAACGACGGGGCGTGATCTCGATCTTCGTGGGGACTCAGACGACTCAGATTCCTCCGATGGCGAAGAAAATACGCTGGGGTCAAGGCAAGTCACTGATTACTTCAAACGAGCTCACGCCCTCAGTGCGGGTGACTTCCCGACTGCTCCTCGTCCCTATCGAACATTTGCGTCATCTACCATCGCTTTCCACCTCGCATCCAGACCAAAAATGACGAACATAGTCGTTGACAGAGCGGCAGAGTTGTATGGACTTCCCGACTTCAAACCGGCCATCGCGGATTACTTGGCTCGCCATCATCATAACCTCACTCATACGATCGGAGGCAGACGGCAAGCAATGCCGGATTGTCAATTACCATTCCACCGTATACAAATCTGGTCTAAACTTCGCATCCAATCTTACTCCAGCTATGATTCGAAGACGTTGCTACCTTCCCAGGGTCTCCATGTATCTCCGTCCACTGTGAATTGGCCGTTTGGTCGCTACGACAGCGTTATCATTTCCAGAGATGGGAACAAGGACTGGCCGCACAGTGGCCTACATGGTGAGGTTGCCACGTACTCTCCTGCTATTTCTACTAACTGTGTGCTGTTCTTAAAAGGTCATGAAGTTGTGCAGCTTCGCATGATTTTTAAACCAATCTCGGGTTCGCAATCGCTGCTGTCCAGCATATATTATGCCTATGTGCAACGTTTCATTATCACGTCAGTAGATCAACACGCCGGGATGCATGTGCTCAAACGAGCGTTGCGAAGCACTGGAGAACGTGTCGGGGACATTATTCCTCTATTTCAAATTCGTGCGCCAGCTCATCTCATCCCACGCTTTGGCCAGAAGGCCAACTCTCAACTCAATTCACAATCATCGGATGAGCTTTCGTCAAGTTTTTGGCTGAACAAGTACTGGACAAAGGAGCTATTCCATTCCTGCTCTTAATAGAATGTCCCATTATTACTCGTGTACTTATTAGCCTATGGTCCACTTTTCTTTGACTGTGTTTGTATTTCCGTCCCTCCCTCCCAATGATGCCAGTCCAGCCTAAATTCCTCACCGAGACACCTAGAAAAGTGAAAACTTCGTCTATACCTCGTCAAGTGAAGGTTTTTGACACCCCAAGCTTGAAGGAAGACTTCCATTCAGAACTGGGCACCAGTATATTCGATGAGGCTACGCTCCCAAGTGACAGGTATAATGGGGATATTATCGCAGATTGCTGGTTTCCCGACAGGATTTTACCGATAGTCCCAAATGCTGAGCTACTCACTGTACTGACAGGACCAGATGGGAAGCCGCTCTATAACTCATCGACGAAACAATGGGATCCGCGCTATCTGCCGCCGATACTGCATAAAGTGGCAGGACCACAAGGGCGACCGAGACTCCCTCCGGAAAAAGAGGAGAGGGAACTAAGCGCGATCATGACTGCTGTCATGGATGCTCTGATCCGCTACCACGACGAAAATGATCCCTCTGCAACCCCTTCTTTTGAAGGGACAGAGGCGTCATCTCCCACTGACCCAGCTCCTGACCACCCGTCTTTGTCCTCGAGTACGGATGACACAGCATCCATCCCTACCTCATCTATTCCCGCCACGACCAACCCCGACATATCTGTTCCCATTCATTCCTCATCTTCAGGCCCACACTCTGACTGCGGTGGAGGATCCACTCGCACATCTCAGCGAGGAACCCCCCCTCGACTCTGGTCTTCAGCGGCAGCCGTGCAACCTCTGTCGGGCGGTATAGCCAACCTCAAACCGGATAGTGTTCTGATACGACGGCCTGCAGACGGAACCACTCAACCTTTGGACTGGGCAGACGTTCTCATGACTGCAGAATTGACCTCCAGAAAAAAGACTCTGGAACTTACCTCGCAAATCGAATTTAAAGCGCTAGCAATGTTTGACGCACAGCCCAACAGAGCATTCTCGTACTCGCTCTCTTTTCACGCTGGCCAATATCGTCTGTATATGTATGACCGCGCTGGAGGTATCTATTCCCGCTCATACGACCTCCATGAATCCCCTCTCGCGCTCCTTCGCATCCTCTGTGCCACCGCATTTGCTCCCACTTCGTGGTTGGGAATGGATGACACATTTGACTGCCGACTCCATCCTGTCATCACCGTAGACGCCACACAATATTTCATCATTGCCAAGTGTTTCTCCAGCAGTGTCATTCGGGGCCGAGCCACTAATGTCTGGTTTGTCGCCAAATCAATTCCGGCGGGCAGCGATCCAAACAATATCTTTGTGGTCAAGGATTCATGGGTGAACGTAGAGCGCCAGTTGTCGGAAGAGCAGATTTTCGAAGCCCTCAAAGACGTTGAATGTGTTCCGAAGGTGAAGGAAGCTTGGACCGTCCAGCGGGATGGCCAGGATGACTCGACCTCGCTTCGCCGTCCTGCGGCATTCATGTCTCATTTCAACCGGTCGTGTGATCATCGGACCCGTCGACGACTCGTTCTTACTCCTGCTGGGAGGCCGATCACGCATGCTGCAAGTCCCCTAGAGGTTGTCACTTGTCTGCTTGACCTCGTTATCGGTAAGGAATTCGTTTTTCGCTATAATGTGGTATGATTCCTGATCAATAAGCAGCCCACAAGCAGATATGGCTTCTCGGCATCTTACATCGAGATATTAGCATCAACAATGCCATGATGTATGAAGAAGTACTCCCGGATGGCACCGTTAGAGTACGAGGTTTACTCATCGATTTTGATTATGCAACAAAGGTGGATGGATCAAATTGCACAGTAGGACCTGGAGACCGTACGGTGAGTTCAGTTGGCCAAAATTTTCCTCAGAGCATTCTTCATGCATATGAACAGGGTACACTTCCATTTATGGCCGTCGAGCTCCTCCGCGCTGTCGATAATAAACCCGTAAAGCACACTGCTGCTCACGATCTCGAATCATTCGTCTACCTCTTGTGTTGGATTGTCACATTTTTCGCTGGTCCGGAAAGTCAGCTCCGCGAGAACACAACCAAGTTAGCCATAGAGGGGTGGTACGAAGGCAATGATTTGATTGCTTTTGCAAACAACAAGGAGGGTTGTATGGCATCCGCCAGCCATCTTAAGGACATCACGTCCTACTACGGAGTCCTTAGCGCATGCGTTGGCGTGCTTTCCGAACTCGTCAGACGCCAGCTGTATGCTCAACGCCGTGCGCGCGACCCAGCCATCGCCCAATTCAATTACTATGTTGGGTCTAAACGACCCCGATCCGAAGACAACGAACAAGATCCACTTAATCATGACGCGGTAATCAGTATTCTTCATCAGACGTGCCTGCATCTTTGCGGCAGGCAGATTCCAGAGTCGGGGGACTTCCTTCAGCCATTTTACCTTACCAAGAAGGAACGTACATCTGTTCTGCGTGGCACTGCTTCGAGTGACATCCCGGACTTCGGGGGTGGTCGCCACTTGAAAAGAAGACGGATTATGCGTCGTGTGCGGGGCCCTATCCAGTCCGCACAGTAGTTTCATCCGCCTCCGTTCGGAGTTACTTTTTACCTACGTGCCCATTGTTGTATTTTACCTTGTCGTACAAAGCGAGTTGCCGCAAGTCACCACGTGTCACCACGAGTCACAGCGAATCGATTTTTCACTACCAGCCGACAACCTCACTTGCACATCGTGGTCTTGCACCACATGATTATAGTCGATCGCGTACGATGGCTTGAAGCATGTTACTTGCGAGGTACGTACGTATACGCATACTTCGGCTCCCCCCATTTTTATAGCGGACTATCCTGCACTTCCTGGACCAGCTGACGACTTCGGACATCTGTCGATTATGGACTCCAAAACTCAACGCAAGCTCAGTAGTGATATCTGCCCCGCCAATGATGCTGCAGGTAAAGAACCGCGGAGGTCAAAACGTAGTTCTCGGGGCATTGGAGGAGCCTTGCGGCAGATGGAGATCATCCAGAGTATTCAGACGGCTCCTCGTGAGCCTCGGAATGCAGAGATGCGCCGAATCAAGGACACACTCAGCCAACAGCCAGAAAATTTGTTTGCTCCTTCAAAACCATCGCGCAAGAAAGGGAAGGGACCGCAGGTGTGTGAAGCTCTATTATTCTTGATCAGGAATTGATAGAAGACATGGAGATCCCCTACGTTCCTCCTGCGCCGCCTTCTTCTGTTCTGCCGAGGAAACAACCCGCCGGTTCCAAGAAGTCGTTTGGCTTTTACGATAGCAGAGACTTTTCACTCCCTCCTTTCACCCAACCAGACAGGTGATACGCCTCTTATTTACGTCCTCCGTACTAAAAGCCTTCGCATAGACTTTCGTCGTGTCACCCACCTAGTGAACAGGATGATGACGACGGTGTTGAAGGTATTGCCAAGGGTGTTGCTAGTCTAAGTTCCGAAGATGGAGAAATGGTTAACTCTCGATGTGGCGAGGATGGCGAGCAATTCGATTCGGCACAGGGTGCCAGGAGGCACCCAGAGACAGGTACTGCACGCCTATCCGGCTGCTTAAACTAATTACAACTTTCTCTTAGCTCTCGTGGATGGCTCTGATGACGAACCGGAAGTCTTAAGCAAGAGAAGGCGTACGCGACGGCAAGGTATATAGTACAAGCAACATCTCGGAGACGTTGGTCATCGGGTTATTTAGTTTTAGATTCTGACGATATCAATATGGATCATGAGGCTCGGGTTGATCAGGCTCCGTCTCCGGTCGATCAGTGTGAGTAGAGGTTTTCTTACACGCTCTCTACTAACATTCCAAAAACAAGCTGCCTCTTGGTTTCAATTTTCAGAAGACGAAGATGATGACTCCTGCCGCTTGTTATTTGCTAAGGCTGCACGCTCGAACGGTGAGACTTCAAGATAGTCCCGTGGTCCCGAAACCCAACGGTTCCAACAGGTGAACAACGTAGCAACGTCGATATTCAAGCACCACTTCCAGAGGATGATGATCATGGCTTGCTTTTTCCGCATCCCCGCAGTGAGTTGCTTCCTGAGACCACACGCTCCAGCACTCCGTCCGGTAAGACTTCAAGACAGCTTTACATACCCACAAACTAACAGTTCTGACAGTTAAACAACGTGGCAACAACGCCAATGTTCAAACTCGTGATGGTACTGTTGGTCGACCCGACTTGAAAGGTAAACAGCCTGTTGTCCTTAATTCAGATTTTGAAATCATATGTAGCGTCTAAAATACCGGTGGAGCAAGATATTTCAAAACCATTTTCGTCCAAACGACCCGCCAGCCCTCCAACCACCATCCAGCGGAAAGTACCTAAGAAGTATTCGACTATCGCATCCCGTGGCCGTGGTGGTAGTGCCGCTGCTGTGCGTTCTCGGCAAGTATCGGAACCTCATGACGACTCGGACTCGGAGGCCTCTCACGATGTTCTCTTCAAACATCATAGCCGTAACGGTGTGCCACGCGCTCCTGACCCCGTCTACCTCGAATCTCTAGCAAGCAAGTCCCGGACCGACGGGGGCACGGGAGCCCCTGTCGCCGTTCAGAATCCTAATATCAACGAGGTTCAGCACTCTGTCAAAACCGAGCTTCGCACTGGCACTAATAATGACCCCACGACCCTCAAGTTCTACGATACGATGTGGAAGGCCATCCTCAATCGTGCCAAATTACTCTCACGTCTTGATGCTGTCATTGGCAATGCATTCCCAGAACGGCACGTATATATCAACCAGAAAGTCCATGAATTCATTACCCAGGCCATTGCTGAACTTAAGGAGGATGGTGTGCAACCCGACGAGTCGTTCCTGAGGAAACATCAGCATCACATGAGCGATCTCGTAAGTTTTCATTAATTTCTCGTCCTCCTGCTAATGCCTTTATTCAAGCTTTTCGAAGATCTGGGCACATATCGCTCAGACTTTAAGAAGATAGCTCGACAAGTTATCGTAAAACACTGGGACTGGGAACCCAGCGACTTCGATGATCCTCAACAGTTAGCAGACCATATCCTGGGACTATATAATGACTTAACGGAGGGAACGAAATACATTCACGGCGAATGTGATGAAGAGGTGCGTCATTTTTACTCGCAGCAAAATCTAATATCGCAAGGACTTTTTAGGGCAAGTTCGACAACTTTTCCAGCGCGGCGTTGCGAGATCTTTGCGTGATGGGTTATTATATTGGCAAATCATCACTTGCAGCATCGTTTCCCGATATTTTTGGTAAAGATCTTCCTGCTGGTGCGTTGGCCTTTGCCACGACTGCGGTTAGTTCCCTTTCCTTTTTCTGAAATATCGACTGAGCTATTGTCAGCTTACCGGTGCCCTGGATGAGTACTCGACTGGTTCTTTTGTTGCTGTCAAGTTTCGTCATGAAGGCTACTCAAAAGTTAATGAGCAATTTTTGGACATGATCAGCAACATCGAGAATGTGCCTCACCGCTTGCGAAGCTTACGGAGGGTACTGAGAAATATTGCCGTCCAAGGATGGTAAGTTGTAGTTCTACGCTTTTCATTTAGCTAATTTAGATCTGCAGTGCGAAGAACCCGGCAATCGGTAATGGCACGGTGGCTGCCAGTGGGCGGCGCAATTTTACTGCCTATCTCGATTAGATATAACAGCCTTATCATCGCTTTCATCTTTACATAATTGTGTCATCTCTTTTTTTTGCAATTAAAGCTCCATTCGTGTCGAGATTCCAGTGTCCCCAGAAGAGTTGGTTGAGTCTAGTGTCCAGGTTCCAGTTGGGATTCCGGTGTTACCAGAAAAGTTGGTTGTGTGTGGTGTCCAGCTTCCAGTTGGTCCAGGTCTCCAGCATAAGTCAAAGAAGTGAGAAGCCAGGATGCCCAGCTGGTAGTCTGGACTTCTGGAGAACCCTCTGGCCAGTCCTGGCTAGGGGGGGACCTTTCTGGAATTGCTGGGTGTCTGGCCAGTTCTGGCCAGTTCTGGCCAGCTGATGTCTAGTTTGCTGATGCATGCTGTCCTCCACCTCCACCCTCCACTCCTCATGTGTGGTATGTGTCTTGCCTAATTCTCTGCCAAATCTCTCACTTACAGGGAAGGTGACTCCACTCTCCAATACCTACTAGATGACACCATAAATGTGATGTGTTCCTGTGTCCTCCCAGAAATATTCTGCTTTTTGTACCAACACAGGGTCATGCAGGTAGGACCTCCTACCTCACTTGTTTCTGTGCCCTATCTCTTGTTTTCTGGTCCGTCAATAGTACTGTGTGACTGCTCCCCAGTAATATATCCTGTGTTTCCATACACCCTGCTGTCTGAGATAATTGAATTTTCGCAGGTTCCCGGGGGACCTCTCTGAGACTTACAAGACCATTGTCAATTCTCGGGTATACATATGCTCTCAGCCCTTGAAGCTTGAAGTTGGTCTCGAGGTCACCTTCGTCGGGAGGCTTTGGAGAGCTGCTTTGAGTTACCTGCAGGTGGCTCACCTCCTCGAGTCTCTAAAACCATGATGTATGAACGTATACCTATGTTCTGAGTGTCCATGGGTATATACATGGAACGATGAGCTACGAAAATCGATATGCATATGCTTTCATTCCTTCTTCCTTAGGGCATGCGGATTTGGAACATTATGCCATGGAATCTTTTGGTGAAGGTGATTGGGGTCTCGCCGAAAGTCACATTCCTAAAGTAGTAAATCTACAGGAGAAAGGCACGTGACGCCAAAAAAAAGTGGCGCGACCATCCGGCTTTCCATACTGTCGCAGCATTTACTCATATCATACCTTGCGGAATGATGCGGGCGATAACGAATCAACAAGTCCGAGGCCTTAAGTAGGTATCTCGTTTGGGTTCTTTCCTGGAACATCCACCACCTCCTGGTGCTGTTACGGAGTTAATCCTAGGGTGCAGGACTTTTTGGTGTCAGGTAGGCTGCTCCGCCTTTTTAGTTTGTTTATTAGGCAGGTAAAACGTTTTGGTGTCAGGTAGGCTGCTCCGCCTTTTTAGTTTGTTTATTAGGCAGATAGTCGCTGTCTCAGACGTATATCGGCCGCTTTCGACTCCGGTCCAGCCGTGCAGTGTTAGAGATATTCTTCACGTACGTGGTTCCATCTCCCCTCATCTACATACACAGACTACAGGACCGCCGTACGGAACGGTCTTTCTGGACGCATTTTTTTCACTGCTGATCTCTTGACGCACATACACTACACACAGATCTTGAATGGGTCTGTAACGTTGGGTGGTGGGGGAACACGGCAAGGTTACGCTTCTCCAACTTCTTGGTCAAGGTTAAGTGCGGAGATGGAACTGCGTTCTGACCGGTATTCAATAATGACGGCGATGGTTAAGTAACATTCAATACCTTCATCTTCCCAACGAAGTCGATGCAAAGTAGTTACAAGTCATGGCGCATACCTCCAAGGTGCGTAGTCCTGCAAAGCAATCGCTCGCTCACACGGGAGGCTTTAGCTGCAGGACTAAAAGAAAAGGGAAGACAGGTCTCAATGGATGGGACTAGGCACTCAACGTGGGCATTTAATGCCCGGCATATCGAGTACACGACGGGATACGATACGTGACACTTAATATTCAATGCCAAAACAACACGGTGTGGCTAGGTTGACTTCGGACGTAAGGCCGATCCGGGACAATGGACACAGCAGAACTGATTAGGATTAGGTGGCGGCTTCTTCGAGCACATTGTATCAGTCATGTGGGCCAGTCAGCTGGCATGCGGCGATATTCGACGTCCGAAAAATTTCATGCCGCAGCTAAAGCGCTAACCATCCATATGGGTAGTTTCACAGCGACCACATAGTCGCACGGGTGAGCTGCGTTCAATTTCACTACATCATCAGATAGAGTTGCAGTTTAGCACTGGGTACAGTTCCAATGTTGCCGCAACGAAAATACGACAGACCAAGCAGCAGCATCGGGCAGATTCCCTACTAGTCGATCCTTACGCCACTTTGGCTGATACACCACTCCGTGACAGCGCAGGGTGGCCATAACCCCTCGGGTTCGTCCCCTGCATCCTGGAGGAGCAACGCGACAACGCCGTGTGGGGGCACGTCATGTGCGGTGAAGTTCCTCACCGCAGTGCCGTTGTCGGAATGTGCCCAGAGGTCCTAGGAGAGTTTATTGTTTGGGATGGGGAAAGTTTTGTCGGGGGTGCGCGACTTACCCTAACGGAATACTGCCTGCCCGCTAGAATCCACGGTGACTCAGTCAGATTGAAAAACATGGTCGCTGGCTCGTCCAACGTGTTGATCTAGTCGGTTGTCATCATGACAGTGACCATTTCTCAGAGCAGAAAAGGAGATACTTGCCAGCATGAAGACCGTCCCATTCTGACTCTCTCCGCTCCAATACTGCGCGGGATGCGTGTCGTTACTGATGTAGTCCGGCTAGAAGACCTCCACAGTGAGCGACTTCGTTGAAGGACACGCCATACTCACGTTGATGCCCCATCTGAAGGGAGTAACACCGGTGCCGACGACTGGATCCTGATTGATAGCGATGATTTCGCGGTTCGTGAGGATCTCTATCGTTTGATTGCTGGCTACCTCTAACTGTTCTCCGTCAAGATCAGTGAAAACGAAGCATGCGCCCCCTGAGACGCAATACATACATCGGTGCCAATCAACAGAGGAGATTTCATGAGAGCCCAGGCAGTGAAGTGAGTTTTGGATTCCTCGTATGTCAAATTCCCATTTCCGCTGACGCACAATTCAGTTGGCACGCGACTCCATCGAAGCCTTTTACTTACATTTCGAGCTGTAGGAACACCAGTCTGCACATTCTGAGGAACGCTCAAAAGGGATGCTGGTACTTACCATGTCCATGTCGTTATGCCCATAGAAATCGCTGGCCCAAGAGTAAAAGGAGTTCCTGAGAATCTTGTCAGTGAACTCAGAACGATACATCATTGCATGCTTCCGTACTGATTAATGATGCCAGCGACAGAGAGCCAGGTAGGCGCTGCGAGTGTTCAGTATACGCACACGTGCGGAACCAGATGTACACCGCACGCACTGATATCGTCAGTAGTCTGCATTTCGTCGTCAGAGCCGGTCCTACCGTCAATATACGAAAACCTACCCGCCAACTCTGACCATATCTCCGCCCCCACAACCACACTTGCTCCTATAAACGAAAGGATCAAGATCGGCTTCCAACGAAAAATGTCATACTCATACCCTTCCCCATTCACACAGGGACAGAATGAGAGGCGGTTTCCCCGTGGACTGAGATAAGTCAGATATGGCATTTGCCATGCGCGCGTAGCCTGGTGCGGACTGAGTCGCTGGGAAACAGGAAACGTTGGCATACACTCACGACCCATGATGTTCTGTCTCGTGATATTGTCGAATGGGACGGCGCAGTTATCGTACCTGAAAGGTGCAAGCATGAATGCCTGAGCACGCGGAATTCTCGGTGTCGTACTTCAAGTAGTCGAAGCCCCAATCGTCCCGAAACAATTTCGCATCTCTAAGTAAGGCTCAGCAGAAACGATTGTTGAGATGCGATTAGCCGTACCTTTCCTCGTTTTGGTACGAACCAGGATAGAGCTGACAAGTGAACCAACCAGCATCGCTGTACTTGACAGGGGTCAATAACACTAGTGCCTGTGCGCTACCGTGTTGCGTAACCTACGATTCCGGCATTCCTATGTGACGGTTTAGATCTCAGTACGGGACTGTGAGAAGGAGAGAACTTACAATCCCAGGGCATGGATGCTGTCTGTAAGTGCCTTCATCCCCGACGGGAATTTGGTTTGGTCTGAAGAAATGAGCGACTCTTTACATACCCCAACTCGTAACACAAGGATATCGATCCTTACTCGCAACGATATCGCCTGCGGAGTCACGTTGTCTCGCGGCATAACAATCGTCGATGTTGACGTAGTTATACCCTGCATCCTAGAGACACGAGATGATTGAATCCATGTGTTCGAGAGTAGTAAGCGCCGCAACGCGTGTTACGATCGTGCGTACCGCTAAGCCAAGGGATACCATGAGATTAGCATTTTTGATGACGATGTCCTCGCTAATGTTGCACTAATGCAAGGCCCAATCATCAGCAAGTGCGACAATATGCATCGCGTACGGAAGACCTGCCTGGTAAGCATTCCAAGCTATATAATCAGAGATGAATTCGCATCAGTTCCATGTTGTGTACGCAGAAATGGGCCTACGAACTGTTGAAGCCCATCACTGACACGAAGCGTCAGACGTGCATGGCATGGGAATCCCGATACTAGCCGCACTCACCAGGAAGCTTTGCGACTCCCTCACTCGCGTTGGCCCCAACGAAAGAAACCTGACACAACGCCAAGGCGAGCACGAAGGCGGGGGCGCCAGTTGACATCCATCGCTTGGGAAAGCCTGTTTCTGTAGAAGAACGAGATGTTGATGTCGTGCTCGTGTAGTCCTACAGATAATATATACACTCACCAGATAGCGAAGGGGTTTGCGACATCGACGGCGCGCGAGAAGGCTCGATGGTCATAGTACTCTGCTACCCCAATAAAAGTGGGGCGAGGAGAAGCTCCTCTACCGAACAATAGTTAGGTTTTATGTACGACTTACGGAAATTGACTTGCCAAGGGACATCATCTACGAGCATGTGGTGCCCGCTCCTTCTGCGTTAATAGGACCAACAACCCTTTTTTTTACGTTGCAGAAGACGTTGAAAGTATGTGGGTGTATCCATGGTGCATGCTGGTCCGCGGTCTTCCGAAGAGCAAGTCGAGTGGGCTTACAGGGGCTTTTACGTAATTTTCATACTTGCTCTACCCCAAATTACGGGAACTTGCGATCTTCGATTCCTTCAGCCGGTGATATTCGACCCCGCAAACCCGCAAAAGCACAGCGACTCCGCCAGCCAAAGTTTTACACCAACGTTCGTGGACCTCATTCTGACGCGCCTCTACATGCATACATCCACCGTATCATCACGTCACCGACGTTATGACTGCACATACCCTCGCAGTGCCAATCTCAGGACCACGGTACCTACGAAGGTACATACATGTATAGCGGAACATGCCACCAAGGACGCACGGAATCGTGGTCAACGTGGCTAGCGGGTCGAAAACCTAGCGCGGACACCCACCAGCCGGGGTGAGGGTCATGACTATGTAGAGGGTTAACGGGATTTGGTGCACTCTATTTTGCACGCCACCGATCCAATAGAGGTCGCCTTTGACATCCAGACGTGCATGCATACACGTACGTAGCGCGCGCGCGCGCAGGTCAACGGATGGATCGTGCCAACTGATCAATTGCATCACCACATCAGGTCTTTATACCTCAAAAACGACAACATCGCCCGACGCGCCCAGCACCCACCCAGCACGTCCATCAATATATACATAATCGGTATTGCATACCACAGTGCAGGGTACGGATGGCGACAACCTGCGTGATGAAGCCTGCCTATACATATTCGTAAAAAAACATTCCACGTCATCGCCATCATCACGCAAGCAGAGGTCGCGCTGTTTCACTCCGTCTTCTCTTTCACAGGTATATCCTTCCCGACCGTGGTAACCGCTCCGGGAACATCGCCCAGTCGATTCCCGACTTTAACCTTCTGCCCCGGTTTGACAGCAAACTCGAACGTCTTCGGCGCCTCGAACACCAGGACGATCGTACTGCCAAGACAAAAACCTCCCATTTCTTGCGCAGCAGTTAAGGGTTGACCATTCAGCAATAGCGATGCCGCCGAATACACGGCTTCGTTATATGTGCCCGGCGGCGGTGGTCGACCACGGACGTTCGTGCGCAATGCCTGCAAAGACGTATTATTATGATCAACGGGGGACAGTTCGAACGAGAAGAGATGCAATCCTCTCTTACGGTATCGAAGTTAATTTTGATGCTACCGACGTTAGTCGCACCGACGGGTATCATACTGAAAAATCCATATCGCCATCTGCCAAGTAAAGTGACCCTCTCGTTGAGCACGAACAGATTCTGTAATCGCTTGGCCATGTACGGCGAGACGGAAAACAGCTCGCCTAAAAAAATTAAAAAAAAGCGACCGTATCGTTTTAAATATCGCAGAACCGATGATGTCGTGTAAAACCTACCAACGAAGTGCCTGCGCTTTTCAACGACCCAAGCCGTTGGACTGTGGAAGCGGTGATAGTCGCCGGGGGCAAGGTAGATGACCGTGAAGTAGAGAGCGTTGCCTGGTTTGACGCTAGTACCTGATGCGCTGCGTTTGCGCTCCATGAGGAACGGACGCACGCCCATCTCGCGAGCCACCGAAGCATCGTGCGCAAGTGTCTCTTGCAGAGTACCTTCTTGCGTGACGGATGCGTCGATCTGAGCACCATGTTTTCGTGGGGTGATGGTATCATCGTCAGATTCAGCATTGGAGTCGTCTAGAGTAGGAGTGGTCGAGCCTGAGGAGTCTTCGGACGAACCGCCCAATAGCTCGTCCAGGCTGTAATCTATGCCATTGACATTCGCGAATTCGCGCTCGTCTACGACGGACATGTCGCGGCGAGGGAATTCGACGATTGTCGAAGTGGGAGAAACGGGACTGCCAGGACTGGATTTTTCTACGCCAAGGAGTGCATCGAGGGAGTATGTCATTCCCTTTACTTGTTCCACGCGCAAACCGTCTATGGTACCGAGATGAAGAACCGTTCCGTCCGCAGGACTAACCTGGAGATGGGATTCAGGACTGTATTTCAGAGTGTAAAAGCGTTCGTTTAGTCACTCACCAACACCGAATTATCTACCGGCCGAACGCCAGGCTTGAGCTTGCGATAGAAAAAATCTCCCAGACTTGCGTACTGGGTCAAGTCACTAGGCTCGATCTCCTCCAAATTACAACCGAACATGAAAGCATATAATCGAAAACCGTAAGGGCGAATCCAAACGGGCAGTTCGAAAGAATTCATGTAGCCCCAAACTCGGGACATGTTGCGGAGCGGCAACGCACCCAGGACGTGAACCTAACCGACAACAATAAGATGTGTGAGGAACGTGGGGCACGGGCATTTTTTAGTAGATTGAGATGCGAACCTGCCAAGGGCCTTTAAGTCTGATAACCTCGTGACCTTCTTCGTCGACGTCGAGCTCTCTCTCGGCACGTGCCACTTTCTTGCGGTACTGGATCATGACGAGTAGGAGAGCACCGACCGCCAAAGGCAAGGGGTACCATTTTGTAGGTGTCCGTGTCCACGCCGATACGAATTGCTCTGACAAAAAAGTTGAGTATTATACTTCTTAAACAAAGAGAAGAACGAGCGCCCACACATGACGTACTGTAAATGGGAGCGGCAGAAGAAGTGCCTGGGACGTGTTGCGACGACTCGGGCGGGATCGCATTCCTGGTTGAAGTAGCGAGAGACCTTCGGAATGCGCTGCCCTTGAATGACCGTACCGTGCCAGATAGACTGATCCTGCGTTTGACGAACACCCTGGAGAAGATTGCGGAAGAAGTATTGGCTGCGGCGCTAGTAGTGGATTGGATGACGTGCGAGGCAGCCTGTAAGGGCCTCTTCCCTTTGACGATAGCCTTGTAGAACATTTAGGAAGACGTTGACATGAAAAATTCGTAGCAACTGAACCGTACAGCGAGACTTGTGCGTGTGCAGCAGTTGGGTCACAGTCCACTGAGTCTCGCTGAGGTCACTCTGGCTCGGCCGATTAATACTGGTATCCGCATCCAAAAAAGGCAATGTCCTCTGAAAATAACAAGGACAAACAAATACAACGTGCACGCCATTTGCTGGTCACACGACTGATTGGAGTGGGTCCAACAAATGTGCTTATCTCCTGTGTATGTGTAAACCTAAAGTCGGCGTTTCCCTTGTCAAGCCGTCCCTAAGTACTCTAGGCTGCACTGCACGAGAATAGGTGCCACAGACGATGCGCTGCGGTGATGTCTATTTTAGGAAGTTGCCTTAGTCACCGAGCTGCCTCTGTCCGCGTGACGACTGTCTCTTTGTCTGTACAGGACCATCATGGGCAACGACGGCGGAAGCATCCCTGACAGACGGGATCTCGTCAAGAACAAGCCAAAGGCCGAACAAGCCGATAAGGCGAATCAGATACGGGCACTTTGGTTCTTCTGCGCCCTCTCAAAGGTTAGTTTGTCGGCATTCTATCGGTCATATCATATCTCGACTGAACTCTGTCTATCTAGCGTCCTCTGCAAGAACCAGTGGTCTCGTGTGCACTTGGGAAAATTTACAACAAGGACGCTCTTATCGAGTACTTGCTTGACAAGTCGGCCTACGGAGATGGAGAAACGATATGCGGTCACATCCGCTCGCTAAAGGTGCGTAATGCTGTACATTCTGTGTAGGTCGTGTGCTGATCCTGGATGACGCAAGGACGTGAGAATGCTGAAACTAACACCGAGATCTCCACCGCCATCCCCAGGTTCCGATGTCGCTAAATTCGTCTGTCCGCTCAATCTGAAAGAGATGAACGGTGCCTATCCTTTCGTATACATCCACACCTGTGGGTGCGTGTTCTCCCAATCCGGCCTCAAAGCGGTCATCGGATCGACTCTGCCCTCAAAGACTCCATCGAATGACGAGGGCCATGCGGTCGACAAGGAGCAACTCGACGTCTGTCCGCAGTGTGCCACCAAGTTCTCCAGATCCACTGACGTTCTCACCATCAACCCCTCCAGGGAAGAGGAGGAGCACCTGCGTACGATGATGGAACTCCGACGTTCCCGGGAACCTGTAAAGCCGAAATCGAAAAAGCGCAAGGCTAATGCCGAAGGTGCTGTCGAAGATAACTCGGCCGTTGCCAAGAAAAAGAAAGACTCCACCGACACTCATTCACCCTCGCCGGCGCCGGCAATCAACCCTGCCGTCGCAGCCGCATCCAAGGCACTTGCCAGCTCACTCGTCGCAGAGGAGGCCAAGAGGAAAGCCAATATGAGCGATGCAGTGAAGTCTCTCTACCATTCCAAACACGATCAACCTAGGAAGGAAACGTTCACTACGATGGGCACATTCACAAGAGTAAGTCCCTCCCTTTGCTCCCCACCATCACCGATCTAATGTTCATCGACAGTATGCATGATACGGGTTTTACTGCTATTACGGGACATTATTTCTTTCTGTATTGATAGCTCCTCTCTATATAATTTATATTATTGGACCCGATGAATTCCTTACGACCATTCAAACATTCAAAGGTGACGTTGCACCGAGTCTTCGCGACGTGTGAGCCAATAGCAAAGAAACCGTCACGATCCCGTGTTTTCAGACCCACCGACACTCGCTCCTCTGCCTCCACAGAGCGAAGGCTCTTAAACCGATCAGTCCACACCACTCCTGTGAAGCGCTGCATCAAGTCCTGTACGTACAGCAACGGTCCTCGCCTACTTATATCCCCTCTCCCACTCTCAATCGCAGCCTGCACCGGCATCAAGGATACGAAATCTTCGTAACTTGCCTCGACTTAATAATGTAAAAAAAGTTGAGACAATCCCAGAGACAACTGTCATTTTCGCCGAGACCGGAGAACAAGCTGCGGCAACATCCTAACGCAGTCTGACCATCACGACCGGGAGTGCACCACCTAATGTTGCCGTCATTAGCTTGATATACGGTGTTGTGCATCGTCCGAGCGGTGGAGACAATCTCGAGCAGATGTGTGTGTGTTCTGCCTGAGAATGTCTCCACCACTCGGAAGAATATTGCTAAGCGCATTTGAGACCCGCGGAGCTCAACATTACACCGAAGACCCATTACTCAAAGACCGCGTGTTGCAAAGATATTAGAATCAAGGTACTGACGTCGAGCGGGCATCGTCCTCGTGTGAGACGCACTCACGCGGGGTCCACTATAAGGCGTACTTCATCACGACAGAGGGCCGTCGCAGGCAGCTGTCACTAATTCGTGTTTAATTGGATGCGTGAGAAGCCAAAGAAACCTCTCTAGGTACAGCAAACCGCACAACGGTAGACCAGATCTGACCAAAACTCACATAGGCGCTTTTGTTTATGGTTAGAACGCGGTCAAAGAGATGTCGTCTTCCGGGAATTGTAGAGACATCTAACTCGATGGCTATCCTTGCTTCGGGATGCGTGTGGACGACAGCAAGGAACAAGACGAACAGAAGATACACAGGAGCAATGCACAGTAAAGCCGGTGCTGGTCCTTCCATCAGTTGCAACGTGTCGAGAGCGCCTAAAACTTCGGATACCGTTACCACTTCCCCGTTTACACTGACCTCAAACTCGTACGCAAGGTCAAACCCGCGACATCACATAGAATATCCATTTCTCAATGGCTAGAGTGCACTCAAGGAAACTTTGTCGTCTCTTCGGATGCGCGAGGACATCGAACTCGACGTCCGGCCTTGCCTCGGTACGTAGCCGATGATCCTTTCTCCAAGGCGTAGTTACCGACCTGCAAAATCAGTCGCCAGGACGATCTGAGGCTCGAGCTGGGAATTTTACTTCTATCCCTGAAACACCGGGCATGGCTTCTCCTGGTAGACTCGCCAGAATGAGGCGTTTCTTCGACCGATCGAACCAAGGTCCTTCGACCGCTATTGCGACAGGAATTGCTGATACACAGGCCGATCAGGGGGCTCAGGTAGTTCCGGGTCAGGTCGTATGTGGTCTACCCCATCCAATTAACGCGATAATACTGAGCGGTTCGGTGAACAGGCTGTCGCAACAAGCGCCGTTGGGGGGGCGGAAGAGCAACAAGAGCAATCCCACGCAGCTCCGACCCAGAACGTAGGTGTTTTGCGGTGTCTGGCCATGCGGTAATTAAGTGATACTGTTGGACAGGCCGAAGAGTCAGTTGCCAAACCAGAACCAGAACCGAAACCAGAGCCAGAATCCACCCCAGCGTCGGCCGGCCAGGATGTCGATGCTGCCATAAAAGAATTCGACGGCGTCGATCCCATCTCAGGTATCGCCGTACGCGCTGTAGGTGCCGTCGGTGTCGTCAATACCACATTTTCCGGGATTGAAACCTTGAGTGATACGTATCTCAAGCCTTTCAAAGTTTTCAATCAAGTCGTATCCACTCTTGCCGACGTAAGCATTCAACTTTTTGCATCCTGGCAGTGATCGCATGCGTGCACTAGGTCCACCCTTACGCCAAGGCTGCGCTGGGAATCTTAACTTCGACTTCTCAGGTATGGACCTTCCTGATTCCAATTCCCCCTGCTCACCTGACCCGTCTTCGGCAGCTGTTCATGAACCAGGCGAATCTGGACAAAGCAGTATCAGATCTCCTCGATACCATGCGAAATGTCTACGAGTGGCTCATACAGGAGGATAGGATCAGAAATCTGGACAAAGATGCTCTTGCAAAGATTGCATGGGCGATAAGCGACTCCGCACATTTCGTCATAAACTACTCCGCGACCAAAAGCTTCTGTAAGTCATATGCTTTACTCGCTTTCAGATCCTGATACGATACACCCCTAGGGACAAGAACTGGAAAACACATCTTCTCCGAAACGCGTACTGTAGTCGATGACCACGCAAAGACTCTACAAAACTTGATGCAGCAATGTCGTGACCGTGCGGCTCGCGACATTCAGGTCAACACTTATCGTATACTGGAAGACCTGAATTTCGAAGGCATGGCTTACGCAGGTGGAGCGGGGCTAAATACGACGAAAAAATGCCTCGAAGGCACGAGGACAGAGATTTTGCGGCGCATCCTGGATTGGATTAATGATCCTGACGTCGGCGCCCCACGCATCATGTGGCTTCACGGGCAGGCGGGAAGGGGAAAATCAGCCATTGCCCACACAATTGCGTCGTGGGTTAAGGACGTGGGAGGACTCGGGTCTTGCTTTTGTTTCGCTCGTGACCGGCAGAATGAACACCGCGAGGAGAAGATTCTCATAACGATTGCTCGTGATCTAGCCGGTCGTGATCAGTCCTTTCGGCGAGCATTGGCGGACGCCTTGTCGAGGGACCACACCCTCAAGACGACGCCTGATGTGGTGCAACAGTGGCAGAAACTCATTTTGGAGCCCCTGTCCAAGGTTAATGAGGCTATAGTTGGAAACGTTGCTGTAGTGATCGATGCTTTGGATGAAAGTGGGTCAGACGCATCAAGGAAGCACATCTTATCTCTGCTCAGGTCGCCCGACGCTGCTCAGCTACCCTCCAATTTCCGCATCCTTCTGACGTCCAGACCGCTGGCCGACATCAAACGTGTCCTGAGTACTGCTGAGCATGTGATAGCCCTCTCGTTGGATAATATCCCCATCCTGTCGGCAGAGCGCGACATACAACTCTACGTTTCCACTGAGCTTGCCCCTTATCCGGAGATTGGACCCGCTGAATCCCAGAACATTTCTCAGAAATCAGATGGTTTATTTGAGTGGGCTCGTCTAGTGTGCAGGTTCATCGAGCCCAATAGGCCAGGTCGAACGATCACGGAACGCTACAAGGAGGTCATGTTCCCTCACCCCGGAGGCGGGGGATCCTTGTTGGACGTCATGTACAGAACAATTTTGGAGGACATCATGCCGCAGGACGATATCACACTCGCAAGATTTCGCTCTGTGATGCAACAGATCATGTCGACGTCCGTACCCCTGCGATTGGATGCCTTACATGAAATGCGAAGTCACTTTCCCCCGGAAGAAGACCGTTTCGGCATTACGGTCATTGTTGAATTCATGGCACCACTGTTAAGTGGGATCGCTGATAGGTGCTCCGTCGTCCGACCCCTCCATGCATCGTTTTATGACTTCCTCACTGATCATAAACGGAGCGGGGTGTACTATATTGCTGAGTCTAATATGCACAGGCTCCTTGCCTTTGCTTCGTTGCACACTCTCTGCAATGACCTCAAATTCAACATATGTGGATTGGAGAGTTCCTACTTCAGGAACGTGGAGGTTGTCTCCTTGCAGGAGAAAGTCGACGAAAACATTTCACTCAATCTATCTTACTCATGCCAATACTGGGCCCACCATTTGCAAAGAACTGAGTTTGACTCGGAACTTGCAGTACTGGTAAAGGATATTGTTGGATGTGAAAAGTTTCTCTTTTGGCTGGAGGCACTGAGCCTTCTCAGTGGACTCGGACATGCTACGAGTGCCCTGGCCTCTTCTATAACATGGCTACGGGTGAGTGAATCCCATTGGTGCTGGATTTTATCTAATGTGAAGTCCAAGGGCCAGAATGGTTTTGAAAAGACCTTGGCACTTGCACAAGATGGGGTCAAATTTCTACAAAATTTTGGCAGTATAATCTCACTCAGCACTCCACATCTTTATACTTCTGCACTGCCATTTACACCCTCACACACAATGCTTTCAGAAATGCTTATGCCAAAGTTCTCTTGCTTAGCTGGAATTTCTGTGGGGGGGTATAAAGAATGGCCAGTTGCCCAGCAGGTATTGGAAGGGCATACTAGTGGGGTTTGGACAGTGGGATTCTGCTCTGATGGCAAGAAGATTGTATCAGGCTCAGAGGACAAGACTATAAGGATCTGGGATGCTGAGAGTGGGGTCCAGATCTGTGGCCCTCTTGAAGGGCATACTGATGGCATTGGGTCAGTTGGATTCTCCCCTGATGGCAGGAGGATTGTATCAGGCTCAAATGACAAGACTGTGAGGATCTGGGATGTTGAGAGAGGGGTCCAGATTGGTGGCCCTCTTGAGGGGCATACCAGAGTGGTCAACTCAGTTGGGTTCTCCTCTGATGGCAAGAGGATTGTGTCAGGCTCAGATGACAAGACTGTGAGGATCTGGGATGCTGAGAGTGGGGTCCAGATTGGTGGCCCTCTTGAGGGGCATACTGGTTGGGTCAACTCAGTTGGATTCTCCTCTGATGGCAAGAGGATTGTATCAGGCTCAAATGACAGGACTGTGAGGATCTGGGATGCTGAGAGAGGGGCCCATATTGGTGGCCCTCTTGAGGGGCATGCTGGAAGGGTCAACTCAGTTGGATTCTCCCCTGATGGCAAGAGGATTGTGTCAGGCTCCTTTGACAAGACTGTGAGGATCTGGGATGCTGAGAGTAGGGTCCAGATTGGTGGCCCTCTTGAGGGGCATACTGCAGGGGTCAACTCAGTTGGATTCTCCTCTGATGGCAAGAGGATTGTATCAGGCTCAAAAGACAAGACTGTGAGGATCTGGGATGCTGAGAGAGGGGTCCAGATTGGTGGCCATCTTGAGGGTCATACTAGAGTGATCTGCTCAGTTGGATTCTCCTCTGATAGCAAGAGGATTGTATCAAGTTCCTCTGACAAGACTGTAAGGATCTGGGATGCTGAGAGAGGGGTCCAGACTGGTGGCCTTCTTGAGAGGCATACTGGAAGGGTCAAGTCATTTGCATTCTCTTCTGATGGCAAGAGGATTGTATTGGGCTCCTCTGACATGACTGTGAGGATCTGGGATGCTGAGAGAGGGATTCAGATTGGTGGCCCTCTTGAGGGGCATACTGAAGGGGTCTGGTCAGTTGGATTCTCCTCTGATGGCAAGAGGATTGTATCAGGCTCAGATGATGAGACTGTGAGGATCTGGGATGCTGAGAGAGGGGTCCAGATTGGTGGCCCTCTTGAGGGGCACACTGGAAGGGTCAGGTCAGCTAGATTCTCCTCTGAAGGCAAGAGGATTGTATCAGGCTCAGATGACAAGACTGTGAGGATCTGGGATGTTGAGAGAGGGGTCCAGATTGGTGGCCCTCTTGAGGGGCATACTGCAGGGGTCTGCTCGGTTGCATTTTCCTCTGATGGAAAGAGGATTGTATCAGGCTCAGATGACACTAATGTGAGGGTCTGGGATGCTGAGAGTGGGGTCCAGATTGGTGGCCTTCTTGAGGGGCATACTGGTTGGGTCAACTCAGTTGGATTCTCTTCTGATGGCAGGAGGATTGTATCAGGCTCTTTTGACAAGACTGTGAGGATCTGGGATGCTGAGAGAGGGGTCCAGATTGGTGGCCCTCTTGAGGGGCATACTGGTTGGGTCAACTCAGTTGGATTCTCCCCTGATGGCAAGAGGATTGTATCAGGCTCAGATGATGAGACTGTGAGGATCTGGGATGCTGAGAGAGGGGTCCGTATTGGTGGCCCTCTTGAGGGGCATACTGCAGGGGTCAACTCAGTTGGATTCTCCTCTGATGGCAAGAGGATTGTATCAGGCTCAGATGACAAGACTGTGAGGATCTGGGATGCTCATGGCTATGAAACTGTACAGTCAAAGTGGGGTTCCTACAACTTGGGGGGTGTAGCTCTTACATCTCACATCATCAACTGTGAGTATTTCCCACTTGCCATATATTTTTGTCTTGACTCAGCTGACTTGCATTTATAAAGCCTACTCAGTCTGCTTTTCATCAATCTCTTCACAGGCACTGTGTAACAGTCCACAGCTCCTTGATGAACTCATAAAGGTAGATATGAATGAGAGGCATCAACCAGTCAAAGTGTTCCATGATGGCTGGATTAGGGGCCCAAAGGGGAGATTGTTGCTCTGGATACCTCCAACATTTCAGGGGCCATCTTATTCAATGTGGACCACAACAGTCATCCCCATGGGACATTGCATAGAGCTGGACTTGAGCCAAATGGTTCATGGGAAACAGTGGCATCAGTGTTACATATAAGGTAGTTGTTTAGATGTGACCTACATAACTTTGTATTATACCATTCAATCCACATGCTAGTGATACAGCTGCTCAGACAATTGTCCCAATGTTTGTGGGTTTGTCACTAATTACAGTGTAGCCAGTGCAATATGAAGATCTAGTTCAAGGATTTGGTGGATGAATTGAAGTACTTGGTCATGGCTTTCTAAGGAGTGCTATTACATAATATTTGGATAAAAATAGGTGACAAAAAAACTGAATGAAAATGCCACCTCATTGGGACAATTGTTTGACTTTCAGCTTGGAGGGTGAAATCTAAGCCAAATAAAGGGGTGTTTATAGTTGTTTGGTTCTAAAAACAAACCAGAGCACATCACATGATATAACAAATGATTTTTCAGCATGTAAACAATGTCAAACACTAAATTTGTACCATCAAGCCTCCCTTTGTTACCACAACTCAAGAAGTCACCACTCTGGCTCACCAAGGTTGTTCTTTCAGGGAAATCTCAGCAAGTATTGGTGTCTACTACAGTACCACTAGTATGATGCACTATCATGGTCATCAGTCATATCAAAAAGCTACCAGAAGTCATCCCTGTGCTGTTTTCCCCACCAATGCCTGCTGAGCTTTGTAACCAATCAGTACTGGGATAGCTGAAAATGTTGTCAATGTTGAATTAGCACTTCAGGATATGAAGAACCAACCATTACTCCCATGAATAGGGCATTTTCACAAATGCAAAACTTACTTGAAGGCTGGAATGAACCAAATTCCTACTGCACATTCCAGGAGTCATGGGATAAATACCCAACTAAGCTGGTAGAGTGCAGATAACTGCCATCCATCTGCCCCAATATATTTCCTTTGGTCCAGTATGACTAAATAACCACTTCTCATTCATCAATGGTTTGGTTCAGAGCACAATCTAGCCAACCCTGTCATGGCCCTCAACCCAGAAAGGAAGGTTTTGCTTCATTGTACCCTTCAGGTAAGCTTCCCATTGTTGAAAATACCCTAGTTGTGAGGGCATTGGTTTGGTCTTCACACACTGAAGTGTTATTTCAATGTTGATGATATCTTCAGCTGTCCCAGTACTGATTAGTTGAAAGCATCAGCAAAACCATTAGTTGCTGTATGGCACTGTACAGCTTGCAACAGCCCACTACAGTGCCCACAGTGCCACAGAAAGGTCCCCCCCTGTACAGTACTGTCACAGCACTGTACAGTCCTGTACAACTACTACACTTTTTTTGTAATCTCACTACCATATTTTGCTAATACCACTACTATGCTTGTTTCCTAATCCCACTACCATTTTTTCCTAATACTACTACTATGCTTGTTTCCTAATCCCACTACCATTTTTTCCTAATACCACTACTACACTTTTTTCCTAATCCCACTACCATTTTTTCCTAATACCACTACTACACTTTTTCCCTAATACCACTACCATTTTTTGCTAATACCACTACACTTTCAAGCTAATAGGACTATCACTCAGTCACACAGAAATCAAATTAAAAGTAGTAATATATTCAAATTCAAGTACTACCACATAATAGCCTAATACAACTACGCTTTTTTGCTAATAACACTACCTACTACACACCTGAGGTTCCCACTTAATGGCTTTTATTAGACTTACAGTTGTGATGGGTGTGTCAGTATGAATAAACCTGGAAAAACCTGACATCTAGTATGAATAAATATGAAAAAAATAGGTACAAAAAACATAGTCCTTAGTGTATTGGTCCAGTACCAATAATCACCAATTATTGTACTGCCCATGACGTGAGAAATGCTACTGACAGTGTGGCTGTGTGTGTCCTGCCCATCCCCAGTTCCCATCCTGCCCTTGATATGAATAATTGTGGATAATCTGACAAATCCTGACCTTCGCTGATTAGTAATACCTATTTCCCCCATGGCCCAAGCTCTAGTATGAATAATATTCAATATTTCATTGACATCAGTGTGGCCATGTGCACCCTGCTGACCTGACATGAATAATCCTAGATAATCTGTTGGTCCCTCACCCTCTGCTGATGTAATATGGCATTTCCCCTGTAGTTCAATATCACATATGAATATTTCCCAATACCTCAAGTCACCAGTGTGGCTGTGCACATTCCCACTGTCCTCCTTACCCCATGAATAATTATAGATAAATACTGCTCTCACTCAATGGGATGAAATGGCAATGATGTAGTTACCTTGTATAACTACATCCAATATGTGACTAGCAATGTAACTAAATCAATATTCCTCCTGCACCACACACCTGTCTGATGATATATGAATAATGTCTTGCAGAGTGAGGGCACTTTTGTCATCCTCATACTCATCTCCATCCCCATCAAGTTCATCCAGGTATTCATCACCACCAACAGAGTCAGGGCTTGCAGGAGGGGAAGGAGAAGTGGTCGTTATAGAGAGGACTGAGGGAATTATGGTCATAGGTTCACTAGCACTATTGCTGGGGTTTGTCTTCATTGATTTTCTGGGAAGTATAGTGCCCGTGAACCCAGGGAGGTGAGTGATTTTGGTGAGGAGATGTAAATGGTGGTTAGTAAATTTTGTGCAAATGTTGTAGTGGAGCTGTACTTGATAGGCAAGGGGGGGATGGCTAACTTGAAGTTGGGCAATGCAGGCTTTCACATAGCAGGCTTCGTCATGTAGATATGTAATAGTACAATGGACTTCAACATTGAGGCGCTTGATTTCTTCTTCCACATGGCAAACCTTGAAGTATTGGTCCATGGCTGCATGTGCAGCAGGAGTGGCCCACAGTCGCTGAGAGATGTCCTCATGGGTAGCATTATGAAGAAGATCAAAATCAGCAAGGAAAGTATACTCCACGACTTCTTTGAAGGTAAGCTGGGGGTGTGGGGGCGAACAAGTGCGAGCAGCAGTGTTGAACCAATTGAGTGTGGTATGGATGGCAGCAGAGCATGCCTTCAGAGCTTTTGCAATATGCTTGCATAGTTTGTAGCCTAGGTAGATGCATGTCAATTATGTGGGATATAAAAGGGTAGCAGAATCTCACCTGTACCCACCTGGTTCATCTTCGACAATTTGAAAATCTGGGAAACAACAAGGGACTTGAGTTGGTCCAGGTAGCGCTGGTATTTGCAATTAGTGACCAGGCAGCCAGTGGCCTGCCATTCCTCATCCTCAGGTACCCAATGTTTTGTAATACCAAGCCTCACTTCAAGATCCTGGACTATCTTGAGATCCTTCTTGAAGTTCTCCATGGCATGGTGGCACATCATCTCCTTGCATGTTGTCACTGCAATGTCCTTTTGGATGAATGACGAGGTTGCAGCGGAAGATGGGGTAGCCACAGTCCAGGTTAGGTCACTGAGATGTTTCCTAGCATACTGTGAGTGATGGACTATGAGCCAAACACCAACTTACCGGCTTGCATCCATATTGACAAGCTTCTGCCAGTACTCCATTTGTAGTGTTTCCTCTTCAGGCTTGCACGAATGGGCCATCAAGTATTCATTCTCCTCTGAAAGCCACCTTCTGAAAACTGAAACATCTGTAATACCAAGGTCATCCATGATGCAGGGTAGCATCTTCTTCCCTTCTTCAATAATCTGGAGGGCCTGTTTGTAGTTGTTGAAGATCATCATAGCTGGAATATATGAGTATATTTAACTTCGTAGGTAAAAATGGAGACTTACTGAGATTCTGGTAGACATCATGCTCATCATTATGCACTACGTATCCTGTGATCGCTTGACAGCAGTGAAACAAGCTTGCATAATGCACAGCTGATGCGAGCCCATTTATTTTTGAAAATGTATGCTCACAGCCCTTGAGGTCTTCGAGCCCAAAGCCGTCAATGTATCTTGCTAGAAAATGAAGCTGGCACAAACAACAATGTGCATAACCATGAAATGCCAGCACAAGAGATGTGTAGTTGAGGGCTTGTGCTCATGGACTGACTGTGCTGTGACTGAGAGTGGTCATGAACTTACAACCGATGTCATAGCTGCCTGCAAGATTGTTTCCAAATATGTCCAATAATTTCGAGATGATGGCGAGCAGATACTTGGCCCTAGTCTTCTATTAGGCTAAGCAATGATACATATGAGATATACAACCTACCATTCACTGCTCTGGACTATGTCTGTGATCAGGAGAGAGAAACCATGCCTACAGACAGCAATGAAGATGCCAGCTTCGTCAAATATCCCCCACATTCTCGAGGTCACGTCTTCTTTCATGTTTTTCCACCTCCCAGTGCATGGGTTGCTACTGCCAGTCTGTAGGTTAGGGAGCATAGGTGCATAAAACAATAATACAAAATCATATTCAACGGAGAGATACTGTCAGTTCTGACAGCAATTCATCACCACATCCCACTCCAAACTGGTCAATGAATGACCATGACAGATAACAGTCATCACCTATATATTGCTCTCCAAGGCCTTGTGCAGCAGATTCGTCAGTGCTGATTGCCTCCCTTGAGATACGTTTAAGTGAGTCATTACCATCCATAGCAAATAACATCTTGAACTTGAGATCCAGCTCGTCTTTAAGGGTATAGGTGCAAGCGGGGCAAGTATTCTTGAGGCACCAGTCTGGTGTATCACGATGAAGGGCTTCAAGGATGAGATCATTGACTCTGAGGCAGATTTGAAGATAAACATTGAGGGCAATGCTAAATAGACAAGCGAGATAGGGACGATATTGAACCTAAGTCTATGTAAGTGTGAGAGTGAGTGCAGAGCATATGAAATGTACACCTTGAAGATCCAAAACAGTCTTCACAAACACCTGGATGGAAAAATGGGGACTGTGATTTCGAGCTATGCGGTAAAGTTCCAAGGCATCCACCATAACGGCAGTATGAGGATGCAGTGGGGTGCATGGGATGACTCCTTGGTGGACAAGTGCAGAAGGAACTGAGTAATCCTCAGTTGGAACGTACAGCACACATCTCTCAGCACCTAATTGGGTAGGATTCAGTGTGAGGGATACTTGGATAAATAAGGACCTACAAAATATGCCAACCACATAAAGCTGCACTTCGTGAACTTTCAGATCCATTGATGGCCAGGTGTTCCTACACTGGCCAGTCTCACTACAAAACTTACCAGCATTCGCCATGCTCCATTCCAAATACGCCCACACTAACTCAGGCATCTGCCTTGCAAATGTGTCTGTCCAACGCTGCGCATGGTCATGACAGGTTTGATAATCCATTCAGCACCTCCATATGGCCTCATTTCCTCTGCAATATAGTATGTTTTCAATCTTCATCTTAAGAAATGTTCTACTCACATATTCTTCGCATTGTTGAACAGATCCCTGGCAAGATCACAAAGCTTGCCACTGCTGTGGCTGATATCGATGGTCTTCGAACCGTCCAAGATGCTAGCAACATCGTATACATCATCTGTCTCTGTATGGAAGAAATCCTCATTGCCCTCATGGAGTGCTTCAAGGGCATGTTGTTCCTGGGCAGTCATTGCTGTATGCAATTCCAGATATTAGTGAGTTTGTAGTTCATCATTACAGAAAAAAATTGCCTTCTAACCGTGCCCTTTGACACTCATTCACTTTTGTTGCCCATGCTTCGATCCTTTTTGGCCCAAGTATTTCATTGACCGTCCTGGTGACACCTCCAGAAAACTTGCAGGAAACAACAACATGATGGACTCTACTCATGGAGAGTTTACCTCTCTGGCTTGTCTGTGCATGGCTCGTGCCAATGGGCATTTTGGACTTAATGACTTGCACTGTCTCAGTGCATATTGCTTGCTGGTGCATGTGATATGGACAGTAGTCCTGATAGCCTATTTGCAACCTCAAGTTCGTACAACACCAAATAACTCTGATATGTCTTCTAGTGGTGAGTCGACTGTCTGTGTTAAGCTACTTCATTTTTGATCGGTCTTAGAAGCTGCAGCAGCATTACCTCGTAGCACTGAAACTGTCGAAACCGAGATGATCACTGAGGAGACCACCACTACAACAGTGACCTCCTCTGGGATGGAGATGGTAAATGTTACCATTAGGAAGCTTCGCACACGCACTACAAAGGTCATGGAAACCACTTCACAGCAGCTTGATTTGCCACTCTCATCCCCACATATCTATGACCATTCCCCAGCACCATCCCAAGCGAGTAGGAAAAATCCAGCATCTATCTCTTCTGCTACACCAACTTGTGTCCAAGCAGTGGTCACCCAAATGCCTAGTCACAGCTCAGCCACACTGCAATTGATATTCCGAAAGTCTTCAGTGCCCCCTGGTAGAAATGCTCTCCAAACTACCAGCTCCATGGCAACTCCAACCAGATCTCCACCTGAAATCAAGTGTCATTCTGCACAGCCCATTCACCCTGACAATATCAAACTGCCCACCACCCCCATTAATGAATTCTATGTAGTTATTGTTGGCCAAGAGACAGGAATATTTTACAACTGGCAAGTATGATATCCTCGTGGTATTCTTGCTCTGATCCAAATCCTGCTGTGTAGGAATGATGCAGCCATGAGAGTCCTCAGTGTTTCAAAGAATGTCCATTTCAAATGCGCCACATTCCAAGAAGCATTATGATGTTACAAGAGTGCATATAATTGCAATGAAGTTAAGTGTGTGCCAAACCCAGGCATGCACTTTTACAGCCAGACTATGCTGGATACAGCTCATTCTGGCACTCGGCTCACTCCCTTCGAAGAGTCGGCATCAGATGTGGAGTATTGGAGGAATGTGGATGATCTGTTGGATGAAATCAGTAAATTCCATGTTGCAGAGTAGGGATAGTTTCATACATCGTTTACCTCCCTTCTTTTTAAAAAAAAAACTATCACATGCCAATCAGTGTGAACCCTCTGCAGTAGTTTGAATGAGAAAGTGAGTGTGATGTGTAGATAAGATGCACGGGTGCACCCTTTGTGTCACAATTGTATGACCATTTGACTCATGCATTGTTTGATATAGCCCACACATCATGTACTTCATCAGAAGCACAACAATATTTTGAGGTCCCAGTCAGTCACAGGTGGGTTGTAAATAGATGAAAGACAACATGTACCAATTCATTCCTTGCCTGGTGCAGTCATTGTTAATGCTGGAGCCATTCCATCTCTCATAGTGAACAATTTGCTATCCCATTTTGCTATAGAAGCAACAATAGCATTATATTAGTAGTGAAAGTGGAGCATTCTAACTACATTCCACTATAGTATCTTGCATCAGAAACTTTGCTGTATGGTACAGCAGGTGCATATTCATCTGGTTTTACCTCAAAGAACTTCACCTCTGCCAAGATGACTTCCAGTAGGTCAAAAATTTGTAGATAAGTATCCTGTTGGCACCCCCATTGTGTGCTGTGTGTAGTACTAGTTAACCATCATAAAAGACAGAGAAGGCAGCAGCCTTCCCGAGCATGGATCTTGCACTCCTTAAAGAAATGATCTGTACTTGCCAATCCCTTCTCATGAGCTTTGCGAAGAGACTTGTCAAATCTCATCAGCCATCTGCCTTCTGGGCCCCAGTCAGATCTCCATTCATCGATGGACAACCACAATTCTGGAAGGGTTGGAGTTGGACCGGCCATGCTTGAATGAAGAAGTGATGAAATCAACTGCATGTGGCCATCTAGGTCACAATGATCCAGAATGGGGTCAACAATTCCATCATTACAAATATTCACTTCGGCCAGGGCTTCAGCTTTCTTCCTACAAAGTTCTGATAGCAGGATGGGTAACAGCATCAATACAATGTTCGAACATTTACCTTTCATGGTTACTGGTTTGCCCACAGTTGGTCAAGTTAGCAGGACGAAACCTTGTTGTTCATGAGTATGATCTTACCAAGCTGCATGTAGATGGGCCTTCTCCTGCTGCCCTTCTAAAACACTAGATGAGTTCAGTTCTCTGAGCAAAGGGTGCAATGACAAGGACTAACCCAGGTTTGTTAAGCCATCGTGTTGTTGCTTGGCATTGTTTCGAAGCTTTGCAGGGCAACAGCACCATTGATATAGAAAGGCCTTTTTACTGGAATGAGATCATTTTTGTTAGAACAGTGTCAAAGGCTATGAACTTACAAGGAATAGGGCTTTGTCTCTGCAGAGGACTTGGTGGATGCACCATGCCTAACTCTAAAATGAATGTCATGTGACCTGATCTAGATCTTCCAGGAACTTGAAGTGGTTTGCCTCCATGTGGCTTACACAATCAGGAAGGTGGAGACTCAGTGCACCACCAAGTACTCAGTGCTCAGCACTCGATGCAAGTAAGACTTGATTACAGGCCATGATGTCACATCAGACGCAAGACTGGCAGGTTTGTGTTTGTGAATCTGTTTTCTCTCCTTCCACATCGACTCATCGACTGTTATCCCAGTGTTTCCCAGATACTACTAGTAGCCTACCACTTTCTGATGCTCACAGTCTGCAAGGTGCTGCTGCTCGATGGCAATGATGATATGCTGGGTCTGGTGCAGGTGCGTATTCAACAGTGTTCCTTGGGAGTAGCTTAGGGTTTGACACATGCTAGGTATATTGTTCAAGCACACTATGATTCCACAGTGGTGAGGTATCCACTTCTCACTCACAGTCTCCCAGTGTAGCATCCATATGGAAGGTTAGCCATGATCTATTATTTAGGGTCTCACTGATCCAGGTAGACAGGAGCCATTGGACATATTCTGCAGGAGCTTGTCAAATAGGACATCTACTCTGTCACTGCATGTGATTAGTAAGGTAAATTCTTGATATTCCATTTTCTCTAATCTAAATGTCGCATATATATCATATAGGAATCTGGCAGTTTGACATCCCACCATCACTGGCCCATGTCTCCACTGTCATTGACAGTGTCACACTTTTTTTTTGCTAGCTTCGCATCTTTGTCTTTCATTCCAGTGTTCCCTGCTCCCCAGTTCACTCTATACAACCTCCCGCAAGGTCATTTCATACGAATGGAGGAGTTTTCTGTATGAGGCACCAACTGTTCAAGCGACCGAGGTAATTATGGCAAGTCTGAGTAGAAGACCCACCTACTAACTCATATTTATTTCAGATAAAGGTCTTTGCCCACTACAACCAACCCCAAGATTCTACTTTCCTCCTATACCTGGCACTCGTCCCGATTCACCTTATCCCGTTGATGGTGACTCTACCATCACCAGTGTGTCTGACATTCCTGCTGTCAATGATCTGTCTTGGAATTTTGCACATGACCCCACCTGCCCTATGTCATTCATGGATCTTCTCGGAAGCCCCCTCGTCATTTATGATCATCCCACTAACATAGATGACATTCATCTTCCCCAGCCACCTATTGAGCCACCTGCCTTTCCTGATCAAAATCTCTCAGTTCCCAATGCTGCTAACATAGATGACATTCATCTTCCCCAGCCAACACTTGAGCTGCCTGCCTTTCTTGATCAAGATCTCTCAGTTCCCAAGGATGTAATGGCTGTGTCTGGACAACAAGTCGTTGTTGCTGATACACTGTGCAAAAGAGGTATAAATCCACCAGAGAACATGAGTGTCAGCTTACCAACGGTGCCAATGGAAGGCCATCCTGAGGTCCCATCAGAAGTTGGTTCCATGGTCCTGCGTGAAGTAGCCATGGTGAAGAATCAGAAGAATAAATGCTGAGGATGGACGAGAGTGATCTGAGAGGGGGGATGTCTGAGGCTGTCTGAAGCAGTCTGAACACTGAATAAGGCAACTCGAAGCCTTCTCGAACTCAAACTCAAACTCGTAACACTCAGAACTTCGTTATTATTTTTGTAAGTAGCTACAATGAAGTGTAAGTGCACGTGGGCTTATATAAGCTACCTCACGTGTCTAAACTCGAAACTAAGTAAAGACTAAGGTAAATGAACAGAAATAAAAGTGAAAATAAAAACTACAAAATAAAAGAAATATCCTGGTAGGGAGTACTCACTCCCTACATCCACAGGTCACTTGAGAATGCAACTGTCCTCAGTTGCGAACTGACAGTACGAGCTCGAAGGTGCCAGCAGGGGGAGGTAGCGGCCGAGCTCGCCAAAGGACAATGGCTGCGCAAAACCTCATGAAACTCGAGGTGATGGTAAGGGGGGATATGGGGAGGACGTAGGAAAAGAAATCAAATGAATGCGCGCACCCCATCCCGAGATATCAGCAAAACCGGCCAAAGACACCACTGCGCACGAAAATCCAGATTTCTCGACCAGGGCTACACGAATCGCGACGCGAGGTATACCATTGGAAAGCACTGACTGAGTACTATAATATCCCAAAAACGCGAGAGGCACGGCGAAGAATTGAGGGAGGTACTGGGTGCACGAGTTGTGGGGCAGCATGAGGGGCTGGAAGAGGAGGCCACCGCGCGACAACCACCGAGGCAATCGATATGAAATCGCGGGTAGTGATAGAAGAAACTTAGGGTGAGATGGAGAAAAAGGAATCAGACCGATTGGCCTGTCCAGTCCAGAGATATCCGCCAAATCGCCTCGTACCCCTCTGTACACCAAGAAAACCCATATCTCCCCAACCACCGAGGATGCCGCAACGAAAGAGGTATCACCAGGTAGGTACGAACAAACCGTTTCACCGTGCAAAAATGCAAGAGGCATGGCACAAAAATGACCAAGATACGTGATGCCAGCCTCCTCACCCTGTTCAGACACACAAACCCGGATAACTCAGGAACCGTTAATGCGCGCGCAGCGTCTTGTATATCGTCTGGTAGGTATCGTCGAGTAGTTTCATGTCTGAGAAAAGCATGCGATTCGGTCCAGAATTACCTAGGTTATGGCCCAAACGCAGTAGGGGCTAGGAGGGCGGCATCGCGTCGGTGGAGAACTGCTGGGCGGCGTCCTATGAAACTCTAGGAGGCGGTAGGGAGGCACATGGAATGATGGGAGAAGAAGGAAGCGGGAAAAAGGCTGCACCCATTCCCGAGATATCTGCCAAACCGTCTCCCCCTCCTCCATACACGAAAACATCCGTATCTCCAGAACCATGGAGTGCATCGCAACGAGTAAGGCCTCACCAGGTAGATACGAGCGAGTAGTATCACCATCCGAAAAAGCGAGAGGTACGGCACAAAGGTGATTGAGATACGCGATCCCGACCTCGCTACCTGTCCAAACACAAAAACTCGAATAACTCCAGAACCAGGAATGCAGTCGCAACGTCTTGTATATCGTCTGGTAGGTTTCGTCTAGTAGATCCACGTCTGCGAAAGGCGAGAGATTTGGTGCAGGGGGACATGCGTTATGCGTCAAACGGGGTAGGGGGTGGGAGGATGGTATCGCGTTGGCGAAGAACCGCTGGGCCGAATCCTACGAAACTTCGGGAGGTGATAGAGGGACGCGTGGAGAGTTGGGAGAACGCGGAAACACGGAAAACGGCGCACCCAATCCTGAGTTATTCCAAATCTCGTCCTACAAATCCTTTCTCCAAGAGAATGGCTGATATCTTCGGATGCGCTGAGGCCACTGCAACGAAACGTATACCACTTGAAAGGTCTCGTCGAGTAGATCCTGAATCCCGATTTGCGAGAGGTATGGGTGAGCGGTGGTCGAGATATCGCGTCACGAAGGCAGGGGGCGCGTGGCTGCTTGACACTCGATGAGGGGAGACTCCATGAATGATATATGCATGACGAAAAGTAAACACAATGAAAAGGGCCCCAACCAGCTAAGGCGACCCTATACCGACTCAGTACACCCTACGAGAGGGCTGGGGTGTGCGACTGCGACTGCGTGACCTTCTCGAGTGTGCTGGTGCATGACTACTGTAGGATGAGCGAGTGCTGTAGGATGCGAGTCTGCTGACTAGCTGGCTGGAAAGCCGGTCCAGATCAGGATTGTCTCTCGAGAGGGTTGGTAGACGCGAGCACCCGAGCAACGGTGCGGGTGGTGGTGAGCGGCGGCGGTGGTCGCGGGAACGAGAGCGGCAGCTGTGGGACCCACTCAAATACGAGTGCACATACCTACTACTCCGGCTTGGTGAATTCTCGAGGTGTGAACGAGAGGGCGAGTGCGGGCGGCTGCGGCCACGAGAGCGAGAGCGAGATTGAGGTCGACCGCGAGAGTAGCTTGTAGGTAGAGTGTGAGAGGGTGAACGAGGGCGGCACAACGAAGCGTCACTCGAGCTCAAGGGTGTGCTAGGTGCTCGAACAGGGACTTTAGACCGGTTTCCTAGATCCCAGCTGTCCAGACGGTCCTTGAGAGTGCGCCCAGGTACTTCGCGTGGTATCTCTTGTCCTGTAGGCAGTACGACACGACCTTTCACCAGCAGACACTTTCCCGCGGCTAGATACTGCTTGCATGGACCACAATTTGCTTGAATATGACCTGTCTGACCACAGAAAAAGCGAAATGAATATGTTCGGCGAGGTGAGCGACTGTCCGAGGTGGGTGGTGGCTGCACGCATGATTTACTGGCCTCGAGGGGGCCTCCACAAGTCTCGAGAAGTGATTTTGCTGCAGTCGCGACTCGAATTATGTCATCGAGGAACCTTCGAAGGTCCTCGGGGCGCCGAAGGAAGCTCGAGGCTTCGGGAGAACCACGATTCAGCGAATCTTGGCTGTGCATGACGTCGGAGGGAGCTCGAATGATTATAGCAATATATGAGGGAGTATTTCGAGAGAGAAAAATGAGCACGAGAGTGAGACCGAGGCTGGAAACTGCGAGAACACGAGCAACACCAAGGACACGAGACCTAAAACTGCAAGAACGAGACTGAATAAGATGAGAAAAATGATACCAGGCTAAGACAGAAGCCCCTCGTGGTGGGCTCCAGATGAAAAGATGGATTAGATAGAGTCAGGGGATGAGCAGTGATCTGAGGGAGAAAGAACTTCCAAAGGGGCTTCTATAGCCTGGAGAGAAATGCTGTCTGAGGTCATCTAGGGCTGTCTGAGACTGTCTAGACAAAGAAGAAGGCCACATGCAGCCTTCTCAAACTCAAACTCGAACTCGAAACTCTTGGAACTCGACTTGTTACTTGTTGTTAGAAAGGTAAGTACATGCTGGGTAATAAAAATGGCTGACTAAGCAATAAAACCTCGCACTAAAGTAATAAACATATAATAACTGGAAAAGCAAGGTAAAATATGAGAAACAAAGAACAAAAATAAAATCCCCTGGTAAGGAAAAACCATTCCCTACAACAGGCATGGGGGAAGCTAGCACACTGCATACATCCATGCCAGACACTCGTCTATCTCGACCACCTGCTGGAGCCAGAGATCCACCTCAAGCTCTCAGCAATGCAAGCTGGAAGATCCAGAACCCTGGGCAACCCTCATCCCTCCCAAGTCCCCGTGGCTCAGAGAAGTGAGATGCCACCCAAAGGGAAGCAAGGAAAGTAGCTTCAGAGCAGAGGTGAGTGAAACAGCAGGCCATCAGTGATGTGGTAGCCAAGCTTCTGGAGGAACAAGAAACGTGGATCAACGAAATTGCAAAGACCCACTCTATTTTACTGGTGTGGGCAACTCTTCTTGCGAGAGTGCAAAGGGGAAAGGGGGAAAGCTGTAGGGTAGACCTAGGCTTGTCCCAAGGGGTCGTGAGTCGGAAGGAGACTGAGGAGAGGGGACTGGTGGGTCTGGGAAATTTTCCCTGAGGTCTGGGAAGTGTAGGTGGTGAAGAACTTGAAATTCCGCCACAAAATGGACAAAGAGGGATTTTTCTAGTCGATAAGGCAGTGTTGGGAAGCTAGGAACTTGGTCGGTGGCAAAAGTAGACTCTTGTAGACTGTAGTAAAAATCAGTAGATGCCAAGGGGATGACTCAGAAGGCTGGTGGAATTTTTAAGATGCAAGGAGACTTGAAATCATCAGTAGAGCTCAATGGGTAACTCTGGGGACTCGAAGTGGGCTCAGAAGACTTGAAGAAAACTCTGAAAATGACTCTGGGGACTCAGGATGACTCTTAGACACACAGATTGTGATGCCAGAAAAGTGGGTCCATTTTTCCTAAGTACAGTGGTGTTTTGTAGCGTACAGGTGGCTGTCACTAAGGTAAAATTTGGCGAAACTCAGAACTATCAAATGTCAAGAAAAATTTGAAAGAAAAGTGCCAAAGTAAGGCACTACAGATCATAGGTATGAAAGGAAGGGAGAAAAGGAGGTAAAAACAACCAAAAGGGAACAGAAGCAGCAAAGGAGAGCATGCCTATGGTCTACAGATCACTGACCGACTCTGCAGGAGCACGAGAAGCAGTCTGGGGCGGTGTGGCAGTGCTACTGGTGGCAGCAGGTGTCGGAGACTCAAGTGGGGCCTATAGAGGCCGAGTTGCTGAGAGTGGAGCAGCAGCAATGATTTTGGAGGGACAGCCTGCTGCGGGAAGTGGTGTAGGGCAGTGATGACGATGCTAATAACTGATATATTCAGCCCTAGGGAGTATGGACTCCCTACACTGGAGAAAGTTAGACTGCTGATCAATGGGGAGACTCATTACAGGAACAAGCAAGAAGAGTCACTAGTGAACACTCTCATCTGCATCAAAGTGCATCAAGTAAACACAGGTGAGTCAAATAGCCTTCAACCCACAGGTATTATCTACATGTCCCTAGATCATCCATGTGGTCAGAAATTCCAATTGAAGGAGCTTCAAGAGATGGTTGCGAACGACCAAAATATGCAGAATCTCGACAAAGACATGAAGCAAAAATACCTCAGAGAGCTCAAGGAGTCCCACAATTGTAAGGCTATAGGTGTTTGAAGCACCAATACTGCAGCATCTCATGATGTCCAGGCCACACTGAAGAAGATTTATGGGGAGGTAAGTTTGGCTATGCATGGATATTCACGTTCTACAGGCATACTGATGATGATGATAGCTTCAAGCCCTTGCATATCGTACTGGCATCTATGCCTGCCTCTTCGTCACTCGCAGTCATGTCTATGACATGCACACTGCAACTTGGTTTGGGACTGACAATATCATGGACTTCTGGGAGGATCACATGAAGCTCAGCCCTGACTACATCATCAAGCAGCTTGAACTGTGGGCATGTAATGAAGAAAAGAGTAAGTCGTTCTTTCTTGATACACTCCAGGCACCAGCTAACCACATTATGGACCATTTCCAGATATAGAAGCATGTGATTTGCTTGAGAACATGCAGAAGCAAGCAAAGAATGGGCTTGACTCTGGCTTTGGTATGTCCCTCACTATGTATTGTACTTAGCCTCTTTTAAGCCATGACCTTAGTTTCCATCACCAAGCATCTTCATCAAGAGAAGCCCATCCATCTCTGATTTGCTAACTTCGAACAGATCAAGTACAAGTTCAGGATTGACTACAAAGGTTGGCCTGATGGCATTCCGTTCAACAGTCCCTACAAGATACAGACCATAGACAAGATCCAGCACTTGTGAGATGCTATCAGGGACAATTCTTTCCAATGGGTCAAGATGTCACCTAGCCAGCACCATGATTATTGCAAGCAAGTGGATGCAAGATGCAAAGCTGGTGAGATGGTCAGTGTACCTTGTCAGGGCCACTCCGACAAGGGAAAGAAGCACAAGGTTGTCAATGAGGATGGTCCACAGGTGTCAAAGAAAGCATGCAGGGGTCGAGCATGGACCACACAAAAGAGCCGGGAGGTCATACAAACATTGGACGAGGACTCAGATGGCACTGGAGATCACGCTTGATTTGATTATGCAGTTGGTTGATCTGTGGCTTGCAATGCTTCTACCATATAATTTTGTTTTACATCTTACTGCACATGTACTGCCTTGTTCGAAATATCTGCACTTCAGATTGGTGACTCAGTGACTGACTTGGACCATATCATCACAGAGGGCATATTATGTCAGTGGGCACATACATAGAGGCCTCAGGAATAGTTTCAGAACTATTTGATCTACACAGTAATTCCCTAGAAGTACACAAATTATGCCAGTTTACAGTAGTGGGCACGCAGGCCAAGACAGTATTGGGAATTATTGGTACTTCGCTGGAGAACTCGGTGTTGCATCAATGGAGAAAAAGCAGCATGTGACTGCATTGTCAGCTTATCATTTAGTCATTTGTTACTTATCTACAATTATTCATGAGATAAGGAGGATGGCAGGAATGCACACAGCCACACCGACGACCTTAGATATCAAGAAATATTCATACATGGTATCGAACTACAGGGGAAATGCTGTATTACATCAGCAGAGGGGTGAGGGACTGATGGATTATCTAGAATTATTCATGTCAGGTTGGTGAGGTGTGCACAGCCACACCAACATCAAAGAATATTGAAAATTATTCATACTTAACCTCGGGCCATGGGGGGAATAAGTATTACTAATCAGCGAAGGTCAGGATTTGTCAGATTATCCACAATTATTCATATCAAGGGTGGGATGGGAACTGGGGATGGGTGGGACACACACAGCCACACTGTCGGTAGCATTTCTCATGTCATGGGCAGTACAATAATTGGTGATTATTGGTACTGGACCAATACACTAAGGACTATGTTTTTTGTACCTATTTTTTTCATATTTATTCATACTAGATGTCAGGTTTTTCCAGGTTTATTCATACTGGTGGGGAATGGCATCAAACAGGCCAAATTAGACTGACACACCCATCACAACTGTAAGTCTAATAAAAGCCATTAAGTGGGAACCTCAGGTGATGTGTACCTTCTCCTTCCCAGAGATGTCTCATGTAGTCTGATTCAAAGTGCTGGCAGTTAGACCAACAAGGTTGTGGTGGTGGTGTTTCAAAGTTGCTGCCAAGCAGGTTGAAACTTGATCTGGAGGGTTCCACAGGTTGCTTGACAACTGGCATTCTGAATTCTGAGATTCCAGAGGCCTGTGGCTGTGCTCCCTCCTGGTGCAGGATTCCACTGCTGTTTGTAGCCTCATTCTCCCCCTCAAGTGACACACTGGAGGGTATGATCACTTCCTGGCACTCAAAGGTAACACTCCATTCAATTCCAATGCTGTGGGTGTTGGGCCAGTAGATCCAATGGCCATTGCTTTCTGGGTCAAACTCTACCCAGTATCCATCATGAGCTTGCATGATAATCAAGTTTGGAGCTGGAATTGTCATGGACTTTGACACAGCATCCCCAGACAGGGATTTTGGCAAGGTTGGGTGGCTTGTGGTACAGCATCTCATATGGGGTTTTTGTTCCTAGGTGTTGTGTGGAAGAATGGTTCTTGAGCCAAGTGGCATGCATGATAGCCTCTCCCCAAAGGTTCTTGGGTAGACTGCTGGTGTGGATAAGAGCCTGCACTCACTCAATGAGTGTGCAGTTGAGCTGCTTGGCAACTCCATTGTGTTCCAGAGTGTCATGGACAGTTACCTGGTGTTCTGTACCTGTGGAACTTAAGTGCTTAGTGAATTCTGCACTTAGGTACTCCCCCCCACAGTCCAAGCATAAGCACTTGATCTTGGTGCTAAATTGAGTAGAAAGCCAAGCTTCATAAGCCTTGTAAGATGCAAATGTCTTGGATTTGGTTTTCTGGAGGTAGTGGGTGGTATAGTGGGTGTGGTTGTCTGTAAATGACACATAGTATTGACTGTGACCAGGGGTTTGGACTGGAGATGGTCCCCATTGGTCAGTATGGATTTCATTGCCAAGGTGTTCATGTCTCAGAGGGTCCTGCTCTTTTCCAATGGGCTTGTGGGTTGCCTTGGCATATTCACAAGAGTCACATGCCCCCATAGTGGAGTGGGCTTTGTTTAGGGTGATTCCAGTGATGGTACCATCCTTCAGCATGTGTCGGATTGCCTCAGGTGCAATGTGGCCCAGCTGTGCATGAATTTCTGCCATTGTCAGCAGCTTGGTAGCTTTAGCTAGGCTGGCATAGATCTGGTGGGGATGTTTGAGACAGTATAGACCATTGTTCATTGGAATTTCACCAAGTTTCCTCTTGCAGGAATTGAATATTTGGCATTTCTTGTCTTGGAACAGTGCTGCATAGCCAGCAGCATCAAGCTTGCTGACAGAAACAAGTGTAATGCCCATTTTGGGTGCATAGAGAACATCCTTGAGGTGGATATTGCATCAGGTTGTGCCATTTGGAATCAATATCATTAGATCTCCCTTTCCAATGGCATGGAAGGTGTGGCTGTCAGCTGTGGTAATTGGCTTTGGGATTATCAGCTTGTAGTCAAGGAACTTATTCCAATAGGATGACATGTGGCAGGATGCACCAGAGTTGAATAGTATGGTCTCCTCATTCAGGTGTGGTGATTCCCCTGCCAGTAGTACATGGTTGAATGTTTCCATATAGGCATCTCCTTCATCTGGCATCATTTCCGAGGGGTTCTGAACCTCATTTTCAGCATCCAGACGTGATTCTGATGGGTTCAGAAATCCATCTGAGGCATCTGAGGCTACTTCTGAAAGGTGCAGATAGTCATTTTTGGCATCTGAGGCTGATTCCAAAGGCTTTGGCAAAGCAGCTTTGGTATCTGAGGCCAATTCAGAAGGGCTTGGAATGTTGTCTTCAGCCAATTCTGTGAGCCAGTCATCATCTGTGGAATTTGCTAGCCAGACTCCATTGGGTTGTGCATCAGCATTTGGTTGCACAGTTGTGTTTGCCAATGCAGCTGTGGCCACAGCTGCCTTTTCTGAGGCTTTTTCCTTCTTCTTGCTGGAACCTTTCCCTTTAAACCATTTGGGCACTTGCCCAGCTTTTCTGCCACCCTCCTTCCAGCACTGATCCTTTGTATGTCCCTTTTTGCCACAGTTCTCACAAGTGGAGCTCTTTGAGTCCTTAGCTGAATATGCTGCATCATCAGAATTGCTGGTATTGCCTCTTTTGGAATGTGTCTGGTGCCAGTCATATTCATCAGAAATTATTTTAGTGATGAAATTGGGAGACAAGTCCCGTTGGGTGACAAGGGCAGAGGATGTCATGGCTGCTATATTGGAGTCATAGGAAGTTGGTAGGGAACTGAGGATGATAGCTGTGAAGTCATTGTCACTGATGGATTGACCAAGGGCAGCTAGCTGCTCTCAGAAATTCTGCAGCTTGTTGAAATGGGCTTGGACATCACCCTTTTCAGTGCAGCAGGATTCTTGGAGTTTTCTTCACAGGTCAATTGCAACAACTCAAGAGTGGTTTGGAAGAGGTTGGTGAAGATGTCCCAAACACTTTCCTGTCTCTTCTTTCTGGACTTGGAGGAAGAGGGATTCCAGGAGTGATGCCACAATCACTGGTTTTACATAGCTGTCATCTTTTGTCCACTGTTTTAGCTTTTCTGGGTATTCACTGATAAGTTTTTGCTCAGCAGTTGTTGGCTTCCAAGAGGGGTCTTTTCCATGTGCTGGATCCACTGGTTTGGCTTCCATTCAACTTGAGCATTATAGTATAGCCAGTTGCTATCATCTGCATTTAAGGTAGGTACCTGCAGGGAGTAGTCATCTTTTGCCATAGTGGGAATGTGCAGTGATACAGTGAGGTGTGCAGATCAATTTTTCTTCCAGTATTAAGGTGCAAAGCTGGGGCTCATAACCTAATGCAGCTATGAGTCTCAGGATGAATGGAAGTCACTAGATTCAGTACCTAATGCAGCTATGAGTCTACAGTAGGTCAGTATGAGGCACCTGATGTTCCCACATAATGCCTTTTATTAGACTTACTGTCACAAAGGGTGTGTCAGTCTAATTCAGCCTGTTTGACCCCATTTCCTGCCAGTACAAATAAATACAGACAATTGTAGGCTCCAGTATGAATAAAAATGAAAAGAGATAGGTACAAAAACACAAGTGCTTAGTCAACTAGTCCAGTTCAAATAACTGCCAATAATTGCACTGTCCCTGACATGATGACTGATGCCAGCAGGGTGGCTGTGTGTGCCCTCCTGCCCCATGGCTGCTATTCCACCATATGACACAAATAATTGTAGATAATACACATTGTCTCTGCCCCTCACTGATGTAATACTGTATGTCCCCAGTCAAGTATGAATAAATCTTGGTATCATCATGATGGCCATGTGGCCATACATGCCCTCCTGTACTATTGTATGAATAATTCTAGATAATGTGATGTCTCTGTCTCCTGTCCTAAGTATGATATGAATAATTCTAGATAAATTCAACACTTTCTGTACCTCTGCTGATTATCACATGACATCCACATAGCCTCCTGTCCCATGATGAATAATTCTAGATAACAAAACACTTCTCCATCCCTCTGCTGATGTAATATGATATTCCTCCCACAGTCCAAGGTTGAGTATGAATAATTACAGATATTTCCCCCATTAATTGAGATGAAAGAAGCTGGGTCATCATGTATTACTGAGTACATCCATGGGGCTACTGATGTAGTTAGGTCAATGTTACTTGTGTGCTGCTGTGAGTCAATGTGTGGATCAATGGCAAAAACATCAAAAACCCAACACAAAGACAAATGCGAAGTTGGTGGTTTTCCTATGTGGGCTTTGGCTCAAGGGATCTGTTTAAAATAAATGGGGGAGGGGTTCTGTGCACCTAGAGGGGGCTAGGGCAGAGGGTATGGGTGCTCCTGATGAAGGGGGAGCAAGGGAAGATGGAAAAAGCAAAGAGAATAGGCTGCTCTGAGCCTAGAAGTGACATAGAATGATGAAGAGGACAGTAAATAGACCCTTAATGGAGCCTCAGATACTGCAGGAATAGAGATGATGATGATGAGCTTAGAAGTGACAATGATTGGGCCTAATAGGTAGGCAATTGAGTGGACTGTTGAGTAGGCAATTAAGTGGGCAAGTAGCTTCTTGATTGCTGTCAATGTATTGGTACTTTATATACAAAAGAGTAGCATAGCCTGTGGTAAACATAGAGCAATACTTTGTCATGGGTTCATAAGCGATTGGTAAAGGGATTGGTGAAGGATTGGTAAGGCATAGTAAGGCTTGGTAAGAATGAGTAAGGACAGTAAGCAAAACAAAATCAGTAAGCATGACAAAGATTATCATTAATCTATTTGAAATAGGATGAATCATCAAAGGAATGGATGAATAATGTGAAAGGGGAATGAGTAAGCACACTGGTCACTGCTGATTAAAGGATATGACTGCAAATGAGTCAAGTTGACTCCTAGATCTGAGACCTAGATGGATTGGGGTGATTTGCTGTGCATCCAAATGAAGAATGGTGGGGATTTCTGCCGGGGGCCGATTTTGGGGGTCTCCAGGGTAGTCAGGGCATTGGATTTTTCAACATCCCCCCTCTCCTCCTCTCTGTAAAGTGACCTGCATTAGCTGCAGCTAGTGTTCTGGAGGGTTTGAGGAGGAGGAAGGGCCATCTTCTCCCATAAGAGCAGGGGGAAGTGTCTCAAATTTGTCATGAATGCAATCAGATAGTGTAGATGATAGTAATTGGTATTGGACCTGTCACAATTTTGGAAGAATGAAGGACAATATCGAGATATAGATGTTGCAGGGCACAGGGATGAAGGATCCATATGCTTCTTTGACTGGAGAGACTGAAACAACCACATATGATCTTTCAAGCCTGACAACAGACCTGAGATGACCAAAGAAAGTCCTCCTTGATGTCAGACTGACAAGGAGAACTCACTGTCCCAAAGTGATAGGATGGGAGGTCATGGACAAGGGAGGGATGAACCAGGAGGCTTCAGGGCAAATGCTAGTGGGGATTCCTGGCAAGTACTTGTAGTTATTCTCCCTGGCAAAGGGGACAAGCAAAGAGATCATTGAAGAGGTGGCCATTACAATAAAAAGTGGTGAACTGGGCATTTGTTGGCAGAAATGATGCAGAAAATCATGGAGGGCAAGGATCATCACCATATTTGGAAGGCAGAATGGCATGGTCAAGAGCTTTCTGTGAGTGTGGGAATGATGTCAATATCTTTAGAAATGACCAAGATATTCAAAAAATCAGAATGCTGTAAACTGGTGCTCAAAAACTTTTATTCAGTGCTTGAGCAGTTTCTTCCCTAATATTAAGGGTGGTTCTTGTGTGACAGATGACTGCTAGACATTCCAGTCATTCTGCACATTAGGGCTAGGCTTCTCCATTCTTCATCATTCAGCTTTTGGGTCCATCCTCATGTCGCCAAACACCTTTGGTGTGTGACACTGCATAACCATCTGATGATATACAGATAATTTCCTGCATAGTGAGGGCACTTTCATCATCCCCATACTTGTCTTCATCCACATCAAATTCATTGTCAAAATCACCATCACCAGACTCAGGGGTTGTAAGAGCAGAGGTAGGATTGGTCACAATAGACAGAGCTGGGGTGACTTACACTATCTCCAGGACTTGTCTTCATTGATTCTCCCAGAAGGGTAGTGCCCGTGAACCTGGGGAGGCAGATGGTTTCAGTGAGGAGACATAAATGATGGTTGGTAAATTTGGCTCAAATGTTGTGATAGAGTTGTACTTGATGGGTGAGCCATTAGCAAAACCATTAGTCACTGTACAGCACTGTACAGCTTGTGACAGCCCACTACAGTGCCCACAGTGCCACAGAAAGGTCCCCCCCTGTACAGTACTGTCACAGCACTGTACAGTTTTGTACAACTACTATGCTTTTTTTGTAATCCCACTACCGTTTTTTCCTAATACCACTACTACGCTTTTTTCCTAATCCCACTACACTTTCAAGCTAATAGGACTATCACTCAGTCACACAGAAATCAAATCAAAAGTAGTAATATATTCAAATTCAAGTACTACTACATAATAGCCTAATGCAACTACACTTTTTTGCTAATAACACTACCTACTACACTTTTTACTAATAGTACTATGCTTTTTGCTAATACTACTACCCTGTTTGCTAATACTACTATGCTTTTTAGTACTACTACTACACTTTTTTCTAATACCACTACACTTTTTGGTAATCAAAGGCATGGTAGTAGTGGGCTAATGGCATACACTACCCCATAGTAGGAATTGGCCTTTGTTTGGTCAGCTTTGGCTGCTTGTGCAAAAGGTGTGAGTTTTAGTGTCCACTATATCACATTTTGGGGTATTTTTTGGACTTAGCAAAAATTTCGAGGCATTAGTGGCTGTGCTCACTTGACAAAAAAGCTAATCACTACTACGCTTTTTTGCTAATCAATACTACTGCACATTTCCTAGTCACACTACAAATATTTGGTAGTCAAAAAAGCGGACTCTACTACACTTTTGGTAATCAAAAGTGCACACAACATTTAACTACTCAAACACTAATCAAAACTACACTTTTTTGGTAGTCAAAAAAGCGAACTTTTACTACACTTTTGGTAATCAAAAGTGTAAACAACATTTCACTAGTCAAACACTAATCAACACTACACTTTTTTGGTAGTCAAAAAGTGCGGACTTTACTACACTTTTGGTAATCAAAAGTGTACACAACATTTAACTACTCAAACACTAATCAACACTACACTGAATTGGTAATCAAAAAAGTGCCACAACACTACACTTTTGGTAATACAAATGTACACTACACTTTGCTAATCAAACACTATGAAACACTACACTCATTTGGTAGTCAAAAATGTGCCACATCACTACACTTTTGGTAATACTCATCTACACTACACTTTGCTAATCAAAACACTACAAAACACTACACTTATTTGGTAGTCAAAAAAGCGAACACCTTTGGTAATACTCATCTACACTACACTTTGCTAATCAAACACTACAAAACACTGCACTTATTTGGTAGTCAACAAAGTGGACTTTTACTACACTTTTGGTAATACACATCTACACTACACTTTGCTAATCAATTACTAATCAACACTGTACTTATTTGGTAGTCAAAAAAGCGGACTTTACTACACTTTTGCTAATCAAAACAATTACCACTACACTACACTAATTGTATTTTGCCTATATCTCAACCATTTTTTGATGGATGGATGAGATGAGCATACCTCTGGGGTCCTCTAGTCAGGCACTACAACTTTCATTATGACATCTTTGAAATTTAATTTTTGAGACATCCAATTTTTTCAGTATTTTGCATTTTTCTCACCCATTTTTGGGCATATCAATGAGATAAGCATATTCCCACAATCCTGTGATCCAGCCCCACAATGTTTGTTATGACATCGTGGCTGTACAGTGACATCTGTGGGAAGCCCCTATCTCTGTAGCACTGTGTGTCTGTAGGCCTGTCACTCTGTGGCAGCCTGTGGGGAACTGTGGGCTGTGTGACATGGTATTGTCACACAATTGTCACACTGTACCTGACTGTGCACTGTGACACTGTGACACTGTGGCACTGTAGGACACTGTGACATCACTGTGGCACTGTGGCCTCTGTGCCAAAAATATGGTTTTGCTGATGGTGGAGGATGGCTAACTTGAAGTTTGGCAATACAAGCCCTCATGTAGCAGTCTTCATCATGCAGATATGTGATAATATGATGAATTTCAACATTGAGGCACTTGATCTCCTCTTCTGCATGGCAAACCTTAAAATACTGGTCCATTGCTGCACGCACAGCAGGAGAGGCCCATGGGTGCTGAGAAATGTCCTCACAGGTAGCATTATGAAGGAGATCAAAGTCAGCAAGGAATGTATACTCTACAACTTCTTTGAATGTGAGCTGGGGGCATGGGGGGGAACAAATGTGAGTGGCAGTGTTGAAATGATTGAGTGCAGTGTGGATCACTGCAGAGCATGCCTTGAGAGCTTTTGCAATATGCTTGTGTAGTTTGTAGCCTGTTAGGTAGAAATATGTCAACTACATGGGGGATAAAATTGTAATTAGTTTACCCATTCCTGCCTGGTTCATCTTTGACAACTCAAATATCTGGGCAATGACAAGAGATTCAAGTTGGTTGAGGCAATGCTGATACTTGTGATTAGCAACTAGGCAGCCAGTGGTCTGCCATTCCTCATCTTCAGGTACCCAATGCTTTGTAACACCAAGCTTGATTTCAATATCCTGCACTATCTTCAGATCCTTCTCAAAGTTCTCCAAGGCATGGCATCAGGGAAATTTGAATGAAATGATTATGTTATATAAGACTTTATCTACCCTGTAAAGCCCTATAAGGTACATCATAATGACATACACATTGGTAATGCTATATATTGACTGGCAGCCTTGGCAGCATTGGTCAAAAGTTATCATGTAGGTAGAGTAGATCATATGTATCAGAATGTGAACAGTAGATCATATATGTCTTTCATTATCAGACATTACCAACAATTGTCATTGACTCCATCAACAGCTTAAAAATAAAAATTGCTATAGCAACCTTCAATTGAACTTATCAATCATGATATTATGAGAAAGCAATTTCATTCAATATCATTTACATAATTAGTACCTACTGAGTACACTACTAAGTATGATGAACTACTTAAACCTCCAAAAAAGCGAAAATAAAACAGAGAAAGGCACTCACATATCATTTCACACAAGGCTACACTTACCTGGATATGAACCCTAAGACTTAGAGTCTTAGAGTGACTCTTGCCCTGAGGTGGAACTCAGAGACAAGAGTGAAGAAGAGAGAGAAGGGGAGAGAGGATGAGTTTATATAACATGTACTATACAGTCATTACAAAGACATTCCCACACTTGTGGCTGGGGAAGAGTTGTTCAAATGATCATAAATGACATAGATGACAACACTAGATATTGATGATCAAAGTGAAATCAGACTGAAAAGAATATTGTCATTGATATGATGATGATATTATCTGATGAGCAATTATAATCTATTGTCAACTACATAGTATTATTATATATGACATATCAGCTCTTGTCATCATTATATCATGATGACAAAAGTATTGTAACTCTTATATCAGGCCTATATGCAGTTGACCAGATAGTAAAATGTCTGCCAGGTATTCTAATGCATTGTCTGACTATTATCATTATGATTTATAGATGATCATGCCCTATACACCATTATCCAATTCATATCAGATGGATAACTACTTACCATAATTAACTGGGAATACCAGCACATCAAAGGTTCCCTGATGGGTGGCACATTGTCTCCTTGCACTTTGTGGCTGTAATATCCTTCTGGATAAATGTTGAGGTTGCAGCAGAAGAGGGGGTGGCCACATTCCAGGTGAGGTCACTGACATTTTTCCTAGCATGGTGTGAGCCATGCACTATGTGCTAAATACTGACTTACCAGCTCACATCCAGATTGACAAGCTTCTGCCAATATTCCATCTGCAGCATCTCCTCTTCAGGCTCACATGAATGGGCAGCCAGGTAATCATTCTCCTCCAAAAGCCATACACTGAATACTGATATGTCTGTGATACCAAGGTTGTTCATGATGTGTGGGAGGGTGGACCTTCCTTCTTCAATAATGTGAAGGGCCTGTTTATAATTGTTGAGGATCATTGTAGCTTCAAGATATGAGCTTGTTGTACCTTCCACATAGAAAAATGTCTTACTGAGATTCTGGTAAACATCATGTTCATCATTGTGTGCTATGTACCCTCTGATCACTTGACAGCAGTGAAATGGGCTCACATAATGCACAGTTGATGCCAGCCTGTTAGTTTTCAAAAAAGTGCACTCACAGCCTTCAAGGTCCTCGAGTCCTAGGCCATCAACATATCTTGCCAAAAAGTGAAGCTGGCATAAGTGATGGTGTGCATAGCCATGGAATGCCAGCACAAGGGACATATAGTTGAGAGCTTGTGCCCATGGTCTGATCATACTGTGATTGAGGGTGGTCTGGAACTTACATCCAATGTCATAACCACCTGTGAGATTGCTTCTGAATACATCCAATAATTTTGAGACAATGGCAATTGGATACTTGGCCCTAATTTTCCATTAGGCTAAGTAATACATATGCATGAGATATGCAGCTTACTGTTCACTGCTCTGAACTATATCCACAATCACAAGTGAAAAGCTGTGCCTGCATATGGCCATGAAGATGCCAGCTTCATCAAATATACCCCACATTCTCAAAGTAGCATCTTCTCTCATATTCTTCCACCTTCCAGCACACAGGTTGTTGTCAGTCTGTAGGTTAGAGAGGGTAAAGCAATAATACAAGCTGAAAGTCAGTGAGGACATACCATTGGCTGTGTCAAAGATTTGTCACTGCACCCCACTCCAAATTGGTCAAGGTCATCTCCCAGAAACCACTCTTCAAGGCCTTTTGCAGTAGACTTGTAGCTACCGATTGCCTCCCTTGAGATGTGTTTGAGTGAGTCATTACTGTCCATTGCAAACAACATTTTAAACTTGAGATCAGGCTCATCCTTCAGAGTATAGGTGCAAGTGGGGCAAGTGTTCTTGAGGCACCAGTCTGGTGTATCACGATGAAGAGCCTGGAGGACAAGGTTGTTAACTGCAAGGCATATTTGGAGGTAAACATCGAGAGCAATGCTAAATAGGCGAGCGAGGTAAGGATGATATTGAACCTAAGTCAATGTAAGCACACAACTTGGTAGGAGAACAAATGACACCTACACCCTGAAGATCTGGAATAGCCTTCATAAACACCTGTACAGAAAGATTGGGACTGTGATTTCGAGCTACACAGAAAAGCTCCAAAGCATCTATCATGATGGTGGTATGAGGATGCAATGGGGCACATGGAATAACTCCTTGGCAGACAAGTGTGGATGAGACCAAGTAATCCTTAGCCTGAACATGCAGAGCACATTTCTCTGCACCTGATTGGGTAGATTCAGTGTGAGGGATGGGTTGGATAAACAAGGACCCACAAAAGATACCAGCCATGTAAAGTTGCACCTGGCCAACATTGGAATCTGTTGATGGCCAAGTGTTCCTACACTGGCCAGTTTCACTGCAAAGCTTACCAACACTGTTTGCACTCCATTCCAAATACACCTGCACCAACTCAGGCATCTGCCTTGCAAATGCATCTGTCCAACATTGTGTATGGACCTGACATGTCCTATAATCCATGTGGCATTTCTGCAAGCTCTCATTTCCTCTGTTACATTGTATACTATCAGTCTTGCCAGTTTTAAAATGATGTTCTACTCACATATTCTTCACATCACTGAACAGGTCCCTTGCAAGGTCATGGAGCTCACTCACTGCAAGCATTTCACCATGATTCTTCAGAAAACATGCTGAAAAAATGGAGGGAAGAGATACTCTTTTATTTTGCATGTTTGGAAAGAAAAAATGCAAAAATGATGTTTTATTTTCATCTGAAAAAAATGGAATGATGGTAATGACCATTAGCTTCTACCCTAATTCCCATTAGCATCAACTCATGTTTTCTGGATGAAAATAAAACATTATTCTTGCATTTTTTCTTTCCAAACATGCAAAATAAAAGAGTATCTCTTCCCTCCATTTTTTCAGCATGTTTTCTGAAGAAACATGGTGAAATGCTTGCAGTGACTGTCACTGTGACTGAGGTTGATGGTCTTTGATCTGTCCAAGATGTTAGCAACATCATACATGTCATCTGTCTCTGTATGGAAGAAATCCTTGTGTCCCTTGTGAAGTGCTTTGAGGTCACATTGTTCTTGGGGTGTCATCACTATACACATTTCAAAACATTGGTGAGTCTGTAGTTCATCATTATCAGATCTTCATTAACCTTCCAAATGTGCCCTTTGGCAGTCCTTCACTTCCATTGCCCTTGCCTTGATCTTCTTTGGCCCAAGCATTTCATTGACTGTCCAAGTGGCTCCCCCAGAAAATTTGCAAGAAACAATGATGTGGTGGACCCTACTTGTGGAGAGCTTTCCTCTCCTGTTTGCTTGTGCATGGCTTGTACCAACAGGCATTTTAGATTTATTGGCTTGCAACTGAGTGTCAGTACATATTGCTCACTTGTCTATGTGATGTGGGCAGTAGGTTCAGCAATCTATCTGCAATTGCAAGCTTGCACAATGTCAAACAATATCGAGATGCCTCTTCATGGTGAGTCAAATATCACATATTCTGACTTGAATTTTGATCAGTTTTAGGAGCTGCAGGACCATTGACCTGTAGCAAAATAGTTGAAACTGAGTCAATCACTGAGGAGACCACCACTACAACAACAACAACATCTGGGACAGAGACAGTAAACATTACCATTATGAAGGTTTGCACACACACTACAAAGACCACCGAGACCACTTCACAGCAGCCCACATCACCACTTTCATCTGTGCATGTCTTCAGCTATTCCCCAGCACTGTCTCTAGCAGGTGGCCAAACTCCAGCATCCAACTCTTCTCCTGCTCCTGCTATGCCAACTCATGTCCAAGCAGCACCCCCCCCCACACCTTGGTCAGATCCCCTCAATTGTTATCTGGAAAGTCTTGAGTGCCTGCTAGTAGCAATGCTCTCCAAACTGCCAGTTCTGTGCCAACTCCACCTAGATTTCCACCCATGCCTAAGTATCACTCAGCACACCCCATTCACCCCAACAATATCAAGCTGCCCACCACCCCCATCAATGAGTTTTATGTGGTGGTCATTGGCCAAGAACTGGGAATCTTTTACAGCTGGTAAGTATTATCTCCCTGCTGTATACTTTCTCTGATCCAAGTCTTGCTGTGCAGGAACAATGCAGCTGCAAGAGTCCCCAGTGGCATCAGCAAAACAGACTCCCTCTGTCCAGATCTGTGCAGGTCTGTACAGATCTGTACAGACCACAGACCCACAGACAGGTCCCCCTCTGCACAGATCTGGATATCTGTACAGATTCTAATTTCTGTACAGACCTGTACAGACTTACCCCTGACTGTTTCAGTATACAGATTCCCACACTTAACTCAACATGTAATCAGCTAATAATTGAATAATATTATTTTAAAATTATTTTAATTACAATGGTACAGGGCTACATATCTAATCTACAAGGACTACATATCTATGCTAATGGGCACAGCCTCACAGGGGGCCCACCCCCCTCCCTCTGCCACCCCCCCTCTGGTGGATCATCAGAGGGAGGGACAATGATGACAATGAGGGGAGATGGCGGTGGTAGAGGAAAGAGTTGTGTTGCTGGAGTGAGCAGGTTTATATACACCCCCACAAAAATTTCAATTGGAGTTTGAAATTGCCACAGTGCATTGGTGCAGACTCAGAAGTCAAAAAATCTACTATATGGAGTAATTGTATAGCCATGATGTCATAATGAAAGTTGTAGCCTATGATCACAGGACCATGGGAATATGATTACCTCAGCAATATCTCCTTTTTTGGGCGAGATATGGGCAAATTAATGATTACATCTATGGGTCTGTGGGTCTGTAGGGTCTGTACTTGCTCTGTGGAAAATCTGTACCATCTGTGGGTCTGTACTGCTCTGTGCCTCTGTACCAAACCTACTGTTTTGCTGATGTGTTTCCAAAAATGTCCATTTCAAATGCTCCACATTCCAAGAAGCATTACGACATTACAAGGATGCCTACTATTGCAACAAGGTTAAATGTGTACCAAACCCAGGCACATGCTTTCACAGTCAGGGTGTGCCAGGTACTACAGCTAGTTCTCATTCCACTCCCTGCAAAGAGTCAGCATCAGACATGGAGTATTGGAAGGATGTGGACAACTTATCTGAGGAGATCAGTAGAATCTAGGTTACTTAGTATAAATCATTTCAAGCATCATTTACCTCCCCTGTCCTGTACCCAAAAAAATGTGGGATCTACTGGAATATGAACTACTATGGCCCTCTCACAGCAGATTGAATGAGGAAGTGAGCATGCCATGTAGATAAACTGTATGGGTGCACCACTCGCAGCAAGAATGCATGACCATTCAACTTGTGCATTGTATGATATAGCTAAAACATATTGTACCACCTCATTTGCACAACAACATGTTACAGTCTCAGTCAGTTACCAGTAGACTCTAAATCAATGAAAGGCATCTTATGTTAATTTACTCCTCATCTGGTGTGGTTGCTGTCCATGTTGGAGTGATTTCATGTCTTATAGTGAATGGTTCACTATCATGTTTTGCTATAGATGGAACATCAAGGCTATGTCATGGAACAGTGTAACTACATCCCACTGTAATATCTAGCATCTGAAACCTTGCTGTATGGTACAGCAGGTGCATACTCATCTAGTTTTACTTCAAAAAATTTAACCTCTGCCAAGACAAGTTCTAGCAAGTCAAAAATCTGCAAACAAGTATCCAGTTGATGACCCCATTGCTGGCTGTGTGTAGTACTAGCAACCCATCATAAAAGGCAGAGAAAGTGGCACCCTTTGCATGCATGGATCTCACACTCCTTAAAGAAACAGTCTGTGCTTGGTAACCCCTTCTCACATGCCTTGCAAAGAGACTTGTCAAATTTCTTCAGCCATCCACTTTCTGGACCCCAGTCCAATTTCCATTCATCAATGGACAGCTGCAGTTCCAGGAGGGTTAGGGTTCAACTGGCCATGCTTGAATGAAGGAAGGAAGTAAATGGCTCCATGTTGCTATCCAGGTCATATTGATCTGGAATGTTATCAATAGGTCCATTGGTATGAATGTTCACTTCTGTGACAGCTTCAGTTTTCTTCCTATAAAACTCCAATCAATGGTCCAAGTAACAAGATCAATATAATGGTTTAAATGGATACCTTTCACAGTTCCTGGTCTGCCCATAGTTGGTCAGGTTGGTGGGAGAAGCATTGTTCATAGGCTCCTACCAAGCTGCATGTAGACATGCCTTCTCCTGCTGCACTTCTAAAACACTACATGTACTCAGGGTCTCTGTGTGAAGGGTGCAGCAAGGAGGACTCACCTGGGTTTGTTAAGCCATCATGTGGTCACTTCATGCTGTTTCAAAGTTTTGAAAGATGATGGTACCATTGACAGGTAGTTTCTAGAGTAAACTCATAGCATTAATAGTGGAGAAGGTCATAGGAAAGATAGACTTACAGCAGTTACTCATAACCCTTGCTTCTGTTGAGTACTTGGAGGACCTGAGCACACTGACTCCATAATAGATGTCACATGACCATATTTGGTTTGCTTCAGGAATGGCTTAATCAGGCACTCAGTACTCAGTGGTCAGCCTCAGTGCTCATTGCAAGTACATCAGCAAACAAGCACTTGGCTGTCCAGAGCTGTCTAGAACTGGACAGGCCCCCCAGCCCTCCAGACACCTCTAGCAAGGTACCTAGCTGACTAGAATTGTCCAGGACTGTCCCAGACTGATGACAGAACCCTACAGTGTCCCTCACTGTCCTAGCACTGTCCCAGACTGCTACAGTATAGAGTAGTACTCTGTCTACACTACCACAGCCAATCACAGGTCTGTACAGACCTGTACAGAGTTGTACAGATAGCTGTTACAAATACACCACCACTTAATAGTCACAATGCATGGCAGTGGATCAAATCAATTGATAGTCATTCAACATAATTCATACTACAGTACATGGTTTTACAGTACAAATAAATATTACATGATTACTAAGTAGGGGTACTGCTAGGGTGCCTAACATACCTGAACTGAGAGGGACATCAGGGCTAAGGGGATGGGGGGGGACCAACATCCCCCAAGGCCAAGAGCAAAAGTACATAGCTGAGAGACAAGTGATGATGAGAGACAACAAAGTGAGATGACGAAGTGGGGAATGATGGGAGACAACAAAGTGGGGGATGATGGGAGATGACAAAGTGGGGGATGATGGGAGACAAGTGAAAGAAGCAGAAAGAAGAGATGTTGGGTTTATATATTGTTGCTGACATGCTATTTCTCACGGGTCATGTGACTCAATTTCATCTCGAAACTGCAAGTCAATCCTGTGCTGACATGTACATTTCTCACAGGTCATGTGACTTGAATTTCGTCTCGAAACTACAAGTCAATCCTGAAGGCCTTACTGATGGATTAATTAATTCATAACTCATTCATTTTTTGTCTGATCAATCTGATTTTTTGAGGGATGAATGTGCTTGGAAATCCATACAAAACGAAATATCAAACATAGCATACTGATTGATAGATTAGTAGATATTTGAGTTTTTGTGTCCAGCCATGGTGGGGTACATATCTCATTCATTTTTTGTCAGATCAATTTGATTTTTTGGGGGGATGGGTGTGCTTGGAGATCTGTACAAAATGTGATATAAAATACAGCATACAGATTTGTAGATCAATAGATATTCCATGTTTTATGTACAGACTCTAGTACAGTCATTAGGTAATCAAAAATGTGCCACAACACTACACTTTTGGTAATAGAATGTACACTACACTACACCAATTTTATTTTGCCTGTATCTCAACCATTTTTGCATGGATGGATGAGGTAAGCATACCCCTGGGATCCTCTGATCAGGCACTACAACTTTCATTATGACATCTTGAGTTTTAATTTCTGAGATGTCCAATTATTTTTGTATTTTGCACTTTTCTCACCCATTTTTGGGCATATCAATGAGATAAGCATATTCTATCATGACATCACATACTACAACTTTTGTTATGACATCATCACTGTACAGCCACTTTTCATTTTTGACAAGCCATGACTCCAACTCAAATTTGTGAATATCTCACCCAAAAAAGGAGATATTGCTGAGGTAATCATATTCCCATGGTCCTGTGATCATGGGCTACAACTTTTGTTCTCACTGTGGCTATGCACCTGGGGGGTCTGGAGGGTCTAGGAGGGTCTGGGAGGTTTGTCAAATGTCTGGGGAGTCTGGAAAGCTCTAGGGCCAAAAGGCTGGTTTGCTGATGTACAGCTTTACTGCAGGACACAGAAAGGCCATGACACTATATTGAATTCTATCATTTCTTGAGAATGGATACTCACAGGCAGGGAGAATAATTGGACTTCTGTGAGGTACATGAGAAGCCTTGTTTCCTGGCTGAGACCCTGTAGTACAAGCCAGTGTTTCTGCATGGTACTGGAGTATGTATCCCTTGGGAACTGGCAGGTTGGTGTCCATATTTTCTGTCCTTTTTCATTACATTATTGACTGTCATTCCAGTGTTCTGCAGCTACTACCAGTGCATTGTGAAATGCTCACAAGCTGTGAGATGCTGCCAGTCAGTGGCAATGATGATATGCTGGGCCTGCACAGGTGTGTATTCATTCACATCCATGATGCATTTGTTTCTTATCCACACCTCCCAGCATAGTACCCATACAGAAGGTTAGTCTTGATCTATTAAGTAAGGGTTGGTTCCACTGATCCCAGTACATAGGAGCCAATCTGCTTGGGCCTGTCAAATGGAACATTGTTGCATGTGATCAATAAGGTGAAGATGTAGTTTTGCTCAGCTGATTTTCGTTTTCTCTTAAACTAGATATTATATAGGGATCTGGCAGGTTGACATCATGCTGTCATGCACTCGTGTCCCTGCTGTCATCAATGCCATCACTGTTTTTTTTTTGTTAGCTTCACATCTTGGTCTTTCCCTGCTCTCACTGCATGTCAACCTACTCTGTGCATCCTCCCACAAAGTATTTTCAAGCATATGGATGAGTTTTCTGTACAAGATGCTGACCAATCAGGTGGCCAAGGTAAACATGTCGAGTTTGAATAGAAGGCACCTCTATTAACTGTTGATTTAGGTAAAAATCCTTGTCTGCTACAAGCAGTTCCAAGGTTCTACTTTCCCCCCACACCTGGTTGTCATCCTGACCCTCCCTATCCCCTTGATGGTAACTCCACCACCACCAGCATGTCTGGGACTCCTGACATCAATGATCCACCCTGGGGGTTCTCTTCCCACTCTATCCACCCTACCTTGTTCACAGATCTTCTCCAAAGCTTACTCAATGATATGTATGACAGTCCTGATGGGCTAGCCACCTTTAGTCTTCCCCTGCCAACCACCAACTCTGGTCCCTGACAATGTAACAGCCATGCCCAGACAACAAGCCATTGTCACTGTTACCCTGCATGGAGGAGGTGTAAAGCCATGCAGGGAAACAAGTATTGGCTTTCCAACTGAAGGCATTCCTGAGGCTCTGTCAGTGGCAGGTGGGGTCCCTCCCAAGTGCGACTGTGCTGTCATTTCACATGAAGAAGGTATGAACACTGGCAATGCTAGCACTCAAGATGCATCTCTGTCAGATGCTTGTACATCTCAACCATGTACTGGAGCTGGAGAGCTGCCTCATGCCCTCAACAATGCAAGCTGGATGTCCCATAACCCTGGGCACCCTGTTATCCCACCTCACAGCTCAGAGAAGTTGGATGCTGCTCAAAGGGCAGTTGGAAAAGCAGCTGCAGAGCAGAGGCAAGTGAAACAGGAGGCCATAAGTCATGCAGTAGCCAAGCTTCTGGAGGAGGAGGACACTCAAATCAATGAAATTGTGAAGGCCCACTGCATTCTGCCTGAGAAAGTGAAACTTTTGATCACTGGGGAGACCCATTACAGGAACAGGTGGGAAGAGTCACTAGCAAATGCTCTCATTCACATCAAGGCATGTCAAGTGAATGCCAGTAAGTCAAATAGGTTTACATGCTCAGTATGTTAGCTACATGACTTCAGATCATCCACATGGTCAAAAAATCCAACTGAAGGAGTTGCAAGAGATGGTTGCAAATGACCCAGTGAAGAATCAGATAAATAAATGCTGAGGATGGATGAGAGTGATCTGAGAGGGGGAGGTCTTCCAAAGGGGCTCATATAGCCTGGAAGAGAGAACTGTCTGAGCGGGACATCTAATGCTGTCTGAAGCAGTCTGAACACTGAATAAGGCCACTCAAAGCCTTCTCAAACTCGACTCAAACTTGTAACTCTCCCCACTTCATTCTCTCCTTTTGTAATTAGGTACGGTGTCTAGTAAGTGCACAAGTGGCTTACCTAAGCCATATCATGTGTCTAAACTCGAAGCACTAAGTAAACACTAGAGTAAATGAACAGAAAGAAAAAGAAAAGAAAGTAAAAACAATAAAATAACAAAAATCCCCTGGTAGGGAAAAACCATTCCCTACACTGGAAATGCAAAATCTTGATGAAGAGATGAAGCAAAAGTATCTTGGTGAGCTTAAGGAACCTTGCAGCCACAAGGCAAAAGGTGTTTGAAGCACCAACACCACAGCATCTCATGATGTCCAGGCCACTCTGAAGAATATTTACAAGGAGGTATGTCCAACAATGTATGAATACTCATGCCCTACTGACATAGTGACAACAAGCATAGCTTCAAGCCCTCATGCATTGTACTGGTGTAAAGATGGATGATGGAGACCTGGGGGTATGGAAAGAGATCTCCTGGGGTGAGAAGAGTGGTCAGTTCAACCCAAGGGGGACTGGTGCTTGGATGGTGCCAGAGAGACTGATGAAATGACTGAAAACATGCCCTATAACTCCCAAGAAGTCGAGATAATCATCCACTGAGCATCTAATGAAGGAGAAATAACTCTTCCAAAGGCTCTGGTCTTTGAATTCCATCTGTTTTCATCTGGTAGTGACTCATCTTATTATTTTCTAAGTAAGTACAAGGTGTTCTAAGTCATGCATGGCTTGCATAAGCCACAATGCGACCAAACATTACTCAAAATACTAAGTAAAAGATAACAAAAAGGTATAGGATTGAAAATGTAAGTAGAAACAAGGAAATAACATCAGGGGAGGTTTGAAGTGCTGGTATTCCCAGATAATTATGTTAAGTAGTTATCTGTCTGATATGAATTGGATAATGGTGTATAAGGCATGATCATCCACAAATCATAATGATAACAGTCAGATAATGCATTAGATAACCTGGCAGACATTTTACTATCTGGTCAACTGCATATAGGCCTGATATAAGAATTACAATACTTTTATCATCATGATATCATGATGACAAGAGCTGATATGTCATATATAATAATGTCATGTAATTGACAGTACATTATAATTGCTCATCAGATAATATCATCATGATATGAATGACAATATTCTTTTCAGTCTGATTTCACTTTGATCATCAATATCTAGTCTTGCCATCTATATCATTTTATGATCATTTGAACAACTCTTCCCCAGCCACAAGTGTGGGAATGTCTTTGTAATGACTGTATAGTACATGTTATATAAACTCAACCTCTCTCCCCTTCTCTCTCTTCTTCACTCTTGTCTCTGAGTTCTACCTCAGGGCAAGAGTCACTCTAAGACTCTAAGTCTTAGGGTTCATATCCAGGTAAGTGTACCCTTGTGTGAAGTCATCTGTGAGTGTCTTTCCCTGCTTAATTTTCGCTTTTTTGGAGGTTTAAGTAGTTCATACTTAGTAGGTAGTGTAGTGAGTAGGTACTGATTATGTAAACAATATGGAATGGAATTGCTTTCTGGTAATATCATGATTGATAAGTCCAATTGAAGGTTGCTATAGCAAATTTCACTTTTAAGCTGTTGGTGGTGTCAATGACAATTGCTGGTAATGTCTGATAATGAAAGACATATATGATCTACTGTTCACATTCTGATACATATGATCCACTCTACCTAAATGATTACTTTTGACCTATGCTGCCAAGGCTCCCAGAGAATATATAGCATTACCAATGTGTATATCATTATGATATACCTTATAGGGCTTTACAGGGTAGATAAAGTCTTATATAACATTATCATTTCATTAAAATTTTCCTGATGAAAGTAAAATACCTGGTAGGGAGTTTACTCTCCCTACACTGGTATCTACGCTTGCCTATTCATCACTCATGGTCATGTCTATGACACACATGCTGTGACTTGGTTCAGAATGGACAATATCATGGACTTCTGGGAGGATCAGATGAGCCTCAGCCCTGACTATATCATCAAGCAGCTTGAGCTGTGGGCATGCAATGAAGAAAAAAGTGAGCCATTTTTTTGGATTCACTTCAGCTTATGACATTGTTAACTGTTATCTAGATATTGATGCATGCAACTCCCTTGAGAACATGCAGAAGCAGGTGAAACGTGGGCTCAACTCTGGCTTTAGTAAGTCCCTCATCATGTGCACTACTAAACATTTACTAAGCTGTGACTATAGGTACTATCACCAAGTATCTTTGTCAAGAGAAGCCCATCCATCTCCAATTTGCAAATTTTGAGCAGATCAAATACAAGTTTGGGATTGACTATGAAGGCTGGCCTGATGGGATCCCCTTCAGTGGCCCCTACAAAATACAAACAATTGATGAGATCTGCCACTTGCAAGACATGTGGATGTGAAATGCAAAGCTGGCAAGACAGTTGGTGTACCTCATCAGGGCTGCTCAGACAAGGGTAAGAAGTGCAAGACCATTGTCATGCACCAAAGGTGTTTGGTGATGTGAGCATGGACCCAAAAGCTGAATGATGAAGAATGGAGAAGCCTAGCCCTAATGTGCAGAATGACTGGAATGTCTAGCAGTCATCCATTGCACAAGAACTACCCTTAATGTTAGGGAAGAAACCACTCAAGTGCCAAATAAAAGTTTTTGAGTGCCAGTTTACAGCATTCTGATTTTTTGAATATCTCAGTCATTCCTAAAGATATTGACATCATTCCCATGCTCACAGAAAGCCCTTGACCACACCATTCTGCCTTCCAAATATGGTGATGATCCTCACCCTCCACAATTTTCTGCACCTTTTCTGCCAACAAACACCCATTTTGCCAATCTTTTTCATAATGGCCACCTCTTTGACCATCTCTTCACTTGTGCCCTATGCTAGGGGGCATAACTATGAGTATTTGCCAGGAATCCCCACTAGCTTTTGCTCTGAAGCCTCCTGGTTCATCCCTCCCTTGTCCATGACCTCCCATCTTATTGCTTTGGGACAGCACATTCTCCTTGTCAGTCTAATATCAAGGAAGACTTTCTATGGTCATCTCAGGTCTGTTGTCAGGCTTGAAAGATCATATGTGGTTGTTTTGGTCTCTCCAGTTGAAGAAGCATACAGATCCTTCGTTCCTGTGCTCTGCAATGTCTACCTCTCAATCTCATCCTTCATTCTTCCAAAATTGTGACAGGTTCAATACCAATTACTGTCATCCAGTCTATCTGATCACATTCATGATGATTTTGAGACACTTCTCCCTGCTCTCATTGGAGAAGATGGCCCCTCATCCTCCTCAAACCCTCCAGAACACTAGCTGCAATTAATGCAGGTTGCTTTACAGAGAGGAGGAAAGGGGGAAAGTTGTGAAATCCTATGCCCTGACTACCCTGGAGACCCCCAAAGTTGGCCCCTGGCAGAAATCCCCACCATTCTTCATTTGGACATGCAGCAAATCACCCTAATCCATCTAGATCTCAGATCTAGGAGTCAACTTGACTCATTTGCAGTCATATCCCTTAATCAGCAGTGACCAGTGTGCTTACTCATTCCCCTTTTCACATTATTCATCCATTCCTTGATGACTCATTCCATTTTCAAATTGGTTAGTGGTAATATTTGTCATGCTTACTGATTTTACTTACCAGTCACTTACTGTCCTTACTCATCCTTACAAAGCCTTACCAATCCTTTACCAATCCTCTACCAATCCCCTTACCAATCACTTACAGATCACTTACAAAGTGTTGCTCCATGTTTACTGCAGGCTACACTACCTTTTGTATATAAGTACCAATGCATTGCAGCAATCCAGCAGCTACCAGCCTAGCTCACTTGCCTACTTATCAGCTCAGTATCACCATCATCAGCCTATTCATCATCACTTCTAAGCCCTGCATCATCATCTTCATTCTTGCAGTATTTGAGGCTCCATTAAGGGTCTAATTACTGTTATCTTCATCCTCCTGCATCACTTCTAGGCTCAGAGCAGCCTACTATCTTCACTTTTTTTCCATCTTCCCTTGCTCCCCCTTCATCAGGAGCACCCATACTCTCTGCCCTAGCCCCTCTAGGTGCACAGAACTCCTCCCCCATTTTTATTTTAACAGATCCCTTGAGCCAAAGCCTGTGTAGGAAAACCACCAACTCAGCATTTGTCTTTGTGTTGGGTTTTTGGTGTTTTTGCCATTGATCCACATGTCAAGGCACACCATCAGCGAGAATGATTCACAGCCATTGAAGAAAGTATGCAGGACTTGAGCCACACAAAAGAGCCAGGAGATCATCAAGACATCAGACAAGGACTCAGATGGTGGTGGTGACCATTTCTGATTTGATGATGTGGCCTGATCTACAATTTGCATAATGTCTATCTTATCCCTTTGTCCTTCCATACTCACATATTCAGAATTATCCATACTTGTCAACGGCAACCAGTGACTGACTCTGTGTTATGAAGAGTGTACCTTGTCAGCAAGTACATGAGGAGTTGTGAAATGACTTCATTGTCCATCCAAATGTTGCTCACATTCTGTTATATATTACTTCTCATATTGCTTACTATTCACTTTGTCTCTCATGGCAGTCACAAAATTCATATATATTGAGATTTATTTGTACTTGACCTTGTACCATGGGAGAAATATCATATTACATCAGTGGAGGGATGGAGAAATGTCCTGCTATCTAGAATTTTTCATCATGGGATGGGAGGCCATGCAGATGTCATGTGATAATCAGCAGAGGTGTGGAAGTGTCAAACTATCAAGAATTATTCATATCATACTCAGGATGGGAGGCAGAAATGCCACACATTATGTTGAAATATTCATACCATAGTACATCAGCAAAACAGTAGGTTTGGTACAGAGGCACAGAGCAGTACAGACCCACAGATGGTACAGATTTTCCACAGAGCAAGTACAGACCCTACAGACCCACAGACCCATAGATGTAATCATTAATTTGCCCACATCTTGCCCAAAAAAGGAGATATTGCTGAGGTAATCATATTCCCATGGTCCTGTGATCATAGGCTACAACTTTCATTATGACATCGTGGCTGTACAATGACTCTCTGAGTCTGCACTGATGTGCTGGAGCAATTTCAATTGGAGTTTGAATTTTGTAAACATTGATTCACCCATATCTCATCCAAAATTGGACATATTGACAATATAATCATACTGACATGATCATGACATCACATACTACAACTTTTGTTATGACATCATAACTGTACAGCCACTTTTATTTTTTGACATGCCAGGTCTCTGGCAGAACTTTGCAAATATCTTGCCCAAAAAAGGAGATATTGCTAAGGTAAGCATATTCCCATGGTCCTGTGATCATAGGCTACAACTTTCATTATGACATTGTGGCTGTACAATTACTCCATATAGTAGATTTTTTGACTTCTGAGTCTACACCAATGCACTGTGGCAATTTCAAACTCTGATTGAAATTTTTGTGGGGGTGTATATAAACCTGCTCACTCCAGCAACACAACTCTTTCCTCTACCACCACCATTTCCCCTCATCATCATCATCATGTTTAGTAATAGTTTCCCTCACTTTGGTTTTAGTTACCATTCCAGCCTTTTATGTCTAATCATCTCACTTTCTGGTTGACTGGTGACTACCAGTGTAAAGTCAGTTGAAGGAGAGTGGGGGGAGAATCCTAGAGGTCTCCCTTTGGAATGGTGGGGTTAGTTTGACCCAAGGGGGCTTGGAGTTGCCTGGTACAGAGTCAGGAGGGGAAAAAGACTTAAAACGCGCCCTAAAACCCAAATGAAGTTGAGATAATGTCTAATGACTGTCTGATATAGGAGAAATATTAATCCAAGTCCCTTGGGCTTGGATTCTTGTCCTCTTGTCTCTAGGGGAGTTGTTGTTGTTCTTCCAAGTATGTACAGTACATCCTAAGTATGAGTCTGGCTTACATAAGCCAAACTCGTCCAAATACTAAGTCAAAAAAGTAGAATAAAAATATAAAAACAGAACAGTAAGTCAAAACAATGAAATAAAGGAATTCACCTAGTAGGGAGGCTTCCCTCCCTACACTGGCTTAGCTTACTAATACCTTACTAATACCCTCAGTCATCTGCACTGCTCTCTGGTAGTCCATATGTTCTGGACATTGCCTTTGAACATTCTCTGTAGTATAAAAGTCCTGTACATACTTCATTACACCTCAGTTCAAATATCAACAAAGATACTCTTTGATCTCACTTGATTCCAGTAACTCCCTGGATAGTTCTGACCCTGGAACTCTGCAAGTCTAGTATACAAAGTTGTGTACTAAACTCTGACAGTCTGGACCTATGACCTGACACCACTCCCTGACCTCAGACCCCCTTGGAGACCATAGAGAACTGGTCTTGACAGCAGGTCTGTACAGATCTGTACAGAGGGGGTCTGTTTTGCTGATGCTACAGGAGGGCACACACAGCCATGTGGACACCATAGTGATACTGAGATTTATTCATACTTGACCAGGGACATATGGTATTACATCAGTGAGGGGTGGAGATGTCATGTATTATCTACAATTATTTGTATCATATGTTGGAATAGCAGCCAATTATCTAGAATTATTCATACCATAGTATGGGAGGGTGTGTACAGCCATGTGGATGTCACGATAATACTGAGATTTATTTGTACTCAACTGGGGACATACAGTATTAAATCAGTGAGGGGCAGAGACAATGTGTATTATCTACAATTATTTGTGTCATATGGTGGAATAGCAGCCATGGGGTGGGAGGGTGTGCACAGCCACCCCACTGGCACCAGTCATCACATCAGGGACAGTGCAATTATTGGTGGTTATTTGCACTGGACTAGTTGACTAAGCACTTGTGTTTTTGTACCTATCTCTTTTCATTTTTATTCATACTGGAGCCTACAATTGTCTGTATTTATTTGTACTGGCAGGAAATGGGGTCAAACAGGCCAAATTAGACTGACACACCCTTTGTGACAGTAAGTCTAATAAAAGGCATTATGTGGGAACATCAGGTGGTATGAGGTAGGTAATGAGTGGAATATAAGTATGCTCACCTCAGGACAAATGGAAGTCACTGAGGGGAAAAAAAAGAGAGCAGAAAATTTCTACAACCATGATTATGTAATACAGTAAATGTGGAAGGCTATAGAAAGATTCCAGGACATGTAATCAGCAGTAAAAGGTGGTTCTGAAGTTGTCCAAAGCATTCCAAAGGTGGGAATGGATCCTGAAAGTCCATGCATCCAACAGTGCCTCCTTGGGTAGTTTGGGGAGACCCCCTCTTGTCTTTCTATCAGAGGGATGCCCTCCCACTGCAAGCATTTTACAATGTTTCTTTGGAAATCATGCTGAAAAAATGGAGGAAAGAGATACTCTTTTATTTTGCATGTTTGGAAGGGAAAAATGCAAAAATAATATTTTATGTTTGTCCAAAAAAAATGGATTGGTGGTAATGTCCATTAGCTTCTACTCTAATTGGCATTAGCATCAATTCATGTTCTCTGGAAGAAAATAAAACATTATTTTTGCATTTTTTCTTTCCAAACATCAAAAATAAAAGAGTATCTCTTCCCTCCATTTTTTCAGGATGTTTTCTGAAGAAAAATTGTGAAATGCTTGCTGTGTCCTCCTCTGGGTTGAAACAATTGACCCCCGGCAGGGGGTCTCTGATGAGTGATGGGGGCTTGGGGAGCCCAAGGATTTTTGACTGCTACATGGTCATGAAGGGGAATGATGGGCCTTTATCCCATCTCTGGCAAGGGGGTGGCAGGTTGATCCTCTAGCTACTGTTGTAAGGCCAGTTGTTCACTGGCAGGCCATTGCCCAAGGGCTTCTTCCTCCCTCCATGCTCTATCCTTTTCTCTTAGTGCCTCTCTCCCCTGGTGCACTGTTTTTGAGGCCCAGTCAAAACAGTGTCAGATGAGATGGGATGTAGTTGGATGAGATCAGATAATGAGAATCTCCAATGTGAACAGACAAGACCCAGCCATATCAGATTCTTTACATGAGGAGGCAGGTCAACAGAGGATGACATCAAATTTTTGTGAGTGTAATCAGATCTCATCCAAACTCAACAGATCCTTTGACTGCATGTAGAATATAGTGACAAGACATGCCTCCACTTTGCTCTGGTGGTCTTGTTGGTTGCAGTTGACACACAATTTTTCATACAGTGGAGTATGGTAGTATTTGTCTACAAAAGCAGTTCATGGAAAGTTACATTCATAGTAGTGTCTTTCATCAGTAAAACCCTGTGTTTGGTACAGAGGCACAGACCCACAGATGGTACAGATTTTCCACAGAGCAAGTACAGACCCTACAGACCCACAGACCCATAGATGTAATCATTCATTTGCCCATATCTCACCCAAGAAAGGAGATATTACTAAGGTAAGCATATTCCCATGGTCCTGTGACCATAGGCTACAACTTTTGTTATGACATTGTGGCTGTACAATGACTCTATATAGTAGATCTGAGTCTGCACTAATGTGCTGTGGCAATTTCAATTGGAGTTTGAAATTTGTGATCATTCATTTGCCCATATCTCATCCAAAAATGGACATATTGACAATATAATCATACTGACATGATCATGACATCACATACTACAACTTTCATTATGACATCATAACTGTACAGCCACTTTTATTTTTTGACATGCAGGTCTCTGGCAGAACTTTGCAAGTAGCTCACCCAAAAAAGGAGATATTACTAAGGTAAGCATATTCCCATGGTCCTGTGATCATAGGCTACAACTTTCATTATGACATTGTGGCTGTATGATTACTCTATATAGTAGATTTTTTGACTTCCAAGTCTCCACTGATGTGCTGTGGAAATTTCAAACTCCAATTGAAATTTGTGGGGTGTGCCACAGCTGGCTTTGAAAGTTCCTGAGGTAAGTGAACAAAAATTTATATCAGCCCACTCACTCTGACACCACAACTCTTTCCACTACCACCACCATCTCTCCTTGTCATTGTCATTGTCACTCCCTCTGGTGATCAACACCCCCCTAATGGTGGGTTCCCTGTGAGGCTGTGCCCACTTAGCATAGATATGTAGTCCCTGTACCATGCCTGTAATTAGAGTAGTTTTATAATAATATAATTCAATTACTAGTTAAGTTCTACAACATGTTAAGTTGAGTGGTGGGAATCTGTATACTGAAACAGTCTGGAGTAAGTCTGTACAGGGGGGGACCTGTCTGTGGGTCTGTGGTCTGTACAGACCTGGACAGTGGAGGGTGGTTTTGCTGATGTGAGCCATTTTGAGATGCTTTCGAGACCTAGACAATTGTTAGATGCATCTGCTTTCATTCACAGACATATTACAGCAGTTTTCAAATGTTTGTGGAAAAACCAAAAGTCAAAAATTGCTTGCAGGGATGGCTGAGAGGGACCCTGGAAGTCGCCCTAGATAGAGTTAGGAATTACTAGTAATCACATGACTCCCTTCTGGAGCCACCATGTTGTCCCCACCTCTGGTTGATGATATTGTTCTACAATCTTTCTCAGTCTCACTTATGGTCTACTCAAAGGTCAAAAAAGTATTGCTGAAGGGAAAGGCAATGTCAATGGAAGAAAAATCTATGAAGATGAAGGAAATTCTATTTGCTCTTGATGACTCAAAGTACACCAAGTTTTTACAAGCAATACTCCACAAGCATGGCCTAGATGACTACATAGTGACTGAGAAGAAGCACTTCCTGCTGAAGTACATTCCACCAAAAGTGAAGGGGTATGTACATTGTCTTTCATATTTCTGCTACTAACTGTCTCAGAAGACAATGGATGTCTGATGCAACCAATGTCAATGGCATTGCTGATTACAGGGAGATGGTAAAGAAAATAGCTGAAGAAACCCCACCTGTTGTGAAGGTCTTCATGGATATGAAACATGTCAATAAGCTGGCTTGAGTCTCAAAGTCCAAAGAGTCAGGGAGTTCTGGGGATGACTCTGACTCTTGCAATGCTGACATATGCATCTTATGAACTTACCAAATGTAGCTAACATCTTTGGGTTACAGGGAACTCCTAATCACACTAAGAAATCTGATCTCAATAACTGCTGTCAAGCACCAAAGGTGTTTGGTGACATGAGCATGGACCCAAAAGCTGAATGATGAAGAACAGAGAAGCCTAGCCCTAATGTGCAGAATGACTGGAATGTCCAGCAGTCATCCTTTGCACAAGAACCACCCTTGACATTAGGGAAGAAACTGCCCAAGCACTGAATAAAATTTTTGAGTGCCAGTTTATGGCATTCCAATTTTTTGAATATCTCAGTCATTTCTAAAGATATCAACATCATTCCCATGCTCACAGAAAGCTCTCAACCATATCATCCTGCCTTCCAAATATGGTGACAATCCTCACCCTCCATGATTTTCTGCATCATTTCTCCCAATGAATGCCCATTTCACCAATCTTTTTCATAATGGCCACCTCTTCAACCATCTCTTTGCAGTGATCCCCACTAGCTTTCACCCTGAAGCCTCCTGGTTCATCCCTCCCTTGTCCATGACCTCCCATCCTATCACTTTGGGACAGTGAGTTCTCCTTGTCAGTCTGACATCAAGGAGGACTTTCTTTGGTCATCTCAGGTCTGTTGTCAGGCTTGAAAGATCATATGTGGTTGTTTCAGTCTCTCCAGTCAAAGAAGCATATGGATCCTTCATCCCTGTGCCCTGCAACATCTATATCTCGATATTGTCCTTCATTCTTCCAAAATTGTGACAGGTCCAATACCAATTACTATCATCTACACTATCTGATTGCATTCATGACAAATTTGAGACACTTCCCCCTGCTCTTATGGGAGAAGATGGCCCTTCCTCCTCCTCAAACCCTTCAGAACACTAGCTGCAGCTAATGCAGGTCACTTTACAGAGAGGAGGAGAGGGGGAATGTTGAAAAATCCAATGCCCTGACTACCCTGGAGACCCCCAAAATTGGCCCCTGGCAGAAATCCCCACCATTCTTCATTTGGATGCACAGCAAATCACCCCAATCCATCTAGATCTCAGATCTAGGAGTCAACTTGACTCATTTGCAGTCATATCCCTTAATCAGCAGTGACCAGTGTGCTTACTCATTCCCCTTTCGCATTATTCATCCATTCCTTTGATGATTCATCCCATTTCAAATTGATTAGTGTTAATCTTTGTCATGCTTACTGATTTTGTTAACCAATCACTTACTGTCCTTACTCATTCTTACCAAGCCTTACTATGCCTTACCAATTCTTCACCAACCCTTTACCAATTGCTTATGAACCCATGACAAAGTATTGCTCTATGTTTACTGCAAGCTATGCTACTCTTTTGTATATAAAGTACAATATGTCAACAGCAATCAAGCAGCTACCAGCCTAGCTCACCCACAAAGCTACCAGCTCAGTATCTGCCTACTCATCAGCCTACTTATCTGCCTCACTCATCATCATTCCTGCAGTATTTGAGGCTCCATCAAGGGTCTATCCACTATCATCATCATCCTCAGTTGCTTCTAGGCTCACAGGAACCAACTATCTTCACTTTTTTTAATCTCCCCCTGCTCCCCCTTTGTCAGGAGCACCAACCACCTCTGCCCTAGCCTTCTAGGAGCACAGTACCCCTCCCCTTTTTATTTCAAACAGATCCCTCAAGCCAAAGTCTGTGCAGGTAAACCAATGGCTTGGCATTTGTCTTTGTGTTGGGTTTTTTGGTGTCTTTTGCCATTGATCCACATGTTGACTCACAGCATGATACTCTGGCACATGTGAATGATAGACATCAAAGAAGTGTCATGGGAGTGGCAGCACAGGTATGCTTTGACAGCATAAAATGCTTGCCCTGAAGTGCCAGACTGACCTCCATGACATTCTCAGCCTTCCCAATACTGATTACTGTCAGGACCCCCCAGGTGCTGGCAGGGGAAATGGTACAAGCACAACATTCAACAACTTTTCTAAGGAACCAATGGCACTGGGCATACATCCTACTCATGGTAATGCCATTCACACCATATTTTACTTACATTTCCCATGAGAGAGCAATCCTAATGGAGTGATCATCAGGATTGAGGATCAGTGACTGAAATTCAGTGGTTGGCTATGTTTGCATGCTGACAAATCATGTGATATATTACATAAGCACTAACATGCATTGCTGACCAAGATTCAGGCTCCACAACATAAAATTTGCTGTCCAGTTGCCATGAATACACCGCAATTTCATCAGCAAAAAAACCCTTTCAATGAGTTGTCCTGACTAAACATCCAATATCTCCACCAAAACAAGACCAAACAACTTGAACAGGGTACCCTTCTGAAGCCAAGACATAGCACTATCTATTTGAATACTTGTAGGATTTTATAGAATTTCCCTGATTTTTGACATCCCCATCAATACAAAATAGCAAAACATTGAAAGGGTTTTTTGAGTCACTGTATATTAAACAACTACTCCTGATTTGATTTCTGTGTGATGGTGTGATAGTCCTACTAGCTTGAAAGTGTAGTAGTATTAGAAGAAAATGGGAGTGGGATTAGCAAAAAAGCATAGTCCCATTAGTAAACAAGTGTAGTGGTGCCATTAGCAAAAAAGCACAGTAGGCCTGTACAGGGGGGGACCTGTCTGTAGGTCTGTGGTCTGTACAGATCTGGACAGAGGGGTACTGTTTTGCTGATGCATAATGGGTGCTGAAAATTTGGGATAAACCCCAATGTTTGAGCTGTGCTTGATCTCCTGAGAACAGCAGTCAATGACCCTCAACCATTGATGGAAAACTGTTCAAAGGAGTGGGTCAAGGGCCAAGTTCAGGCCCTCAGGATCTCCCCTGATTATGTTGCAGCCTATGAGGCTGTAAGGGGCTTAAGTGAGTGGCTGAGGTGGGCTATGGCTGCACTTGTGACACTTACATAATCAGTATATTCTTCACATCTGATTGTCACTATGACTGCATACCACTGCTATAGAACAGGGTCTAACACACTTGTGACTGCATGAATCATCTCCCTGGGACTGGGCCCAGGTAAAAACCCCCCAGAACCCTTACAGAGGCCCACCCATTTGCCCTGGAGGAAATCCATATCCTCCAGAAGTTTGCTGCAGCTGCACTCCTATATGACCTGCCCCACTACTCAGGAGTGGAAGGTCAGAGCTCAGGGGGGAAACCCCCAGCTCAAGAGAGCCTGCAGAGGGTGAAATGAGAGACAGGCCAGCACTGATGTAGAAGGGACACTACATCTGGGAACTGGACTGCTCTATCAAGGGCATAACCCCTCAGTCAGGAGACTTACTCTCTTTAACATTAAACTTGTAGCAAAAGGGGTTCAACACCCTTGATGCTTAGACTACATTGCTGAGATGAGGCATAGCCCTCAGGTTGGTGATGTTGTGAGGTTCAACACCTCACATGTATATACATAAGATTTTTCTTTTTGTTTTCTGTACTCATTCTGAGCCTGTGCCAGCTCTACAGGGGGAGGGTGTTAGGGGCTGTGCCCATTATGGCCCTTATACCTTGGTATCACATGCCTGTATGCATGGTATATATTCCTTGTAGTGAAGTTTTACAGACATAATCATTGTCTTATACTTGTGGTATAGTTTGCTGGTGTGATCTAAGGCAATAAACACCCTACACATGCTGTCAGATACAAGTTCTGGGCTAATTCCAGGCCAGGAGTATGAGTACTGGTCTACACTAGTGGGGGCTTTCAGAGGGGAGTCAAGGTACTGAAGAAGGGGCAACACCTGTATTGACCTCAGCTTGTGTGCTGGGTCCTTGGACAAGTCTGGGTTGGCTGAGGGCAGATGGGGGTGAATCAGATCCAGAGATCTAGCTGATATTCTGACTGGGGTATGTACCAAGTAGATACAAGGCTTATATACTTGAGTTCCAGGAATATGACTACTGGCATACTGGTAGTCTTGGTAAGCTAAAAGGAAAGCTATGCATGGGATGACTGAGATACTGCTGGGAGACCAATGACTGGTACAACTGGCAACAAGCACAGCATTGAGGAATGGAGCTTGAACGCTAAGCAAAATGGAAGGGAGTCTCAGCTAAAGGTGAGATGATGGCACTGTACTGGTTTACCAGTGTCCGGATACTGGTGGGTCTTATGTACTGGAGGTGACTGGACTACCAGAAGTTGAGGTTGACTAGGGACAAATGGAGAGAGGAAGTCATGGATGTGACACATAGTTGCATCTCCTTCCCCCCACCTCACACCTCCCCCCATGCTGTCTCTCCACCAGACAAATCTGTTCCAGCAGCAAGCCAAGATCCCTGGTGAGGCCCTGTGCTCCTACTGCTGACCCTCCCCCACCTGGATCCTGCAACACCCCTCCCAGAACAGCCACTTCTGCAAAGACTGCTATGTAAGTCCTTCCCACCCTGGCCCACCCTGTCTCACCCCTCCTCCCATCCAGCTCCTCCTGCAGTGACAACCACCCACCTGGACCTTCCTGCAAGGTAAGTCCTCCCCTCCCCTTCTCCAGTCCACATGCTGATGCCCATTCCCTCTCTCCCATCCATCTTAGACATTGACTTATTACCTTGTAGAATCATTTGTATGTATTGTATGTAGATACTGTGCTAAATGAATTCCTTGTTTCCTCCATAAAAAGTGTAAGCTGAAAAAGCAAAAAAAGCAAAAAGGGCCAAATTTGCAATGCTTGGGATGACAACATTGTGACTCTATTTCACTATTTATCCTCTTTTTTGGCTATATGTGTCTATATGTCACTATATTGAAGGGAGGATGGTTGAGGTGCAATAAATGCTATATTTGTCTCTCTTGCATGTTTAGTGATAAATAGAAATATATAGCAATAAAGAGCAAAAAATGGCACTGTTGGTTTTTCCTGATGTTGTATGGCCCTCACCAAAGCCTATCTATGCAAGAGTCACATATTACCCAACCATATCATGTCCTAGACAAGATGCAACAATAATCTTGATGATCATAATAACAGCACACCTTCTGGCAACAAACAGATGGTGAAGAGCACTCTCTGCCTTCATCCATTACACAAATCATTTGACTGCTGTTGATAATCCCCATCTTTTCCACTGATTCAACAGTACCCCAAGAGATAGCAATCCTTGCATGGCATCCCCAGGAGTTGTGGACCTCACCATTTAGTATGAGTTGCCAACCTGTATCAGCAAACCCACATTTTTTCTGCTACATCTGGTTTGACCGATTTGACTGACAGTACTGATGTAGGCTTGCAGAAGACCAATTTTCTAACAACAGGCAATCAGTTCATCAGTCAGTCAGTCAATTCAGTTCTATCATTGGGATTAGAAACCCAGCCAGTCAGTCAGTCAGTACATGCAGTTCTATCACTGAAATCAGAAAGCAAGTTAGTCAGTGAGTCAGCTCATCCAGTTTTGTCAGTCAAATCAGAAGATCTGCATGTAAGTTGATCCAGTTCTATCAGTTAAAGCACATCAGTAAATTTGCACATTACTTATTTCCACTTTTGGAACTTTTTTGAGTTCAAAAGTAAAAAAAGCTACAGCTTTCAAAAGTATCCATAACTAGTGTTGCCATGGCTCAGTTCAGAGGCCCAAACCATTGGGGAATGAGCAGCTTAGTCAGCAGAAAAAGTACCCATGATTGTAGCCCCATATTCAAAGCCCACAAATCAAAAAGAATTATGTTAATAGCTATCAAAATGAGTGAGCTATGGCCAATGGCTTGAGGTGGTTTGGCAAACCATGGCAACACTATCCATAACACTTAAAATAGTAGATCTATTGCTCAAAAAAGCAAAAAAGTGATGCTTTTCATGCTTCTCCCACTTTTTGTCATGCTATTCAAACTTCAAAAAGCATTAAAAGATGTTTATGAACTAACTAATGCCTAGTAGTTAGGCATACATTTGAAGATGCCATCACCTCTGCCTCACTGGCCTCTGGGATAGGCAGTTCAATGCCTCTGCACTCATCTTCATGTTGCATCATGTCCCTAACAACAGTGACATCCTGTTTGACCTTGGCTGTGATACAATCAATGCTGGCTGCTGAGACACAAGCATGGTGTTTGGCAAGATGGGTGTACCATCCCAGGGGTCATTTTAGGCAGTGGTGTGTTACCATGATGGGGACAGGGCAGCACTGGAGTGGTTGCAGTCAGAATAGCTGGGTTTCCACAGGGAGTATGATAAGTACCTGGATTAGGTAGTGCAATGTCAAACCCAACAAAATCCTGTAACAGTATCAGCTCTCTGAATGAGTTCAAAGTAAACATGAGACATACCCTCTGAGCTGTCCCAGCCCCCTCAATCTGACAATCAACATTGTCAGCTCATCATAGTCTACAATGTCAAGAAGCATGTGGCATGTATTCTTGGTGTACCAAGCATGATGAGACACCATCATGTTCAATTGTGTTGGTTGGAGTAGTGACATGGTCTGTCAAACAAGGATATAGGCAAGAGGTGCTGTGCACAAGTTAGAAATGAAAAAACAAATGCACACAATAAACAGTGCACTTCTTGCAGACTGCATAACTTCATGGCACAATCTGTGGAATTCAGGAGGATAGGATCAACTAGAAATACAACAGGATTTGCAAGGATCTATGATGGCAATACTACCAGTGACCAAACCTTACTGAACCAACTTGAAAGTAGTGCAAAAATGGACACTCACAAGTCCATGGTCCAGTGAGTGCATCATGCCCTTTGAGATCCTTTGCAACATCAACTGTAACAGGAAGTAAGTGGATAGGGAAGCCTGTCAACATCTCTACTGGTCACTACAACATGAAGGTCAAATTATCTCTCAACCTAGTCAGAATGATGCCATGAGATGAGTCAAGGTGGGAGTGGATGACAGTCCACAAAGCAACATGTACCACTGCCCAAGGTATGAGGTGCCAATTGGCAATATCTGACCCAGACCCTCCTCATGGTGAGAGTCTGACCCAAACAGGCTGCAAAAAATGTTTGAAGTTCAACATCACTGACATAAGCATGCACACAAAATTTCTTCAAAGTGCATGCACCCCATTTCCAACTTGAACTGTCCTCCAAGTGGCCAGACCCTTGTAATATTGGTGATAGCAGCTGGCCACCTCATGCTCCCATGCCATAATCTGCTGGTAGCCTCCAAGTCACTATAATCACAGATGGATGGGGTAACAGTTTGAAGATAATCACAACTACAACAGTGCTTTACTTATATTGCTTGTGTAGTGCATCATGCCTTGGAGCAGGCAATAAAAAGCTGGAAAAGTACCATAATATTGCTTTATTTACTTGTCATGCTTTGTGAAGTGCAGAAACTTCAAAAAGTTCCAAAAGAGGGGAAAAGTAAAGTGTAAATTTACTGATGCAGAAGATCATTCAGTCAGTCAGTCAGTGAATGGTCAATTGTTGGAACTGTCAGGCTATAAGTTACTCAGCATACCAGCATGCAGAACAGTCATACTATATGTTACTCAGGATACTAGCTTTTTGGAACAGTCAGGTTATAAGTTACTCAGTAAACTAGCTTTCCAGGACTGTCATACTATAAGTACTTAGGACACTGCTTTTCAGAGCAGCAGACTATCAGTTACTCAGTATACCAGCTTGTTAGAACAGCCAGACCATTAAGTGACTCAGGACATAAGCTTGTCAGAACTCTCAGACCATGAGTTACTCAGTACACCAGCTTGGTAGAACAATTGGACTATAGTAAGTAAATCTAATCAGTGATGGAGCAGGTGTCAATTTGCATGGCTGAATGGGGAGTGCCATTGGACTGGAATGGGGAGAGGAACTGCACATGTTGGGTCAGCAGAGGGCTGTACACAAAACTCAGAATATCTCCAGAATGAGGGGGTATATTGATCAACTCTGAACACCATCTGGTAGGTCTAAGTGAGTAGTGTGGGCATACCAAAGTACAAGTGCAGAGGTATTGAAACAGTGGTGATACCTACCCTGTCTGGACACAGAAACTGGAATATCTATGGATCCACCAATCTGTATGCTACATTCTATATCTCATTTTGTCCAGATTTCCAAGCATATCCATCCCCAAAAAAATCGAAGCAATCAGACAAAAAACAAATGAACTATGAAATTGATGTCGCGTGATCTGTGAGAAATATACATGTCAGCAACAATAAAACCTGTAGGATTGACTTGTAGCTTCGAGAGGAAATAGAAGTCACATGACCCATGAGAAATGTACATGTCAGCAACAATATATAAACCTGTCTTCTCTTCTTCACCACAGGCATGGGTGTAATTGACACCCAGATGATACTTGGTTGACTATGGGGCTACTAGGTCAAATAAAATATATGCACCTGAGTAGAATTTACAGAGTTGTGTCCTTAAAGCAGAGACAGAGGTTTATCTATGGCTTTTATGCATGCTTTTACTTCAGGTAATTTTCAGTATTGTGCCACTGATGAGTACAATACTTTTGTTGACCTAGTATACTGATTGTAATTACATAATATCCTGGCTGAAATTTAGCTGGTGCCTGCTCAGGTAAAATTAATGCCAATTTCCTTTGTTATCCCTTTGTATTTGTTACAAGGTAGTTCCTGAGCAGGCACCAACTAAATTTCAGCCAGGATATTATGTAATTACAATCAGTATACTAGGTCAACAAAAGCATTGTGCTCATCAGTGGCACAATACTGAAAATTACCCAAAGTAAAAGCATGCATAAAAGCCATAGATAAACTTCTGTCTCTGCTTAAGGGCACAACTCTGTAAATTCTACTCAGGTGCATATATTTTATTTGACCTAGTAGCCCCATAGTCAACCAAGTATCATCTGGGTGTCAATTACACCCATGCCTGTGGTGCTTTCCACTTCTCTCACTTGTCTCCCATCATTCCTCATTCTGTTGTCTCTCATTGTTGCTTGTCTTTTGGCTACTTTTTCTCTTTGTTTCAAGGGATGCCCCCCCATCCCCTTCTTGTCCTCAATCCTGGCATGGTAATATCCCTGATGTCCCTCACAGTTCAGGTATGTTAGGCTCCCTTGCAGTGCCCCTGCTTTAATAGTCATGTAATATTTATCTGTACTTTACAAACATGTACTGTAGTATGTATTATGTTGAATGATTACCAGTTGATCAATTGATATGATTTACTGCTAAGCATTGTAACTATTAAGTGCTTGCATAAAATAACAATTAAGGGGTGGGAATATGACATACAAGGGGGGGTTTTTTGCTTGGGGGAGTTGTTTTGCTGACTCTAGGGCACTGGGTGACATATAGTTTGAAAATCCTGACAAGTTAGTGTACTGAGTATCTTATGGACTGGCAGTTCTGACAAGCTGGTGTACTGACTAACTTCTAGTCTGACAGTTCTGACAAGTTGATGTACTGAGTAGCTTATGGTCTGACTGTTCTGACAAGCTGATGTACTGAGTAGCTTATGGTCTGACTGTTCTGAAAAGCTGGGTACTGGGTAACCTATGGCCTGACTGTTCTAACAACCTGGTGTACTGAGTAACTTATAATCTGGAAGTTATGACCACCTGGTGTACTATGTATCTTATGGTCTGACAATTCTGAATATCTGGAAAACTGCTCTTGTGAGTGTGTCTGCCTGACTGTTGTTACTGCCATGACTTATTTGACTGCTGCAAGTCATGTCAGTCACTGTAAGTGTCACCAGAAAAAATGCAGGTTTCCTGATGTGGCTACCTGATGACTTGCATCAAGATATGAATCATGAATCATAACATGTGCATATATGAAGAACTGATACTACTCTGGGTTAGCAGATGCACTCACAGGAGGGCAAAGAAAATCATTGTCTATGTCAGGAGTGCCTGGACAACAACAATGACAATGACCTTGGTGCATGATCAAAATCCACTTTTGACCATATCCTATCTTGGTTTCATGCATACCCAAAACATGTCATGACCTTGTGGGGCATTGGTTGGTCACTGAGTGTCCACTATGTTGCACCAAGTCTCTGCAAGGTGTGAATGAATAACTTGCTTATCAGCTGGTCATGCATGTTCTCAATGAACAAGGTTTGGCTCCAACTGTCACTAAGAGGGTGACTTTGTTCTTCTGGCTGGTCAGCAGGAACATTCAAAATGATCCAGACAAGGGCATATTGCTTCCAATTGGCACCCCCTCATAACCCTTGTCACACACCATTCTAATCAATGGCATCTTTTCCATTGCTGCAGTTGTGATGAACACAGTGAGTGTACACTTAAATTCTGCAGATCATCATTACCCTATAGAGGCCATGGTCTCAGGCCAAGCCAAGTCATCTTCTAGGGCCTGGCTCAGCTCATGGCTTGGCCTCAGGTTTCTTGAATTGTGACCCCCACAGGCTGAGCTGGGCCACAACAACACTAGGCATTTGCATGACACACCCTACCACTACTACACAGTTTACATGGAAAGCATTTCAATGTCTCTACACAGGATGGATCAGCATCAATGAAACATCTGTATGATAAAGCTCAAAGCATTTGTGGACCTTTTTTCAGATTTGCAATCATGTATCACTGAGCATTGTGGATCAAATTTTATAAAACAAGGCTATGTAGGTCACATCAAACTAACACTGCAAGCATTTCACAATGTCTCTGCAGAAATCATGCTGAAAAAATGGAGAAAAGAGATACTCTTTTATTTTGCATGTTTGGAGGGGAAAAATGCAAAAATAATATTTTATGTTTGTCCAAAAAACATGCATTGGTGGTAATGTCCATTAGCTTCTACTCCAATTGGTGTTAGCATCAATTCATGTTGTCTGGAAGAAAATGAAACATTATTTTTGCATTTATTCTGTCCAAACATCAAAAATAAAAGAGTATCTCTTCCCTCCATTTTTTCAGTATTTTTTCTGGAGAAGAATTGTGAAATGCTTGCTGTGTAAGCAACTGGCTTATAACACTGATGCCACTCATCAGGGGGGTTTTGATGTCCTGGTATTCCCAGTTAATTATGGTAAGTGGTTATCTGTCTGATATGAATTGGATAATGGTGTATAGGGCATGATCATCTATAAATCATAATAATAATAGTCAGACAATGCATTAGAATACCTGGCAGACATTTTACTATCTGGTCAACTGCATATAGGCCTGATATAAGAATTACAATAATTTTGTCATCATGATATAATGATGGCAAGAGCTGATATGCCACATGTAATAATGCTATGAAGTTGACAATACATTATAATTGCTCATCAGATAATATCATCATCATATCAATGACAATATTCTTTTCAGTCTGATTTCACTTTGATCATCAATATCTAGTCTTGTCATCTATGTCATTTTATGATCATTTGAACAACTCTTCACCAGCCACAAGTGTGGGAAGGTCTTTGTAATGACTGTATAGTACATGCTATATAAACTCATCCTCTCTCCCCTTCTCTCTCTTCTTCACTCTTGTCTCTGAGTTCTACCTCAGGGCAAGAGTCACTCTAAGACTCTGACTCTTAGGGTTCATATGCAAGTAAGTGTACTCTTATGTGAAGTCATCTGTAAGTGTCTTTCTCTGTTTTATTTTCACTTTTTTGGAGGTTTAAGTGTTCATCATACTTAGTAGTGTACTCAGTAGGTACTCATTATGTAATTGACATTGAATAAAATTGCTTTCTTGCAATAGCATGATTGATAAGTTCAACTGAAGGTTGCTATAGCAATTTTTATGCTTATTTTTAAGCTGTTGATGGTGTCAATGACAATTGTTGGTAATGTCTGATAATGAAAGACATATATGATCTACTGTTCACATTCTGATACACATGATCCACTCTACCAAAATGATAACTTTTGACCTATGCTGCCAAGGCTCCCAGAGAATATATAGCATTACCAATGTGTATGTCATTATGATATACCTTATAGGGCTTTACAGGGTAGATAAAGTCTTATATAACATTATCATTTCATTAAAATTTTCCTGATGTGAGCATCCCAGATCCTCACAGTCTTGTCATCTGAGCCTGATACAATCCTCTTACCATCAGAAGAGAATCCAGCTGAGTTGACCCTTGCAGTATTCCCCTCAAGAGGGCCACCAATCTGGACCTGTTACAACCTTAGCCAAATGCCACAGGCTCACTTCACAAGACACTAGACTAGAGAGAAAGAGAAGAGGAGAAGAATTTGTTAGAAGAAGGTTTAAGGGCAAAACCCAAATGAACTAGCTTGGAGCTAGCTGGGTGATTGTGAGATGCTATATATACAGAGGTACATGAGGTTACAACGAGGCAAACATGAGAAGAACACAAGGAACAACATCATTGTCACATCATAGTCCAGAGTGGCCTGTCCACACAGCAACCACACGACCCATGGTCCAGACCAGCCTGAATGGAAAAGAAAAAAATAAAATAAATACATATCATAACACTACCCCCTCCTTAGGGGTCGACTTCCAGGTGACAGAAGACAGAACGGGAAGAGGTGAAATTCTTGTAAGGAGAGAAGAGGGTGGCAAAGTGGGCAGAGTCGATTCCACAAAGCTTTCATGGAGCCAAAGGGTGAGACTTATAGAAGTCATGAAGGAGACCAGGAGAACCAATCAAGTTGGACTCAGGTTCCCATGTACAGTCCTCAGTGCCATAGCCCTTCCAATGAACAAGGAACTCCAATTTGTTGCATTTGAGGTGAGAATCCACAATATACTCAACCTCAAACTCCTTGTCACAATCCTCAACACCCACCACTGGTCCAGGGTGGGTAACCTTCTGGCCCCCAAGGGGACCCTTATATGGTTTAACCCAAGAGACATTGACAACAGGGTGGATGCAGAGAGTCTTTGGCAAATGAAGCTCCACCACATTGGGCTTAATGGAGAGGACTTTGTAGGGTCCAATCCAGGCTCCTACACAACCCTTCTGCTGGGAGTGTGAGGGCATATTCCGAGTGTCAGTATATTCCAAGGCATTGTCCAAAATTCAAACCCAGGACAACTTTATTTCCCTCACACTCCCAGTGGGGGCTGCAAGAAAACATTTGTAAACAGTGTCAGCCACAGTGGCATGACCTGTGGACTCAGAAAAAAAATACATAAGACTGAAACTGGGGTTACATTTTTTGTAGTTAGGAGTACCCAATATGCATAGCAATACATGTCACACTTGTCCACAACCAGTAACTAAGCATGGCACTGCCACCCAGCATCTAACCAACCTTGCGCTGGGTTAAACTCAAAAAGTCCCTGCTGGATCAGCGATAAGTAGTTAGTAGAGTGAGGCCACATGTCATAGTATTGACCCGTACAGCATGCCTCCTCTCGACATCATGTTTGAGGCCTTGGATCGATGTCAGATCAGTGTGGCCCACTTTATCACAACGCTGCTTACCCATCAAGAATACAAAGACCATCGTTTTGTTGTTGATCTTGTCGAGCACTCAAACGAAGTTTTTAATGTGTTCTTGCAACACCCTGCAAGTCAAGATCAGTTTACACAGAAGTCTTTTGGTGTGGTGGAAAACATGTACCTACAAGAGCTTCGCTGTCTTGCATCAGAAGACAGCAGCTCACACTTCAGGGCATCCAGTACATCTACAGAACAACTAGAAAATTTCAGCCTCATGACCATGGCACGAGAAATGGAAGCAGGTGCTCTGAGGTGGTGGGGACTGCTTGGGACATTTTTTGATGAGGGTGGGACAGCTGACTTGGCTGGGCCAAAGGATGGTGGTGGGGACAAGTCCGTCGACAATGTACTGGAAGTAGAGGACGAGTACTGGGATGAAGTGGATGAGATCAATCTCGAAGGGTTGATCAATGGACTTACTGGGGAGTGGAATGTGCACCCAGCAACTTTGACAGATCAACATGCAAAGTGCCATTCTGCAATGAAGTTAATGGTGCATGCCTCATACACTTGCAGAATGATGAGAGAATGAATGTATATCAGAGAAAAACAATAATTACCAGTATCCTTATGAATGGTTGGAACCAGAAGTCAAATGTGTTACAAAGTCTTCTAGGGCTATTTCTGCAGTCAGCTCACACACCATACAAAGTCATCGACACTCTTGCACACCTTGGCATCTCCATCTCCGCTGATACAATAAATATGGCAGTGCAATCGCTGTCAAAGGAGTCACATAGCTCCTTGCAATGTCTTGGGCGGTCCCTACTGGCATCATACACATATGACAACTTTGATGTCGACCTGAAAACCCATCCTCTGACTGTGGAGAGGTCAAATGACTCACTGAAACACCTTACCTCAGCGTTGTTACTCCCACTTGTTCACGGAGTCACATTGAGCGACTTGAAGTGTTTGGAAGAACTGTGGAAGAAGTCAGCATTGAATCTGCAAGCAGACAAACCACACTCATCCCTGAAGCTTGCCTGGTGGGACTTACTGAAACTCCATCCTGAACAGATGGATCCAAACTCCAAGCTATCATGCCATGATCAATTCAATTCTTGGGTATTCCTGGTTGATCTCTGTACCAATGGGCCAGAGTACTTTCATCAGTTCAGGTCAAAGATAGAAGACCCCCAACCAATAGAACAGATACCCACCATGAAGACACCTATCTATGCGGCCCACAACATGGACATCAATAACTCGACTGTGAGCAGTAACATCCAGGTGGTAACAGAGCTGCTCGCACAAGGGGGGATAGCGGATCCTACAGTGGCATTAGAAGAAAGCATGGACTTTGATTCACCCGACATATCCAAATATGTCATTCTAGTGCATGGTGATCTTGGGACTGGTGAACATCTCCAAGCCACTCAATTGCACTGCTCCATTGAATGCACATCCTGGAATCATCTTCAGCATGTCATCTTTATACCTGGTCTATTCCACCTGAAAATGGTGTGTGCTGATGCCATATGGTGATGCTTCATCAGCCCGATGGCAGCCTGTGAGGATGAGACAAGCTTGATGCACAATGTCACCCAGCTACATCCTAAGGAGACAGGTATATACACAACCAAGCCAGGGTTTCATTGAATACATGAGCTTGTTGGTCATGCTGGCACATGTCAGCATCTGGACTGCTGGAGAGTTCACGCTGCAAATAAAGGTCAATTCAGTGATCTTGAAGGCTTCGCCTTGTCAAAACCGACACTAGATGACCTGCAGACAATGGTGAATGAAATTTGTCACACATACATTGCCAATCATCAGTTGGATCATATGCATAGGAAACACAAAAGCAAACATGACCTACAGTTCAAAAACGCACTCCTCTTGAATAAATATTTTCTTCTGTACGAGGAACTGTCATATGCGATGAATAGCAGTGACATCGGACATGTGGAAACCTGTATTGTTAGTTGGATTCCAATCCTCAAGGCGATTGGCAAGCATAAATATGCCTCACATATGACAAACTTCTTGTTCAATGTGCATTTTGTCTATCTGCCAGGTTTACAGTTAGCAGTTTGGCCATTTTTAAAACATGAAATCACTCACCCACCTGCAGGCATGCAGTCCGCTATCACATTCTGGTAAACCCTACTGGTTGGCCAATGAAATGGAGGGCCATCGACTGGTGTGTTGAGCTGAATAACTTATTCACGAAGGTAATATATTTGTGTATGGTGGAATATGACTTACAGTGTGACATAAATGTAGGTCAAGAATGGAGGGAAAAATTCTAACCGCTCTGTCGAATGGATAATCCTCGAGTCACCATTGGTTCAAGTGTACCAGAACCTCCAAGGATTAGTACAACAAAGCTTTGGTCACACGCACCTCACAACCAACCATGCAGCGCCAAATATGCGAAAAACAATTGCAAGACTCCAAGAACAATTGACATTAAATTCACCACATACAGTACTTGCAGGGAGGAAAAGCCAATATCTAGTTGATGACCTAAGCAAGAAAGTACAAGGTATGATGGAGAAAGCGGCTGAACAAGGAGACTTGTTAGTCGAAAATGAAGGCAAAACAATGGAAGAGAATGATGGATTAGATGATATCATCGGGGAACTACTGTAGTTGAACTCATGCCGACATCTAAGAGCACACAGAAACTCAATATTATGCACACAAATGAGCTGGTGGGCTTACATTCTCTTTATCACCAGCAGAAACATGAGATGCGTGCTTAGGACAAACACAGTTACGAGCTGGCAAAAATAAGTAATGTGACATATGATACAGAGTACTGTACTCACCGTTGTGTCCTTCTTGGCCACAAGCACTGCATCTGCTTCGACATTTTGAGGGTACATTCAAGCTATCACCGGAAGCCAAAAAGATAGTGGTGAAATGCAATGACAACAATGGACCAGCTGCAAGTTCATTGTCAATTGCTGCACCTCTGTGTCTGAGTGGTGTAGAAACCAACAGTGAGTTGGCCATGGTGGGTGCGGTGTAAACTCAGTTAAAAGAGAGTGGGGGGAGATGCCTGTGGGTCTCCCTTTGGAATGGTGGGGTCAGTTCGACCCAAGGGGACTGGAATTGCCTGGTAGAGGTCAAGGAGAGTAGAAAAGACTGGAAACGCGCCCTAGAAGTCCCAAGGAGAACCAAGATAACGTCTAACAACTGTCTGATAAGGGAGAACAAATATTCCGAGGCCCTCGGGCTTGGAATTCCATCTTACTCTGTCTCTGGTAATGGTTGTTGTTATTCTGCTATGTACAAAGTATCCTAAGTGCGAGTCTGGCTTATGTAAGCCAAAACTCGTCCAAATAGTAAGTAAAAGGTAGAATAAAAACATAAGACAAATCAGTAGGTAAAAACAGTGAAATAAAACAATTCCCCTAGTAGGGAGGCTTCCCTCCCTACAGCGGCATGCTGCTGAATGATATTGACAATCTCATCTCCAAACCAGTTGCTGTTCATCCACCTGGTCTCCCTTTTGAGATCTTGACAAGTCAGGATTTTCTGATGATGTGCACAGTTGACAATGCAGTTGAGCATGGTGCTGGTCATGATGACAGCACCGTGATCGTAGAGGCATGCCCATCCATAAACGGCGACCATTTTGTCCTCATGCCAGTCCAGTAGGGCCTCTTCTAACTTGTAGTTGTACTTGTTCTTCGTATACTTTGGGAGGCAAGAATGTGGAGATGCTTGGGGGGGCTTTGGAAGATGGGACCCAAATGATGAGAACACTGATGGGTCGTGGATATCACAGCAAGTGGCAGGTGATGTGACGTTGCAACAAGGACATCCAGACATGTTGCTATCGTTGCACTCGTGATGATCTGACTCTAAAGGGACATGAATTAGTACGAATATTCCATAGCAGGTATGGAATTTTTTCACACCAGCTGCAGTGTTGTCAAAACAAGTATCAAAAACTTTCCTTTGACACCCCACACCAGAATGTTCCGAAGCATTGATCAGGTAATCAATACCTGGGTCTAAGTCCTTCTTCTGCCACTTCCCAGCATGAACTGTAAACTGTCCCTCCCCTCTTGTGAATGCCTCCAGTAGTGCTGAGGCCAGCATGTCAGCAATTTCAGGTACACCATCTTCACTGCCCGATTCTTTGTCTAATAAGCTATTGTCAAGTATCACACAGGCTCCATACTGGGATTCAGAGTGACTGCATCAGGGAACCTTTGATGTGCTGGTATTCCCAGTTAATTATGGTAAGCAGTTATCTGTCTGATATGAATTGGATAATGGTGTATAGGGCATGATCATCTATAAATCATAATAATAATAGTCAGACAATGCATTAGAATACCTGGCAGACATTTTACTATCTGGTCAACTGCATATAGGCCTGATATAAGAGTTACAATACTTTTGTCATCATGATATAATGATGACAAGAGCTGATATGCCACATATAATAATACTATGTAGTTGACAATAGATTATAATTGCTCATCAGATAATATCATCATATCAATGACAATATTCTTTTCAGTCTGATTTCACTTTGATCATCAATATCTAGTCTTGTCATCTATGTCATTTATGATCATTTGAACAACTCTTCACCAGCCACAAGTGTGGGAAGGTCTTTGTAATGACTGTATAGTACATGTTATATAAACTCATCCTCTCTCCCCTTCTCTCTCTTCTTCACTCTTGTCTCTGAGTTCTACCTCAGGGCAAGAGTCACTCTAAGACTTTAAGTCTTAGAGTTCATACCCAGGTAAGTGTAGCCTTGTGTGAAGTGATATGTGAGTGTCTTTCTCTGTTTTATTTTCGCTTTTTTGGAGGTTTAAGTAGTTCATCATACTTAGTAGTGTACTCAGTAGGTACTCATATATTGAATGAAATTGCTTTCTCATAATATCATGATTGATAAGTTCAATTGAAGGTTGCTATAGCAATTTTTATTTTAAGCTGTTGATGGTGTCAATGACAATTGTTGGTAATGTCTGATAATGAAAGACATACATGATCTACTGTTCACATTCTGATACATATGATCTACTCTACCTACATGATAACTTTTGACCAATGCTGCCAAGGCTCCCAGTCAATATATAGCATTACCAATGTGTATGTCATTATGATGTACCTTATAGGGCTTTACAGGGTAGATAAAGTCTTATATAACATAATCATTTCATTAAAATTTCCCTGATGTGGGTCCATCACATGAAGCGACTGCAGCATGTTTCGAGGGATGCAACATTCCACTGTCAGCTAGGTGAGCTTCTTTGGCTGTCTGTTTGCACGTAGCTGTTTGTTTTGCCTTCCTAGCCACCTTCACAGCCCTCTCGTCATTGAAATGCTCCTTCTCTGCGAACAGGAGTGCTGTACCAGTAAGCTGTTTGTCATGAACAGCCTGACCAAAGTGCTGCCAGAGAGCAGCCAGCTTGCAAGTCACACGCCACTGAATCACCAAAGAGATGTCTGGAACATCCATGCCCTGTGAAGATCTTAGCCAGCTGTCTTTTTTGTGTGGTTGCACTGACCATTCCAAACGACGTTGTCATACAGAGCCCCCATGTCTTGCCACTGGTGAGTTTCTCCAGTTCAGTTTCCTTGTATGACATTGACATTTCTGCATTAAACCACTTGATTTTGTCTCTTAGCTCACGAGGTAGATGACGGTGCAATGCACATGCGGCATTGATAGAATCAGGTATGTTGTCAAAGAAGATCAAGAATTTCGGAAGGGGGGGATCGTCTACTTTGAACCCTGCAGGGATTAAGAATGCTAGGTCAGCGTAACTGCTCAAGGCATATTTGATTTTCTTAACCCCAATTTTGATGTTAGGATGATCACTTGACTGGTGAATGACAACTGTCCTGCTGGGGGACTATGGAGAAGGTGGGTAAGGTCGTGAAGAGTCTTCTTCATGATTGTTGCAGATGTAATGAGCAGTGGTACACTACATGGGAGCATGTAGCAAAGTTGGCCGAGTTCTCTGTACTCCAGCCAGAATTCCCCCCAATCCGTAAGGCAGTGAGCTTCATCAATGATGATGCTGATAATCCATGTTACAAACAGGTGATTCTTCAACAATTTCTCAAAACCACCATCCAGTTTCATAACTTGCTCTGGGCTGATCATGATAACCCTATACTGGAAAGTACTGATAGCCTGGACTTGGGTCTGTAAGATCTGTGCCCACCACATATGCTTTTGCATCTTACATGAAAATTTGCAGGACTTGCCATTTCCCTGCTTATTGAAATGGCCGGGATACCAGCCTTCATCAGGTAGGCCACATTCTGCTTTCCTAGTAGGTTCAACGGGGTCACAACAATCTGTATACCATCCTCTCAAAAGAGAAGAGGCATCCAAAAAGTTAGGGTCTTCCCCATCCCAGTGCCTGCGATGCAAATGACATCTTTATCTCCTTTGAGGATTGTCTCGGCCACCTTGATTTGCCATAGGCATGGCCACACAACAAAGAATTGCTGTGTATATGTCCTGATATTAGATAATGATGGGAGGGCACGAGGTGATTGATTAGGAGCTGGCAACTGAGCCATGTGAGACATGACACTTATACTCAAGTATATTCTGTACTCCTAATCACAAAAAATGCAACCCTAAATTCAGTTTTCTGTGTATTTTTTAAGAGTCCGAGTTGTGTGCCACTGTGGCTGAGGTTGTTTACAAATGTTTTCTTGCAGCCATCTCTGGGAGTGTGAGGGAAATAAAGTTGTCCTGGGTTTGAATTTCAGACAATGCCTCGGAATATACCGACACTCGGAATATGCCCTCACATGAGCAGAGATGATGTGTAGGAGCCTGGGTCCAATCCACTTCTCCATGAGTTTTTGTGAAGGGTGACCATCAACATGGACATGGGTGGTATCCAGCCACACCTCCTGACCCACTGAGTACTCAGGTGCCTCCAACCATGAGGCCTCCCCCCTCTGTATCATCTTCTCTGCTGTATGCTGGAGAGCCTTCCTTGTGGACTCTATGACCAACTGGATGTTGGAAGCACAAGTCATAGCAGCCTCTGTCCTAGATACTGCTGGTTCCACCCCCAACCAAGGGATGTAGGTGTGAGTGACTGAGAATGGGGATCAGCCAATGGAATCCTGCCTCCTCGAGTTGTAGGAGAACTGAGTGATCTTCAGCCAAGAAGGCCAGGTATGCTGCTGGTCATTTACAAAAAGATGGAGGTACTGCTGTAGCTCCTGATTGAGTTGTTCAGTTTGACCATCAGTTTGGGGATGAAACACAGTGGAGAGTTTAGGTCTAACCCCCAGCATTCTAGACAAGTCTGTCATAAACATGCTGGCAAACTGAGGTCCCCTATCCAAAATGACAGTTGAGGGAAGACCATGCTGGGTCCACACATGATCCTGAAACAGCTCCACAGTTCCAAGTGCCAAGATGGTCTTCACCGTGGGAACAAAGACTGCCTCCTTTGAGAACCAATCCACCACCACCATGATGTTGCTAAACCCTCCAGCCTCCGGAGCATCCATGAAGTCCACAGATATGTCTGTCCAAGGCACCTCAGGAACTGGATTCAGACAGAGCTTCCCCACTGGAGGTCTCCACAATCCCTTGGCCATTTGACAGTGATGACACAAGGAAACATAATCCCTTACAGACTGGGACATGGCTGGCCAGACATAGTGACAGGAAATGAGCTCAAGAGTTTTACTCCACCCGGGGTGACCAGCTACTGGAGTGTCATGGTGGGCTTCGATCACCAGAAGAACCACTGAAGAAGGAATGTAGACCTTTCCATCCCTGACATAGAGGCCTTCCATGAGTTCGTAACCATCGGGTGGGCTAGCAGCCGCAGTTGCCACTTTTAAAGTAGCCTTGAGTTCCCCATCCATTCCCAAGGACAAGGTGGAGATCCAAGTAGGATCAATAAGAGTCACCTCCTGATTATCTCCCCTGACCTCATGGTCCTCTCTTCACAACAGCACATCTGCCTTGGCCATAGAAGCTCCTGGTTTGTAGATGAGCCTATAGTTGAACCATGAGAGATACTGAGCCCATTGAGCCTGCCTTCAATCAAGATTCTGTGCCATTTTGAAATACTGGAGGTTGGAATGATCCATCCAAATCTCAAACTCATAGGGAGTAGCCTCCAGATAACAATGCCAAGTCTCCAGTGCTTGGATGATGGCAAGCATTTCCTTGTCAAAGACCTGATAGTTTTGTTCTGGTGGAGTCATGGAATGTGAGTAGTACACCACTGGATGCCAAAGCCCATCTGCTGCCTCGACTGAAAGAACTGCACCAGTTGCAAAGCAGAGGCATCAGTCTGAAGCCAGAACCTTCTATCCTGATCAGGGAAGGCAAGGATGGGAGCCATCATGAAAGCCTTTTTTAAGGCATCAGAGGAGTGCTGCTGCTCCTCCTGCCAAGTCCAGGGTTGGTCCTTTTTAGTGAGATCATTGAGAGGACAGGCTATGTGAGCAAAGTCCTTGATGAAGTGGTGATAAAAGTTTGCCAACCCCAGAAAAGCCCTTACTGACTTAACCCTTGTGGGGTTTGGCCAATCCCTGATTGCCTTCACCTTTGACTCATCCATCTTTATCCCATCAACTCCTACAACCGTCCCTAAGAACTCAACCTCCTTCTTCTTAAAGAAGCACTTCTCTGGCTTGACAAAGAGATCATTTTCCTCAAGACATCTGAGCACCTCTAGTATGATATGGTCATGCTCCTTCTCATCATCTGTCTTTGTGAAAACCATGATGTCATTGATGTAGATGACGATGACATCCTCCATGTCCCCGAAGATATCATTCATCATGTTTTGGAATGTGGAAGGAGAGTTGCAGAGACTGAAGTACATGATGAGAGGTTCGAAGGATCCCTTATGTGTGACAAAGGCTGCCTTCTGCTCATCAGCTTCCTTTATATGGACATTGTTATAGCCCCAGCATAAGTCCATCTTTGTGAAGAGTTTGCACCCCTTGAGTTTATCAACAAGCTGTGAAATGAGAGGGAGAGGATATGCATTCTTTACAGTGTGCTCGTTGAGGTAGTGATAGTCCTGTACCATGCGCTTCTTGCCATCCTTCTTTGGCACGAAGAAGACCAGAGAGGTCTGAGGCGACCTCGAGGGACAAATGTATCCCTTCCTTGTCTGGTCATCAAGGAAGTCCAAGACCTCCCTTTGCTCATCCACAAAAAGAGGAATGAGGCAGCCTCACCTAGGAATGAACATTTCCTTGAGGTCGATGGCATGATCCCAGGGTTTTCTCAGCAGCATATGTTCCAATGACTCCTTGGAGAAGACCTTTAGATAACGATGATACTCTCTGGGAATGAGTTCCTCCACACTCCCAGAGCAGGTCCAAGATGAGCAAAGCTTCAGGTGAAGATACTCCATGTCATTTGCCTCTTTCCTCTGCTGCTGGCTTAATGGGGCTAGGTCATAACACTCCCTAGGGCAACAGGTCATTTTAACAGACTTGTCCACCCATGAGACCACAGGATTATGTCATCGAAGCTACATGTACCCCAGAACAAGGGGGTGAGATCTGAGAGTAGTCACCTGAGCCCAGATGTGCTCCCCATGGCCATCATAGTTTAGGACAAGAGGGGCCATATGGGTGATATCCCCATCTCAGTTCTTCGTCCCATCAACATTGTACACCAGGACCGACCTGTCAAGAGGAAGAAGGGGAATTCCATTTTCATCAGCCCACCTCCTGTCTAGGAATGTGTCCGTAGTGCCTGAGTCCACCAGCGCCCTGGTCTGCCACCTTCTGCTTCTTCCTTCTATTGTCACTTCCAGCTCCAACTCCAGTCTGCATCCTACCGTCCTAACTTTAGTGGCCTTCAGGATTTTTGGTATCAGTTGGTCACATTTTTTTGTATTTTTATTGTGAGAGGAATTAAGCACCCTTTTATTAATGTGTGGGGCCAAGCCATTTCTGGACTCCTCTTCACATGAAGTAGAACCTGATGTATTAAATATATCCTGTACATCGTAAGTGTCCAACACCAAGAACCAATTACATGCCTGGCCAGTAGGTACCTGAACCTCTACTGACTGAACCCTTTTCCCTGGGTCTTCATCTCATTGATCTGCTTGTCATAGAAGAAGGCCTGCATCTCTTTGAATGACATGCCCTGCAACTGTCATAGCTGAGGGTCTTCTTGAGTTTCAGCCTGTCAGGCTGCAGGTTGAGGAGAAAAAGGAGTGCAAGGTTGAGGAGGGAAGCAAGACAAGGGGTGTTGCTGCTGGGTCTGAGATGTACAGTCTCGTTTGAAGTGATTCCCCCCACAAGAAAAGCACTTGATGTGTGAAGGAACTGTACATGAGGTAGAAGCAGCTCTGATTTCCATAGGAATACCAGAGCCTCTGAACGTTCCAAAAGGAGGAGAGGGGCAAGACGAGGGAGATGGGGAAGCAAACCTTGCTGAAGTGTGCATTCGAGCAGCTTCAAGAGCACTACTGACAGCTCAGAACTCAGTTATGTACTCAGCGAGGGTTGCCTTCCTCCTTCCCTGTACAAAGATTTGCTGTAATATTTTGGGCCTCATAGCCTGCTCCAACATGAATATGGCATAATCATCTGATGCTCCTGCAGACATTGCCAGCACACCAAATTTAGCCACAAACTCCTCTGTCCTCAAGCTCCCTTGGCATATCTTCTGTAGTTGGGCCTTCGCCCAATCCTTATTGTTGATTGGCCTAAACTTGGCCTCTACCTCAGCCCCAAGGGCTGCCATGTTTGGGTACGTTCCCAACACCCTACAACTAACTATTGATCCTGACCCTAGCATAGGCACCAGCTACTGGTCCTTCCAACTGGGTCCAGACTGCAAGACAGTCTTGTGAAGCAGTGGCAAAGTCCACCAACTGCAAATATGCTTTCATTTTGCTCCACCAATCCTCAAACTTCAAAATGGAGCCATTGTACTTTCTGGGGTCAGATGCCCCTTTCTTGGCTGGATCTCCCCTACCAGCACAGGTATTGGCCTGTATTAAACTCTGGGCCACAGAGGTAGAAACATGAGCAGTGATGGTGCCAATGAGTGCCTGAACATCGGGGTCCATGAGGAGAGGGTTAGGAGGTTGTTGACTACCACCTGGGTCCATAGCAACTAACTACAACAGGGTGGTGGTAGGGTTTGTTGATGAGGTGTCGGGGGCAGAGGTTGTAGTGACAAGGAGGAGGAGGGAAACTGAAGATGTCTTCATAGAGTTGATTGCTGAGGTTGTTGATGTAGGGAGGGTTTATAGGGTGTGCGAAAATATGAGCTTGTTCTTTGTTCGGTAGCCTGAAGTTGGCAGGAAGAGGTGGAGGGGTTCCAAGGTTGGGGTCTTCTGATGGAGTGCGAGAGGGATACAGTAACTCAGAAGTCAGGGATGGGGAACTATGAGGTGGTTGAGGACAATATACTGACCCCTCTTGGTAGTATATGGGTGATCATGGAATGATGATGAGAGATCCTCCTTATGCCTGGAGTCTGGCAAACATTTCTTCTTAACCCTGGAGTCCAGGTTGCTCAGCAAGTGGGTGGCAATTAAGAAGCTAGTTCAAGTGTTACGACCTTAGCCAAATGCCACAGGCTCACTTCACAAGACACTAGACTAGAGAGAAAGAGAAGAGGAGAAGAATTTGTTAGAAGCAGGTTTAAGGGCAAAACCCAAATGAACTAGCTTGGAGCTAGCTGGGTGATTGTGAGACACTATATATACAGAGGTACATGAGGTTACAACGAGGCAAACATGAGAAGAACACAAGGAATGATGTCATCATGACATCATAGTCCAGAGTGGCCTGTCCACACAGCAACCACACAACCCATGGTCCAGACCAGCCTGAACAGAAAAGAAAAAAAGAAAATAAATATGTATCATAACAGGACCCCTCTCTCAGCATCCCAGATCCTCACAGTCCCATTAGAGGAGCCTGACACAATCCTCTTGCCATCAGAGGAGAATCTAACTGACAAGACCCCTCTACCATGCCCCTTGTTGTGCCATAAACCACCACAGTGGTACACTAGACTGTGGGTGAGTTTTACTTGATTGTGTAAGTGCTTAGAGTGCACTTAGTAGCACTGTTTCTTGTGCTGTTCCCTCAGTAGTTGTGTCACTACTGAGGGCAAGTCCATACATCCTTTCCAGTAATTACTTACTGAAGTCCTGTAGCTGCCTACAGGTATACTAATATCATTAGTAGTTGTGTCACTACTGAAGCTGCCTACAGCTTCCTCTCAACACCCCTCAAGAGGGCCACCAATCTGGACCCCTCTTCCAGCATCCCAGATCCTCACAGTCTTGTCAGAGGTGCTTGACACAATCTTCTTGCTATCAGAGCAGAATCCCACTGAGCAAACTCCACTAGTATGCCCTTCCAATACTTGCTGGGCAGCTGACCATTCTTTGAACCCTCCCACAGAAATTCCAGCTAGGTAAGAGAACCCTGGCATAAGCATTCTTGAAAGTGTTGTGTTCGAGGGTGTAAATGACAGTGCAGAAGTATAAAGATGTGGAGTACTGAGTGAGATTACACCACTAAAATTTTGCAGAAATTTGATCCCATCTTGTGCAAGTGCCAAGGTCTTCTCAAAACTGCTCTGGCCCTTGGACACCACATTAGATAAAGTCAGGCATCAATGTAGTTCACTCACCTGTAGCCATGTTATAGAAGAGGACAGGGCACTTGTAGCATGTCCAAGTCCATTGAGAAGGTTCAGTGCCTCCAGCCAGAAGAGAAACTTTTCACATCCAACAATATCCTTTACCAGTACTGCAAGCTCCAAGTCAACCTCAGTTCTCTGCAAATGGTGGGCCCAGTATTGGCATGAGTAAGATAGATTGAGTGAGATGTTCTTGTTGACTTTCTCCTGCAAGTCAACAACCTCCACATTTCTGAAGTAGGAACTCTCCAATCCACATATGTTGAATTTGAGGTCATTGCAGAGTGTGCAACGAAGCAAAGGCAAGGAGGGTGTGTACATTAGACTCAGCAACATAGTACACCCCACTCCGCTTACGATCAGCGAGGAAGTCATAAAACGATGCATGGAGGGGTCGGATGACAGAGCACCTGTCAGCAATCCCACTCAACAGTGGTGCCATAAATTCAAGAATGACCATAATGCCGAGGTGGTCTTCCTCCAGGGAGTGACTTTGCATTTCATGTATGGCATCCAATCGCAGAGGTACAGATGTCGACATGATCAGTTGCATCACAGAACGAAATCGTGCCAGTGTGATCTCGTCCTGCGGCATGATGTCCTCCAAAATTGTTCTGTACATGACGTCCAACAAGGATGCCCCGCCTCCGGAATGAGGGAACATGACCTCCTCGTAGCGTTCCGGGATCGTTCGACCTGGCCTATTGGGCTCGATGAACCTGCAGGCTAGACGAGCCCACTCAAATAAACCATCGGATTTCTGAGAAATGCTCTGGACTTCAGCGGGTCCAATCTCCGGATAAGGGGAAAGCTCGGTGGAAACGTAGAGTTGTATGTCGCGCTCTGCCGACAGGATGGGGATATTATCCAACGAGAGGGCTATCACATGCTCAGCAGCACTCAGGACACGTTTGATGTCGGCCAGCGGTCTGGACGTGAGAAGGATGCGGAAATTGGAGGGTAGCTGAGCAGTTTCGGGCGACCTGAGTAGAGATAAGATGTGCTTCCTTGATGCGTCCGACCCACTCTCATCCAAGGCATCGATCACAACAACAACGTTTCCAACTATAGCCCCATTAACCCTGGACAGCGGTTCCATGATGAGTCGTTGCCACTGTTGCACCACGTCTGACGTGGTCTTGAGGGTGTGGTCCTTCGACAGGGCGTCCGCCAATGCTCGCCGAAAGGACTGATCGCGACCGGCTAGATCACGAGCAATCGTTATGAGAATCTTCTCCTCGCGGTGTTCATTCTGCCGGTCACGAGCGAAACAAAAGCAAGACCCGAGTCCTCCCACGTCCTTAACCCACGACGCAATTGTGTGGGCAATGGCTGATTTTCCCCTTCCTGCCTGCCCGTGAAGCCACATGATGCGCGGGACTTCGACATCAGGATCATTAATCCAATCCACGATGCGCTGCAAAATCTCCGTCCTCGTGCCTTCGAGGCATTTCTTCGTCGTATTTAGCCCCGCTCCACCTGCATAAGCCATGCCTTCGAAATTCAGGTCTTCCAGTATACGATAAGTGTTGACCTGAACGTTGCGAGCCGCACGGTCACGACATTGTTGCATCAAGTTTTCTAGAGTCTTTGCGTGGTCATCGACTACAGTACGCGTTTCGGAGAAGATGTGTTTTCCAGTTCTTGTCCCTAGGGGTGTATCGTATCAGGATCTGAAAGCGAGTAGAACATATGACTTACAGAAGCTTTTGGTCGTGGAGTAGTTTATGACGAAATGTGCAGAGTCGCTTATCGCCCATGCAATCTTTGCAAGAGCATCTTTGTCCAGATTTCTGATCCTATCCTCCTGTATGAGCCACTCGTAGACATTTCGCATGGTATCGAGGAGATCTGATACTGCTTTGTCCAGATTCGCTTGGTCCATGAACCGCTGCCGAAGACGGATCAGATGAGCAGGGGCAATTGGAATCAGTAAGGTACATACCTGAGAAGTAAAAGTTAAGACTCCCAGCGCAGCCTTGGCGTAAGGGTGGACCTAGTGCACGCATGCGATCACTGTCAGGATGCAAAAAGTTGAATGCTTACGTCGGCAAGAGTGGACACGACTTGATTGAAAACTTTGAAAGGCTTGAGATACGTATCACTCAAGGTTTGAATCCCGGAAAATGTGGTATTGACGATACCCACGGCACCTACAGCGCCTACGGCGATACCTGAGATGGGATCAACGCCGTCGAATTCTTTTATGGCAGCATCGACATCCTGGCCGGCCGACGCTGGGGTGGGTTCTGGCTCTGGTTTCGGTTCTGGTTCTGGTTTGGCAACTGACTCTTCGGCCTGTCCAACAGAATCACTTAATTACCGCATGGCCAGACATCGCAAAACACCTACGTTCTGGGTCGGAGCTACGTGGGATTGCTCTTGTTGCTCTTGCGCCCCGCCAACGGCGCTTGTTGCGACAGCCTGTTCACCGAACCGCTCAGTATTATCGCGGTAATTGGATGGGGTAGATCACATACAACCTGACCCGGTACTACCTGAGTCCCCTCACGGGCCTGTGTATCAGCAACTCCTGTTGCAATAGCAGTCGAAGGACCTTGGTTCGATCGATCGAAGAAGCGCCTCATTCTGGCGAGCCCACCAGGAGAAGTCATGCCCGGTGTTTCAGGGATAGAGGCAAAATTCCCAGCTCGAGCCTCAGATCGTCCCGGCGACTGTTTGCAGGTCGATAACTACACCTTGGAGAAAGGATCATCGGCTACGTACCGAGGCAAGGCCGGACGCCTCGTTAGATGTCTTCGCGAATCCGAAGAGACGTCGAAGTTTCTTTGATTGCATTCTAGCCATTAAGAAATGGATATTCGATGTGGTGTCGCGGGTTTGAACTTGCGTATGAGTTTGAGGTTGATGGTGTAACCGAGGAAGTGGTAACGGTGTCCGAAGTTTTAGGCGCTCTCAACACATTGCAACTGATGCACGGACCAGCACCGGCTCTAGTGCGCATTATTGCTCCTGTGTATCTTCTGTCCGTCTTGTCCTTGCTGTCATCCACACGCGTCCCGAAGCAAGGCTAGCCATCGAGTTAGATGTCTCTACAATTCCCGGAGGACGGCATCTCTCTGACCGCGTTCTAACCATTGAGAAATGGGTCGTCGGTGTGTAATGTTGAGCTCCTGAGCGGATCTCGAAATCTATATAACGTGCCCAAATTATATGCACCTAGCATGATGATGTTCTGCTCAAGATTGTGTCCACCGCTCGGACGGTGCACAACACTGTATATCAAGGAGGGAATGCGCACACAGTATGGCGGCACCATCCACAGAATATTTGGCAATCTCAATGATCGTAACAACAGGACACCTTCTAGCAAACAACGGATGATGGTAGAGTGCACTCTGCCTTGACTCGTTGCAAAAATCATTCGACTGTTGTTGATAATCCCCGTCTTTCCAGTGGTTCGACAGCACCCCATAGGATATAAGGCGCCCTCACACGGTTTCTCCTGGAGTCATGGAGCTGGCCACATAGCACGAGTTGCCAACCTGGCTAAGTACGCTGACGCCTTGAATCGCGATACGAATCACGAATCAAAACATGTACGTATATGATGAAGAACCGATACTACTCTGGGTTAGCGGACGCCACTCACGGGAGGGCAAAGACAAGCGCCGTCTATGTCGATCATGAATCAAAGCATGCATATATGAAGCGAGCCGATACTACTCTGGGTTAGCAGACGCACTCACGGGAGGGTAAAGGCAATCGTCGTCTATGTTGGGCGGGTTTCGACGACGACGACCTTGGCACGATGACCAGAATCCACTTTCGACCGTATCCTTATCTTGATTCCGTGCAAAACGTGTCAAGACCTCAAGAGGGAGACGGGTTGTGACATTGCACCGAGTCTTCGCGACGTGTGAGCAAATAGCAAAGAAAGCATCACGGCCCCCTGTGTCTCCAGACCCAGAGACACACACTCCTTCGCCTCCCCATTGACGTCCAGAAACGGTTCTCATCAGTCCTCACCAGTCCTGTGAAGCACCATCTCGAGTCCAATAAGTACAGTCAACAGTCCCCGCCTACTTATCTTCCCTCTCGCACTCACAATAGCAGCCTGAAGGAACCTGCACCGGCATCGAGAATACCAAATCTTCGTAACTCACCTTGACTTAATAGTGTAAAAAAAAGTTCAGGCAATCCCAGAGACAACTGTCATTTTCGCCAAGGCCAGGAGAACAAGCTGCGGCAGTATTCTAACGCAGTTATTACGATCGGGAGTGCACCACCTTCACCTAATTTTACTTAGGTAATCGTGTCCAGAACGTAGGTTCACAAAACATAGCTCTTCTCGAATCACAACTGCATGGTTTCACTCGGCAGCCTCTGTCTCCATCACAGTCCTTAGCAGTTTCACGTCCAAACGAGGAACGAAGTCGACCTTGAATGGGTACGGGCGCGAGATAAGTGTGTCGGTGTACGCATCGGCGTCGATCGGAGCGTCCGGGCGTTCGACGATGCAGAAGGACCACAGGAGGGAAGCCATGGTTATGAAAAGGGAATCGTTCGCGAGGTACATGCCGGGGCATACCCTTGGTAAGACATAAAGTCAGAATACGAATACCAAGGATATATCGTCAGGTAAGAACACGCACCTTCTACCATGACCGTAGGAGTAAAACTTCAAGTCGGTACGGATTCGTCCATTACGATCCAGCCAACGTTGAGGGTTAAACCTGTCGGGGTCAGGGAATACGTCCGGGTCTCGGGATATGGCCCTATTGAGCCTTAATGAGCCATCGTCCCCTTTGGGAAACTGCGTTACTGTACAACTAACCAGAGACATCCATAAACGACAGCGCCGGCCGGGATGAGATAGCCGTGCTATATACGGAGCGATTAATGCGGAATCCAACGATACAAATCTATAAGAGACGCACCCAGATGATGTCCTTGGAGACCCGGTGTCCAAAGCCTAGTTCCTTGGTTAGACGGATATTTCCTTCGTTTCATCGCGACAGTGAGAACTTGCCATGAGGAATCACCGGTCTCCACCGCGCCGTTTCCAGAATAAATGCTTGCAACTGCGGCAGCGAGTCGGCATCGCTCCATTTGGGAGCTAAAGATAACGAATGGGGACGCGATCAGGACGGCGAAATAAGATGCGAGCGGAATTTCCAACCTTGGTCTCTTCCGACTACCGCATCGATTTCGTTTTGGACACGACGTTGTGCTTCGGGATGGCAGGCGGCGGCTAGAATCATGCTCATGAGACCGACCGCACTCTTGACGAACGTTGTGGTAAGTGCATGTTCGCGTACGAGGAAAGGAAATCTTACCGTCTCTGAACCAGCGCCATACATCGACCCCGCGAGATACGCCATCTCATCTCTGGGCATATGATCACTTTCGTGCTCCAATAGCGTCCGCGCAAAAGAAGGCCCGCAGTCCGTCGTTGCCTTTTAAAAAGTACACCAACTCAGCGATGGAAGTAGTACTACGTGGCGTAGCACTTACCATCTCCCTCTGTACTCGTGCCAGCTGTTCCTGGAACAACTTGATCTCATAGCGATGCCACTTTTCAATTTCCCGTCCGTACCAAGGCACATACTTGAGGATCGGGACACGGTCGACGAGGTACGCCCCCGGACGCATGAGTTGCTGGAAGCGTCCAAGAGCCGTATGAACGCCAACAACCTCGAGGTCGTCATTAGACGTCGAAGTCGACTTTCCATACGTAACACGGAGAATGACGGATGCACCATATCTGTGCAACGGTGATGTTTGGTGACCAAGTATTTCAAACAATAATAAAAATAAAACGATTATCAGGAATGTGCGTCGTCCGGAGGTAAGAGTAGTTACCGGAGGGCATGTGTTTGATAATCTTTTGGGTCGTCCAAGATGTCGAGGACGAACCTTCTGGCGTCCTGCAATTGCATAGGCCTGAACTTGGCTATAGATTTGGGTTGCAGATGAGTACTCATGGCTTTCCTCAGCCGACGGAACCGTTCGTTGTTGTGCTCGAGCACCATGCGTAGTCCCTTGGAGAGCAATTCGCGAGCGGCGATCGAGTGAGGGCGGTCTGCAGTAGATGCACCATTCTTCTCCATTATCTCAGTAGCTGCCTACATAGGTGATAGAAGAGCCAGATGAAGTATCTGTTTCACGCAACGACGATGGCACTTACGTCCATGCGACCGACGATGATGGTTACTTGGCTCCCTTGCTGTAAGCTGATCACAGGGCCATACTCGTTCACCCAATCGGAGAGGGTACGAGCGATGCTGCCCGGGAAAAAACGACTTGTTAGATTCCACACTTGTCAGCCATGACTAGCACGTACTCCACAGGTGGCAAAGGATTCTGCCAGAACCAGCGAGGAGGTGGACCGGGAGGAAGAGGAACCCTGTGCGCAGCTGACCGTATCGCTTTGAGGAGACCTAGTATCAGCAGGACACCAGCGACAGCAAGATAGACAGGTGAGGGTGACTGGAACATCGTGTTCGATGCAAGATGTGGCTCGGCGTTACCCCCCTACTTATATATTCAGGAGACACTTTAACCGGCCAATCGATGCGCCGAACCCAATCAAACGATTGAATCAGACACGAAGCGAACCAGTCACACCTTTCGCAAGTGACACGGCAACAATGGAATTCATAAGCACGAATTCAAATGGTGAGGTGTGGGTGGTGATGGCAAGTCGAACCACGGGTGAAACAGGCCGAAATGATCAACCGCAACACGCGCGGCCGCCCCCGGCTAGGAGCCTCGGGACTCTTTGCTATGCTGCTAGCATAACGAGAGTTCCCCGCTTCGATGGTAAAAAAACCTGTAACGTCATGAGGGCGGTTCTGGCTCACCTGGCGTGCTAAATATGTATAGCGCTTTCCAAGTTGATGCGTGGCAGAAGCTTGGCTTTTTTTTTCCCTAAGGTTCGCAGCTTGCACCTTGGTAAGTTACACACAGCAGAAGTTGGCAAGCGATGCAGCGCTCCTGCATTGCCTCGTTCATTCTTTTGCGAAGCTGCACTGAAACCAAGTTACGGCGACCGTGCTTGGTCACAACTCGCTCATCCTTGCTGCATGATCTGTTAGAAAGCATTCGAACGCGACAAAGACAGTCACGTGCATTACCAGCAGCGGAGCGCGCTTCTGAACTACGCCTTGATTACATCATCACATCCACAGCCTCGCGCCACCCGTCGGCTTGAGCCTGAAAATTCTCTGCACGCAACCGTTGCCATCCTCGAACCCGGGTACCATCAAATAAGAACCTGAAGAAGTTATCTAGGACCTTCCCCGCGGAGTATACCAGTGCAAGGCAAGGTAATTCTGATAGAACATCATGATCTTGGGGAATCATCACAGGTTTGCTTTCCCGCGAGACCAGTGACAATGGTCTGAAGGTACTCTCTAAGTTCTCGTTCCTCCCGCGAAACGAGTCTGTTAATGGCACAGAGCTGCAAGTGGCATCGGGTGGAACGAACGCAAGGCTGACATACCGGGTTGAACAACTGGCAAGATCAATCGCATACATGGACTGCGGAAAGTCAAGGTGAGGTCTCGACAGCTCTGTTGAACTTATATTGGTCACCGCGCATCTTTCTCTGATACAACAAGCATGGCAATGGAACAAAGTGAGGTCTGAAAGCTGCCCTGTGCGATCATCAATCTCAAGGCCTGTACACTCTTACTTGGCGCTCCCGGATCTTCTTGGAAAAGGGTCTGATGATTCTGTTCCACCCGGTACCATATGCTACGAGCATATATGCCTTGAATGGGCTCTCTCAGCTCCAGGGGAGCTCGCAGCATTGTGCTCCGCGCCAGCAAGCGAAGGTATTTCTAGACTTTCTTTGGAGCTGGCCTACCAGAACGAGATAGCCAGAGAGGTGCATATGAAGACGAATGAAGGGTGTGGAGCGGCGCCGCAGCAAATATCCCTCGTTGGCGGCTACATTCACACTGCCGACGGCGATTACCCCTTCCCCACTATTATGAATTCTCAGCATTCTGTGTGGTGAGTGTCAAAGCGTGAACTTGGAGGTAAGGCGAATCGAGCTCGTCCGTACGACAATTGCGGTGTCCCCAATATCGGGGTACACACCATGAAAGGCAGGTAGGTTACCGAAGCCGCCAATACCTATTACCATTACCCCCGTGACGTGGCAAGCAATGACCTGCACGGAACGAAGTATTCACCATGCATTCCTGAGTTCCTTTTGTTCAAGCCGTTACCATCAAACAACGGGCGGCGTGGCCAAGGTGGCCCGGATCGTGGAGATTTGGGTTCATATCAGGTGTGTCGCTGCAACGAGGGTCGTCGCTTGAGACCATCTATAGCTGTTTGTTTCCTCAACCCGCGTGATCTTCTATCAGTATCATTACCTCAGTTCGCGGTAGAAGCCAAAAAATGCGTCTCCATGCCGTTTCTTGGCTATATTGTCTGGTGACTATTCTCTTAAAACCACTGACCTTCAGAATTTAGAATGTTCCACTCTCACAGTTTTGCATCACTCAGCTGCACGGCTCTAGTCGATGGCGTGCTGTTTGCCAGCTCACACCCTCCATCGTCTTGGGGATCCTACGTGCCACTGAATCTTTCCATGTTGGTAGACCTGGGGTGAGAGGTGGCTCTCTGGCTCCTCAACGTTTACGTCTACAAAAGATTGGGGTTTGAGAAGGTTTTATATGAAGGCAACCAAGCTTTTGTTTGGCGTTCTGTCTTGTACCTTCCCCATTCTCGTTCCATGGGACTCTTCGCTGCGCTGCTCTGCTTGGGCACGGTCCTAAGCTCGTCTCTTCGCGCATTCAGTTTGGGTTCATCATGTTCTGCCCCCCTCAACGGTGGAACAGCAGCTCCGGGCGATCCTTACTGGCTTGAAATCATCCAACATCAAGGAACCTCCGCGTTCAACCCAAACCCAAGCTCATACCAAGTTTTCCGTAATGTCAAGGACTTCGGTGCCACCGGTAATGGCGTCACTGACGACACTGCCGCAATCAAGTGGGTCCCCTCATCCATCTCATTATTGGACGTATCTCACGGAAGTTCAGCTCGGCGATGTCTGCTGGAGGACGCTGCGGTGGAGGGTCCTGTCCTTCATCCACGTACGTGTTCCCATCAACTTCTTTACGTACGATACTACGCAAATTATCTCTAGCGTTACCCCGGCTATCGTCTACTTCCCACAAGGGTGAGTTTCTAACTGGCTTTTTTCGTTATGATTCCGACCGTTTGCATAGAACATACTTGGTTTCTTCAGCAATCAACACGTATTACTATACTCAAATGATTGGTGATGCGAGGAACCCGCCAACTCTCTTGGCATCAGGGAGTTTCTCTGGGTTTGCTGTCATAGGTAAATGAGTAGCCCCCGATGTTCTGTGACGCGGTATTGATAATCTATCGTTCATACTTTTAGATGCTGATCCTTACATCCCCAACGGTTACGGTGCTCAATGGTTCGTCAATCAAGACAACTTGTAAGAGCCGTTCACTGTCGTCTCCGCAATCCCTCAAGTACTGAACGTCTTCGAGCTATCGTTCCGTGCGGAACTTGATCATTGATTTGCGGCAAATTCCCGCATCGACAAATGCCATCGGCTTGCACTGGCAAGTGTCGCAAGCTACATCTCTAATCAACGTCGTCGTAGAAATGTCGACCGCTTCAGGGAACAATCATCAAGGTGAGTTTTTTTGGTATGGAGTACACCGATCCCAAAGTAAGAGACTGATTTGCCAGGCATGTTCATGGAAAATGGGAGGTGAGATTCCGCACTACTGTGATATATATCACCGGTGTCAACGTCTTTTGTACAGTGGTGGCTTTATGGGAGGTGCGATGCCAGTCACTTTTTGTTTCACCGCTGTTCTCAAGCACCGGTCGCAGATATCGTCTTCAATGGAGGTAATACCTTCATTTCACTCACGTGGAAACATTTCATCATGACCTTACTAGGCAAATACGGTATTCAAGTAGGAAACCAGCAATTCACCGTTCGGAACCTGACAGTCAACAATGCCAACATAGGTAGGTGGGTGGTAGGTGTAGTGGCGTGGCACTCATGACATCTACTAGCTGTATCCGGAATCTGGAATTGGGGTTGGTCATCACACCTGTGTCAGCCAGTGTTACTCAACGTTTCATGCAGGTTTTACGTTTCAAGGGGTTACCATCAACAGTTGTCAGGTGGGACTTCTGTAAAATGACGCTGGCATAGAGCTGACGCTCTGTGAATAGGTTGGCTTCGACTTGACTACTGGTGGCACCAGCCAGTCGACCCAAGTCCGTTGTTCCTCGGGTAACATGCTTTATACACTAAAGAAACACCCAGTCTGTCGGTTCTGAGGCTATCATCGATGCTGTGGTAACAAATACTCCTATTTTCGTCCGCACGTCCACTGCAAGTAACGGACAACTGGGGGGGTCGCTTGTTTTGAATAACATAATACTGAACAACGTCCCCACTGCAGTAGGGGTCAATAACGGTCCTACGGTGCTTGCCGGCGGAACTACCACGATCGCGTCTTGGGGCCAAGGAAACGTGTTCTCTGGAACCAGCGGTACACCGACTTTTACGCAGGGGAACATCGTGTCGGCCAGCAAGCCGTCGTCTCTCCTGGACAGCTCCGGTAGAATATTTGGCAAATCCCACCCTCAGTATGCAAACTACGCACCAAGCCAGTTCATCAGCGTCAAAAGTCAGGGTGCCGCTGGCGATGGTCACACCGACGACACAGCAGCAATTCAGAACGTGTTCAATCAAGTAAGTGATAACTGCTTCGCTCAATTCAGCGGAAACGAACGACGTGACCGACCATACCATGCCATGCACAGTACTCTGGATGCAGGATCATCTTTTTCGACGCAGGTACCTACTACATTACAAACACCATCAGCATCCCGGCTGGTACGCAAATCGTTGGCGAGGCGTGGTCTGTGATCCTTGCAGGTGGAAGCGCATTTCAAAATCAGAACAGTCCGCAAGTCGCCGTCCAAGCTGGTACTACCGGTTCTACTGGCTTAATGGAGATCAGCGATATGATCTTTTCCACTGCAGGGCCCGGTGAGTGAAGCTTGCGTCGATTGAGATATCTTCATTCAACTGTGGAAATTCTAGCTCCCGGTGCCATCCTGCTGGAATGGAATGTCCATGACCCATCTGGGCAGCAAGGTGCTGCGGGACTGTGGGACACTCACATTAGGTACGCACCGCCCCCGTTTAACCATGCAGTGACTAATCTATGTATGAAAGACTCGGAGGAGGTAGGCGTCGTGGTGTAGGAGGGGTTCCGATTGACGAATACTACGTACAGCTGCGGGAACCAACATGCAAGCTAGTCAATGTGCGGCTGGGTCGGTGAACGCTAATTGTCAAGCGGCCTTCCTCGGCATACACCTCACGTCAGGGTCAAGCGCATACTTTGAGGTGCGTGCTCCACTTGGCTTTTTTCTTTCTTTCTAATAGGAATACACTACTTCAAAATCGGTTTCTAGGGTACGTGGGTGTGGACTGCGGACCACGACCTCGATGCTGGCAACTCAGCACAGATCTCTGTATTCACTGGACGTGGCGTTCTTTCTCAATCCGCCGGTCCTGTTTGGCTAATCGGTACTGCATGTAAGTGTATGGCCCTTTGGGTCATGTCCGTCGAGGCGTCTGACAATTCCTTAGCGGAGCACGCAGCGCTATACCAATACAACCTGGCCGGTGCACAGAACCACTGGATCGGATTTGTGCAGACTGAGACAGTGAGCTTGGGGGTTCTCTCCGCGTTTATCGTTAACGGACCTGTCGCCTCTAATAGCCTTACTATCAACCTGTTCCTCCCGCTCCAGCACCTTACAGCAGTACATCCGTCTACGGTGATCCATCGTTTTCCAGCAGTGTCAACATGGCATGGGGCATGTGGGTGCAGAATTCGTACAGTATCATCTTGTTTGGTAAGTGTCATGCTGGTTTCCACACACACCCCTAACATGGGTTGCAGGCGCCGGATTCTACAGCTTCTTCCAAGTAAGTCGAAAGTTGGTTTCATTCAGCTGGAAAGCTCATCGGACGACAGAATTACGCGCAAAGTTGCTTGAACACCTGGAATTGTCAATCTCAGATCTTCAACATTGACTCGGTTTCTACCATCACAGTTTACAGTCTCTCAACCGTCGGCGTCACATATCAACTCAGCGTGTCGCTAACCGGGGTCGTGAACGAGAGTAGTAATCAGGATGGTTTCCAGGAAACACTCACGGTTTGGAGTCGATGAATTGTCGATATCTGATAAATAGTTCCATGATTGTCAATCTACAATAGGAATCACGACACTAGAATCACCAGATTCCATACTCTTGTACACAGTACCGATCGTTTAAGCCTAATAGTTACCCCTCCATGAGAAGGAAGTCCGAAATGTTGAACGCCGACTATAGCCGGCTGAGAAAGCAGCTCAGGAAATGAGTGATCTATGCAAGGCTGAGTAGTTGCATGCGCTCCTCCCTTGCGGCGTATAGGATGACGAAGGGATGACCATCAGCCTTGCGCCTTGCTACCGCCTCCCGAATCTGATGGGAATAGGCACTCTGAAGACTGGGCATAGGGGCCACGATAGCTCTCCACGCTTCATCATCATGAATCCAGTTAGAGTTTCTCACCAAGGCATCGAAAACTGGGGTGGGCACGTCGACGACGATCGTGGAGATGCCGTTCTGGACGGCATCACTTAACTCAGTACTCTTCTCATACGCTGCAATTCCAGTAAGCAGACCCACTCGGCTGGAAAGCATTCAACGATTGACTTACCTTTATTAAGTAATATCCTAACATGCTTGCGCTGCTTCTTCGTGTCGACTGGCAGGACGAGGTGAACATCGCTTCCACTGGACGTTCCTCCAGATAATGAAGTATGCAAGACGTCAGGATAGCTGGTGGCTCCTGACGTGGAGGAATCAACGCGCTTCTGCTCTGTAATCTGTTGCTGCAGCCAGCCGACCAAATCCTGCCTTGAGACTGAAGCAGACGGTAAGTAGACCACAGGAGTCCTGAGAAAAATGTGTACCTTCGTATTCCGTACCCTTCAAGATGCTCTTGACTTTGAAAGCAGTTTGATCTCGACGACCGCTTCGAGATCGAATGTACACCGCGAACCTGCGAGGGTTTAGTAAGCACACAAAACTTTGCAAACGAAGACGGACTCACAAGATCCCTTCTCGAGAACAAAGATCATTGTGACTCTCGTGGTCTACATCCGTGAGGTTTCCTTCATACACGATATCGGCACTGATATTGTTCTGCCACAACAGTGCGGCAACTTCCAATCTGTCTTGCAAGTAACCTGGCTGAAACGACAGGACATAGACGTCGCATCTCCGTGGACTCCAGAAACCGAAGGATCTTTGCTCCTTGACTAAAGCCTTCACTGACGTACTCTGATATGTGGCTAAAGCAACGGTTATCTTCTCCAGCGCAACCTGGACAGCGACGGCACAGATCTGTTCTGACTTGGATTTTGGGGCAGCATACTGCTTGATCAGGCTATCATACCTGAAGGCAACGTCTCACAAAAACATTTTCACCGGCAAAGAAACTCGACGTACCTCCCTGCTGCTGCAAGGACGTCTAGTCTCCTCGTGCGTCGTACGACCTCCAGCCGGAACCCTTCTTTGAAGTGCACGTGGTGTGCTCCCCACATCAGCGGATGGAAGTAGATTGGCTCGTTGAACCCTGCCGCGGACGCGTATCGAATACATTCCTTTATTTCCTCCGCGGCAGGCTTCATCATGGACATCAGTGACGGCGCGACCCTCCCGAGCTTCGCGAGTAACCCATCGATATCTTCGTCTATGTCGTATATCGTGAGCCCACTACTTTCACCCTATAGGGCGTGAAACAACTGACCTATTTCGGCAAGGATCTCCAGTTCGTCAGCAGTGCTTCGGAGGAGTCCCTTCTTTAAGAGTGAAGCGCGTTTCTGAGAAGCCGAAGATTTCGACTGGTTGATGATATCAATCACTGAAGCACGCAATTCTTCTGGGATACGGCTCAGTGCGAGCTCGACGACTGCTCAAATGTCAGCTATACCGCAGTGGAAAACTAAGAAGAGATTCAATACTTCTCGAGTGTGATATGTGGATTTCATAGGTCTGTGTAAGGTTCGGGAAGCTATGAAGACAATCATTGAGCAGCATGATTAGTTCTGCGCCACCTGCAATGATACCGCTTGTAATATCTGGCGTAATGATATCGAACACAGCGGCTTTCGTAACCCTGGGATGACCGGGTACGGCGCTATGGGAGAACTGTCAGGAACACACGTTCGGAGAAAGACGTACTACTCACCTGGGACGGTATATGTTGGTGACGTGAAACCGCTTAATCCTCTGAACGTTGTTACGAGCAGCCAACCTCGCAAACGGAACAAGAGCATTGTTCGGGAGACAGACGACTTCACCGTGCCGATCGACATAAGTAGCCTGAGACTGGCTATCCTCCGGGCCAGTCGACGGTACCAGAAGGAGAGGCTCCATGTCAACAGCTCCATGCAAGCGGAATATAGACGACAACTTGTCTTGCACGATGGTATTCAGGTGGGCATGTTCGGGAATCTCAGCTTCAAGATCGTAAAGATAGCTTCTGACCTGATCACCCGGCTGATTGAACAAGGTAGATAGAACGCCTTGGTAGTACGGTGAATCCTTCTTCGCTAAACAAATGCCATTCAATTCGCAAGAAAATTCCCAGGCACGCACACACATACACATCATCTTCAATGCACCCTTGAAATACTCGTCTTCCATTCTCGGAGGCAGGAGCGAACTCTGCGAGAGCTCCAGAGCAGTGGGACGTTCCGCGGGGTCATGACGCAGAAGCCATGAGATGACTGAGTACCATCAGTCAACCGCTGCGCCTGGACAAAGAAGCAAACAAAACACACTCTGCTTTTGGCGTGTTCTATGTTGGTCCCACTCCCGAGGGAAGTACACTTCCGGCTTCCGCAGATCCTCGATAACCACGATGCGCTCCGCACCAGTACTGAACATGTAGTTCATCTCAAAGAATACAATCTACCAAGTTATTAGGAAATCCGAGTGGGCATGAAATCTGTAAACTCACTCCCAGGCTGTACATGTCGGCTTTGTTATGGTTGCGGGGTCCTCTCTTCCTAGACAGCACCTCAGGTGCGATATACAACTTGGTTCCCACCTCTGAAAACGGGATGTCAGCAGGACGTGCAGTACGAGAGGGTTCAAGTTCTACCGAGAGTAAGATCAGAATCTGAGTGGGCTATTTGAGGCGATAGGTCCGAGGGATCCACAGCTGCAAGGCTAGAAGTGGCCAGTCCAAAGTCACCAACTATCAAGGGAAAAAGAGAAAGAAAGATGAGAGGCCGTGCGCGGAACCAAACGAAACACCTGACCTTTGCAATCGCCTTTGCCATCTAAGAACGATCTCAACAACCGGTACGGAAAACAAAAACGAACTCCTCTCACCAATGAAAATATTCGTTAGCTTGATATCTCTGTGCAACTGCCATCGCAATGTCAGTACACGATACAGTGAAAAAGGGAGAGTATTACGATGCCCATGCTTCCCATGTGCACCAGGGCCTCCAGAATTTGATAGAAAAGGCGCCACGCTTCTTCCTCAGACAAGCCCTCGTCAACTCGCTAAGGGAAAATAGGATAAAATAAAAATAAAACTCAGTAAAGACCAAACAAAACGCGTGAATCTAACCTACCTCTTTCAATGTCTGACGCTCCACGAATTCCTACAAATGCATAAGACAGAGATAACCAACGAAAAATATACGACAAGACAAACCATCTGAATGTACAAAGTCCTGGGCACCACCGGCGCAGGCTTCACCACGTCCACCTCATCCGAATACTCCGAAACGAAGAGATTAGCAAACGCATCATCGCTATCCTCGTCTTCCTCATCCTTCTCGTCATTCACCTCCGACCGAGTGAAGTGGATACTCGGAAACGACGACCGACTACCCGAGCCATAGTCGTCCAGATCGTCCAGATCGATGCTGAACGGATCCGAATGTTCTCCTCTCCTCTCAAACGAATTCGGGACGGAGGTCCGTCCGCCTTCGGTTCCTGAACCAGTGCCCGAATCGTCCTCGGAGGATGGAGCTGTGGAATCCGGCTGGGCAGTTTCGACCCAAGTCGTGTAGTAGCGCACGATAAATCGATGCGAGAGCTTGCTAAGTGCATTGACTTCGCGGAAGATTTTCGTGTCGCTCTGGTCAGTGCGAAGGCGGATCTTCTTAACTGATGAAATGACTCAATCATGGAAGGTTCGCCTTTCTGGAAACGGTCCAGACTTACCTGCATATATGCGATTGTCAATCCTATTGCGTGCTTTCACAACAGATCCGAATGCTCCACGTCCCTGGAGGAGAGTACAGTGAGTTCGGTGAGAAGTTCAATGCGTCAGCAAGTTGCATTACCAAAAGTTCCAGTTCCTCCCAGTCTTCCTTCCACCTACTCGCCTGTCTCGTCCTCGGAGGTGCACGGAAGTAGTCCTTCTCGGGCGACTGCCCGTAGATGCTACCGTTAGCCAACGGTGTTCTCGGTCCAATCGGAATCGACGGTGTATTGGCCGCCGTGGGGGAGTTCACCGACAGAGAAGCGAGGTCAGCCAACAAACTCAAACATGTTATATTGCTCTTCTTGCTCGTGGACATCATATTCAGAGCACACGTCTTCAAAATGGGGGATAGTGGCGCTGAAGTGGATGATATCAGATAAAAGCATGAACAAGAAAGAGGGGGGAAACTTTCCAGCTTGTGCGGCTTCGCGAGGATTATTGAACCGAAGCATGACGTCCAAACCATGCAACATCTGCAAGAATATCACTCCTACGTTGCGGATATCGCGACCCTTAGTGTACGACAACGGAGACTCCAGGACCTCTCGAGAGAGCCTTGAATTGACGAATATATTTAACCATAGGCCCCCCAAAAACATAGATAGTTCTCACCATGTCTCAGGCAATTCGGGTTCGTCATTTGCAAGGACCAAACCAGTACAAAACGGATTCGACCGATGGAGGTTCTTCAAGTGTACATGATATCCGACCTTGCCCACCTTGACGAGCTTGGCACAGAAGCGGTTTTCTCGGGTAGCCAAAAACACGCAACACGTATCCAACCCTGAGGAGCGTAAATAAATCAGGGTTTCTGACAGATTGTATGCAACTCACCTCTGTGCACGAGGTCATGGGAATGCACGGCATTCAATGCTGAAAGTATTTGGCCAAGATAGTCCTGAGAGGATGGGTTAAGTACGACGACATACGACGAAAGATAAACGGCGCGCTACCGAAGCTCTGTCTTCCCGCAGGCAATAGCAGTCCTCGAGGACGTCTTGGAGAGTAAGTGACGGTCGTTGCTCAGAAAGAATGGTAAGTAGTGGGGATCCACCGTGAGGAAAAGACAACTTGACAGCCAATACGCTTAACAAATTGGGGTGATTGACTTTCATCAAACGCTGGATCTCTACCTCGAGTTGCGCGAGCTTCTTCTTTCCTGATTAACATAATACCGCATTCGGTTGGGTGGGTGGTCCCGTCGAGGAGATGATAAATCATTTACCTTGGGTGGACGTGTAATACTCCGAACCGAACTCGACTGCGTGCACCTCCAAGGGAAGAGTGGCATGAACGTCATCGCACAGTGGATCCGCCAGATAGGTGATACCCAGACACTCTGAAGACACGCGCTTTCATTTCCAACCTGCCCTGGGCTACGTGTTTTACGAACGTACCTCGTCGAGCATGAAACATCTTAACGGCGCTGAAACGTATCCCGCGAAACTCCACTTCAGTAGGGAACGATTCCGTCAACGTGTCGCCAGCAGAGGGAACCTCCGTGGCATCCGATTGTGCTCTCCGTCTAGCAGCCTTGTATTGCATTTCCTTAGCCAACAGATGTTTCTGCGAATCAGCCTGAATCTTCTCTTGAAGTTGTGCGGCACGCTGGGCTGCCAGTGCTGATTGGCGTTCGGCTTCCTCCTCTTCTTTCTGGCGGCGCTCCTGTTCGCCATAGCGATCAGTGGGAGCATTCTGCCCAACGACGGACGTGGAAAACACGCACCTGCTCTTCCTGAGTGGCACGTCTCGTCATCTCCGTGGCGAGAGATCCAGATGCCTCGCTTGGGGGTTTTATACTCTTCGCTATCCATTCTTGAGCTTTCGTGATGATCTACACGTCAGTAAGACGGTTGTCAGTAAAGTACACCTTTCTTCAGCATAAGCAAAAGAGCAGACCTCAAAGACCATTTCTGACCCTCGAAGTTTCTGCGCCTCGGCATGTATAACCTTCGACAACGCGGTCTCCACGTCTGGAGTAATTCCGCGCAACGGTTTCTGGATCGTGAAGATAGGCGTGGCAAGTCTGGGGTACATCTTTGGGAATCTACATAACAAGGCTCGGGTCGGTGACTGACATTCCCGGGATAGATTGGATGTGTGGCCATCGTCACCAGTTGCTTACTTGACATGAAGACGGAAGTAAACTTTGGACGCGTGGTCCGGGTCAGGGTGTGCGACTTTGATGATGAACTCTGGAAGCCTGGCAGCTGCCTAATACGCAGACGCGTAAAAATAAAATGAAAACGGTCACCACGAAGTGACGATCGCCCCGTAGTCGTCAGATCCGATGTGAAGAAACGCGTGGAACAATATACCTTCCAAGCTCTCGGCGGAGGAGGCTCACAGAAATCCTGGTCATATATCGATTTCAAGGCGGTGATTTCGAGTTGTTGCAGTTCTTCGGGGGTTTCCATATCGTATTATTCGATTCAATGGGCTGCCTTCGAAGCAAGATGTCGATCTTTGGGAGAATGGGTAGACTCGCAATGAATCAAGCAAGAGTGAACATGATTGAGGACCGGATGGACCTCAGTGGCTCACGCAGACATCCGCGCAACTCCTACGGTCAAGATGCTGTACAGAGGAATATTGTCAAGTTATAAGTGAAGGTACTCATCACGAGTCAATCAGGACTCAGATACAGTCAGAGTTATTTGTAGCCATTTGTCGCTCATACGCGAAGGTCAGGCCGAGTCACGACATACATACTTCTCGTCTAGTGCTAAACATGCTAATCTACGAGCCCCAGGCTCAGTAAAAAAAAACACACAGAAAGTCATCTATGAAGAAGAAGTAGCCGCGTATGCGCGATAGATGGACATTCCCTCGTCCCCAGCTCTGAACGACACGCGAACGTTCGCTCCGATGAACACCACATTCCCTGCCGACAACGCCAGAGCACCGTTCGCGTCTTCCCACGTAACCGAGCCTAATCCTTGGGTGACGATCGCGATCGAAGCACTTCCAAAACTTCCGTGTCCTTCTGTCGCGTTCTTTGGGATTTTCACGGAAAGCACTCTGAAATCAGGTACCGGTGGAACATAACTGGTGGTGTACGCAGTCCCCGAGAGAGGCTTTGGTTTGATCATATGGCTGTCGGCCTTGGCGGTTCTGTATGTGAGTGACTTGATGAGATTTGGGACGTCCTTGGGTTTTGGGGTAAGACCAGCTCTGATCACGTTATCCGAATTCGCCATGCACTCTATGATATCTTGAGAAAAAGCGCCAGAGATGAGTACTTTCTATCATGAAGAAGCCAACATTGCATACCTCCGGAGACGTAGGCATGTGGCTCTCCCGCACCAAGGAATATCGCCTCTCCCGGCTGCAAATCGACCAGATTGAGCATGAACGCACAGAAAATGCCGACGTCACCGGGATGCTGTGAACTCAGAGCCAGGACAAGATCCCTGACACGTCGTTCGATTCCCGTCTCTCGACTTTCCCGATAGCGATTGACGAGTTTTGAGAGCTCCCCTTTCACTCTGTCCGCGTTGGCAGTCATCATACCCGTGAAAAAGTCCCTCAGGGCGACCTTGTCATCTTGTTCTGAGGCACCTTCGAAGCGACGCACAAGCTCCTCCGGTGCAACAGCTCTGAACTCCGGTACGGCAGCGAGGTAAGCCTTGATTTCAGGAGTGGGCAAAAATCCGCAGAGTCCACGGAAAGGCGTGAGAGCGATTGCTATCTCAGGTTTGTGATTCGGATCTAACCACTGAGGTGAGATAACTCTGTGGGGCGAACTCGGAATTGAATATGCTTGCCGGTGTATACGCTAGGCTGTTGAGCATGTAGTTTCGCTGCTGTCTTTTTGTCTGGATGCACTTGGATGCTCAAAGCCTTCCCGATCGAGAGTACCTTGAAGAGGAAAGGAAGATTGCCGCCGGTGGTGTCGAACACCGAGGACACATCACCCATCAGTTCCGGATGCCGAGCAAGGAAGTCTCTCAGTGTCTTATTAGAACCGACGACCCCTGAGGGAGACTTGACATGCGTGCCCATCCACAACTGACGGCCGCGAATTTAGACGAGGAAACAGAGCGCTAACCAGCCATACGTACCTCTGCGTAAGGCGTTGACTCGTCGAGTGCGAAACCAGGCACCGCTGAATTGGCCAGTTGGGCGACTTTGGAGGACTTTCCTAATTTACCCCAGTCATATTGTTGGATTGTAGGTGCGATGAGAAAGACGGGGCTGACTGTCGACATCGTGGACGTGGCCAAATGGCTGTCGTTCGGCCGTGGCACTGCGCTGATCGGCGATGGGGCAAAGGCGGGGAATCATTGTGACGTCACACCTCCATCTCCCCTTCGAGGGATGGAACACCGCCAATCATCAGCCTGATACACTAAATTTATTGACCATCCACCTTCCGGGCAGCCCGGTTTGCGCCGGATTTTTGCATACACTGATTTCTTATCACGAGAGTACAAGGGACCATGCTGGGGGAGACAGGAATCAACGATAAAGCACCTTCACTCCACTTCGAATACTCTTAGAAGGAAAAAGCAACCGCCTTCCTAATTAGATGAATCACGTATGGACGACCCGTCGGGCCGTCACGGGAGGTGGTGGGAGGTTCACCCAGACCAGTACAGGATGCTTCTCCGTCCTGGAATGCTATAAGTTGTACTGCAGGGCTCGGGACTGTCTACATCACGGGTGGAGATCGGCTTGTTAGCACGTAGGCTTCCCTTCATCTTTGCCTGGTGGTGAGCTCTGGCACAACCTCGACCCGAGTCTGCTTCATGTGAGTCAACCACGAATATAGCCTGTCACTGGCGGTCCCACGGGCATTAAAAACATTGTACCATCCTGCACATAAGTTGCACGCGACTATGGTGGACCTGGAGACACTGGTATCGATGGCGATGGACGTAAGTTTCCCCTCTGAACGTTCGAGCTAACCCAAGGGATATACATTCGCCGTGCGCATGAAGTGGGGACATGACTGAGTTTGGAGCTGCCGACCATGACGAAACATTTAGGTCAGGAGTCGGGACTAGTGTTGCCACCGACCAGACCTATAATTCGATCGAAGTGGTGTTCGCCTACGCCTCGACTTACCGAAGTCTAATGATCTGGGCTGAGCGAACGAAGTGAACTGACATAGAATTCAGATCGAAGTGCCATCAGATTTGCCTGTTCACGCTTTCATGATGGCTCGCCAAATCACGAGGGATAGCTGTGGAGGCCAGGCCTGACGTTGGTCCGGCGGTCACCGGATGAACCATTGAGAGCTTCGCCAAACTCCGAGAAATTTTCGTTGCCTCGCAGATCTCGGAGTCCTGATGCGGATGCATGATGTCCCGGTGAAAACTGTACATCAGCTAGTGCGACGACGTAATGTGATCGGATGTCGATATCTCGTCTATTTTTCATGTGTAAATTTGGAAACAATAATTGTACTGAGCTACAGTCAACTCCCTTATAACACATACCCCCTTGGGATAGGACCAAAGGTATGTGTTATCAAGGAGTATGTGTTGTCAGGGAGGAATTATGGGCCAAAAGTCCCATCAGGGAATCCAAAAATGTATGTGTTATGAGGGAGTATGTGTTATGCCAGGTATGTGTTATAAGGGAGTCGACTGTACATCGATACGAGGTATGTACGCAGCCCTGCAGCGATTACTCTCAAAACTGCGTCGCCTCCGACCATGCACACATGCACAACCAGCCGTCCCTTCAACAACACCCAGATGAAGCCAGCCATGAATCTCGACACGACCACCCGCTACTTCTCTGTCTGCAAGTACAACTTTGGCAGGCCGGACTCAGTCTCACATCCGAGTCCCATCGACCGAAAGCTTAGGCAAGTCTACATATATTGCCATTATGCCGTTACCGAGATCTGAGAGAATGCGAGATCTGTTTGCTTCTCGAGCGGTAGTTTTCGTTGGAGCTAGGGACCAGGCAGGGTCCTATGTAGACGGCGTGTGAAAGCCTGGGATCCAGATCCATCTCGTATGTATTGAAGTGAGCTGTTGGATACCCAGTTTCAGGAGGGTCAATACAGCCACAAATTTACGGGTCTCATACGATTACAAGATAGAAGGACCTTGCAGAGAAGGAGATATACAAAATTAAGAAGTAGCAGGAAGTTTTGATGCGGATATATGAATACTTGCAGATGCATACACGACAGATCATATGAATAATTTTGCTTCGAGGGTGACATGTGAGGCTATATACAGACAAATCCGAGTGGCTGTGCAAGAACTCCAACATTTCCCAACTTTAAAGTAGCTCACACCGCCGGAAGCGACTTGAGCCAACGTGTCGGACAAGAAAACCTTGGTTACCTTCGGTCGGTCGAAACTCACACGCAATTGGTTTCCACTGGGGAAACGTTGGTGTCCTGGTTTCTGGAGTGTTGATTCCCAGTTTGTCATGGAGTGTGGGCCACGCGTTCTTCAGTTTCCACCATGCATAAAACCCCGGCATCCTGCTTTACTGGTTCCTCCTCTCCCTCTCCCTTCCTGTCCGGCATACCCTCGTCATAGTGACTGCAGACTCCCATGTACAGCGAGACGTCCACTCTGCCATTTTCTCTGGGCCATGCACCACTGAGCAGGTCAACAATACGGCACTCTCAGGGCGTAACTCGCCATGGGGGTTGTCAGCTCGAGCACGGGCATCATACTGCAGCATCTGTAGATACTAGGGATTCACAATATCTCAAACTGTTGTCACTGTAATTGTCATTCATCCATCGTATTCTGCTGACTCACAGTTCGTTCTAGTGGCGGTCGTGATGTATCCACTTCCGAGGTCTGTGAATTGTCTGCACTTTCAGTGTTGTTGTCCTAACACGTTACCTCCAGGTGCTGCAACTGTCAAGTCGTCCGAATACATCCACTCCCCAAGCTGTAGCGTGCAGTTCAGATGTATGTCAATTTCCATCGATCTTGCCATCCTCTCACCGAGTGCGCAGGTCGCATTGTCGTTGGAATATGTTGTTGACCAACATAGACCGCCGTCTATCGTAAGTTCCACATGTGACACGTACCCTTCATGTCCTCATCCAGATCAAGGATCCTCGCTTGGTCGATCGTACCCGTGACTCCCAGGTCACGCAGGGTAATGCCTTCGACTACATCATGAACAATGGCACCCCACTTCCACCATCGTACACAAGTCCTCGACTGCCCCATGCTGCAGAATGGTCGTCAGGATATCCACGGGAGAGTGAGGACACTCCAACGTCTGGGGATCTGGACAACAGCTTTGCTGCATGTATGATGGGCCCCATTCCCTCCCCTCACGATTACACTGCTGGCCAGGGGGCTGGCCCATATGAACCATGGCCACGGCTCCCAGCCTCGGCTGCCCCCCCACCTCAGAAGCCGCACCCGTCAGATGGCTTCGCCATTGGCAATGTTCCACTACCACCCAAACAGGGTCAGGCCTTTTTCAATACTCCCCATCCAACTAATCCACTCAATGCCTTACAATACATCCACGGACGTCAACGCCAATCCCTTACACGCATCCCACCCCAGTCCAACTCAATGTCTTATTCCACCCGGTGCCCCATACCCTCCCATCACGATTACACCGCTGGCCGGATGACTGGCTCAAATGCACCATGGCCGCGGCTCCCAAACTCGGCCGCCCTCCCACCTCGGGAGCCGCACCTGTCGGATGACTTCGCCGTTGGCAATGTTCCACCACCACCCAAAGAGGGTCCTTTTTTCAATACGCCCCGTCCAACTAATTCACTCCATGCCTTACAACACATCCCCGAACACCAATCCCTTTCACGAATCCCATCCCAGTCCAACTCAATGTCTTACTCCGCCTCTCACAGTCACGGTTACAATCGGTCCTATCCTCCCTTTCCGATGCCTAACCAGAACTCACCCTCTCGGTTCCTGCAAGAGCATCTCAGATACCCTTCATCCGTTCAACCTCACTACGCGAGGCCTGTAGATCCGCCAGGCTTTCACGGCGGGATAGGGGGACTCGGAGGTAGATACGAAGGGGACAGCCACATTGAGCTTAGTCATCACGGTACAATACAGTACACACGTCAAATGTACATGTGGCATCGTTCACGCCTTGTACAACAAGGAGTCACTCCCAGCTACTCCAACGGGCTCGACACTGAAAGCAAGGTCCACGGCGATCGCCCGTCCCGTACTCTCTCCGACCACGAGACACACTCCTTTCATAATTATGCAGCATACGTTCCCGGTGAACATACTACAGGTGGTGCGGTAGATGACTACGGCAACTTCGATGAGAGCAAAGTCAACTCCGAGCGTGTGGTGGGCCTACCTCCGCGGTTACCGCTGCCTCCAAACCAGCTCCCGCTTTCACCCCGCAAGTGTCATTCGCACGACCGCCTGTCCCCCATCGCGGCTAGAAGGACGTCCCGTCATGCACGTCGCTCCGCCACCGATGCCCAGTCACGATCAAGTACGAAACCGCGCAAGGTTTGTTATCGTAATGCGCCCACGCCCTGTGGATGGCGGGATGACACGGGCAGCGAATGTGGTGAGCTTGTCAACTGCGGCAATCTCAAAGACCATTTCGCTACTGCGCACCCCATCAAGAAAACGGCAGAGGATGTCAAAATCATCTGCCGCTGGTGTCGTTCACAAAGGGCCGTCATGCGCAAAAACTTTCCAAGGCACTTGAAGGAGGTACATTTGGGCAGCGCCCGCTCGAAGAAAGAGAACTCGGCGTTTGGGCTTTGTGCACGCACTAACGACGGGTGAACACGGTGCGTTATTCCTTTCCTTCGGTCCGATGTACCGTTGGAAAATCTTGACTCTGGACCACTTATTTTCTTTCTTTTTTCTTTCTTTCTGAGTTCTAGTGCGAGAGGGCGTGCAGTCCTATGTTGCACTAGACTACCTAACATTTCGACAAGCTGTACCTCCTGTGGCCCGTTCCTTCTCGCCGGTGCCCGAGTGCCCTACTGGCAGAGCTATTGCTCCCAAGTAGTCGTCCATTCCCGCCGGCCGTTTTCATACGCCACATACTTGTATTCTTATGATTATTGACTAAGGTTTGCACTTATTCACACCTCAACACCTTCATCCAGACCTATCTGGGATTATACCATACACTCTGTTGTCTGTTTTGCCTCTTGCATTGTTGTTTGGACTCGGACGATTATTTTTTCACCTGTAGAGTCTGGGCCTTAGGCTCACACACATTACAATTGCTCACCACAGCCTGCGGGCATCTCCCTGTACGAAGGCACAATCGGTAAAGGTTAGGAAACATGCATTGCGGAATCTTTAGAGATGTTGCCAGTCTTTCATCTGGGTGCAGCTCGCAAGCATTGACTCGTACGAGGGCAGGAACGATGTATTTACACGGCCTGCCCCCTCCCGGTCCCTTCTGACCCTCTCATAACTTACCGTGGTCGAGCGTCTGGATGCACCGCAACCCGTGTATCCACTTCCCCCTATCGCGCAGATTCCGGGCGAAGAGATTGACAGATCCGAGGCAGGCAAGTAGATTGTCAGTGAGACTTGTCAGGGGCTTCGTCCAGCAACTCGATGCTGACGAGAGCACTCTCCTTTTCTGTGTGACAGGCGACCCTCGTCGGTGAGCTCCCTGCGGTTGTATTGGGCGCAAGCTCGTTCTCTGCACTCTACAACATGGGTGACCGCATTAGCGGTACGAATCCCCTCCGGGTAACGAGGCTCGCATTGAGGTGTGCGATGTCCGTCGGACCGTCGCTGCTCGGGCTCTCTTTACCCTATCACCACAACTCCTCTGTGGTCCAGGCACTTATCATTTTGTATTGCTTCGAAAGTATTACAAGTTCCAGATGATCCTCGTGCGGTATGTCGTTCGTCCACCGAAAAGTAGTCTCGATGCTGTCGGCCACTAACGTACGCGTTAGCCTGAAAGGTGTCAATAAGTGGAAGGTAGCGACGAGGGGGCAAACCGACGACGTGCTGGGGCAGCGTAGAAGTCGCTCTAGACACTTATTGATCCAGATAGCATGGTCTACCTCGTACTCGATATCTGTGCCGAAGCAACGTCAAACGGCTCGGAGAGACATTCGAGAACCGAAGACACGGCCTCTTCAGGAACGCACCGACGGCATCAACTTCGTCGTGCCAACCCGGATTCTCGGACGTCTTCTTGGCATGTATATAGGATAGCGTGTTGTGGAAATGCCGTGTTATCATTTCCGGCGAAGCAACGCCTTCGATTCTCTGCGAAGGATGCGAGTAAGAAGTTGAGAACGCGGGCGATCGATGACGCAATGAGTTCGATGAGCGATACGATGCATTTGGGAGCGATCTGCACGAAGGAAAAAAGGAGTCGGTTATTTAAAACGTGCACTATAAGACATTCCGAGTATGACGTACCGCGGGTGCACCGTGATCGAAATAGTACAGGCACTGGTCTAGCGTCTCGCAGTACAACTGTATCGTCACGATCTCCTCTCTCGCGGAGTTTGCGATACGCAGCTCTGTCTGCAGACACTCGAGTACTCGTTTATTGTTTTGGTGGGGAAACCGAGCACAAATGATCATGTTAAGAACTCAAGGTCACAGTAAGAACGAAATATCTAACCGCGCTGGCTTCCCTCTCCTTGGTACTCTTGCCGTTTTCATCGTCCGTCCGCGCGCCATCGCCGTCGCCATCACCGTCGCCCTCTGCGGGAGGCTCCTGCCACCACAGATGACTAGTCGCATGTACTATGATAGCCTGATGCGGTTTCTTCAACAGCTTCGCACCATGCAAGGCAGCTTTCATGATCAACGTATCACACACGACCACCTCGAACACTCGAGATGTCTGCAAGGTAACGATGATAATCGTAATCGCTGCGAGCTGTGCACGCGATTCCGAGATCGAGTGCTCGTACACCGAGAAGGCTCGCACGTAGACATCATCGGCAAGATCGGCAAATTCGGGACCACGTTCAAATGATATTCGAGGTGTAAACATGAAGAGTCGTAGGACCAGCGCTGGAGCATCGACTGGGTAACGAGGATAGAAGTACACTGTCGCACGAACTTGAGGATCGTCGTTACTTTGGACTGCCAGTCCTCTTCCTGTAGACTGACGCGCCAGAGAAAGAATTCTTACAGCCACAGCTAGATAATCACCAGATGCTCCCGCGTACGCGTCGACTCGTTGAACGCGAAACCAGGCAGTGCTGATTTGGCCAACTAAGAAACTTTGGAGGACTTTCCTAATTTACCCCAGTCATATTGTTGGACTATGGGTACGATAAGAAAGGCAGAGTTGACTGTCGACATCGTGGACGTGGCCAGATGGCTGTCGTCGGTCGTGGCACTGCGCTGATGGCGGGGGGCAAGGTGTATTAGTATTTCCAATCGTACCTAAGTCTACGAATGAGGATTCTGTCACGGTAGCCTCTCGCAGTGCACGGAGACGAAGTATATTTATCGTTGGCAGAACCTACAGAGGCTGGTAAAGGATACAAGGCCGAAACTGGGTGGAAGAACGACGACGGCAAGAATCTAACCCAGCGAAATTGAACAGAAATAAACACGCGCATTTATAGGCTACAACACAACACAACTACACTACACGCGACGGGAACCTATGATAGACAGACTGGCGGTGACAATGATATAGGACAACAAGGGACAGCAGTGTGAGGAACAGACAGCAGCGTAAGAGGAAAAACAGACAACGGAGTGCATGTGGTACGCGTTGGATAAAGAAACTTCCGTGCAAATAAGAGTGAGCTGCAATCAATCATAAAACAGATAAAATTTGCAGATTGCCAACCCATTGCTCGAGAGGCAAGAAGATTGAACAGTATACCAGACCGAAGGGGAAAAAAAAAGAAAGCGAGAACAGGAGACCTCTCGTTAGCCAGCGTGTGCACGAAGGCCGTACACTAGATTCCATTCTCCGAGCGTCGGCAGCCCAAATGCACCTCTTTCATGTGCCTTGAAAAGTTCTTGCGTATTACGACCGTTTGTAGCTCCGGAGGACACCAGCAGCAGATGATTTTGATATTCCATGCTATATTCGTGATACCGTGGACAGAGGCGAAGTGGCCTGTGCAATCGCCATAACTAATAGGCATGCCGCATTCTTCGCCTTCGTCATCCCGCCATCCACAAGGTATGGTCCCATTATGGCAACGAACGGGGCGTGCCTTGGGTAGCCTCGTCGGTTGTGACCGGCCGCTGGCGGGGTAACGTGTATGATGGAATTTCCTTGAAAGGCTTCTACCATTGATGGTGGACACACGGGTCAAGCGGGAGCTGGTATGGAGGCAGCGGTAACTGCGGACCTAAGCCTACAACTTGCTCGGAGTTGAATTTGCTTTCATCAAAATTTCCGCAGTCGCCTACCCCACCTCCCGTAGTGTGATCATCGGAAATGTGTTTTGCAGGACTGCGAAGGAGGCGTGTCTCGTGGTCAGAGAGAAAGTATGATGAGTGATCGCCGAGAACCTGCGCTGCGTGATTGTCGAGAGTGCCTGACGTGTGCAGTTCCATCTTGCTTCCAGCATCGATCCCTGGCAGGTCTACAGGTCTCATGTCGTAAGGGTGAACGGGTACGGGGTATCCGAGATGCTCTTGTGGGAACCAAGAGGATGCGTTCTGGGACGAGATGTATCTGTCAGAGGTGGAGTAAGATGTCGAGTTGGAGTGAGCTGGGATCGGATTTGCGTAAGGGAATGGTGTCCAGGGGTGTATTCTAGGGTATGGAGTGGATTAGTTGGACAAGACTCATTGGAAAAGGACGCACTGCTCCGTTAATTGCATTGTAATTCGGGTCTCTGGTGGTAGCGGAATTTTGCCAAGGGTGAAGTTGTTCAACGGATGTGGCTTTTGAAGTGAGGGAAGGCGGGAATTTGAAATCCATGGCCATGATGCATCCAAACCGAGCACCTGTCCTGAGGTGCGATCGCGAAGGGAGGATATGGAGCCCGGGCCCGTCGTAGGTCCAGCGAAGTTATTATCTAGATACCCAAACGTTGACACATCACCACTTTCCCGTGCATGCTGGAACTCGCCCCTATGTGGAGAGGGGGAGAACACTCAGACAGAACAACAGAACGTGAATCGGGGTGTGATATTATATATGAGCCTGTTCGGAAACCAGAAATATTGCGAAAGTCTGACTTTCTTTCTTTGTGTATGTTTAGTTTACCTGACAGCATGAGAATGTGCTGAAGCTGGGTTCGAAATACATACAGTCAGCCTCTGTAGATTATCATCATCACTATGGATGACGTTGATGATATCGAGTATGAAGAGCTTTGCTGACAATGCATGCTACAGTACATTGCCCTTATCACCAGCATCATCATCTTAATGCAGGAATGAGTCTCAGGATGAATGGAAGTCACTGTATTCTGTACCTAATGCAGGAATGAGTCTACAGTAGGTCAGTACGAAGTAGGTAATGAGTGTAATGTAAGTATGCTCACCTCAGGACAAATGGAAGTCACTGAGGTGAAAGGAACGAGCACGGAAATTTTCTACAACCATGATTATGTAATATGGAAAAAGCGGAAGGCTATAGAAAGAATCCGGGACATGCAATCTATAGTAAAATGCAGTACCGAAGATATCTGAAGTAATCCGAGGCCGGATATGGACACCCGAAAGTCTGTGCGTCCAACACTCCCCCTCACTTGGAATGGAGTCCAAGTGATTGCGCGAAATGTTTGGCTTTGATGCTCGGTAAAGCCTTGGTCAGGGTGTCGGCAACCATTTCTTCGGTAGGGCAATAAATAAGGTGGAAGGAACTGTTTTCAATGGCAAAGCGAATGAAGTGGTATCGGATATCGATGTGCTTGGTGTGGGAATGGTAACTGCCATCTTTGGTGAGTGCGATGGCGGCTTGGTTATTGGAGTATAGCGGGATAGGATATTTGAGTGGGCGGAATACTTCCAAGATGAGCCGGCAGAGCCAGAGGCCTTCCTTGGCGGCATGTGTTGCCACAACATATTCCGCTTCTGCAGTGGACAGGGTGATAAGCTCCTGTTTGCAGGATGCCCAACTGATAGCTCCGCCATCTAGTAGATATGCATAGCTGCTAATAGCACGGCGGTGTTCCTGCGTAGCCCCATCTGCGTCAGTATAGCCTTCAAGGCCCTTTTCAATCCCACCAAATGTCAGCGCAAGGGATTTTGTGCCGACTAGGTACTTGTAGATCCACTTAACGGCTTCCCAGTGTGTCGGAGTTGGGGCATTGTTGAACTGTGCGATGGTTGAGACTGCGAATGCGATGTCAGGGTGAGTTCCGACTGTGAGGTGCATTAGCGAGCTGACCGCTGCACGGTATGGGACGTTTTTCATGTGTGCGGCTTCCTCGGCAGGTTGCGGAACATTTGCTTGTGTTAGTTTTAGGCTAGGGTCCATTGGAATCGCAGATGGCTTGGCATTGGCGAGGTTGTATTTGGTAAGAATGGCATTAATGTATGATTCCTGGGATAGGGATATCGTTCGGAAGTCTCAGTTCCATGTCACCTTCATGCCGAGAAGCCAGCCGATGGGCCCGAGGTCGGTAATTTTGTACCAGGTGCTGATTTCTGCTTTGAAGGAGCGTATGAGGTTGGGGGAACTGCCGGTGATAGTGCAGTCATCGACATGGCTAGCTAGGATAATGATATCCTTTCTGATGCGCCCATGGAAGACTCCCCAGTCAGCATGCGTGTGCTGAAGTCCTAAGTCTCCGAGGGTGGCGCTTAACTCTTGGTACCACCTGAGTGCGCCTTGCTTTGAGCCATATAGTGCGATGTTGAGCTTGGCAACTGGTCGGGAAAGATTCCGAGGTGCCGGGTAGCCTTCTGGGAGCTCCATGTAAATATCTTCGCCATCTCCAAGTTTTCCGTTTAGGAATGCTGAGTGGAAATCGAACACATCAATTTCCCAGTTGTTGCGGGTGGTGATAGCAAGTATGTGTAAAAGGTCTGTCCTTCTGTTCCACTTAAGTACTGATCACTCAATATAAACATGACCGGTGTTATATTCGAGTGTCGAAGTAGGGTAGAATAGAAGTTAAAAACTACATGTACCTCGAGCGCCTGTTATGAGCGGGCACTCATTATTACATAACACCTATACAGTACTGGAGTCCCACGGACTCCGCACTGGCCCCTGACTCCTATAGGGGCTAAACACGCCTCAGCTTTTAAGCACTTATCTACCGGTAGTAAGGAGGGGCTTGCCCTCCTTACACCCTCCCCCTGAAGAACCCAACTATGGGTTCTTCGAATGCGAGACGTGGTATCAAATAACTGAATTAGAAGTCACACTCATGTAGATACACAAGTGTGAGGCGAGACGGGACTGGGTATAGTAACAGAGCAACAAAAAAGGAAAGAAAAGAAAAAGAAAAGAAAAGATGCCTGGACTCCTACATAGGGGCCGGGCCTGCGTCATCGACGTCCATCTGCTGCCCCCGGGTATTGCTGGACGTCAGGGCATTGAGGTCCCAGTCGTCATCATCGGCGAGGGCAGCAACTAACCCCCCTACCACCTCGACCCCACTCAGCGAGTTCACATTCGCTGGGATGGCCTCGATGTCCCAGAAATCCGGAAGTCCCAACTCCTGGGTGCACTCCAGGTAGTACTCGAGGGGGCATGTTGCAGCCGTCCGATCCTCCGGAGTGCCATGCAGATAGTCGCTCCTCGTCAGCCCATCATGAGCGTGCTGACCCTTTTCCTGCAACACGTCACATTCGTCTACCAGGAAGCTGACACCAAAGGAGTAGAGGTCATCGGCCTCTTGGAAGCTCAGCCCGTTCCTGGCAAGGTAACGGGCTATGTCAGCAGGCGAGGGCATGACATCTGTGGGGGCGTCCCAGGTGCCCTTCACTGCAAGCATTTCACTGTTTTTCTTCAGAAAACATGCTGAAAAAAGGGAGGGAAGAGATACTCTTTTATTTCCAATGTTCAGAAAGAAAAAATGCAAAAATAATGTTTTATTTTCTTCCAGAGAACATGAATTGATGCTAGTGCCAATTAGAGCAGAAGCTAATGGACACTACCATCAATCCATGTTTTTTGGATGAACATAAAATATTATTTTTGCATTTTTCCCTTTCAAACATCAAAAATAAAAGAGTATCTCTTTCCTCCATTTTTTCACCATGTCTTCTGAAGAGACATTGTGAAATGCTTGCTGTGCTTGGCCCCTGGGACGATGGTCATTCCTTCATTCTTGACAATGGCCCTGTACCAGCCTGCTGCAGTGAAGAGTCGAGCGAAGTTACGACGCCAACCATGACGGTTGGAGTCATAGCAGAAGCGGGGTGCAAAGTACCCCTCCAGTATGAATCCTCTGATTCGTCGAATCAGAGCGGCTTCTTTGTCCTCTGCGAGCTCCTCGAGGGGACTTGGTACTCCCAGGAAGTACGACGTCTCGTCGATGTCCAGGTATCTCTGGATGTGTTCCTTCCACTCGGAGAGTGGTGCTCCCCAGTGCGGGGCCTTCTTTGGACCTCGGTCCTGGTACCATTTCTTTTTGTGGTCCCGACGGTCAATCACCGGAGGGACCACGGGGGCGATCGGAGTCGTGACCTGAGGGGTCACTACAGTGGGAGGGGGTAGTTCAATGACAGGTGGGGCTCTCTCCACCTGGGGGATAGGGTTCGGCTCGTGAGTGATGATAGGCTCCTCGCGAGCCTCAGTGAGATCGGCTTGATGCTCCTCATAAGCCGGGGGTTGGTTGGGGGCAAGCCCTGTGACAGAGGGCTTGTAGTTTTTGCACTTGGACTTTCCCTTCGCAGCCATCCAAGCGGGAGGGTGCCATTGTGAGAGCACATAGGCAGCCACAGGGTTCTTGGCTGGCTTCCTCCCTGTGTACCTATCGACGTTGGCCAGGTACCTGTTGATCCAGGTGATGAGGCGTTGGGCCGCCCTGGCATTAGGCACATGGCCCTCGTCGTTCTCCTCTGCGGCGCGAGTGTAGACGTTGTCTATCTCGCGGGTTGTGTTTAACAGGTGCACTGCACCTGGGGGGATCGCTCCAAACATGGCAGGAGCGTAGCCTGCAGATATTGCCCTCTCCACGTCGTCGCAAAGAGGGGCTTCGAACTGATATAGGTTCTGCTGAACCTGGACGTGCAAGAACCTCTTGCCATTCAGCAGAACGAGCACTTGGTGGGGTCGTTCCCCCTGACCGATTGGGAACATGGTGTGTGCCTCCCTGAGGCAGTCGGTCAGGAGAGGGCATTTGAGACGAGGCCGTGTCTCCATGGGCTCGTCAGCATTGGTGTTGCACGTCTCGTGGGGCTCCCCATGAGACGCAGAGGGGACGACTGGGGGGGTGGTGGCACGACGAGGGGGGGTTCGAGGTGACTGGTGATACATAGTGGGGACTTCCCCACGCCCTCCCCCTGAAAGACGAGCCATGAGGCTCGACGATGAAGGCCCAGCACCGGCAGGCTGGGGTGGGCAGTTGTGGCGTGGTTGGGATGCCAAGGAAGCCAGACGAGCGTGTTCGAGGTCATGGTTGTCCTCGAGGTGCTCACACTCGTCCTGGTAGTGGTGAGCATGGGACCACCAGTAGTCTCGGTCAGCCCGAAGACGGTCGACCTTGCGTCGTAGGGTGGGGACATCGTCGAGGCCGAGTAGTTGTGAAAGTACATGCACGCAGTCGGACTGTGCATGTACGAGGTCAGGGGTCCCTAGGACCAGGTCTTGAGCCATATGCAGCACGTACTGGGAGCACGCGCTGCAGCTGTTTGGCCGGCCACAGTCATCATGAACGAGCATGCCGAATTCACTGGTGTGCCAGTGTTGACGTGGCAGGGACACGGAACGCTCACGATGGTGTTTGGTGTCGCGTGAGCGTGAGTGACGAGGGGAGGGGGACCGCGAGTACGAAAGCGAACGCCTGCGAGGGGGTGTGTCGTCCCTCGCAGGCCATTTGGTGGTGCAACGATGCGTCCTGTCGTCAGGCGACATGGACACGTCTTGGGATACAGCAGCGTCCTCGCAGGAGGACGCTGCTGGGGTGTGAGTGGGGTGGGGACGGTGGGACATACCTATCTATGGATGTGTGGTAACTACGTAGATGTGGGAACAAAGAAGAGAGATGAACGAGAGAAAATTTTGAAAAGGAAACGATTGCATAATCAGGGTGATAAAGTTCTGTCGTAGCCAAACACTCTAAACAGAGCCGGCAGCAGGTCCGAAAATGGGGGTGAGGAATGATGAGATGGCATGTGGCAGTGTGGTCACGTGTGGATCACATGTGGGGGACTTGTGCGAGTTGCAAGTCTTGAAGTCCTTACGCATTTGCTTCCGTAGTGCGCTGACTGCGTTTAGGCAGTTGGTGGTGGTCATCTACTCTGTGCAGCTCGAGGTACCTATCTAGGGCCTTGAGCTCTTTACAGTGAAGGTAGGGTTCCCAAGTGGAGTTGCCTAGACTCCACTTGACCAAGAATTCCAGCTGACAGCCCACCCAACGGTGGGCGTTTATTTCGTCGACCAGCCATTCTGCATCATCGGGTATGCCCACGTTGTAGAAGACATGGGCGTCACATTTTGGAAACATCGCATCGTCATTGGGTTCATGACGATGCAGCAGATTTGCATGGAATGTGGGGTGGATACGTCACTCCTGGAGCTGCTTCGGCAGCTCCAGTGTATAGGTGTCGGTCGAGGGGTTGGCGTGGATGACTTTCATGGGGCCGATGTACTTGGGGAGTAGTTTTCGAGCACGTCCCTTGGGTAAGGCGAGGTTCTTCGTCGATAAGTATACTAAATCTTCCTCAGTGTACTTCCCTCCTTCTCTCCGTCGTTTATTAGCGTGGTGTGTCTGCACCACATGGGCTTCGATTATCGCATTGTGCACCATCACTAGGTTTTCCCTTGCCCGACGGACGAAGAACATCACCCCAGGGGCAGTCGTGATCGACTGCTCCTCGACATTGGGCAGTGATCGTGGCAGGTATCCATATGTCAGCTCGAACGGTGCGAACCCTGTTGAGCTGTTGATGCTTGAGTTGATAGTGAATTTGACCATCGGTAGCTTCTCAGCCCAATCTCGTTGGTCTGGCGCAACCAGTCCCCGTAGTATCTGTGATACATTCCATATCGCCCGTTCAGAGGCTCCATCAGTCTGGGGATGGAATGCCGTGGACGTCAGTAACCTCACATTCAGAAGTCGGTGCACCTCGCGCCAGAATTGTGACGTGAACTTGGTGTCATGATTGGACACAATCGTGCCAGGGAGACCGTGCAGCTTCATGATCTCCCAAACGAAGACCCATGCGAGTTCGGACGCTCGTATGGTGGTGTTGACCGGCACGAGGTGGACCATAGATGTCAGTCGACACAAGACGACCCACAAGTAGTCAGCGCCATTGCTTTCTGGGAAGGGGCCGATGAAATCCATCGCTATGGAGTTCCATGGTCTCTTGGGGATCGGCAGGGAGTGGAGTAATCCTGCCAGTCGAGTGTTGTCAGTCTTGGTGGTCTGGCACACCAGGCACGATCTGCAGAATTGATCGACATCCTTGCCCATGCCAGGCCACCAGAAGCGCCTACGGATGTAGTCCCCTGTGCGCAAGGCTCCAAAGTGACTGAGGGTCTTGTGTGCATGCTCGATCACTTGCGCCATCAGTTGGTCGTTTCTCCAGTCTACACGAGGGAGGCAGAGTACCCTGTCTCCCGTCGTGGCCTTCAAGTAAACCAGACCATCCTCTACGTCGAATCCTTTATGGTGATCCGGGTGTAGGATTACCTTCGCCAGGACGGGGTCTGTCAGGTACCCCCGTCCGACGCAGTTGAGGAAGCCATGCTCCCCCTGGAAGTGGGTGACGAGCATCTGTGGATCCCCCGCAGAGTTGAGAAGAGTGGGATCCTCACTCGTGGGTGCATGAGTGGGTTCTTCCCTTCTCTGCTCTGCGTGCTGCCTTAGTGCGTCGGCCTCTGCACGACGCTCCTCTGTTGGTTCCCTGATTTTTGGTGTCTCGTCTCGCATCGCTGCGAGGTGCAACTCTCTCAACCTGTCGATTGGAAGGTCGTCTCCCTCTGGATCAAGTTGAATGTCGGCCGTTGCCCATTTGACAGTCTCCTTTTGTGCCTCATCTCCCCCGTCTGTCTCGTAGTACCGAGACAGGCAGTTGGCAACCTTGTTCTCCAACCCCTTGACGTATATGATCTCGGTGTCGAAGCGTGATAGATAGTCCATCCAGCACATCTGGTGACTGGATAGGCATTGCTGCGTGTGAAGGAATTGGAGGGCTTCGTGGTCCATGATAACCTTGAAGTGGAATCCCAAAAGCTTGTCCTCCCACTTCAGTAGCACCTCGAGTATGGCAAGGGTTTCCCTCTCGAACATCTGATAGTTGTGCTGGGCGTCTGTGAGCTTTTTCGACATAAATCCCGCCAGTTGGCATTCCTGCCAGGTCGGTCCTTGGCCGTATAGCGCCCCTATGCCGTATAGAGACGCGTCGCAGACGAGCCAGATTGGCTCATCTGACCTTGGGTCTATTGGTCGTAGGATTGGGTACTTGCAGGTGAGGTCCTTGATCACCTGGAAGCACCTGTCGTGAATTTCACACCAGAGGAAGGGGTGACCGTTCCTCTAGATGCCTGTCAGAGGCGTTGTGTATGCGGACACATCTGGCATGAATGGTGCCAGATATTCGACCAGGCCCACGAACCATTGTATCTCGTTCAGGTTCATGGGCTTCCTCCAATTGTGGATGCGGGCCATCTTGTCTTCATCCGCATGGACTCCTCTGTCATCGATTATGTGGCCGAGGCAATCTAGCTTCTCGGCGAATAGGTCGACCTTATCCCTCTCAAGATAGAAGTTGGCCTTCACGAGCATGTCAAGCACAAGGGACACATGTTCCACGTGTTCCTCTATTGTATCGCTGTACACGAATGCGTCGTCTAAGTATGCGTGTACTATCCTAGCTATATATTCCTGCAACGTCACCATTATTAGCTGCTGGAAGGTGGCTGGTGTGTTGCAGTCTCCTTGCTGCATGACGTGACTCAGGAAGGTGCCAAAGACAGTCGAGAATGCTGTCTTTGGGACGTTGTTGGGATCGATTCTGACTTGTTCATATGCGTTCGACAAGTCGATTTTTGAGCGATACTTCGCTTGCACAACGTCCATCCGAATCTGGTCTTGGTCAGGGAATGGGGTAACATCCTTGACCGTGTTGTCATTGCACTTCCGACAGTCAACAACCGTTCTGATCTTCCCATTCTTCTTCGGGATGCAGAGCATTGGTGCCGCTTGCGACACACTTGCTCTCTCCCACCATCCAGCCTTCATGTATAGTTGGATTTTTTCTGCCAGCTGAGGTTTCAGTGAGTCTGGGCAGCGCAGCAAATGGTAGGTGTAACGCATACCTTCGTCGATCAAGGGTATGTGGTGATTTACTTCTCGGAGTGGTGGCATTTTTGGCACCACTCCCTTCATACGGTGTTCATACTTTTTATAGAGTCCTTCCCTCAGATGGGGGATATCCTCGTCTGAGTATTTTTGCGGCTTCATGTGTGCAAGCATGGCTTGCCTTTCGCTTTCGATTACCAACGTTGGTGACTCAATACTCTGTTGAGTCATTGTGGGGCCTGGATGGTTCCTCGTCGGTGTGGCCCCACCCACCAGTCACGTGCTTTTTGGTGTCGAGGACGGCACATCCCTGTGTCGTCCCCTCTCTCATGTTTGATTTTCCACAGAACTGGACAGATCCAGTTCTGTGTGTGTAGGAACTGATATTCCCCCAACCTCTATTGTATTCATATCAAACTTCAATCGCACGCCGTGCGATCAGAGGAAGGGGATTCCGAGTATGCAGTCGTATCGATCAATTTTTGCGACATTGAAGTATGCGTTGCACGTGAAGGCTCCTAGATGCAACTTCGTCTGGGAGCCGTGCGTAATCTTGGAACGACTTCCGACACATCCTAGTTGCAATGTCAACTGGGAGGCCAGGGTGAATGTAGGTAACTTGGCTACAGTTGCGAATGCAGGGCTCATGAAATTGGTCGTGCTCCCTGTGTCTATCATGGTCAATGCTTCACAGCCATTGACCTGGGCTTTTACTATAACACAAGTGCGTGCTTGTGGGGGGACAGTTGGTCTCGGGGTAATCGTGCTATTTGTGCGCATTCCGTATCAGAATGCACGGGTGGTTTCTTCTGTCGGACGGAGGGCCATTACAGCTGTTTTCAAAAGTTCGCGGAAAATCCAAAAATCAAAACTCGCGCGGCGGGGTTTGCCGGTGAGGACCCCGGAGGCAGCTCTAGTGAGAACTTGTAGTCATTAGCACTACATTGTTTCTACTTCGCATCACCATGTCGTCCCCAGCTCCAGAGGGCGACGACCCTCCACAATCCTTTTCTATCTTTCTTACTGTCTACTCGAAGATCAAGAAAACTTCTGCCAGAGGGAAGACGACGTCGAAAGAGGAAAAGTCGACCAAAATGAAGGAGCTACTGTTCGTCGCCGACAACTCCAACTACCTCGAGTTTCTGCAAGCCATACTCCTCAAGCATGGTCTGGAAAGCTATGAAGTCACGGATAAGAAGCACTTCCCCCTGAAATATGTTCCACCCAAGGCAAAAGGGTACGTTTTTTTTTCATGGTCACACTAATACTTAGTGCTCTGGTAGACAACGGGCGTCTGACGCGATCGATGTTGACAACGCTACTGATTACAGAGAGATGGTGAAAAAAATATCTGAGGAAAAGCCGGCCGTTGTCAAGATCTTTGTGGATATGCGACACATCGAAAGGTTGCCCCGGGCCTCGAAGTCCTCTGAGGACGACTCGGAGTTTGCCTCCGACAGTACGAAGGTTCGTCTTTCATACGAAGCTACTGGGTATAGCCTACACCTACGATTACAGGGAAAATGTGGCTGTGTCAAAAAAGTCGACCTCGACAATCGCCTTGCGCGATGGCGATTGAAGCTTCAGAAAGCGTACAAGAACGAGCAGGACGAAGGGCTCACCTATGTCGGCCCGCTTGGGTCAATCCCTCTGACGCCGGCCATGATTCGGGACTGGTGTCTGGCGCTGGTAAGGTTTTCATTGCAATGTCTTTGCATAAACTCACATTCATGTCGCTAGGAGGATGGCCAAGCGACTATCGCTACCCCGCCGAACATCGAATCATTCAATATTGCCAACAAAGCCCCCATCCTCCATCCGATGCGCAAGGCTGCTGCGCAAGCAGCACAACCCGCATCTCCTGCAGCTGCAGATCTCAACTCTCTGACTTCGGCCATCTTGTTACGGACGCTCGCACAGTTTGATTCCGGCGTTCATCCACTGACTTCGCCTGCCAGCCCTACACCACAGACTCCTGCTCGGAATCGAGTGAAAGATGGGGACGATAGATCATCGCCACCAGTTCCCTCCCCCAGTAAATTAGTCCGCTATCTCGAGTTCGCTGAATCTCATCTCGGTGTCCGCCACGCGATGTCATACAAGTCCGCTCTAGAACTGCATGGAATCGGTCCTGACATCCTTCCAGATGTCAGTGACAAATTATTAGCTGACCTTGGCCTCTTGGCAGGCGATGCAATCCGCCTGAAGAAAGGTAGCACTGCTTGGTGGAACGGACCCGACGCAAAGCGAAAGCGAAGCAATGCGTCAACTTCAGGGACTCCCGGTCCGGCTGCAAAGTGCAACAATACGCAGGATTCGAAGCCAGTTCGATTATCTTATGAGAGGCGGTACCACGACGGAGGCGGTTGGCGTTTCACTGCACCACCCATGCGCAAGAATGACAACGATGCTGGTTCCCCTCCAGAACAAGACTTCGACCTATTCTACCGCTGTGAGACCCTCAAGCAATGGCTGCCCGTTCCACATGGTTACTCTGTAGATGCAGACGCAGAAGATTCGGACGAAGGAGTAGCACCTATGTGATATCATACCAGTCGTATTTTCATGTGCCGCATAGTTATCTTCTGCATGTACCTCACATTCTATCATCCGAGAATACATGCAGTTTATTCGCAAATCTTGAATGGATACATGGCAAACAGGACAGTAGTTATAGTAAGAGTACTACACAATATACCCACCAGCCCTGAAATAGCCCTCTGCCTTGTCTGGTGTAATACTCTGGCATGCACGAACGATTGACATCAGCGGGGAATCATGGGGGTGGCGGCGGAGATACGCTTTGATGGCAGAGAACGCTTGTTCGATGGGATTGTAGTCCGGGGAGTACGCGGGGAGGTAGATGAGTTTGCATACTGTAGACACGTCAGAAGGCAATTTTGGATAAGGAACTGAAGACTTACGATGGTCATCCTCGACCAGGCGGCGAATGCCATCGCCGTGGTGGATACCACAATTATCCATGACGAGAACGCTGCGGGGGCCAGGATATGGAGAAGTGAATGGCATCTGTTTCTCGTTTGTCTATCAGCGAGACGTGTAAAAAAAATTGAATACATACCACCTGTTCTTTGAGGAACTTGAGGAACCGTTCCGTATCGACGGGACCTTCCACAATATCATATGCTATGATGCCGTCGAGCGTGATAGCTGGAACGATCGAGTACCGTGTTCCTCGAACGAACCGCCTCTGAACGCAGCAACGGATGCCCCTTCTAGAGCGCCCAAACTTCCTCGAAACCATACGTTCATCCTTCGCAGCCTCGTCAACGAATATCAGCATGTTGGCATCGGGTACTTCGTCGGCAATCCTGTTCATATATAGTGCGCGCGATAAGTCGTTCCGTTCGTAGGCATGGGCAGAGACGGTCTTGCGGGTTACACCGAGGTGATGGAGAGCACGGGAGAGGGTCGGAAGAGTTGTATGGACATTGCGCTTGAGCTGGAGTTCATCCTGTAACTCGTCAAGGTATACGGATGGACGATGACTGACAATAGCGGAAATAAAGGCGAGATCAGCAGGACTAAGCGCACGAGGACGGCCCACTACACACGAGTAGGTGTGGGGATTGGAGGTGCTACCACTGCACTGATAGCGGTTGAGGACTTCGTAAACGGTGGATTTTTTGATGCCAAGGAGATGACAGATCCTCTTGACAGGATACCCTTCATGATGAAGGACGGGAATGCGAGCCTTCAGGTCGTCTGAGATGCCTCGTCGTGGCATGAACAATGAGTGTGTTTGATCAGTCGTGGGAAACGAAAATTGCGTTCAACAATCTGTGATAAGCTAGTCAAAAGTATTGCTAATGACTACAAATTCTAACTAGGGCTACCTCCGGGGTCCTCACCGGCAAACCCCGCCGCACGAGTTTTGATTTTTGGATTTTCCGCGAACTTTTGAAAACAGCTGTAATCGTCGGGTTTCGTCTGAACTAGCGGCCATTCGATCTGGGATAGCTGGGGTCTCCACATCAACATACGAACGTGGTTCCCCACTGAGGCTCTCACATGCTCGCAAGAGCCTGTTGGCCAACCTTCGCAGGTCCCCCCGAAGGTGATCACTCTCCTGCAGTGCCTGCTGCATTTGCCATTTGTTGCAAGTCATTGCTCCCCAGATGCCCTGGAGGAGTTCCCCCATCCTATCAATGTCTGTTCTTGCTGTCCTCGTCTGCCTCGACGAGGGTAGTGCACTCGTCAAGGCATCGTTCTCCCTAGGGTGGATTGCCTGGCGCGTTCTCACTACCAGACATCCCAGGCTGAGCAGGGTTTGGTGCATCCTGTCGATGCTGACCGTTGGCCAGCTTCCATCCATCGTGCCCCCCAAATGTTCGAGGGCGAGATTTATTATGTTCTCGGTGGTGTTCATTTCTGACAGCACGTACCCTACGTGGGGGGCTAGTGCCTCGCCTGCCGCCTCTTCTCACGCATCCCACCCTTCGTCATACGACCTTCGTCTTAATTGATGCGGGACTGCTCAGGCAGCTATCAGGGACGGTACCTCAGTGAGCTCATCTCTTATGATGTGAGCTCGATGGATTCGACAGGTCTGACAGTCATCTACATGAGTCAGGCTGAATCATTCCGAGTAGTGCCATGCATGGTCATCCACCCTAGGTGGCATGGCTTCATTCTCGATCGCATTCACTACTCCCCAGGGATTGGCCATTACCTCTTCGGTTTCATTCTCACCAGATGACGCCTCTTCATCGTCTGGCTCGTCCTCCTCGGTTGGGTCACCTTCCACGGTGGATTCCTCGACGTCCATTCGAGCGTAGTTTACCTGCTTGTCGTCGTCGTCGAAATCGTGCGCATCCATTGACCCAAGGTATGCGATGGGTTCCCCATCGTCGTCACTATCGTAGTACTCGCCGTAGATGTCAATGACTTCGTCATCGGCATCTGCTTCTTCCCCTGAATGTAGCTCCTGGTCTTCCTCGCTATGGGAAGGCACTTTGGCTTCCTGGGTTTTGGGGGTTGTGTCAGCATTATTGTCCTCGATCACCTCGGCGGCAAATAGCCTGGCCTTGCCAGTCTTACTGTCCTTCGAGGTGGTATCTTTCTGGTTGCACTCGTTGGTGTAGTGCCCCTCCTTCCTGCAGCGGTAACACTTGATATTTTGGCTTGGTGGGCCAGAGTCCTTCCTTGGACTCTGGCCTACTGGCGTGCTCCTTCTCTTGTGACTGGCTCCAGTCACACGTCACCCCTGCGGCTTGGACGATTCTCCTCTCTGGAAGCGTGTGTTATCCAATGCCTTTCTGTACAACACGTTCCCCTTCTGGGTGTATCTGTAGTCCCCATCGGTGTACTGTCTATTGCCAAATCAGTTGTCCAAGTTGGCAGGACGAGTCCCAGCTTGTTTAGACTGCTGGGCTTGAGTGTGATTATTGATGAGCTTCAGTGCACTCTCCATCCTTTGCACTTCGATCAAGATTTGGTCCATCGGTGTATGTTCTGCCGATACACCTCTAGACTTGAGGACTCCTTCTGCAATGGGCAGAGGGAGTCTGTTGACAAATTTCCTCTTCATGGAGTATTCGTCTGGCGGTTGGACCATCCTGGATGCCCTGCGCTTCAGGTCATTGTAGAAGGCAAGTACTCCCTTAGCAGGGGAGTACTTGGTGTTGTTGTATCATTCAGCGGCATTTTGTGCGGATGCTTCGTGTATGAATCAGGTGAACATGGCGCATACAAAGTCTTTGAACGTCCAGTCGCAGATCATGCGATCTGGGCCATCAACCTCTTGGTCGAACCATTGCGTGGCCATTCCTTCCAGACAGGTCCTGGCATATGTGATGCAGTCTGCATCACGGCCTGGGCCTGTCACCTTGTATATCTTCAACCAGCACAAAGTCTGGTTGACCCATTCGTCGAAGGCATCGATGTCATCTTGGCCTTTATAATATTTGGGTTGTGCAATCTTTATCACTTTCACTTCTGGTCCTGTGGGAGCTGTGTGACGGCCTACCACTTCGTATATTCTCTGATGATATTTTTCTAGGAGTGATTCCATGTAGCCACTCATGCCGGGGGTCAGCCCTCGGTGTGAGTGAATTCCTTGCGATTGCCCTCGGTATCAGCGATCACGTTCCTCCTCCTCATCATCTCTTTGGTTTCAACAAGGAGGAGCTGGGGGTCCTCTTCTCCCGCGATCATCGTCACGATTGTTGCGATTATTTCTTCGATGGTGATCCTCGTCCGGATCGTTGTCTGGGTCGTTGTCTGGGTCATCACCTGGGTCATTGCCTGGGTGTCCCGTGCCAGTTCCCCAGATGTAGGTTTCTTCTTGTTTGAGACCTCTTCCCATGTGAGGCGGGATATTGCGATCCGGCCAGTTGTTAGCTGGTTGATATCTGACTGTCTCCACTCCACAAGGGTTCTCTCCTCATGGAGTGTCTTTGTGTCTGCAGGCATATCTCGCAGGCTCGTCTTTGTAGTGGACTTCTCTTCGTATTGCACATGCGGGGGCTCAGCCTTCCTCGCCAGTTCCATCATGTGCGCTTTCGATGTCAGGCATATCCATGAGGTTGTATAACTTTCTGAAGGTGCATACCTGGTGACCCCGTTCGGCGTGGTCACCAAAGTTCTCCCATTGGGAGGTGCACTCGGCCAGGATATCTTTGAGTTCTCGGATGAACTCGGGGAAGGTGGGTGGCTTTTTTCTGGTATCAGGTCCTTCTTTTTCTTTTCCTTTCCCTGATCCTTCTGCTCTCATATTTTCTACGAGAGCAGTTTCGGTAGTCAGCTCGGTCAGGGCACTAGGCCCATCTTCTAGGATTATGGCGATATCGGCCTCATCGGGAGTCTCTCGTGCGATCGTCTCAGACGATCGCGCTTGCTGGTATCCATCTGTCCTCTCCAATGGTGGCAGATCGTCACCATATAAATCCTCTTGATCCTTATCGGGCTCGAGGGGTTTTGATGTGCTGCGAGAATTCTTTTTCTGCAGCGTGGATCCCTTGTTTGACTTGGGTGCCATAACACGTTCGGGTGTTTAAAAAATTGTAAAAGGTCTGTCCTTCTGTTCCACTTAAGTACTGATCACTCAATATAAACACGACCGGTGTTATATTCGAGTGTCGAAGTAGGGTAGAATAGAAGTTAAAAACTACATGTACCTCAAGTGCCTGTTATGAGTGGGCACTCATTATTACATAACACCTATACAGTACCGGAGTCCCACGGACTCTGCACTGGCCCCTGACTCCTATAGGGGCTAAACATGCCTCGGCTTTTAAGCACTTATCTACCGGTAGTAAGGAGGGGCTTGCCCTCCTTACAGTATGGTTCAGAGTGATGCGAGTCTTGCAACTGGGGCATATGTTTCGTCATAGTCGACTCCCTGGACTTGGGAATAGCCCTTTGTGATGAGGCGGGCTTTGTACTTCTCGACTTCTCCGGTTGTGGTTCACTTGATCTTGAAGACCCATTTGCATCTGACGATATTAGCTCCTTTCGGGCACTCTACTACGTCCCAGGTATGCGCATCGTTTAGGCTTTTTAGTTCCGCAGCTATGGCATCGTGCCATTTGGGCCAGTCCGAGCAGGATTTAGCCTCGTGTACTGTAGATGGGTCAAGACCTTCGGCTTCGGAAGTTCCGGCTACCATTGCATAGACAAGGTCGCTGTCATCGCCATCCTCGGCTAATTCTTCTTCGAAGGCGAGAGTTGCATTGTCTCGGGAATTGGGACTGTTGGTGCGGCTATCGTTCTCTCGGAGCTGTTTCATATAGTCAAGAGTGATCCGACCATCCCGCATACCTTCGCCTTCCCAGAGACATCTCAAGTAGTCTGATTCGAAGCACTGGCGGTTAGATCGATGAGGTTGTGGTGGTGGCATCTCGAAGTTGCTGCCGAGTGGGTCAAAACTTGATCCGGAGGGTTCTGCAGGTTGCTCGACAACTGGTGGACTGGATTCCGAGGTTCCGGAAGACTGCGGCTGTGCTTCCGCTCGGCCACTGGTGTTTGTAGCCTCATTCTCCCCCTCGAGCAGCATGCTGGAGGGTATCATCACTTCCCGATGCTCAAAGGTAACACTCCGCTCGATTCCGATGCTGCGGGTGTCAGGCCAGTAGATCCGATGGCCATTGCTTTCTGGGTCAAACCCTACCCAGTATCCATCGCGAGCTCGCATATCGAGTTTGGAGCCGGTGTTGTCATGGACTTTGACATGGCATCCCCAGACAGGGATTTTGGCGAGGTTGGGTGGCTTGTGATACAGCATCTCGTATGGAGTTTTAGTTCCTAGGCATTGTGTAGAAGAGCGGTTCTTGAGCCAGGTGGCATGCATGATAGCCTCTCCCCAAAGGTTCTTGGGTAGACTGCTGGCATGAATAAGAGCACGCACCCGCTTGATGAGTGTGCGGTTGAGCCGCTCGGCAACTCCATTGTGTTCCGGAGTGTCATGGACGGTCACCCGGCGTTCTGTACCTGCGGATTTTAGGTGTTTAGTGAATTCTGCACTTAGGTACTCCCCCCCATGGTCTGAGTGCAAGCACTTGATCTTGGTGCTAAACTGAGTTTGAAGCCAAGCTTCGTAAGCCTTGTAAGATGTGAATGTCTTGGATTTCATTTTCTGGAGGTAAAGGGTGGTATAGCGGGTGTGGTCGTCTGTGAATGACATGTAGTATTGACTGTGACCAGGGGTTTGGACCGGAGATGGTCCCCACAGGTCGGTATGGATTTCGTCGCCGAGGTGTTCCCATCTCGGTGGGTCTCGCTCTTTTCCGATGGGCTTTCAGGTCACCTTGGCATATTTGCAAGAGTTGCATGCCCCCATAGTGGAGTGGGCTTCATTTAGGGTGATTCCGGTGATGGTACCATCCTTCAGCATGCGCCGGATTGCCTCAGGTGCTATGTGGCCCAGCTGCACATGGATTTCGGCCATTGTCAGCAGCTTGGTAGCTTTCGCTAGGCCGGCATAGATCTGGTGGGAGCGCTTGAGGCAGTATAGACCATTGGTCATCAGAATTTCGCCAAGTTTCTTCTTGCGAGAATCGAATACTTGACATTTCTTGTCTCGGAATAGTGCAGCATAGCCCACGGCATCGAGCTTGCTGACAGAAATGAGTGTGATGCCCATTTTGGGTGCATAGAGAACATCCTTGAGGCAGATATTGCATCGGATTGTGCCATTCGGGATCGATATCATTAGATCTCCCTTTCTGATGGCATGGAAGGTATCATCAGCAAACCAGACGTTTCCCCCCCAGCTTTCCAGTGCTCCCAGGACTTTTGAAAAATGATTCCAGACCTCCCAGACCCTCCCAGACCTGCCCAGACCCTCCAACCCTCCAGGTGCACAGCCACAGTGAGAACAAAAGTTGTAGCCCATGATCACAGGACCATGGGAATATGATTACCTCAGCAATATCTCCTTTTTGGGGTGAGATATTTGCAAAGTTCAGTTGGAGTCACAGTTTGTCAAAAACAAAAAGTGGCTGTACAGTGATGATGTCATAACAAAAGTTGTAGGGCTGGATCACAGGATCATGGGAATATGCTTATCTCATTGATATGCCCAAAAATGGGTGAGAAAAATGCAAAATACCGAAAAAATTGGACATCTCAAAAATTAAATTTCAAAGATGTCATAATAAAAGTTGTAGTGCCTGACTAGAGGACCCCATAGGTATGCCTATCCCATCCATACCTGCAAAAATGGTTGAGATACAGGCAAAATACAATTAGTGTAGTGTAGTGTACATTTTATTACCAAAAGTGTAGTGTTGTGGCGCATTTTTGATTACCTAATGAGTGTAGTAAACTCTGCTTCTTTGACTACCAAATAAGTGTAGTGTTGATTAGTAATTGACTAGCAAAGTGTAGTGTAGACTATTGATTAGCAAAAGTGTAGTAAAGTCCGCTTTTTTGACTACCAAATAAGTGTAGTGTTGATTAGTAATTGATTAGCAAAGTGTAGTGTAGACTATTGATTAGCACAAGTGTAGTAAAGTCCGCTTTTTTGACTACCAAGTAAGTGTTGTGTTTGATTAGTAAAGTGTAGTGTAGATTTGTATTACCAAAAATGTAGTAAAGTCCGCATTTTTGACTACCAAATAAGTGTAGTGGTTGATTAGTAATTGACTAGCAAAGTGTAGTAAACTCCGCTTTTTTGACTACCAAATAAGTGTAGTGTCTTGTAGTGTTTGATTAGCAAAGTGTAGTGTACATTTGGATTACCAAAAGTGTAGTAAACTCTGCTTCTTTGACTACCAAATAGGTGTAGTGTTGATAGTAATTGATTAGCAAAGTGTAGGAAAGTCCGCATTTTTGACTACCAAATAAGTGTAGTGTTGATTAGTAATTGACTAGCAAAGTGTTGTGTAGACTTTTGATTAGCAAATGTGTAGTAAAGTCCGCTTTTTTGACTACCAAATAATTGTAGTGTTGATTAGTAATTGACTAGCAAAGTGTTGTGTAGACTATTGATTAGCAAAAGTGTAGTAAAGTTCGCATTTTTGACTGCCTAATAAGTGTAGTGTTTGATTAGTAAAGTGTAGGGTAGATTTGTATTACCAAAAGTGTAGTAAACTCCGCATTTTTGACTACCAAATAAGTGTGGTGTTTTGTAGTGTTTGATTAGCAAAGTGTTGTGTAGATGAGTATTACCAAAAGTGTAGTAAACTCCGCATTTTTGACTACCAAATAAGTGTAGTGTTTTGTAGTGTTTGATTAGCAAAGTGTTGTGTAGACTATTGATCAGCAAATGTGTAGTAAAGTCTGCTTTGTTGACTACCAAGTAAGTGTAGTGTTTTGTAGTGTTTGATTAGGAAAGTGTTGTGTAGACTTTTGATTAGCAAAGTGTAGTGTACATTTGTATTACCAAAAGTGTAGTGTTGTGGCGCATTTTTGATTACCAAGTAAGTGTAGTGTTGTGTAGTTTTTGATTAGCAAAGTGTGGTGTAGATGTGTATTACCAAAAGTGTAGTAAACTCCGCATTTTTGACTACCAAATAAGTGTAGTGTTTTGTAGTGTTTGATTAGCAAAGTGTAGTGTACATTTGGATTACCAAAAGTGTAGTAAACTCTGCTTCTTTGACTACCAAATAGGTGTAGTGTTGATAGTAATTGATTAGCAAATGTGTAGTAAAGTCCGCTTTTTTGACTACCAAATAATTGTAGTGTTGATTAGTAATTGACTAGCAAAGTGTTGTGTAGACTATTGATTAGCAAAAGTGTAGTAAAGTTCGCATTTTTGACTGCCTAATAAGTGTAGTGTTTGATTAGTAAAGTGTAGTGTACATTTGTATTACCAAAAGTGTAGTGTTTTTGTAATGTTTGATTAGCAATGTGTAGTGTGCATTTGTACTACCAAAAGTGTAGTGTAGTGCCGCTTTTTTGACTACCAAATATTTGTAGTGGGACTAGGCATTGTAGTGTAGTGTTGATTAGCAAAAAAGCGTAGTCATGATTAGCTTTGTTGTGTAGTTGGCACAGCCACTAATAGCTCGAAATTTTGCAAAGTCACAAAAATACCCCAAAATGCGATATAGTGGACACCAAAACTCACGCCTTTTGTGCAAGCAGCCAAAGCCGACCAAACAAAGCCCAATTCCTACCATGGGGGGGGGTATGCTATTAGTCCACTACTACCAACTATTTCATTAGCGAGAAAGTGTAGTAGTGGGTAGTAGTATTAGCAAAAAAGCGTAGTAGTATTAGGAAAAAGCGTAGTAGGTAGTAGTATTAGCAAAAAAGCGTAGTGGTATTAGGAAAAAGCGTAGTATGTACTAGTGGTATCAGGAAAAAGTGTAGTAGGTAGTAGTATTAGGAGAAAGGGTAGTAGATAGTAGTATTAGGAAAGTGTAGTAGGTAGTGTTATTAGCAAAAAAGCGTAGTACTATTAGGTTATCATGTGGTAGTACTTGGATTTGAATATATTACTACTTTGATTTGATTTCTGTGTGACGGAGTGATAGTCCTATTAGTGTGAAAGCATAGTGGGGTTAGCAAAAAAGTGTAGTAGTTGTATTAGCAAAAAATGGTAGTGGGATTAGCAAAAAAGCGTAGTAGTTGTATTAGTGAAAAACGGTAGTGGGATTAGCAAAAAAGCGTAGTAGTTGTATTAGCAAAAAATGGTAGTGGGATTAGCAAAAAGCGTAGTAGTTGTATTAGCAAAAAACGGTAGTGGGATTAGCAAAAAAGCGTAGTAGTGGTATTAGCAAAAAATGGTAGTGGGACTAGCAAAAAAGCGTAGTAGTGGTATTAGCAACAAATGGTAGTGGCATTAGCAAAAAAGCATAGTAAAAGTATGGACAGAGGTGATGGGCTGGGATTCTGGGAACTCTGGAACCCTGTCTGGCCAGTCCTGGCCAGAGGGGGACCTTTCTGGGTGAGCTGGGAGTCTGGCCAGCTCTGGCCAGTTCTGGCCAGGTGACGTCTAGTTTGCTGATGATGGCTGTCTGCTGTGGTAATCAGCTTTGGGATTATTGGCTTATAGTCGAGGAACTTGTTCCAGTAGGATGACATGTGGCAAGATGCACCAGAGTTGAATAATATAGTCTCCTCATTCAGGTGTGGAGATTCCCCAGCCAGTAGTACATGATCGAGTGTTTCCGTGTAGGCATCCCCTTCATCTGGAAACACTTCCGGAAAGTGCAGCACCTTCTCGGCACCTCGGGTTGATTCCAAAGGGTTCGGAATGTCATATCCGACATCCGAGGGTGGTGCCGAGGGTTTCCGGGGTCCATTCTCGGCTTCCGACACTGTTTCCGAAGGTTTCCATGAGCCGCTTTCCACATCCATGGTGGATTCGGAAGGCTTCAGTAAGTCAGCTTCGGCATCCTCGGTTATTGTGGAAGGGCTCGGTATGTCTTCTTTGGCCACTTCAGTGAGCCAGTCATCATCCGCTGAACTTGCTAGCCAGACTCCATCAGGTTCCGCATTGGTGCTTGGCTGTGTGGCTGTGCTTGCGGATGCGGCGGTAGTGGCAGCAGCTGCCTTTTCAGACGGCTTTTCCTTCTTCTTGCCGGTACCTTTTCCTTTAAACCATTTGGGCGCTTGCCCAGCTTTTCCGCCACCCTCCTTCCAGCATTGATCCTTTGTATGTCCCTTTTTGCTGCAGTTCTCGCAAGCGGAACTCTTCGAGTCCTTGGCTGAGTATGCCGCATCGTCAGAATTGCCATTATTGCCTCTTTTGGAGCAGGTCTGTCGCTGGTCATATTCATCCAAGATGATTTTAGTGATGAAGTCGGGTGACAAGTCCTTTTGTGTGACAAGGGTGGAGGACGTCATGGCAGCAATGTTGGAGTCATAAGAAGTCGGCAGAGAACTAAGGATGATAGCTGTGAAGTCGTCATCGCTGATGGATTGACCAAGGGCAGCTAGCTGCTCTCGGAAGTTCCGCAGCTTGTCGAAATGGGCTCGGACATCGCCCTTTTCGGTGCAGCAGGACTCTTGGAGTTTTCTTTGCAGGTCGATTGCAACAACTCGAGAGCAGTTTTGGAAGAGGTTGGTGAGGACATCCCAGACACTTTTTCCTGTCTCTTCTTTCTGGACTCAGAGGAAGAGGGATTCCGGGAGTGATGCCGCAATCACTTGTTTTACGTAGCCGTCGTCTTTCATCCACTGTTTTAGCTTTTCCGGATATTCAGTGATAAGTTTTTGCTCAGCAGTCATTGGCTTCCAAGAGGGGTCTTTTCCATGTGTCAGATCCTCTGGCTTGGCTTCCAGACCAGTCAGGTGGCCTGTTAGCCCTTTCGAGCTGACAGCCCATTCAACTCGAGCCTTATAGTATAGCCAGTTGCTACCATCTGCATTTAAGGTGGGTACCTGCAGGGAGTAGTCATCTTTTGCCATAGTGGGAATGTGCGGTGATACAAAGTGGTGTGCGGATCAAATTTTCTTCTGGTATTAAGGCACAAAGCCGGGGCTCATAACCTAATGCAGGAATGAGTCTCAGGACGAATGGAAGTCACTGTATTCTGTACCTAATGCAGGAATGAGTCTACAGTAGGTCAGTACGAAGTAGGTAACGAGTGTAATGTAAGTATGCTCACCTCAGGACAAATGGAAGTCACTGAGGTGAAAGGAACGAGCGCGGAAAATTTCTACAACCATGATTATGTAATATGGAAAAAGCGGAAGGCTATAGAAAGAATCCGGGACACGCAATCTATAGTAAAATGCAGTACCAAAGATATCCGAAGTAATCCGAGGCCGGATATGGACACCCAAAAGTCTGTGCGTCCAACACATCTGTGCTAGTACCCAGCAAGCCATTCCAGCTAGAAAGATACCAGAACCCTACCATACCTCAGCTCTCACCAGTGAAGCCTGGCTGATTGAGCTCCTCGTTGGTCATCCTGACCAGATCTGATGTGAGCTGGGTGTCCATGTGGATATATTTGCACTTCTTGTGGACCATCTTCAGCAGATAGGTCATGAGAACTTGCGATTCATCTCACTCAAAGAACAGCTGGCTATCTTCCTCTATACAAGTGTCACTGGCCTGACTACCAGACACGTTGGGGAGTGTTTCCAACAATCAAATGACACCATTTCCCAGTATGTTTATCTAGCATATTTCAGAGTTTTATGTGACATTGGAATCCAGCACATATAGGTATTTTTGCAAGCTCCTTTTCATCTTTTCCTTGTCACCTTTCTACCCAGCATATGTTCGCATGCCTACTTCCAATGAAATCCAGCCCAGGATCAGAGAGAACTCATGGTTCTGGCCATTCTTCATGGATGCCATCGGCACACTGGATGGTAGTCATATTCATGCAGCACCAGCAGCAAACGACCATGTGGCATACTGAAATCACAAGGGCTATGTCTTGCAGAACTGCCTATTTGGTTGCAATTTTCAGCTCAAATTCATCTATGCAATCACCAGATGGGAAGGGTCAGCAACGGATGCTTGTATATACCAAGATGCACTTTCTAAGGACTTTGCTATCCCTGCAGGAAAGTATTTTCTTGCAGATGCCAGATTCCCCCATTGGCCTGAACTTCTAATCCCCTATTGTGGCATATGTTACCACCTTGCAGAGTGGCATTGAGCACAGCTAAGGTATGTTACCATGCTTCTCACTGTGGAATTACTATTCACACTGAACTGTGTAGACCCAGGAATAAGGAAGAGCTCTTCAACCTCTGGCACTCCTCTGCACACAATGTCATTGAACGGATTTTTGGTGTCCTCAAGTGTCATTTCCATATCCTGCTTCTTAGTCCTGAGTACAGTATTCTCATACAAGCCTGAATCCCTGCTGTGCTCTGTGTGATCCATAATTTTATCCATGTTCATGATGCTGATGGAGACCCTACAATTGCTGAAGGTGCCAATGAGGACCCCATGATCACCGCAGGTCTCGATGAGGATCAGCATGGTTCAGAAGGTTTAGATGCATTGGAACCCAACTTGGAGACTGATGCAGAAGCATTGCATGCAGCTCATGCCCTGCATGATCAGATCATGGCAGATATGTGGGAGGATTATCAGGAGAGAATTCATGTGGGCACTCCAAAGTGGGGGGATAGCGACAGCAAGTCAAATTCTGGCATGTTCTTGTAGTGCACCTTTTTTTTTCATGTTCTTTCCATACAACAAATGTGGTTCATGCTGCTCATATGAATTCTGAAGCAAAGTGGGGAAAACCTTTTGTATAGAAGACAAAGTTTCATACAAAAGACATGGTGTGATACATGGATGACAAGCTACAAAAAAAAAGAAGGTACAGCTACCTGGTATGACTCCCACCAGCCTGCCCATACTTGATCTCCACATACACAATCCTATCCTCCTTGCTAACTGTCTTCAAATACATGTCTGCAAAGCCCACATTTTGGGTGATTGAGGATTGGATGTGTGCTCTCAGATGCCTGGGTAAATCATGGTCCTCTCCATTGAGTCATTGGATGGCCTGACTTCTTGTGATCAATGCTTGCTCAATGGCAGAGGACATGTGTGTAGTTATTTTGGATGTAAGGAAGTTGATTGAACCTTGAAGGCCCACTGCTGCTACAGGTTCTGATATGGCTTGGGAAGTTTGTCAAGAACAGCAGGATTGGGAACCTCTGGCAGAAGTGAGAGCTGCAGAGAGTTCCAACTGCTTGTTTGAAGCAGAAACAGAGGGTGTGAGGTCAGATACATCTGCAAAGGGTAGCACAGACCTGATGTCATTGTCAGCAGCCATCTCAGAATGTGAATGCTTGCCAAGGCTAGAGCTAGGTGGGGGTGGCATGTTGCTGGATGGCATATCATATGTTGTGGAGGGTGGAGTGCTATGTATTGTCTGATGCCACTCAATGATGCCAGTGGGATGGTTAGATCTGTCTAGTGTTGCTGCAGCTGGGCTAGACTAGGCTCTGCTTTAGGTAACTGCAGTTTTGCCATGGCTTGGTGCTCAGCTCAACTTCGAGTATTGTTACATAACTTGGCTTGGCTCTGAAAGTCACTCTGGCTGGCTTCCAAGCCAAAAAAATCTAGATGCAGTTTAAGCTGACTAAAGCCAGTTCAAACTGGCTGAAGTTGGCTTATAATTTATTGTGTCTGATGCCCAGGTTTGCTGTGTAGTGCTACTAGTACATATGCTTGTGGACTCAGAAATTTCTGTAAGCTGCAATGAAAATGTACACTAATCATGCTGAAAACAGCCTGGATTATCAGGCACACACCCACACTAGAGATGACAAATGCATGACATGATATTTTAGATGCACTACAGACAACAGCTAACCTATTTCACTCATATGTACATAGTACATATATGGCTACATGGTATACCAAATAACACAACCAATCAGTGTTGAGGGTGCAGATGTTGATGAGGAGTAGTAGGCAGCTGTTCATTTCTAGTGGGCAGTGTATATATGGTTAGTCAGTGACTGAACTAAGCCACATGTAATTCATGCTCACCTTTGCCCACATGCCTTTGTGGGACTATCAGCATTGAGGTGCCTCATGCAGATGGTCATCGGCATGGTGGCTGCAGCCATGATACTCTTGCATGTGTCCTCGGGTGGTGGCAGCTGCAAGGTCGGTGCTGTCAGTTAATGCAAAGGTCAGGTCATATAAGATAAAAACAAACTGGCTGTGCAATACAATCTTTGAGCAACTTTTTAAGATAGTCATAATCAGGTTTTGCCCCATAAGCAAGTGAATGTGAATAGTTGATGAATGTCATGAACTCGACAGGGAGTCCATGGCACAGTGTTTCGACTGTGGTGTTGCATTTAAGATTGCAAATAACATTGGGCAAGAGGGAAGTGTTCGCATTGCTGAACCAGGGAAGGGACCCTTGTAACAGATATACTAAAGTGTAAGTGAGTGACTTGATGTCATCACAATGGCCAGATTGATACCCACAGTGATGGCTGATAGAAGACATGCTGGGGTACTGACGAAGGGACATCCCTCTTGGTATGGGATGTGGATTTGAGTGGCAGGGTCATGATACTGCAGTGCCACACTGAAGTCTATAAGGAACACAGTAGTGGCATGTCATGAATTGCTTTGGTGGAGGAGGATGTTCTGTGGTTTGATATCATGATGAATGTAATGGCATGAGTGGATATACTCTAGTCTGGAAACCTACTACCACATAGCATGATTAAGTTGTAACTATAGAGGCAACAATTTCACCCACTAGTTGACAACCAATTGACAGAACACTGTTCAGGCTGAGCAGGCCACCTTGTGAAGCCATGATATCACATAATGGTGTTGCTATGCTATCCAGTACCAGAGCCTGATATGATGATTCTCTTCCAAACCATATCGGCTGAGGGATTCCGAAGCCGCCTTGAAGGTTCGTTAGGGCCATGAATTCTTGCTCAAGCAGGGACTCAGAAAGATGCCCAGTAAAGGATTCCAGTTTGACAGCAACTTGTCACTGACAATGTTCTGTGCAAGACATACAATTGCTGTGAGATTTTGAGAGTCAACATATGATGAATGATAGTTGCACATACAATACACACTGTGTGAACCAACACCTAGGATACTCTTCAAGCTAAACCTTCCATCCACATGGCAAATACTCATTACAAGGGGAGATGTGCAAGGCATTATTGAAGAGATGCTGGCCAACCATCAGGAATTCTGCTATTATCACCCTGCTTGTCAATGTGTGAATCGTGGGAACATTTATCCCTGTCCTACCAGCATCTCCCAGAAAGACCCCATCATCACAACAACCCAAAGTCCTACCAGAAGCCAGCATCCTCCCCCAGATCAATGGCAACAAGACACAGGGGGAAGAACAGCTTCACTTTTTCCAGCTTCCCCTTCAGCTGTCTCATTTCTGGACAAATTCTTACCGGTTGGTATGCTTGAAGATATGGAATACCTGCTGATATCATTGCACAAACAGATTGTGCCACACTCTGGGCCCTTGTCTGCACTCTGAAGCCCTCAATATGTCTGGTATCACTGAACCCCCCAAGCTTTACAGACACATACATCCCTTCGAAGTTGGGATGTGTGTTGGTAGCTGTATGGGAGGTACAAAGTCGTTAGTGGGGATGTTCAAGGAACTGCTGTGAGGAGAAGAAAGTAGTAAGTATGAAGTGATATTCTTCAAGAGACATAAGTTCTCATTGATATTGAGGTAGATGGTTTATCTGAGTCATCTTAACTTCATCAACACCACCACCAGATGGATCAATCTCATGTCTTCCAGTGGCATCAGGAAAATTTTAATGAAATGATAATGTTATATAAGACTTTATCTACCCTGTAAAGCCCTATAAGGTATATCATAACGATATACACATTGGTAATGCTATATATTCTCTGGGAGCCTTGGCAGCATAGGTCAAAAGTAATCATTCAGGTAGAGTGGATCATATGTATCAGAATGTAAACAGTAGATCATATATGTCTTTCATTATCAGACATTACCAACAATTGTCATTGACACCACTGACAGCTTAAAAATAAAAATTGCTATAGCAACCTTCAATTGAACATATCAATCATGATATTACAAGAAAACATTTTCATTCAATATCAATTACATCATGAGTACCTACGGAGTACACTACTAAGTATGATGAACTACTAAAACTCCAAAAAAGCGAAAATAAAGCAGAAAAAGACACTTACAGATGACTTCACACAAGGCTACACTTACCTGGATATGAACTCTAAGACTTAAAGTCTTAGAGTGACTCTTGCCCTGAGGTAGAACTCAGAGACAAGAGTGAAGAAGAGAGAGAAGGGGAGAGAGGATGAGTTTATATAACATGTACTATACAGTCATTACAAAGACATTCCCACACTTGTGGCTGGGGAAGAGTTGTTCAAATGATCATAAAATGATATAGATGGCAAGACTAGATATTGATGATCAAAGTGAAATCAGACTGAAAAGAATATTGTCATTCATATCATGATGATATTATCTGATGAGCAATTATAATGTACTGTCAATTACATAGCATTATTGTATATGTCATATCAGCTTTTGTCATCATTATATCATGATGATAAAAGTATTGTAACTCTTATATCAGGCCTATATGCAGTTGACCAGATAGTAAAATGTCTGCCAGGTTATCTAATGCATTATCTGACTATTATCATTATGATTTGTAGATGATCATACCTTATACACCATTATCCAATTCATATCAGACAGATAACTACTTACCATAATTAACTGGGAATACCAGCACTTCAAACCCCCCCTGATGGGGCCAGTCAAGATCCCTGTTAGTGTCTGGTGAGTATAAGATGATTATATGTCACATGCCAAATATTTAGTGCCAAGCAGTGCCACTACCTTACAATCTGTTGAGGTCACTTGTGATATCATCATTTTCAACAGGCTAAAATGATGATTGCAGGTGGTTTCAATGATATCAGTGAAGAAGGTTCTTCTGAATTTGCTAACATGAAAGCTACAAGCAATGCCGAAACTGAGTTTGCTATGGGATGTGAATGTACTGAGATGTCGAGACCCGCTACCACCACCCATTGTAGGGAGAGTATAAATTTCTTTATTTCATTGTTTCTACTTTAGTTTTTGTCACTATACTTTTCCTCTGCCTTTTACTTAGCATTTTGAGTAATGTGTGGTCGCATTGTGGCTTATGTAAGCCACACGTGACTTCAAATACTTTGTACTTACTTAGAGAACAAGAAGAGGAGCCACTACCAGATGAAAACAGATGGAATTCGAAGACCAGAGTCTTTGGAAGAGTTGTTTCTCCTTCATTAGACACTTGGTAGATGATTATCTTGACTTCTTGGGAGTTATAGGGCGCATTTTCAGTCATTTCATCAGTCTCTCTGACACCATCCAAGCACCAGTCCCCTCAGGTTGAACTGACCACTCTTTTCACCCCAGGAGACCTCAGGTATATCCCCCAGGTCTCCATCATCAATCTTCACACCGTACAGGGGTAAGTTGCTCTATACATGCAAAATTTCATGTTGCTGATGCTGATGGTTACATGTATAGTTCTCAGGCTCCCATCCCATTGCCTCAAGACTTTGTGCTTGTCATATCTCCCTCAGTTTTCATCTAGACCTCTCATTTTTCTGGGCTGTCATACTGCTCGATCCATGCTTTCGAATGGTGTGCCTCTTGTTGTGGTTGATGCAGCTGTTGTAGAGAAAATTGGGATTTTTGTGGATGCTGGCTGTGTAGGACGGTCTGGTCAATATCTTGGGACTAGGTGCATGTATTTTATTCATTCCTTCTCCACAATGGTCCTGCAGATAGCCCACCATCTCCTGCGGTTTTGTGTCGATTGTCCTCACAGTTATTGCTCAACAGCCTCCCCTTCTCTTTCCCCCTCAGCTGACCCATGGCATTGTGTATGCCATATCTCCTTCGTTCCATGTTGTACCTCTCAATTTCCAGGATTCACATACTACCCAATGAAGGCTTTTGAATGGTGTATATCACACCATTCCTGCTGCAGCTATTATGGAGAAAGTCAGGATTTTGCAGATGCAGGTTGTGTAGAACAGTTTTTCAGTCACGATGTTTGACATCCCTCTATCTTGTGAGTACATATAGTGGCATCATGCAGCATGTACTTCATGACCACAGAGCAGTTGGTTTCTTGCTGGATATTCTGCAGACATGGCACCTGGGGTTGTTGAGGAATTACAAGACCAAAGATGCCTCAAACTTCCAGAAGGAGCCATAGGCCCATACACCTGGTTGATCACTGAGCAGGTTTGATATTTCGATATTACATGTGGTGCTACAGCTGCTGTGTAGGTGGTGTGGTCGGCTAATAATATCGATTGCCATGATGCTACATGCACTACCATATACTACAATGCTATATGGTGGGGATTGTGCTATGCAGAGCCTAAAGCTATGAGGCTGTGGCACTACCCACAGTTATGTAGGTAAAAAAAAGCACTACTATGGAGTCCAGTAAACGAGAGGCAAGCTATGGAGCTACATGGACTACCTGAGCTATGTAGGACTATGGAGACCACATAGGCAAGGTGTAAGTTTGCAGTCAAATACTGTCTAGCTACAATGGAAAATATCATCATTCTTAGTGGCCTTAACATGATGACATCACAAAAATATCAGGGACTGGTACAGCAAAGCACTGATGGCATGCCAGATATGTAGGTCACCACTTCAGTTACTGGTCGACCCAAGCAGCTGACACTGACAGTCTCCCATAGTCTGCAGCTCTGCCACTGGTCCTTCAGTCACAGCATCAGTGCTTGCTGCTCAGTAGCCATTGCATTCTGTACAGACTATATTATTGGCACCTATGTCAATCGCAACTTACAGTGGCAGCCTGTGCTATAGCACATGTCTCAGTGCTGCCCATAGCCACCTGGCTCCCAGGCCCAGGTCTAAGTCCAAATCACCCCCATGTACACCAACTGCCCATGCTTCTCAGCTCAAGATTCCCACATGCAAGGCCCCACTGATTCAGCAACCAAGACTGCAGCATTCTTTGTCATCATTCAACAATTGGCCCATCAATGGTGCCATGATCATGCCAGATACTCACAGCTCTTCCCAGTCCTCTCCGGATATCAATACATCCAAACAATTTGCAGTGGTTCTCCAGAATGTCTTTAGATCCATCGATGTGAATCCTGATGATGTTGATTACAGTGAGTTAGTGCTGCTTATAGCATATATTGTACACTGACTATTGATCAAGGGATATGCAGGAGAGGCCTCCAGTATATATCTGGGGCCAATTGTGTGAAGCAGATGGAGGTATGTTCAGTGTAAAGTGCTGTGTATACTAGCATTGTAATCAACATCCACAGGTATTTACTGGGGTAGGACCAAACAAATTTGAGGTAATCTCAGCCATCGCTGAAGACAGGTCACTTGCATTTTTAAAGCCAAGGTAAGGCCTTTTTTCCCCCAGTATGCGAGGTGCTTATGGATGAATCTAGGTTGACATATGACACTTGTAGCAAAGTTTTGATAGTTAAAATGCCAAGTGCCCTGCATGAAGCCCCACTCAACAAACTCAAGACAGTTCTGGAGAGGAAGCTTGACTACCTTCCTTCTCACCCTGGTCAATGCATGGTCTGCACCAATGCACATATGAATCACTCGATTAGATTTGATAACAGTGAGTTTGTTCCTGACATGCTCTTGTCCTTGAGGGACATTAGCAAATGGACAAACGAGCCTTCTATGTTCCTCCTCATCAGTGAATGTGCTTTCTCTCAAAATGAGGCCATCCTTTGTGATAAGCTGAAGAAAATAATCATGGAACTCCCCAATCTGGTCACAGTCATGATGATAGTCATTCGGGAGGATGCTCTGTTTAACTCGCCCCAACAAAAATCTGCTGCATGGGAGTTTTTCAAAAGTTGTGGTACACTACTCTCCCAGAAGGAGTTTCTCACTCTATGCACTGATCTCAGTGAACCGATTTGTCTCAGTAAATCAATTACCATTGGAGGTCACACCTGGTGCCACCTGGCCACTGGAGTATTTTATATGGGTGAGGGAGGTCAGGGGTAATCTGATCAATATCAACAACAGCAGTGCAGACAGTAGCATGAGAGGGGTAAGTCAATATCCCCTTCAGATACTTAAGTACTAATGTTTTCAGATGCTTTTCCCTGAAATCAGGATGGGGGAGGTAGATGCAATGTTTGATAAAGCCATCTCCATGTTCAAAGACAGCATCATCCTGTTCTTTGAATGGCTTGGAGAATCCTTTGAGACTGGTGAGATTGATGAGGCCATAGGCTGGCTTAAGATCTCTTGGACTGATTGCCAGGGTCGTCTCACAGGTGGCATGAAGGACATGGCATACGACAGATACCAGTGTTGGCTGCAGAAATATGTTTTGCCAAGACACAAACAGAAGTTGAGCATTGTCTGTAAGGAGGGCTGGCCCCTCCTTACCTGTAGATAGGTACTTAATAGTTGAAGTGTGATTAGCCCCTATGTGAGTCAGGGGCCAGTGCAGAGTCCATTAGGACAGTTGGACTCCAGTACTGTATAGATTATGTAAGGATGAGTGCCCATACATAACGGGCACTCGAGATACAAAAAGAGTAACTTCTATTCTACCCTACTTCGACACTCGAATATAACACCGGTCGTGTTTATATCGAGTGATCAGTACTTAAGTGGAACAGAAGGACAGACCTTTACAATTTTTTAAACACCCGAATGTGTTATGGCACCCAAGTCAAACAAGGGATCTGCGCTGCAGAAAAAGAATTCTCACAGTGCATCAAAACCCCTTGAGCCTGATAAGGATCGAGAGGATTTATATGGTGACGATCCACCACCATCAGAGAGGACAGATGGATACCAGCAAGCACGATCATCTGAGATGATCGCCTGAGAGACTCCCAATGAGGCCGATATCACCATAATCCTAGACAATGGGCCTAGTGCCCTGACCGAGCTGACTACCAAAACTGCTCTCGTAGAAAATACGAGAGCAGAAGGATCAGGGAAAGGAAAAGAAAAAGAAAAAGAAGGACCTGATACCAGAAAAAAGCCACCCACCTTCCCCAAGTTCATCTGAGAACTCAAAGATATCCTGGCTGAGTGCACCTCCCAATGGGAGAACTTCGGTGACCACGCCAAACGGGGTCACCAGCTACGCACCTTCAGAAAGTTATACGACCTCATGGATATGCCTGATATCAAAAGCGCACACAACGGAACTGGCGAGGAAGGCCAAGCCCCTGCATGTGCGATACAAAGGGAAGTCCACTATGAAGATGAGCCTGCGAGATATGACCGCAGACACAAAGACACTCCATGAGGAGAGAACCCTCGTGGAGTGGAGACAGCCAGATATCAACCAGCTAACAACTGGCCAGATCGCAATATCCCGCCTCACATGGGAAGAGGTCTCAAACAAGAAGAAACCTACATCTGGGGAACTGGCACGGGACACCCAGGCAATGACCCAGGTGATGACCCAGACAATGACCCAGACGATGATCCAGACAAGGATCACCATTGAAGAAATAATTGCGACAATCGTGACGATGATAGCAGGAGAAGAGGACCCCCAGCTCCTCCTTGTCAAAACCAGAGAGATGACGAGGAGGAGGAACACGATCACTGATACTGAGGGCGATCACAAGGAATTCACTCACACTGAGGGCTGACCCCCGGCATGAGTGGCTACATGGAATCACTCCTAGAAAAATATCGTCAGAGAATATACAAAGCGGTAGGCTGTCACATGGCTCCTGCAGGACCAGAAGTGAAAGCCATAAAGATTGCACAACCCAAATATTATAAAGGCCAAGACGACATTGATGCCTTCAATGAATGGGTCAACCAGACTTTGTGCTGGTTGAAGATATACAAGGTGACAGGCCCAGGCCGTGATGCAGACCACATCACGTATGCTGGGACCTGTCTGGAAGGAATGGCCACGCAATGGTTCGACCAAGAGGTTGACGGCCCAGATCGCACGATCCGCGACTGGACATTTGAAGACTTCATATGTGCCATGTTCACCTGATTCATACACGAAGCATCCGCACAAAATGCCGCTGAACAATACAACAACACCAAGTACTCCCCTGCTAAGGGAGTACTTGCCTTCTACAACGACCTGAAGTGCAGGGCATCCAGGATGGTCCAACCACCAGATGAATACTCCATGAAGAGGAAATTTGTCAACGGACTCCCTCTGCCCATTGCAGAAGGAGTCCTCAAGTCTAGAGGTGTATTGGCAGAACATACGCCGATGGACCAAATCCTGATCGAAGTGCAAAGGATGGAAAGTGCACTGAAGCTCATCAATAATCACACTTGAGTCCAGCAGTCTAAGAGCCTGTTCGGAAACTACTCGTACACCGAAAATTTGGAAGCTTCGTTGTTTGTGTGTATTTACCACTAGAATATGCCACTAGCTGAGTCTGAACTTACCTTCACAGTGATCACCATGGACAAGATGGATGTCAAGGGGGTCGATGCTGATACCGACTATGAAGAAGTCCACTGACAACGTACTGTTCGATATGTCGCTCTCATCGCCAGCATCATGTTCTGCATGATCGGATGTGCTGGACAAGAACCTGTGGCAACCAGGAAGATACCTGAACCATATCACACCTCGGCACTTACTGGAGAAGAGTGGCTGATCGAGCTACTCACCAGCCATCCAGACTGAATCAGATGCGAACTTGGTATCCATGCCGACGTTTTTGCACTACTAGTGGACCATCTGTGTGAGATTGGTCACATGAACTCTTGGTTCGTTTCTCTCGAAGAACAACTTGCTATTTTCCTCTACATGAGCATCACGGGTCTTAGTGTCAGGCATGTTGGTGAACGATTTCAGCGGTCAAATGAGATGGTGTCTCAGTAAGCATATCCAGCTCGACGTTTCATTTCTAACCTTGCTGTGATTAGATACTTCTGCAAGATACTCTTCATTTTTTCCTCATCGCCTTTCTACTCCACATTTGTTTGGCTACCTGCCGCTGATGACGTTCAGCAGAAAATTATGGGAAACTCAAGATTCTATCCGTATTTCAAGGATGCAATTGGTGCAATTGATGGGAGCCACATCTGTGCAGCACCAGCGGTTGAAGACTGCCCGGCTTATCGTAATCGCAAGGGCTCTGTTTCCCAGAACTGTCTATTTGCCTGTGATTTCCAACTCTTATTTACATACTCATTCACTGGCTGGGAGGGTTCGGCAACGGATGCACGAGTCTACCAAGATGCATGATCAAAGGATTTGAAGATACCTCCTGGCAAGTTCCTTCTTGCCAATGCTGGGTTCCCGTTGCGCTCAGAGCTGCTAATCCCCTATCGGGGTATATGCTACCATCTCGCCAAGTGGCGCCGTGCAAATTCGAGGTAAGATTTTCTTCGCTCTCACCCTATCACTATGCTGAACTTGTAAGGCCTAGAAACAAGGAAGAACTATTCAACCTCCATCATGCATCTGCTCGCAACGTGATCGAGTGAATTTTTGGTGTCCTCAAGTGTCGCTTTTGTATTCTACATCTAGGCCCAGAGTATAGCATGGAAGTGCAAGCCTGTATTCCCACTGCCCTTTGCGCCATTCACAATTTCATCTGTATGCACAATGCTGAGGAAGGTCCCATCCTGGGTCAAGATTCCTGTGACGATCTAGAGGATGCAGGAGGGTTGGGTGGTCCAAGTGGATCAGTGGCTGAGGATGAGATCGAGGGCGCTTCCAATGCAAATCAGCTGCAAGAGGCACGCACCTTCCATGACCGGATTGCTCTGCATATGTGGGACAATTACCAGGAGCTTGTCCGCTTGCAAGAGCTGGGATTGGCAGGTGATAGTTCTTCTGCAGAAACTGATAGTGATTACAGTGATGTAATTTGATAGCATTAACCTACACCGTCATGTACTTCTTTTTTTTCCTTGTTTCTTCGTACCAAAAACGAGTTTCTCTGCCCGCATAGTGAAGCCGGAAAAGAACTTGAATTGTGTGAGGTGACAACAAAAAAAAACTACGATACAGCTAATACATGTGCATGCATGCTACTCGCTGAGAGATACTCCAAACCCAACCTTGAATTGGCACTCGAGCTCTGCATATGCCAGCCGTTCCTCCTGGTCTGATGTCCTCACATAAACATCGGCAAAACCGATGTTTTGAGCAATTGATAATCGGATGTGTGCACAGAGCTTCTTGGGGAAGCTGCAATCTTGCATGTCGAGGATTTGGATGGCCTGGGCCCGCGTTATTGATGCTTTGTCAACTGCCAAGGTCATTGACGAGGAAATTTTCGAAGTGAGGTAGTTGATTGAGCCTTGCAAGCCTGCTGCCATCGGGTCCGAAATGGTTGGAGGGGGTGTTGCTGGAGCTTTGTGGGAACAGTGGGAATGTTGGGAAGTTTTGGCATAATCCATAGCCACAGCCATGTTCATGTGCTTCTCAGAGACTGGAGTGAAAATATCACTTGTGTCAGCAAATGGGAGAGCAGGCGTATCATCTCTGAGCATCTCTGCGTGCATGTGTTTCCCGTGACTAGATGGGGGAATGCTGGAGGGAGGGAGGGGTGCATCCTCTGTGGATAGTAGGTCATCGATAGTGGACAGTGGGTCAGCTGGAATCTGCCCCTCGGGGGTGGCTAGAATAAGTTCCGGCACAGTGGCAGCTGAAGCCGAAGCCTCTGGGAGGTCAGTGGCAGGTACATCTGCACCAAATAATCTATCTTCCCCCGCTGTAAAATCAGATAAAAGAGAGTGAGGGGAGAGGCCAGTGGGTCTCCCTTTGGAATGGTGGGGTCAGTTTGACCCAAGGGGACTGGTGTTGCCTGGTAGAGTCAAAGAGTTAGGAAAAAGACTTGAAACACGCCCTAAAGTCCCAAGAAGGTCGAGATAACGTCTAACAAGGTCTGATAACAAAGAAATAATAGTCCGAGTCCCTCGGGCTCGTCTTCTCGTCTTCTCGTCTCTAGTGGAGTAGTTGTTATTATTCCCAGTATGTACAGTACTTCCTAAGTACGAGTCTGGCTTACATAAGCCAAACTCGTCCAAATACTAAGTCAAAAAAGTAGAATAAAAATATAAAAACAGAACAGTAAGTAAAAACAATGAAGTAAAGGAATTCACCTGGTAGGGAGGCTTCCCTCCCTACACCGCCAAGCTACTACCACCCACTCTTGAACCACCTGGACTGAAAGCGTGGATCCTGCGGGCGGCACCATTTGGTATGATCTGCTCGACAAGCGGGTAGAACTCCCAACCGCTTGTTTTGAACTGGCGCATCAGCGGGTGATCCTAGATGACAAGACGTAGTCATGTATCCATGCACTGTGCTATAGAATGATGAATATGGCGTACCTTCGTGAAATCCTCAAAGACTTGTTCAGAGTCTTTTCCTTGGATGTTAGCCCCTCGCTTGTTGTCCCAGTGGGCACCCAATCGCACTGCTCGATATTGCTCTATATCTTGGTATATTTTTTGAATCTGGGTGGATGTTAGGACTCAATGAAAGGTCAAAGATTGCAATATGACTTACGTAGCCGGTCCACTTGTTCTTAACTGCTGTGGATGTCTTCAGTGGCCCATCCTTGAGAAGCGGGGCGATATGTCCAGCGGTGGCATGATATGTAGATGACTTGAAATTGCCATTATCACCTGCCTCTGATCGGTGATCATACAAGAACTTGACAAGAGCTTTTACTTCTTCCTCACACCATTGGGCTTTTGGATTAGCAGCTTTTGGAGGCATTGGGTGGGCCAATGAGTCGAGAGTGTGTTGAGAAATGAGGGCAACTACAGAGGCAGCAGATACCCAGGCAAGCCTAAGATGATCCAAGTCGAACCCATAATCCATCTCGCATAGGGCAGAGATTGTTTCAAACTCAATTCAGACTCAGCTAGTGGCATATTCTAGTGGCAAATACACACAAACAACGAAGCTTCCAAATTTTCGGTGTACAAGTAGTTTCCAAACAGGCTCTAAACAAGCTGGGACTTGTCCCACCAACTCAGACAACTGATTTGGCAATAGACAGTACACCGATGGGGACTACAGATACACCCAGAAGGGGAATGTGCTGTACAGAAAGGCATTGGATAATGCACACTTCCAGAGAGGAGAATTGTCCAAGCCACAGGGGCGACGTGTGACTGGAGCCAGTCACGAGAGAAGGAGCACACCAGTAGGCCAGAGTCCAGGGAAGGACTCTGGCCCGCCACACCAAGATATCAAGTGTTACCGCTGCAGGAAGGAGGGGCACTACGCCAATGAGTGCAACCAGAAAGATACCACCTCGAAGGACAGTAAGACTGGCAAGGCCAGGCTATTTGCCCCCGAGGTGATTGAGGACGATAATGCTGACACAACCCCCGAAACCCAGGAAGCCGAAGCACCTTCCCATAGCGAAGAAGACCGGGAGCTGCATTCAGGGGAAGAAGCAGATGCCAATGACGAAGTCATCGACATCTATGGCAAGTACTATGATAGTAATGACGATGGGGAACCCATCGCATACCTTGGGTCAATGGATGCACACAATTTCGATGACGATGACGAGCAGATATGCTATGCTCAAATGGACATCGAGGAATCCACTGTGGAAGGCAACCCAACCAAGGAGGACAAGCCAGACGACAAAGAGGTGTCATCTGGCGAGAATGAAACTGAAGAGGTCATGGCCAATCCCTGGGGAATAGTGAACGCGATCGGGAATGAAGCCATGCTGCCTAGGGCAGATGACCATGCATGGCACTACTCGGAATGATTCCGCCTGACTCATGTAGATGACTGTCAGACCTGTCGAATCCATCGAGCTCACATCATAAGAGATGAGCTCGCTGAGGTACTGTCCCTGATAGCCGCCCAAGTGGTCCTGCATCAATTAAGATGAAGGTCATATGACGAAGGGTGGGATGCATGAGAAGAGGCGGCAGGTGAGGCACTAGCCCCCCACGTAGGATACGTGCTGGCAGAAATGAACACTGCTGAGAACATAATAAATCTCGCCCTCGAACATTTGGGGGGTGTGATGGATGGAAGCTGGCCAATGGTCAGCGTCGACAGGATGCACCAAACCCTGCTCAGCCTGGGATGTCTGGTAGTGAGAACACGCCAGGCAATCCACCCTAGGGAGAATGATGCCTCAACGAGTGCACTACCCTCGTCGAGGCAGACGAGGATGGCAAGAACAGACATCGATAGGACGGGGGAACTCCTCCAGGGCATCTGGGGAGCAATGACTCGCAATGAATGGCGAATGCAGCAGGCACTGCAGGAGAGTGATCACCTTCGGGGGGACCTGCGAAGGTTGGCTGACAGGCTCTTGTGAGCACGCGAGAGCCTCGGTGGGGAACCATGCTCATATGTTGATGTGGAGACCCCAGCCATCCCAGATTGACCAACTGCCAGTGGGCCACCACGCCCTAGTTCAGACAAAACCCGACGATTGATGGCCCTCTGTCCGACAGAAGAAACCACCTGCGCATTCCGATATGGAATGCACACCAATAGCACAATTACCCCAAGACCAACAGTCCCCCCACAAGCACATGCTTGTGTTATAGTAAAAGCCCAGGTCAACGGCTGTGAAGCATTGACCATGATAGACACAGGGAGCACGACTAATTTTGTGAGCCCTGCATTCGCAACTGTAGCCAAGTTACCTACATTCACCCTGGCCTCCCAGTTGACATTGCAACTAGGATGTGTTGGAAGTCATTCCAAGATTACGCACGGCTCCCAGACGAAGTTGCATCTAGGAGCCTTCACATGTGATGCATACTTCGATGTCGCAAATATCGATCGATATGACTGCATACTCGGAATCCCCTTCCTCCGATTGCACAGTGTGCGATTGAAGTTTGATACGAATACAATAGAGGTTGGGGGAATATCAGTTCCTGCACACACAGAACTGGATCTGTCCAGTTCTGTGGAAAATCGACCACAAGAGAGGGGACGATGCAAGGATGTGTTGTCCTCGACACGAAAGAGTACATGACTGGTGGGTGGGGCCGCACCGATGAGGAATCTACCTGGCCCCACAATGCCTCAACGAGGTCTTGAGGCACCAATGTCGGCAATCGAGGACAAACGGCAAGCTGCGCTTGCACACATGAAGCCCCGAAAATACTCAGATGAGGATATCCCCCATCTGAGGGAAGAACTATATAAAAAATATGAGCATCATATGAGGGGAGTGGTGCCAACGATGCCACCACTCTGAGAAGTAAATCACCACATACCCTTGATCGACGAGGGCATGCATTACACCTACCATCTACCGCACTGCCCAGATTCACTGAAACCTCAGCTGGCAGAAAAAATCCAATTGTATATGAAGGCTGGATGGTGGGAGAGGGCAAGTGTCTTGCAAGTGGTGCTGATGCTCTGCATCCCGAAGAAAAATGGGAAACTCAGAACAGTTGTTGACTGTTGGAAGCACAATGACAACACGGTCAAGGATGTTACCCTGTTCCCTGACCAAGACCAGATTCGAATGGACATCGCACGAGCGAAGTATCATTCAAAAATCGACTTGTCGAATGCATATGAACAAGTCAGGATCGATCCCGACGATGTCCCGAAGACAGCCTTCTCGACTGTTTTTGGCACCTTCCTGAGTCACGTCATGCAGCAGGGAGACTGCAACACACCAGCCACCTTCCAGCAGCTAATAACAGTGACATTGCAGGAATACATAACTAGGATAGTACACGCATACTTAGACGACACATTCATGTACAGTGACACAATAGAGGAACACGTGGAACATGTGTCCCTCGTGCTTGATGCGCTCGTGAAGGCCAACTTCTATCTTGAGAGGGATAAAGTCGACCTGTTCGCTGAAAAGCTAGATTGCCTCGGCCACATAATCGATGACCAAGGCATCCATGCAGATGAGGACAAGATGGCCCACATCCGCAACTGGAGGAAGCCCACGAACCTGAATGAAGTACAGCGGTTCGTGGGCCTAGTAGAGTATCTGGCACCATTCTTGCCAGACGTATCCGCCTACATGACACCTCTGATGGGAATCCAGAGGAACGGTCACCCCTTCCTCTGGCATGAAATCCATGACAGATGCTTCCAGGCGATCAAGGACCTTGCCTGCAAGTACCCAGTGTCGTGGCCAATAGACCCAAGATCAGACGAGCCAATCTGGCTTGTCTGCGACACATCTCTATATGGCATAGGGGCACTATACGGCCAAGGACCGACCTGGCAAGGCTGCTGACCGGCAGGGTTCATGTCAAAAAAGCTCACAGACGCCCAACACAACTATCGGATGTTCGAGAGAGAAACCCTTGCCATACTCAAGGCACTGTTGAAGTGGGAGGACAAGCTCTTGGGGTTCCACTTCAAGGTTATCACAGACCACGAAGCACTCCAATTCCTTCGCACCCAACAATGCCTATCCAGCCATCAGATGCGCTGGATGGACTATCTGTCGTGATTCGACACTGAGATCATATATGTCAAGGGAACAGAGAACAAGGTAGCCGATTGGCTGTCTCAATACTACAAGACAGATGGGGGAGACAATGTACAACAGGAGACCATTGAATGGGCAATGGCCGACATTCGACTCGATCCAGAAGGGGATGACCTCCCCATCGACAGGTTGCGAGAATTGCGTCTTGCAGTGATGCGAGATGAGACGCCAAAAATAAGGGAACCAGTAGAGGAGCGTCGGGTAGAGGCCAACACGCTAAGGGAACATGCAGAGCAGAGGAGAGAAGAACCCACTCGTACACCCACAAGTGAGGATCCCACTCTTCTCAACTCTGTGGGGGATCCACAAACGCTCGTCACCCACTTCTGGGGGGAGCATGGCTTCCTCAACTGCGTAAGACAGGGATATCCAACAGATCCTGTCCTGGCGAAAGTGATCCTACACCCGGATCACCATAAAGGATTCGACGTAGAGGATGGGCTGGTTTACTTGAAGGCCACAACGGGAGACAGGGTGCTCTGCCTCCCTTGTGTAGACTGGAGAAACGACCGACTGATGGCGCAAGTGATCGAGCATGCACACAAGACCCTCGGTCACTTTGGAGCCTTGTGCACAGGGGACTACATCCGTAGGCACTTCTGGTGGCCTGGCATGGGCAGGGACGCTGATTGATTCTGCAGATCGTGCCTGGTATGCCAGACCACCAAGACCGACAACACTTGACTGGCAGGATTACTCCACTCCCTGCCGATCCCCAAGAGACCATGGAACTCCATAGTGATGGATTTCGTCAGCCCCTTCCCAGAAAGCAATGGTGCCGACTACTTGTGGGTCGTCTTGTGTTGACTGACATCTATGGTCCACCTCGTGCTGGTCAACACCACCATACAAGTGTCCGAACTCACATGGGTCTTCATTTGGGAGATCGTGAAGCTGCACGGTCTCCCTGACACGATCGTGTCCAACTGTGATGCCAAGTTCACATCACAATTCTGGTGTGAGGTGCACCAACTTCTGAACATGAGGTTACTGACGTCCATGGCATTCCATCCCCAGACTGATGGAGCCTCTGAACGGGCAATACGGAACGTATCGCAGATACTATGGGGACTGGTCACTCCAGACCAACGAGATTGGGCTGAGAGGCTACCAATGGTCAAATTCGCTATCAACTCGAGCATCAACAGCTCAATGGGGTTCGCACCATTCAAGCTGATGTATGGATACCTGCCACGATCACTGCCCAATGCCAAGGAGCAGTCGATCACGACTGCCCCTGGGGTGATGTCCTTCATCCATCAGGCAAGGGAAAACCTAGCAATGGCACACAATGCAATAATCAAAGCCCATGTGGTGCAGACACACCATGCTAATAAACGATGAAGAGAAGGAGGGAAGTACACTGAGGGAGATTTAGTATACCTATCAATGAAGAACCTCACCTTACCCAAGGGACATGCTTGAAAACTACTCCCCAAGTACATTGGCCCCATGAAGGTCATCCACACCAACCCCTCGACTGACACCTATACACTGGAGCTGCCGAAGCAGCTCCAGGAGCAATGTATCCACCCCACATTCCATGCAAATCTGCTGCATTGTCATGAACCCAATGATGACGCGATGTTTCCCAAACATGACGCCCACGTCTTCTATGACATGGGCATACCCGATGATGCAGAATGGCTGGTCGACAAAATAAATGCCCACCATTGGGTGGGCCGTCAGCTGGAATTCTTGGTCAAGTGGAGTCTAGGCGACTCCACTTGGGAACCCTACCTTCACTGTAAAGAGCTCGAGGCCCTAGATAGGTACCTTGAGCTGCACAGAGTGGACGACCACTGCCAACTGCCTAAACACAGTCAGCGCACTACAGAAGCAAATGCATAAGGACTTCATGACTTGTGACTCACACAAGTCCCCCACATGTGACCACACTGCCACACGCCATCTCATTGTTCCTCACCCCCATTTTCGGACCTGCCACCAGCTTTTAGAATGTTTAATTACAACAAAACTTTATCAAACTGATTACACAATACCTTCCTTTTCGAAAATTTTCTCTTGTTCATCTCTCTTCCTTGTTCCCACAACTACGCAGTCACCGTACGTTCATGGATAGGTATGTCCCATCATCCCTGTCCCTCCCACACCCCAGCAGTGTCCTCTTGTGAGGACACTGCTGTCCCACAGGACATGTCCATGTCCCCCGATGACTGGATGTGTCGTCATGCTTCCAAACAGCCTGCGAGGGATGACACTCCCCCTCGCAGGCGTTCGTTCTCGTACTCGTGGTCCCCCTCCCCTTCTCGCTCACACTCATGTGATGCCAAATGTTGTCATGAGCGTTCCGTCTCGCCACCACGTCGACACTGGCATGCCAGTGAATTCGGCATGCTCGTTCACGATGACTGTGGCTGGCCGGAAGGCTGCAATGCATGCTCCCAGTACATGCTGCATATGGCTCAAGACCTGGTCCTCAGGACCCCTGACCTCATACATGCACGATCTGACTGTGTGCATGTACTATCACATCTCTTGGGCCTCGACGATGTCTTGGACCTATGACGAGAGGTCGACTGACTCTGGGCCGACCGAGATTACTGGTGTACCCACGCTCACCACTACCAAGACGAGTGTGAGCAGCTCGAGGAGGACCATGACTTTGATTGAGCATGTGTGGCCTCATTGGTGTCCCAACTGCGCCACAACCGCCCGCCCCAGCCTGCTGGTGTGGGGCCTTTGTTGTTGAGCCTCATGGCTCATCTTTCAGGGGGAGGGTGCAGGGAAGCCCCTGCTGTGTATCACCAATCCCTGCAAACCCCTCCTTGTGAAGCCACCACCCCCCCAACTGTCCCCTCTGCACCTCGTGGGGAGCCCCATGAGATGCTAAACACCAACACCGACGAGCCCATGGAGAGATGGCCTCATCTCAAATGCCCCCTTCTGACTGACTGCCTCAAAGAGGCATGCACCATGTTCCCAGTCGGTCAGGGGGAACGACCTCACCAAGCGTTCATTCTGCTGAACGGCAAGAAGTACTTGCACATCCAAGTTCAGCAGAACCTATACCAGTTCGAAGCCCCTCTCCACGATGATGTGGAGAGGGCGATATCTGCAGGCTATGCTCCAGCCTTATTTGGAGCAGTACCCCCAGGTGTAGCACACCTGTTGAACACACCCTGTGAGATAGACAAAGTCTATGCTCACGCCACCAGAGAGGACAACGAGGGGCGTGCACACAACGCCAAGGCGGCCCAACACCTCATCACCTGGATCAACAGGTATCTGGCCGACATCGATCGGCACACAAGAAAAAAGCCAGCCAAGAACCCTGTTGCTGCCTACACGCTCTTGCAATGGCACCCCCCCACTTGGATGGCTGTGAAGGGAAAGTCCAAGCGTGAGAACTACAAGCCCTCCATCACAGGGCTTGCCCCTCAGCCACCCCCAGCTTATGAAGAGTGTCAAGCTGGTCCTATCGAGGCTCACGAGGAGCCTATCATCACTCGCGAGCCGAACCCTGCCCCCCAGGTGGAAAGAATCCCACCTGTCATCAAACTACCCACTCCTGTTGCAGTGACCATTCAGGTCACGACTCTGACAGTCCCTGTGGTCCTGCCAGTGATTGATCGCCGGGACCACAAGAAGAGATGGCACCAGGACCGAGGCCCAAAGGTTGCCCCACACTGGGGGGCACCACTATCTCAATGGAGGGAACACGTCCAGAAGTACTTGGACATCGAGGAAACCTTGCACTTCCCAGGTGTGCCAGGTCCACTCGAGGAGCTTGCAGAGGACAAGGAGGCTGCCCTGGTTCGACAAATCAGGGGTTTTGTACTGGAGGGGTACTTCGCACCCCATTTCCGCTATGACTCCAACTGTCATGGTTGGCATCATAATTTTGCTCAACTCTTCACTGTCGCTGGCCAGTACAGGGCCATTGTCAAGAGCGAAGGACTAACCATCGTCCCAGGGGCCAAGGGCACCTGGGACGCCCCCAAAGACATCGCGCCATCCCCAGCAGACATAGCCCAGTACCTTGCCAGGAATGGGCTGAGCTTCCAGGAGGCCAACGATCTCTATTCCTGGGGTGTCAGTTTCCTCCAAGATGAGAGTGATGCATTACAAGAAAAGGGACAGCAGTGCCATGACAGCCTGATGCAGGGCGACTACCTGCAAGGCACACCCGAGGACTGCATTGCCGACCAGCGCCCCCTCAAGTACTACTTGGAGTGCACTCAGGAGTTGGGGCTTTTGGACTTCTGGGATGTCGAGCCCATCCCTGCCAATGTGAACTCGCTAAGTGGGGTCGAGGTGGTCAGGGGCGTGATTGCTGCCACTGACTGTGACGATGACTGGGACCTCGATGCCCCGACAGCCAGCAATGTCCAGCAGATGGACATCGATGACTCGGGCCTGGCCCCTATGTAAGGGGTCCAGGTGGTTCCTTTTGTTATTCATTCCCTTGTTTCTATTATAGTTGTATACTTGCCACCCTTGCAGACTGGTCCTCCAGTCATTCCCTGTCTCCCCACCGTTTCACACTTGTGTACTCTACATAAGTGTGAATTTTTTGAATTAAAAAATATAGTCACTGTTGATGCCATGTATCGACTCCGAAGAACCTGTATCTGGGTTCTTCAGGGGGAGGGTGTAAGGAGGGCTGGCCCCTCCTTACCTGTAGATAGGTACTTAATAGTTGAAGTGCGATTAGCCCCTATGTGAGTCAGGGGCCAGTGCGGAGTCCATTAGGACAGTTGGACTCTGGTACTGTATAGATTATGTAAGGATGAGTGCCCATACATAACAGGCACTCGAGATACAAAAAGAGTAACTTCTATTCTACCCTACTTTGACACTCGAATATAACACCGGTCGTGTTTATATCGAGTGATCAGTACTTAAGTGGAACAGAAGGACAGACCTTTACATTGTCCTTCCAGACATTCCCACATCATCTAGGCCTCGTTTAGATGTGAGGGGAGGAAATTTGACCCAAACCACGAGGATGAACACCTGCACAGTGGTCCTCGCCTCCCTGACCATCACTCCCAGTCATTCCTCCAGCTCTCCCAGCCCCTCTAGTTCTGAGGTACTTTCTTCCTCAGATGATGCTATATATGGTGCCAAGGATGTCTGGTTACCTAGTAGGTTGTTGGCAAATCTGTCATTGGATAGTACATAGTAGTGTATCATGTCATTCCTGCTCTGCACATCAAATACATCTTGCCTGGTCTCGCTTCAACTCTACATAAGATCATGGGCTGTTTTCATACAGGACGTGCTGAAAAAACCTGGCAGATATTGTATGTAAATTATCTTGTTTAATGACAAACAACTACACAATGGATGATTACATGTCAAGTCAAATTGGAGGTGAGCCAGAATTCAGACCAATGACCCAGCTACCACCAACCTGCTCTTGTTAGGGCTCTGGATATGCCTCCTCGGGCTCACCACCATCATAATGTTCCACCTGACACAAACAGGTCTTCTACTCAAGAAACAATTCTTCTGCAAAATACTGCTGCAGATCCCATAGCCAGGACACAGAGACAACAATGACCACCCCCTCAGTATTGCGATGGCAATGGGGAATATATTGACTTTGGTGGGATTGACCTTGAAGATGACCCCTCTGAAGAGGAACCTCCCCCCAAATGATGCATTCCCTCTCAACATACTCAGTTCCCAGCTGTGCCCTCCTGTAACTTCCTGGCTACAGTGCCTGTGCCCAGTTCTGGTGCCCAGACTGCCCCAGGTCCTTTGGAGACTGACATAGGTCTCGCAGTCACCGAGGGTGTTGTTCCCACTCACCCACTAGCATCCAGGACTGCACCTAATGCCAGGGTTCGCCACTTACCTGGGGCAAAACCATTGCCCACATCTGTTGAGGTTCACCATTTTTTTGAGAAGATCAAGATGTATCAACTACCTGTCACCAGTGTGAGTAAGTCACTTCGAGTTTCGACTATTGATCACATTAAACTAAGCTTTCTACAGAGTGCAAGCTGAGGTGCACAATGAATCATGGTGTTCATATTGCTACAGTCCATCTACATCCAATGCTTCATTACATGTCACATTGTCAACTGGCACTTGGAGGAGTATCTCGTTCTGGCTGAGGAGCATAAGTGGTCTATTCAAATTGATGTCGTCCAAAATGCATTCACTGTGGGTTACACTTTCAGGACTCTGAAAGTAGCCCTTACTCAAAGTGGCTTTGACATCCATAAACTTCCCCCTGCTCCTGCTCCTGAACCTGGTGACACTTCCCCAGGCAACTTCCTTATGCCAGGCCAGCACTTAAGGTGGGGACGTGATAGTATTCTGGAGTTCACCGTTGCTGCCATGCACAAACAAATTGTATGGTTTATTGTTGCAGATGATCAGGTAAGTCACGCTATCTGTACTGCACTTGTTCGGTGATGATTTCTGTAATTCCAACAGTCCATCAATGTCATAGAATGTCCTGAATTCTGTCATCTCATTTTACTTCTCCACCAAGATCTCCAGGAGACAGACATCCCACATCGCACTAAGCTCCATGAGCTTATTCTGGAGGCTTGGAGAGATTATTTTAGAATTTTGAAACAAGACCTTGTGGTAAGCAAGTGCTTCATTGACACTCTCACTGTCCAGCTGACACCCATCCAGAAAGCACTTGGGCGAATCTCTTTTACCACTGATATATGGTCTGCTGAGAACCTTCACCCATATCTTGCCACAACCGCACATTGGATCACAAACAACAATGGGCCTCTCAAAATGAGAGCATCCCTTATTGTGTTTCAATACTTCCCTTCTGCACACACTGGTGATGCGCTTGCAAAGCTTACCTTGGAGATCTTGGACCAAGCAGAGGTCACATCCAAGGTGTGTATTGTTTAATCAAGCTGCTGAGCAGGACCTAACGATGCCATAACTCCCAGGTGGGCCATTTCATGATGGACAATGCCACCAATAACACAGCGTCGATGAAGAAGCTCTCGGACACCCTCTGGCAAGAGCACGAGATTAAATTCAATCCAATTGAGTGTCAAATTCCATGTTTCCCCCACATCTTGGATATATGCATTAACCATATCCTCCATGCTTACATGAATGCTGACTTCGCAGATGTTCCTTCAACATGGACCAATGCCCTTGGAGAGGTCATGTGTAAGGAAGATTATGTCGAAGCCATCGCATGGGATCCCATATCGATATGTTGGAACATCATTCGTGTTATTTGTGCATCTGGTCAATGGCGGAAGGCCTTTCATGATATGATTGTCATCGGCAATGCGAATCAGTGGTTCACTGAGGATCCTACTGAAGTTCCTACTGTGGAATTGTTATGCGATGTCAAGACTTGGTGGGATTCTGCTTATTTCATGATCAATCACATGTGTGCTCTTCATCTAGTAAGTACCTGGACCTATCGTATTCGCTCTCTACTAATCCCTACCATAGGCCATCAATCATTTTCTCTCACTGCCCCATGGCTCTAATGATGAGCTTAGTGGCCTCTGCTTGACTGCATTGGAGTGGGAAGTTCTTCAAGATCTTGAGGTTGTCTTAGAGGTAATGCATTGCACTTAGTAGTCCTAGTTCATATGCAAGTCAACTTGTTGGCGACTAGATTCCTCATGAGGTGCAACAGTGCATGTCTAGTGAGAGCAGGCCCATCCTCAGCAAAGCAGTCCCAGCATTCGAAATGGTCATACTGCAGTGGCAAGCATTGGCAAAAAACACTCCTCATTGTGGGGCAATCATCAATGCCAGGCTTGACCAGGCCAAGCAGTATTACCAGTGAATGGGACATATGACAGCCTACTGCATTGCAATGTGTACGTGTATCTTATTTTTCATCTTAATGATGAGTCTTAGATCAAGCTTCACAGTTGTTGACCCAACCATCTGCCTTACTTGGGTAGACCGCCACTGGGGTCCAAAGGCAAGTGACGTTCGAGACTTAGTCCTACACACTGTAAGTTACTGTTGATCTCCCTAATGTCAATATACTGAGCTTGATGAACTCGCAGATGACTGAATACTGTTCTCACTTGCCAGTGCACCAAGTTGGCACTCAGCCCATGGAACCTGCCCAAGCTACTCATCCTCGACCATTCCAGATGTTGGCCACTTGTTATGGCCTCCCATTGATGGAACTAAACCAAGCTCTGCAAGCGCCATCTTCTGTAGAGCAAGAATTCAATGCATACATCTCTGCTCCTCTGAGTCCCAATGGGACTGATCCACTGGCTTTCTGGGAGGTGAGTAAACTGTGATTTGAAAGTCTAACTCATGTTGCTTGCATCACAGGCTTCAAAATCTTTATACCCCATTGTCTTCACTATTGCACTCGATTATCTTCCAATTCAGGCATCCTCAGTCCCCTGTGAACATGTTTTTTCCTCTAGCAGTGAGACTGACACAAAGAAGTGCAACTGCATCATGCCTGCTTTGATGGAGGCCCTCCAAATGCTGAAATTCAGTCTCAAGAAGGAATGCCTGGACTTCACAAGAGGTTGGATCACTCCCAAGAGGGACATGGCAGGAGGCGACAACAGAACTGACTTACTCATGCAGCTTTTTGTGTCTGGTGGAGGAAAGAGTCTAGATGATATTCTTGGGATGGTTGTGTGGGAGGAGGGTGATGATGTTGCAGATGGCATGCCAACACTATTTGCTTGATACATCATATATCCATTGCAATGATTTATGCTTGTATGCTGACATTTTTCCAGATATGCACTTTATCTATCCCCAGATTCTGGTGTTGACATTATCCCTATGGCACTGAGGTTGAACCTGCATCGGATGGGGTGGGACACAAATGAGCATCGTACAATGCAACACACTGTGCAAGTTCGCAATGTATGATATGTTCATTTGTAGTACTAGGAAGTATACTATGGCAGTTTGGGTAAAATGACAGAAGTGGCATCCTGACTTCCAGTAGTTCTTCCAAGTTGTAATCATATCACGAATGCCAGCAAGATTGTAATTCATGAATGTGGGACTTAATACAAATATTCATGCCATTTCAACACACCAGCAGTAACAGTCAGGTACTAAGGTAACAATATAGCATACTTTTGCAGCATGTTTCTAGTTATACAGTGTTCTCTGTCCCACCATTGTTTGTTTCATGCACTGCAGCACTGCCTGCCTGTGTATTTCAGTGTAGAATTAATGTGAGGAGTGCAGTAGTCGACTTTGGCTGATAGCCATGGCTTAAAAAGGCAAAGCCAAGCTTCAGTTAACATTACCAGTAGTTAGGCACATTGTCGACTTAGCCACATTACCAGTGTGAGTCAATGTGTGGATCAATGGCAAAAACACCAAAAAACCCAACACAAAGACAATTGCTGAGTTGGTGGTTTTCCTATGCAGGCTTTGGCTTGAGGGATCTGTTTAAAATAAATGGGGGAGGGGTTCTGTGCACCTAGAGGGGGCTAGGGCAGAGGGTATGGGTGCTCCTGACAAAGGGGGAGCAGGGGAAGACTGAAAAAGCAAAGATAATAGGCTGCTCTGAGCCTAGAAGCGATGTAGAACGATGAAGAGGACAGTAAATAGACCCTTAATGGAGCTTCAGATACTGCAGGAATAGAGATGATGATGATGAGCTTAGAGGCAATGATGATTGGGCCTATTAAGTAGGCAATTAAGTGGACAAGTAGCTGCTTGCTAGTAGCTTTTTTTTTGCTGTCGACATATTGGTACTTATATACAAAAGGTAGTGTAGCCTGCAGTAAATATGGAGCAACACTTTGTAAGTGATCTGTAAGTGATTTGTAAGGGGATTGGTGAAGGATTGGTAAGGCATAGTAAGGCTTGGTAAGAATGAGTAAGGACAGTAAGTGATTGGTAAACAAAATCAGTAAGCATGATGAAGATTATCACTAATCAATTTGAAAATGGAATGAGTCATCAAGGAACAGATGAATAATGTGAAAAGGGGAATGAGTAAGTGCACTGGTCACTGCTGATTAAGGGATATGACTGCAAATGAGTCATAGTGACTCCTAGATCTGAGATCTAGATGCATTAGGGTGATTTGCTGTGCATCCAAATGAAGGATGGTGGGGATTTCTGCCAGGGGCCAACTTTGGGGGTCTCCAGGGTAGTCAGGGCATAGGATTTTGCAACATTCCCCTTCTCCTCCTCCCTGTGAAGCAACCTGCATTAATTGCAGCTAGTGTTCTGGAGGGTTTGAGGAGGAGGAAGGGCTGTCTTCTCCCATAAGAGCAGGGAGAAGTGTCTCAAATTCATCATGAATGTGATCAGATAGACTGGATGACAGTAATTGGCATTGAACCTGTCGCAATTTTGGAAGAATGAAGGATGAGATGGAGAGGTAGATGTTGCAGGGCACAGGGACGAAGGATCCATATGCTTCTTCAACTGGAGAAACTGAAACAACCACATATGATTTTTCAAGCCTGACAACAGACCTGAGACAACCAAAGAAAGTCCTCCTCAACATCAGACTGACAAGGAGAACTCACTGTCCCAAAGCGATAGGATGGGAGGTCATGGACGAGGGAGGGATGAACCAGGAGGCTTCAGGGGCAAATGCTAGTGGGGATTCCTGGCAAGTACTTGTAGTTATTCTCCCTGGCAAAGGGGACAAGTGAAGAGATCGTCAAAGAGGTGGCCATTATGATAAAAAGTGGCAAAATGGGCATTTGTTTGCAGAAATGATGCAGAAAATCATGGAGGGCGAGGATCATCACCAAATTTGGTAGGCAGGATGGCGTGGTCGAGAGCTTTCTGTGAGCATGGGAATGATGTCGATATCTTTAGAAATGACTGAGATATTCGAAAAATCGGAATGCCATAAACTGGTGCTCAAAAACTTTTATTTGGCGCTTGAGCAGTTTCTTCCCTAATGTTAAGGGTGGTTCTCATGTGAAGGATGACTGCTAGATGGTCCAGTCATTCTGCACATTAGGGCTAGGCTTCTCCATTCTTCATCATTCAGCTTTTGGGTCCATGCTCATGTCACCAAACACCTTTGGTGCATGACACCAGTTATGGTCAAAGCTGGCTACAGGATGGAGCTGCAGCAACACTAGATCTGTCAGGTACAACAGCTTTGGAGGTAAGCAGTCCAGCCCCTCATTCTCCTCCATTGGATGTAGCTAGTGGGTGCTCAGTGTCGTAGTCCATTGTAGAGACATAGGAAGTACCTGGAGTGAAGGCGTTGGTGCCACAGGCTGCACCATTTGGCATGATATCGAGCATAAGATCATAAAATTCCCACCCCGAATTTTTGAAGGGTCAAATGAGCAGATGATTCTGGAGGGAAAAATACACTTGTTAGCTCATCGACTGGGATATTGTGGATGTGATGTACCTTTGCATAGTCCTCAAATACTTCCTTGTCAAACTTCCCCTGTACTCCAGCCCCACAGGTGTTGTCCCAATGGCATCCAGACTTGGTGTGAAAACCCTCCAGATCTTGATATATCTTTTGAATCTAGACATCAGTAAGATCAGATTGCTGGTGAGGTTGAATGGTGGTGCAACTTACATGCGAGAGCCACTTGTTCCTCACCATGGCAGTGGTTTTCATTGGCCCACTGGTGAGATGCTGGGTGATATGCTGGGCAGCAGAGTGATAAGTGGATGACTTGAAATTTCCGTTGTCCCCTGCCTTGGCTCGATGCTGATGGAGGTAGTGGATGAGCGCATGGTGTGAAATTGGTTGAATGAGTGTGGGGGGAGATACCTTGAGGGTCTCCCTTTGGATAGGTGGGGTCAGTTCAACCCAAGGGGACTGGTGTTGCCTGGTAGAGTCAAAGAGTGAGGAAAAAGACTTGAAACATGCCCTAAAGTCCCAAGAAGGTCAAGATAACGTCTAACAAAGGTCTGATAATGAAGAAATAACAGTCCAAGTCCCTCAGGCTCAGATTCTCGTCTTCTCATCTCTAGGGGAGTAGTTTTTATTATTCCAAGTATGTACAGTACATCCTAAGTACGAGTCTGGCTTACATAAGCCAAACTCGTCCAAATACGAAGTCAAAAAAGTAGAATCAAAATATAAAAACAGAACAGTAAGTAAAAACAATGAAATAAAGGAATTCACCTAGTAGGGAGGCTTCCCTCCCTACATCTGAGGGTGGCTTTAGATAGTGACTGTCCCCAGTCATCACATACCAAACTGTATCATATAGTGAGAGAGGGGTATCTTCCTCGAAACAAAAGCTCTAAGTCAGAAAGCAAAAATGCGAACTCGAAAATGAAATAGACCATATAAAAGAAGCAAAAGACACTACCCAGAAGAACGGGGGACACTGTTCGAAGGTGTCCGAAGGTCCTCGAGGGCCAAAAATGGCTCGGAAATGGCTCGAAGGGGCCTCGAAGCGGTCTCGAAGGGGCTCTAAGGTGCTTGAAGTCACCTGAAGGTACTGTCAGGTCGTCCAAAGGTATCTTGAGGGGCATCGAAGGTGGATCGAGGCCATGGCTTCGAAGGTGAGACTGGTCTCGAGCCTCGACAGGCCTCGAAGGGTGACTCGAGGGTGGGGCTCGACTCGAAGGGGAAGGAGGGACTCAAGAGGGGGGAACAAACCTTCGAGAGGCTCTAATGAGCCTTGGGATCCGACTTGGGCTCTGCTCGAAGCTTCGAAGCTTCCTATCAAGGGTTTTGGGGGTGCTCGAAGGGGACTGGCTTACTCTCGAAGGGGAAGATGGGGCTCTCGAACTCGAAATGCGCCCCTGCAAAGTCTTGGAGTCGACTCGAGGCAAGGGGAGGGGCTGGGCAGACTTGAAACTCGAAGGGGGAGAGGGTACCTTTTCCACTAGTCTATCTGGGCCTCGAGCGAGGGCCCAGAAATCCAATCGAGCTTGGAGGGTGCGCCCAAGTGCCTCTTGAGGGATCTCCTCACCTGTAGGCAGTACAACTCGTCCTCGAACGATCCTACACTTGCCTGCAGCTAGATACAAGCTGCAGACCTCACATCGAGCTTGGATACGTCCATCTCGACCACAGAAGAAGCAAAAACTAAACCTTTGAGGCTGGACTTGGTGCCTCAAGACCTCTCGAAGGCCAGGAGATGGCTTGCTCAAACCTGCATACCCTCGAAGGGGTGGAGAACCCCTTGACACTCTTGAATGCGACTCGAAAGAGGCAGGAGCAGGCTTCGACATCAGAGATGAGGATTCTCGAAGCAAAGACAAAGTCCCTTGGGGTGGCTTCAAATGGGTCTCGAGGGGAGAGGAAGGCTTCGAGGGGGTCTTCGAAGATGATTCGAGGCGAGGGGAGAGGTTCGAGGGGGAAACTGAAGGCTCACCATGTTGAAGGAATTGATTCGAGGTCGAACTGGGGTCACGAGATGGTTGCCCACATGAGTCTCGATCGTCTCTCGAGCTACGAAGCGGGTTCAAAGGCGAGTCACCAGCCTGCCAACCGTGGTCACACCTATGTGGATGAACCACAGGGTGCCACGAGCCTGCATTGGTGACTCGCATCAGCAAAACTGTCTGCCACTGTCCACCGCTGTCCAGCCCGTTACAGCATGTTACAGCAGTGACAGCATGACAGGAAAGTCCCCCCCTGTCTAGTGCTGTAATAGCGCTGTAACAGTACTGTCTAGCACTGTCACGTATTACCTAGTTACCGCACAGCCCCGAATGGTCGTACAGCGCTGTACAGGACACGTGAGTCTGCACAGCCCCACACGGAACCGAATGGCTGTACGGCACTGTACAAGACAGGTGACTCTGTATAGCACTGTACAAGATGAGCGACTCTGTACAGCGCTGTACAAGACATGCGAATCTGCACAGAATGGTACAGGAGATGTCTGTCTGCCCAGTATGGTACAATATGTTCAGCCCTGTGCAGTAGGACACACTATGTCCAACTCTGCACACCAGTACAGTACACATTGTCAGCCCTCAGTCACACAGTTTGTCCAGTCACTCATGATTATTCTGAGAATTGTAAAAACGGTATATCTATACATTCATGGAGCAGTAAAAAATGCAAAGTCAATCTAAAACAACCTCCCATTCATCAGTTTCCGGCCGAGCAGCCTCTCTTGCGGAATAACCCGTCCTTGTAATAGATTTAATTCCCATCCGACAACCACAGGAGATGGAACTTACATGCCAGCCCTGGCCCATTCCTGAAGCATCCTTTCGAGCTTGTTCCCATGGTACTCGTTACGCCACACCTGATCAACCAAAGAGGTTAGATTGTGGTAGGCGTCATTGACCTCCTCTCCGCAAAGCGTCTCGTTCTTGATAGTGCCATGCTTCTTGAACATCATCAAGACGCTGTAGGGAGGGAATCCTCCCTACCAGGTAATTTCTTTTATTTCTTTGTTTTTACCTTACAGTTTTATGTTTATACCTTACCCTATACTTTTACTTAGTATTTGGTCGCATTTTGGCTTATGTAAGCCAACCTTCGCACTTAGGATACACTGTACTTAGAAAATAAGAAGAACCACCTGATCCCGAGACGAAATAAGACGGAATTCGAAGGCCGGAGGCCTTGGATTATCATCTCTCCCTCTGTTAGACGCTAATTAGACGTTATCTCGACCTTCTTTTGGGTTTTAGGGCGCGTTTTCACTTGTTGTCACTGCTCCTTGACTCTCTGCCAGGCATCTCCAGCCTCCTGGGTCGAACTGACCCCCTCAGTCCAACGGGAGACCTCAAGGTATCTCCCCCCACCTTCCTTTAACCGAGTTTACATCTGGAGCCCACCGCGAGGGGGCTGTTTGCTTGGTAATCTCCACTTCTCCCCCTACCTTCGACCTCGTGCACGCGATATCTCGAGAACCGACGCGCCCACCCTCTCGCTTTTCGAGATCCTGATCCTACTCGACGAAGGCCCGCAGGAGGTATATTTTTCGTCGCTATAGCTGCAGCGGTTCCGGAGATATCACCCATTCTGTGGAGAAAGGCACTGTAGGACGAATTTTGGCATAACTCGGGTTCTGGTGCGCCAATCCTCTCGTTTCTTCGATCTCCCAGCGCCCCCAGACTCCCCCTACGACGTCCCCGAGTTTTGTAGCGCTCGGCCCAGCGGTGGTCCACCAACGCGCTACTGTTTCCCCACCCTGCCAACTGCACACGCGTTTTCTCGCGAACCGACGCGCCGCTCCTCTCGCAAACTTCAGGTATAGTAGGGCTCGTCGAGACCTCCCGGAAGGTGCCTTTTTCGTCGCGTCTGCATCATTACTTCCGGAGATATCACGCATTTCGTGCTAAAAGGTGGTAGTGGACCGTTTTGCGAATATCTCGAGACTGGGTTTGCGGATTTTCGTATTTCTTCGTTCTCCCACTTTCTATAGGTCCCTGCTACCGCGTCCTGAGGTTTCGTAGCAATTCGCCCAGCAGTTCTTCTCCAACGCACTGCCGTCCTCCCCCCTCTGCCACAGCTGAGCTCCCTGGCCACACCCCTCGCATTTTCGTGCCATTTCGAGTCGTAGGAACCTTTCCCCCTTCGCCTAGAGTCAGTAGACAGCCCTTCGAGATCCTCCTCAGCCACTTCGAGACCCGAGACGCTTCGAGCCCCACAGACGACTACCGAGCCCCTTTCGAGACGCTTTCGAGACGTAGACAATCCTTTAGACGCACCCACATTCGTTCTTAGAAGTATCGAGACGAATAACATTCGTTTTTTTGCGCGTTTTGCAGTCGAGCGAGGCTGCAAAGTTAAGTCGAGGCTTCGAGTCGCACACGGCGACTAATTTCGTTTTCTCTTTGTTTCGGTGGTCGTAACCACTTCACGACGTGTATACAAGAACCTCCCCACTCGTTTCGTGTACAGGATCCACCCCCCCCATCTCCCCATAGACGTTTGAGGTCACATCGAGGTGACCCCACCCCCTTCGTTTTATCCTTCGAGATCGACTGCGGACATTCGAGGCTCGGGCTCGCCCTCAATAATACTACCAATAATCGTCTAGACTGTGAAATATATTCGTTCGAGTTTCGTAAATACCACTTGTGATGGAAGAGGCACACAGACAGTCTCGAGCCCCACTCGAGCCCCACCTGAAGTTCTCGGGGCAGGCACAGGACCTGCCAGGTTATCTCGAGGACGTAGCACAACATGGTAAGGTCCAGGGGATAACAGATACCCTGTCACTCGGCCAGTTGGCGATCGATGGAGCCCCACCCCGTGTTGGGAGGCTCTGGACCTACCTTGTGGCCAGTGCCTCGATCTTTGAGAAATGGGATTGGGAGAACTTCAAGGCCCTCGTAACCCTCCAGTACCCCGAGATCGAGCCAATCGAGGATGTTCGCGAATACTTCGACGAGTTCTATGCCTTTCTCGATGGGAGTCGTTGCAGCGAGCTAAGCTCAGTCCCAGCCTTGGGGGCTTACCTTCGTCATTTCCAGGTCCTGTTCTTGGCCATGGTGACTCGGAATGCCCTCGAGTTGAGCCATCGAGCCCAGCTCTTCCTTCGAGGCCTTCCACCCCAAGTCGAGCTCGAGGTCTCGAGGAGGCTCGCATCGAGGTACCCTCTCTTTATGTCAGGCCACCTGTGGCCTATCGAAGTCATTGTTCGCATTACGAAGGAGGTTATCGAGGACAGGGTAGGCCACTTACCCCCTTGTCTAGCTTCGAAGAAGCCCTCGTCCAGTCTCGAGTCTCCTGAGGAACCTGCTCAGCACTCGCACTCACCCTCGATCAGTTACTGGCCGGATGCCCCTGTGGAGTACTCTCGGTCTCGCTCTAGAAGATGCTCCCAGGGAAGCTCGAGCTCGAAGCCCCCCTCATGTTCCCCCTTCGAGGCAACCCCTCGAACTTCGAAGAACTCCCCTCACCCTCCTGAGCTCGCTTCGAGCAGCTCGTCCCCTCACCGAGTCACTATTGCAGGCTCGGGGCATGTTCAGCCACATAGGTGTGACCCCGGTTGGCAGGCTGGTGACTCGCCTTCAAACTCACTTCGTAGCTCGAGAGAGGATCGACAGTCACACTTGCGCACAGTAGGTGGTTTAGACCACTCGAAGGTTTGTTCTCCTCGCCTCGAAACTGCTTCGAGCAAGCCTCGTGACCTCGGCTCGACCTCGACTCGCCCCCTTCGACCCTGTGAGCCTTCGAGTACACCCTCGAAGTGCTACTCTTGCTTCGAAGCATCTTCAAAGTCCTTCGATCTCGAGCCACCGCACCGAACCTCGTTCCTCCTTCGAGAGGCTGCAGCTCCAACAGCGAGGCCTGCCCCCACCACTTCCGAGTCGTGTTCGAGGGTGTCAAGTGAAGCATCTCCCCTTCGTGAGTATGCGGGTTCGAGCGAGCCATCCCCGGCCTTTCGAGAGACCTCGAGGCACCGAGTGCAGCCTCGAAGGTATACTTTTTGTTTCTTCTGTGGTCGAGAAGGGCATGTTCGGGCTCGGTGCGAGGTCTGCAGTTCGTACCTAGCTGCGGGTAGGTGCAAGATACTTCGAGGTCGAGTCGTACTACCTACAGGTGAGGAAATCCCTCGTGAGGTGCTTGGGCGCACCCTCCAGGCTCGACTCGACTTCTGGGCACTCGCTCATGGCCCAGGAAGTCCAGCTGTTCAGGTGAAGTCTCCCCCATCAAGTTCCAAGTCATCCCCACCCCTCTTCTGCCCTCGAGGCGATCTCGAGACCACCCCAGAGCGACTTTCGAGTTCGAGAGCCTCTACACCCCCTTCGAGAGTAAGCCTATCCCCCTCGAGCACTTCCCAGACCCTTGAAAGGAAGCTTCGAAGCTTCGAAGCAAGCCCCAGTCGAATTCCGAGGCTCGTCGCAGCCCCTCGAAGGTTCGTTTCCCCCTCTTGAGCCCCTTCTCCCACTTCAAGTCCAGCATCCCCTTCGAGTCGCCTTCCGAGGCCTGTCCAGGCTCGAGGCCAGCCTCGTCTTCGAAGCTACTCCCCCGAATCCCCTCGATGCCCCTCGATGCCACTCTGGCACCCTCGCCTGAAGGTGTTGATGCATGTTCTCATTGGTATATTTGTTTTTCTCATGGTCTCTTTCATCTTCGAGTTCGTATTTTTGAATTTTAACTTAGACTTCCATTTCGAGGAAGATACCCCCCTCTCGTTATATGATACAGCTCGGTACGTGATGACTGGGGACAGTCATTGTCTAAAGCCACCCTCGGATGTAGGGAGGGAATCCTCCCTACCAGGTAATTTCTTTTATTTCTTTGTTTTTACCTTACAGTTTTATGTTTATACCTTACCCTATACTTTTACTTAGTATTTGGTCGCATTTTGGCTTATGTAAGCCAACCTTCGCACTTAGGATACACTGTACTTAGAAAATAAGAAGAACCACCTGATCCCGAGACGAAATAAGACGGAATTCGAAGGCCGGAGGCCTTGGATTATCATCTCTCCCTCTGTTAGACGCTAATTAGATGTTATCTCGACCTTCTTTTGGGTTTTAGGGCGCGTTTTCACTTGTTGTCACTGCTCCTTGACTCTCTGCCAGGCATCTCCAGCCTCCTGGGTCGAACTGACCCCCTCAGTCCAACGGGAGACCTCAAGGTATCTCCCCCCACCTTCCTTTAACCGAGTTTACAACGCTTCGAACCTTGACCAACGCACCTTAGTAAAAATACAAGAAAGACAAGAACTGACATACGATTGCAGATACAAGGACCAGCGCTCTGTCAGGAACAGACATTTGGAATTCGACGAACTGGCAGAGCGACTTCAAGCTATTGCAGTAGTAGACAGCGAGACAGATCTTCCTGAGGGCGGGGTGGGCAAAGTTGCTCGTCCTTCCCTGCAATCTCGTGTGCTGATGGTTACACAACACAGAAGGGGATGTACATACCAACGAGTCTACGTCCCCACGAAGGTATTGCGCACCTTCGAGAAGTTGTGCAGCCTTCTTCTTGACGAATTCAATGCGTTCGCCATCATCCTCAATGTTTTCGGGGGGGTAGAGACAATACTCAAAGGGCACAATATGTACAGCGGCCTTCTTGATTTCACTGCAGAAAGTCTGCGTGTCGTTGAACAGCTGCAAGACATATATTACCAACTAAAAGAAAAAAAAATCGCTGTGCTTACAATTGTTGCCATAGACCTCTTGTGCTTGGGATAAAAACCTGTAGTCTGTCAAGACATGTATACAGCATATAGAGGTACTTAAGAACTTACCGGCTTCGAGTTCCAATCCATCCTCCTCATACTTGATCACCATCTCGACTAAGATCTCCATACAAATACCGTCGATTGCCATTTCACGACGGAGGAATGGAACCTCCGTTGCAACATACAGTCGCATCCTTCCCTTTGCCTCGTCCAGGAGCTTACACCAAAGTGGACCAAAAAAGGCTAGGGTTGTAGGCTGGACAACTACATCCACCTTAGCCGTCTTGGAATACTTACCACGGCGCTCGCTGACAAGATTCGAGCTACCGCCTGAGCAGTTACCTTCTCCATTCGCATCATCCTGCACATGCTTAGCCACATCAGATCGTGGCTTCTTGGAGTGATGTCTGTTATGGTTGCCCGCATCTTGAAGGGTTTCAGGTGAGGGAGGGCGAGGACAATGGTTTCGGGAGTGATGGCTTGCATTAACGTTGTAGTCCACGCCAATCTGTTGATAGTGTAAGTATAACAAAGTAGCAATGCATTTGATCACCTGTTCGTTGCCATGCTGCTGTGGGCCATCATTGGACCGTGCTCTACAGTCTTGGGTCAAAACAAACTGGTTTGAGGAGACACTTTCCTGATGCTGGCCAAGAGAGTGAGGCAGCGGGGGGTCCTGAGCACGATTAGGTGCACCCTGCAGTCGAGACTGCTGAGAGGGAGCGGGACCAGACCGTGTGAATCCTATACGCCGAGGGACGGACTTCTCGAGGGGAACGTGCTGGGAAGATGCTATAGGCTGCACATGGAGATGCGGCTGGGGAGGTTGTTGCTGCGAAGAGGACCGCTGAGAATGTGTTTGGGGCGAGGGAGACGCGCGCTGCTGAGGGCTTGGAGTGCCGAAGTGATTGTCCGACTCTAATATATGATTAGCGTGTAAACTGAACACAAAAAAACCGTGCTTACCATCATCAATTTCGTGACGTCCGACATCCATTTCCTCCGAGCTGAGGCGGAGGTCATCATGGTGGCCATTCAACTCTTCATTAGCAGGGGGGGATGACCATCTATTATCATCTATTCCAGTGTCAAATATCTCATCACTACCGGCATGACCACTAGTATCTTCATCTGCAGCATCCTCAGGGCTTGCCCATGCTCCTCTGTCAGATTCATGTGGCTCTTCAGCAGAGTTGGGTGTGCTCAGGTCGTCACTTGCACCGTCATTGGTTCGAAACGTGTTCGGTGATGGATGGATAACTCGCTGTGCCACTTGGAAAGGCTTCAAGGAAGATTTTCCTGTGAGCTTCTTCGACGGACCGGAAAGAGTCGTTGGCGATGCAGCCACATCTGGGATTGACGAGGCGGATGGAACCTCTGGGATGGTAGATAGAGGCTGTGGACAAGATCTAGAGGTAAGTTGGGAACTACGCCCATTAACAACGCTATCTCGCGGTACTGCATGGCCTGGTTGTTGAGATGCATGCTGGGCTGTGGCTGGTGACAGCATGAGTGGGTGTATTTACAGTGTGTGTAGGGAAAATTAGATGTACGTACCAGTTGCCCGAGATGCAGTAGTCTGACCTTGTGCTTGAGGGGAAGCAGCCTTCGCAGTTTGATGCGCCGGGTACTTGGCTCGGGCCTGCTCGTACTCGTTCAGTGTTTGAGTCCCTATGAAAGACGGCTGCATTGGATATTGAACTTGAAAGCCAAATCTAGCGCCAGGTTCGGCCCTCTGAAACTCGGGTTGGGGACCAGTAGCGACATCTGTGGGCTCAATGCCTGAGTCTTCAGTGTGCGTCTCAGCAACAGCATTCTGTTTAGTATGCATTAGCGTGTATGGAAATACTACAGAAACAATTACCTTGCGGCTTCGACCCTTTTGAGAGGGCTGAGGGACTTTCCTCTTGCGGTGTGGTGTCAGAGCCAAAGCGTTCCGTGGTGCGTTATCCAGTAGTGCAACCCATTGCCTGGGTGTTTGCTGGGGTTGCACCAGGGCATCACCAACCTTCCCCAGTTGTACGATAGCACCACCCTGGCCAGCTGTTGACCGCTTTGTCCTTCGCAACGTCAGTGTAGGTTGCTCATGCGAAGATGAATACACATTGGTATCACCCATGCCGTCTGGATCACGCCAGGCTATTTTCTTTGTATGCTTTGCCCGCGGCATACTAGAGGGTGAACTGGCAAATGGATTCACAGCGGTGAGACTGACGGTATTATGGGCATGTACGTTAGACATGACAACTAGAACTCGAACAACTTTCTTAAGCGAAGCCAATAAGTACAAAACTTGAGTAAGCTACTTACGTTCGCCAGCCTCAATTGTATCGTGCCAACAGGTAAAAGAGGGACGTCCAAGAGAATATATAAGCTGTAATCCGGCGTCATGAGTACTGGCATGCGGGTCGAATGGTTGGGATGATGCGTTATGATGTCAATTTGTTAATTAAATCATGTAACGTCCCGAGCCTTTCCGAGCCTTTCCACACTGGGTAATATATGTGCAGGCCCTACAGCCGCACAACACATTTATTGCAATGATTACAGTAGAAACAAGCTACATCCATATTCAACAATTGTTATAGTATCGTCTCCTCGGGCCTAAGGGACATTTGGCCTGTTTGGCACAAAGATGATAATCCCCTTTCCTCTGGAGTGTTTTTGGCTACTTTCACCGGGTTGAAACACATAAACATTACTTACAAGGTATACGAGAGATTTGCCTACGGTTATACCCTTACATGAACGCCTCGATCACATGCACCAATATGGTTGAGGTGCGGCCCTCCACAGCAGGAATGGTCACAGCACCCCGTAGATTCACAAAACGAAGGCGGTTCCATGGATGAGGAATGAGAGTCCATTGAAGCACAGGATGTCATTGGGAGAAGCAGTATCACATATCCATGGGCTGGCACAGAATTTCCCGACGCATTACCATCGTACATAAGCTTGCTTACGGATACTCTGATTGTGAGACCTAGTCGCGGGTGCCGTGGGGGGGTGGGGTAGGTTTCACAGAAGGGTCGTCGACGGCCGCTACAGCAGGAAAAATACTGCCCTGGGTAGAAACTTGCAGGTTACTAGGCATGCTCAGTTGTAGTTGTCATATGATCATTGGCTGAAAGGGCGGAAACCAAGGAATACCTCAATTTCGGCCAGCAGCTTGGTTCGGATTTGTGGTCATCAACATTATTGCCCAGAACGACGCCCAGCCCCTCGTGAGTTTCTACCTACTTGGCGGTTGCCACGGATAGGGACAGCGAACGTTCAGGGACTTCTAAGGCGCACAGCGATTTCGTTCACCTCGGAGCCATCAAGCATAGAAGAGCAGCACGGAGAGAAGAAGTTAAGCGGGCAACGACCGAAGTCAGGCTGGTGCAGATGCCCCCTGATGTTTCCAGCGTCCGATCGGGAGAGTTTTTGCCAAAAAGAATATGACACCTTGTCTTTGGGCCATCCATCGTCCTTGCACTGGTAGTCTCAGTGTGACCGTTGGGTGCGTCGGCTGTGTGATATGGCATCAAGGAACCCTTGGATGTGGAAGTATAGCCTGTCGGCGAGTTAGTTTCACTTGAAGTACTTCCTGTAGTTTGTCCAGTTGGGCCATTAGCTTTACTTACAACAGCCATACAAACCTACCACGTTGATGTACTGGTCGTTGGTACACTGCATTGATATAGTGATCATCATACTGGTCATATCTGTCTGAGCACTCACCATTTCGGCGTGTTGCCACTGAGTCCAACCTGTTGCAGGGACGCGGAGATTGGAAGGCCAGAAAACCACATATGTTTGGAGCGATAGTGAGGAAATAAGTACAAATTTTGTACCCTGAATCCACCCGGAGTCCTTGTGTGCTGGGAAAATCTGGTAGGACCCTGTGGGAAGCCTCGTCGTGATGCTCTCATTGCAACCAACTTTTACGCACCGAGATATGCAGTCCTTAGCTTTAGGACCAAGCAGAGTAGATACTCCTCACCTTCACCTTGACATCTCAATCATACCAGCCTAGAGAACGTCACAAATAGGTCAATACCTGTACCCGTTACAAGGGCGGCTCACCATGTAGAGAGTAGCCTCCAGAAGTTAGTCGTGCATGCCGGATAGGATCCAGTGAAGACCTGAGCGACTTGGAAGGGCTGAGATGTGAGTTTTACAAGGTACTCCACTTGAAAGTGAGGTAGTTCCCGGTGAGCCCGCTCTCTGGTCAATCTATGACTGGATGGCACTTAGATGCAGAGCTATGTGAGACTTACGAGTTCAGGGTAGGGGGACAACTCAGGTTCAGCAATCACCGTCGGAGGATGCCAGAAGGTGCTCAAAACCGATCCATGGAACACACTGTACAGGATGAAAAATGGGAAATCCATGCTCGATCTCCGTGAGTGAGAAGAGAAAGTATGATGAAAGACGAGAGGATGACGTGAGGCTGCTTGCGGAGGGTGATGCAAAGAAATGTCGTACCCATGAAACATGGGAGAGTGTTCACCCATCCACCATATATACATACTCAAGTTAGAAGATGGTGGTTGGGGCACTGTTCCAATGGACGATTGCGAATGGGAGTGAGAGATGGCAGAATGGGATATGGAATGTGAGTGACCATGAGCATGTGCTAACGAGGAAGAATGGGGGAGCGGGGGGAGTGGTTGAGCGTCTGTGTTCATGTCCTTGCAAATGTGACCTCAAAAAGCTCTGCTCCTGGTCTTGCGACTGGGGCGTACCCGTCGACATGGAGTGTACCTGACTGCGACCTTGCATGAATATTGAATGTGAATGCCAACGACCATGTAATTTCAAAGCCTTACCTTGCCGTTGTGTCTGGTGGGGAGAATGTCCAGATATCGCCGACATTGGGGCAGTAGATGTGAACATCAAGCTCCACATACGAGTATGAGACCGCTGACGAAGGTGCTTCGCTTGCTGAGCCAGTACTCCTCTGGTGGCGTTTGGAGATTTGGGATTCGTCCACGTCTGCCTCATTCTCCTCCCCATCCTTTCCTCTGCTTGCATCGCCACTGATAGGACTCTCCTCCCTCTCCATCCCATCAATGGAAGGGCTACATCCATGTGAAACTGGGAGGACAAATAATCTGGATGATACAGGCCAGGATACGCATGATGTCCGAAAATCCCGTAGGCGTATTCCAAGGCGCCCCCAGTACGGATGCCGCCTAATGTGATCCTGTTTGCTGCCCCTTCCCAGGTGCGAGGCATCGAGAACAGCGCAGGATGGTGACCCAGTGTAACCTGCACCATGTTAGCTCTGAAAAGCGATAGATAGATAACTTGGATGGACTCTGTAGGCCAAGTCCCTGGCTGTAGTGATTCCGCTGAGTCCTTCTATAGAACAGTGAGTGCTGGACTTGGCTTGAGAGCTGCGATGGCGCCTCGGATTACGCCGATCGGTCAGATGACGCCCTCACTTCGAGTCCTACCGAAGGGCTGGTCGGGATCCTGATACTTCGCTGGAGCCGTCTACAAGTTCCCATAATTTTACATAAGATTCAGTTTTATTTCGTGAACACTGAGTAGCAGTAATATGTTACAATGACAGGGCATAGTAAAAGTCCTTGTCAAAGTACTTATTTAACAAGAATGACCACGCAGAATGAAAGCTATTCGTACTTGTGAGTCGAATATCAGCAGTCTCGCCGAAACGAGGTACGAGATGAGCATAAGATTTGATCTGATCCAGAGGAAAGATGTCACCCAAAAATTCCCCTGATGCACGCATTGCCCGGTTTAGAACATGTAATCCTGTTGTTCGGTCCATGCTGGCTTGCCGTTGAGAGACTATATCAAACCGCTGAACATAGACAAGGAAACGATCGCTCCAGACAAGCTGGATTCCTTTGGGAGCGACGGGGCACATGATGAGGCGAACATCGACTACAGCATGACCTTCAGGGATGGTTATTAGCATAGCAGTTACACTTGGTGTCTATAACCACATACCAACAAGGCTGCTAGAAGGCCATTCATGGTGTGCATCCACCTGCAGAATCGCTGCGTCATGGCAGCCATATTCCCATGTGCGGTTGGGGGGGCGAGCGTTGATTGTGAACACGGGCCCAAGGGAGCTAGAATCGTGGTATGATTTTTGTTGGAGACGGACTTTGTACCAGATTTGAAGGTCCCTGAATGGGAGGTGAGCATCTGGAGGTGAGCGCCGCTGTCTGCCAAAGGAGTGAAAATTCTGCGCATGAGCTCCTTCGTGATCCAAGTAATCTGCAAGGGCTCCTCGGAGATCTGGAAGGTTGAATAGTTCAGCAACCTTGTCAATAGAAATGGATTTGATAGCAGGCGTATAGTTAACACGGAGGGCAGTAGCCCCAGAAGTGAAGGCGCGGGTTGGGTGTGGGACGGAACCAGGTAAGGCTGTTCGAAGCTGCTCAGCAGTGGCAAAGAAGTTAGGAACAGGGCGCTTTGGAGACCAGATGTCGTTCAGGACCGCCACGGCATCTTCTTCACTGTCTTCCATGGTTGTCTCATCGTCCCTAGAACCGGAATCCTCAACAGGTGAATCCAAGACATCGTGATCACGAGCATCGTTGGTACCGTTCAGTGTGCAGAGACAAATTGCTGTCTCAAATAGCCGGCACCTCTCAACACAGTCTAGATAACGACAAATCTGCGCATCATAATTCTGATTATTGGTCGTGGATGCAGGCTCCTTGACCACCTCAATGTGAGCGTGTTCCGTTGTGTCCACTGACCATTGAACAGGCACACCAAGCTCACTGATGCTCGGTGCGACACTTTGCATCAATTCCAGCTTTGGGATCAGCCAATGGTCGAGAGCTGCCCCACTCTCCGTCCCTCTCCGCAAGCCTTCGCTAGTGATGGCATCCTTATGATTGTGAAACTCCAAAAGGGCTGTGCTAATATTTTCCTGCACGATCAAAGTGATCCTAGGTGCTTGAGCCAAGTACCGGAAGTCCATGAGGGCACGGACTGCGATCACTACGTCCTGTGATGCAGCCCCACCAATAGCAGCTATCATATAATGCTGCATGTCTCTCTGAGCCCGACCAGTAACCTGTTTCAATGTCGTGATACCATGGTTGAAATGGCGCATGCCGACAATTGGATGTAAGTCTGAGTAGCGGAAGTCGAGTTCCTGTGCGCCGAGAGCGTTTTTGCACCATTGGACATCGTGGTCCCAAAACTTCCGGTACCAGTGATGTAATGGTTCCGGCGGAAGGAAATTAGCAGGATCGGATAAGGGCCAGTTTCGCCAGAATGGCTTTGCGACCCCACTCAACCTGAATTGCTTGCAGAGGGTAAAATACCTCTCGACATCGTTTGGGTCGCACTGGATGCGAGAGAGTTGGGAAAGTGTCTTTGCTCCAGTATGGCATTCATGCCGAAACGCATCGCCAAAGTGCTTGTGGCTAGCCATGGTTACCGGAGATGTCTTTCCACAGACGCACGCAAGCATACATGCTTCTGGAGTATCGACGATGTAGGCAGCCAGCGGCGTGAAGCAGTGACGAAGTCCTCCAACAGGATCAGACATCATCCTCCCAACTTGCGCAGCGATTTTGAGGGGCTGAAGAATTATGTCGAGACATTGGTGAAAGAGGCGTGCTTCAAGCACAGAACGCATCCTAGGCACTGGGTGAATAAACTCGACGACTGGTATGAGGGCAGTGAGTAAGAACGCATGAGAAGACGCCTTGTTCCGCACGGCCATCTTGATGTTTGCAAGGCTGATGAGGAGCGGGTGCGCAACTTTGCCACCACACATATTTGTTATGTGAGTCTTGTCGGACGAGAGGACTACGCCACACAACATAGCCCCTGCTGGAAGATTAGACTGGATGAAGTCAGTGTAAGTAGATTGTGCACCATAACGACCAACCTGCATCTGCCATGCTACGTCCCCGCTCATCCATTCGCTGAACTCCCTGATGACCCTCTCTGCAGTTGTAAATACACGGAACGGGGTATAGATCATATGATCCGCATAATACGGATGGTTGAATAGCGCTTCGATGCAGTCGAGGGGATCACGGAAGTACAGAATGGCTGGACTCTTCGTGGGGTAGGGTGTATTGACAATCCTGTAATTCCAGCATGGCCCGGTTGGAAGTAATTCAGCTCGGTTTCGCAATTCCTTGGCCGTCCAGAAGGAAAGCGGCATCTTGCGTACCTGGGAAGCAGTTGGATAACAAAATACAATGAGGGCATGACATGGACAGAACTGTCGGCTTGGACACACCATTTTCAATGACAGATATTCGTCAATCTTTGCCATACTCAGTTTGGATTGTAAAAGGAAGTTGGCCATCTCCCAATCATCAAGGTTGGCAAAGGGATAGTATAAGTTTGTAAGGCGGAAGGAAGAGTACCGATCCATCTCAAAACGTCTAAGAAACGTGTCGCCAACACCGAAAACAGTACCTGCATTGGGGAAGCGCTGGACTTGGCATCCTTGACCTAGGCTGGCAAGGAGGACGGCAGATTCAGCTGTGGATAACTCCCAGATTCTTTCCTCCCTCCCTTGATCAAAATCATCGAAGGGAACGATTGCCTCGAGGGCATTGGGGTCGAATTGAATGGCATCAAAATTGTCGTTAGCAGGGAGCTCATGGTCTGAAAATGTTGGGGAGGAGCCAGGTGTACTGTTATCAGCAGATGATGAGGAATAGAGAGAGAGACCGAGTCGTTCTCGCTGCCAAGCACGGCACTTGGACTTTGGCTGTGCAAGGTGAGCCGTCACCCTTCGGGCAGTTGAAAAACTCTTGAGACAGCGTGGACAGTTTGGCATATTGATGCAGGGGAGACGGCAGACGGTAGATGATAACCCGTAAGTGACTTGGAGTGGATGAAAGGAAATCTCATACATGTCTGTCGTTTTAATAGTACATGCCAAACTCCGTATGTCAACGCTGAATGCAAGGCTACCACATGTACAATTAACAAATTGGATGAGGGAAAAATAGGGAAAACTTACCTGAATTCCTTCGATGACAACACGAGTTGATGCTAGGCGCAAATCAAGTATCTGCATAACTAGTTGATCAGCTCCTCAGGATTCCATACATGTAGACAATTTTTTTTGGAATCCGGTTAGCCGGGCATGTCATGCTGAACCGTTATGTTGTGGAATCAAAAAACAAGGGAAGCAGAAGAATCAGCACGAGGCGCATGGTCGATGGTTGTGTCAGTGATTTTGATGATTCAAGGTATGCGACGCTTACATGCGAGTGACTTGATTCAGATGATGAACTTAATTAACGTCCCGACGTCTCATCTTTACTCTTGAAAATCTTTTGTTGTGTCCTCCAACCTCATGTCATGCTCACTTCTGACCAATCCTCCAGTGGAAAACGAAAACTCTCGAGCTGACCAGGCCGTGAGTCCTAGTGAATCAGGGATGTCGGTTCGCTCTGGTGATCTCAGTGCGCGAGTTGCTTCAGACAGTCCCAAATTTGCCAGTGTTCCCAAAACCCCCATCGTCAACTCTACTATGAATCCACCCTCTCCCGTGCAGCTGATTATTTCCAGTGACGCAGTTCTCCCCAGAGGGACACCCTCAGCTATTGGTGCACTGAGACTACGCAGGTCTGCCATATACCAACCTTACAGTACTCCTTTCTGAAATCTTAGCATCAACCCGGTCTCCCCGAAAACAACTTATATGTCCACAGAAGGGGTAAGTGGTGAACTGTGTTGACAGTACATGAGGCTCACCCAAACGTATCCACAGGCTGATGGGGAAGGCAATGACATTGACCTAGAGCGAGAGGAAGCTAACTTCGTCCTTGAAGCTGCACGTGCCCAACGTAACGTGTGTATCCTTGAGCAGCAGCTAGCTGCTGCGAAGGTTGAGGAGACGGTGGCATTAGGTAACCTGTACCGGTTCAGAGCCCAGGAAGCTGAGTGTAAACTCGAGGATGCTAATATTGATGTTGGATGCATTTGCCATGACATACGCAAGAGTGGCGTCGCACTGCACAATTCGCGCAAGCGTCGCCGAGCTTCTTCTGCCGAGAGCACACTTGCAGGTATGTGTTCATAACCCATTGTTCGTTTTACTTCTCTGACTTTTAAATGAACAGTTCACTCTACTTCCCCCAATGCTTAGAGGCATCCATCTGTCACCTTGAACAGATTCATGTTCCTCATTATTTTTGTAGCTTCTAGTGTGCACGGCTTTCCTTTGTTTTTTTGTGTAGTGTGACAATACTTGCAAGATGCTTTGTTGCGCTCCTGTAATTCCCCTCTCTCGTGCAATCCTCCCCACTCACTGCCTGGATTAAGTTGACCTTTTACAAGTTGAAAATCACCGCTGCATGTTTAGCTTCGGTGCTCATATCAACAACTATGATGAGGTCTACAGACAGTGAGCGGTGTACGACTTTTCAACAGTCCCACAGACTTATGGTGAATTGAGTCATGCCAAATTCCAAGTTGTAAACTGTTCGAGGAACGATAACTATTACATGCTGTAGAGACCTTAAGGACTGTGTGACACTATCACATACCACCTCACAGTCATGATCCAGGGAATGTACAGAGTAAGGAGTAGCAAGATACTTTGTCCGTTAAATGATGTACCCCGAACGACTGCAAGAAGGTCAAAGAGCTAAGTGCGAGGAGCCAAAAATCATACCAAGTAGCAGATCAGATGAAAGCAGGCATCCTGGTCTTCAGAGGCAGGGTGGCGTGCTCCATCGAGGAGTCCCTTTGCAAAGGTGGCGCGGATGCGATTTTTTGCCGAAAGGTTGACTATGGTGACGAGCGTGGGTGATGGGTGCAGAGGAAGTCAAAGAAGCAAAACCTCCAGGATATCAGGAAGAGTGGAATACGAGGAAAGCGGGAAACAGGCGGACCGGGGGGTGGCGTTCCCTTAATGCATCTAACCGATCGAACACAATCAGCTTCACATTGTTATCCGACTCCTTGATGGCAAGCGTGACAAGACATGAAGCGGCAGCTGTCAATGGGCACGGACTTGAGAACATGATCTTGTCGAGTGAACAATCGGGTGTATATTGGGTGTATATATATACCTTTGATGGCAGCTACGTTCTGCGTGAGAGTTGTGAGAGTTGTTGCTGCTTCATATACTTAGGCTGCGTAAAACCATGGTCAATACGCATCTAATAATCTAACCATGGATTCGATTACTCACATGATGCGTCGTTTCACGAGCACAATCCATTCGGGCCACCTCCACCACCGCCATCTGTAGCCCCTCATCCATGCCCACAATTCCATCCCATACGCCACTCCAGTACTTGCGGCTCTGGTGGGGGTTGTCGACGCGAAATATCCTCAAGTAGGAGAGATGGTCTCCACCCGGCTCATCACAATTTGACTGAGTTTGAAGCCATGGTACGGATGGATTTTTCAGAATTGGGACCTTTTCTTACATAAGCCTCCGGAATGCAGGGTTACTACCCTTGCACCTCACACCATCAGTACTGACATATCTTGGATGGTTCAATTATGGACGTCTTACAAGTACTTTCGAGGTGAGGGACTTGTTCGTTCTGCGCTTATCATATTGACACTGTCAATCAATTTGTAGTGCCGACATGGAGGTGCGCCATAAAGCAATGAGTATTGTGCTCAGTATGACTTCGGGGAGGAACGCCGAAGATGTCGTGCTCTTCCTTAAGAAACAATTGCTACGCACACAGGAGCAGGACTTTGATAAGGTTCGTTTTCGTACATATTGTGTATTTTATCCGTGACTCACTGAACACAGGCGTCAGAATATAGGCAACTTCTGATTCAGAGCATACATGTACTCGCAATTCGGTTCTCAGAGGTTGCCGCAAGTGTCGTCCGTGCCTTGATGGACTTTCTTGGTGATTCCAACAACCCTTCTGCTTTGGATGTGGTTGCCTTTGTTCGGTCTGTGTACTGTCGTTTCGTGCAATAGGACCTTTTTTACTGACTGCGTTCCATGGGTTCTTCACATACACAGCGAGGTGGTGGAGAAGTTTCCCGCTCTCCGTCCTGCCATCATGGGGGAGTTAACAAATACACTAATGAACATGCGATCTGGGAAAGTTTTTCGCGGTGTGCTATGGATTTTAGGTGAGTATATGGAAAAGTTGGATGCGATCGAAATGGTATTAGCAGAGATCCGAAAAATCATCGGCCAGATCCCGATCCTGGCTGCGGAATCACGAGAGGAAGAAGGCAATCCACAAACTGATGAGGAACGCGACAAAGGAAACTTCAGCGGTATTGGGGCGGGGAGACCGAGGGTGCTTGCAGACGGCACATATGCCACCGAAACTGCTTTTTCTGTGTCATCGACACGTACTGAGTCTTCCAAGACCGCTAAACCCCCCCTCCGAGGCAAGTGATTTTTGATTATGAGTTAGAACCCAAAGTTAACCATTTCTTAGCACTGATATTGGGTGGTGACTTCTTCACGGGCGCAGTCCTTGCTATTGCTTTAACTAAGCTTTTGCGGTACTACAAGCTGACGAGCAACAGGTCAAAGGCCAATTCTGTGCGGGCCGAGGTGTGTGTTTGCAGGCCTCTGCCAACCTGGGGTGACTCACTGATTATATGGTGCCATAGGCGATGTTGACTATGACGTCTATCATTGGAGTCAGCCAGTCTAAGTTCGTGACAGTGCCAATTGATGAAGACTCAAACGAGCGTATATTGGGCTGCATTCAGAGCCTCAGCCAACCGAACGATTGTCAGGAGGTGAATGAGATCTTCCTCATGGATAGTAGAGCAGCATATGCACAAATGCTAGGAGCTCAGGAGGTATGCAAGGTTCGTTGATAAGTTTCTGCAAGAAACCGACCTTGTTCCAGAAACGTGCGGCAGAAAAGAAAGCTGTCGAAACCGTAAAAGAGAACATTCAAGTGGATGATTTCTTGACGTTCTGCCAGCTCTCGAAGAAATCAGTGGACGAGGCTGTTGATGTACGTCGCCCGCCATTTACTTTCCGTTGTATACTTTGACCTATTCTCCTTGTGGTATCTGGAGGATCTTGGCAAAGCTACTGGCATTGGAGAAGTTTTTGAGGACTTCATTTCGAATCTTAGCAGAATATCCCAGCTTACTGGTGAGTTCATTCCTTTGAGTCAAAAACGCTTCTATGAAATCTTTCGCTTTCAAGGTATCTCAGATCCAATATATGCGGAGGCATATGTGAAGATGCATGGATTCGATATCTTATTGGGTGCGAGGCGTCCCATGTCCTTTCCACTATCTGATTTATCTGATACCTCACTAGATGTTCTATTAGTGAACCAGACCGCGAATACGCTTCAAAATCTCTGCTTGGACTTTGCGACATTGGGAGATCTCAAGCTCGTGGAGCGTCCTACCCTACATACCATTGCACCCCATGGCTTCCAGAGTATCAAGGCTACAATCAAGGCAGGTCTGACCCTCTTTTACTCGCAATCTCTTGCTTATAATACGAGCGTTTGCCAGGTGTCATCTACCGAAACCGGTGTCATATTCGGAAGCATATTATGGGACGGGCCAAATCTCACCGAGTGCTGTGTGATACTGAATGATATACGCATCGACATAATGGACTACATCAAGCCCGCATATTGCAGTGAGACTCAGGTATGTCCTGGGTTTCAATCTCCGTAATACATTTGGTGAACGGTGGACCCTATTTAGTTCCGCAGTATGTGGACGGAATTCGAGTGGGAGAATAGGGTCAATGCTTCCACAAAGATGACGTACGTTCTCCCTTCTATTTGTCCACGTCACATTACAAGGCTGGGTCTGCTGTCAGTGAAACGTGGGAGTATCTGAAGCATGTAATGAAATCGACCAACATGTCTTGTTTGACCCCAGAAGGTGCTATGTCTGGTGACTGTGACTTCCTCTCTGCTAACATGTACGCACGGAGTCTTTTGACGAGGTCTACAGACAGTGAGCGGTGTATGATCAACTTCTCACTCAGCTGAGAACGGGATCAAAGATGTGTTAGTGCTACCTGTAGTATGTGGTGCCCTCTTTTGCTTGCTCCTGAGCAGAGCGAAGGGTTGTCTGGGTAGTCCACAAAAAATCAAACGGGGCCATCATTGTACAACATTTGAGATGTAGCGCTGTATTGACTGGAGCCTATCTGTATAGTGCTGTGAAGCTCTGTTGCTAATGTGGGAAACACCTCGGACTATACCGAACTGTGGGACACTGGGTGGCTGTGCCACCTGTGCGGCCATGTAAGCTGGGACGCACTGTACCAGGACTGTGGGACACTGCGCGGCTGTCCACTGTGTGGCCGTGTGACTGGGACAGACTGTACCAGACTGTGTGACACTGTGCGATGCTGGGTGACTCTGCCGCTGTCAGACTGTCGTTATGTGATGCTGTCATCATGCTGTAAAATTGCTGTGGTGGCTGTGGCGGCTGTCCCAAAAAGGTGGTTTTGCTGATGCAGAGAGGGGACGAGCTGCTTAAGGCGAGCTCACGCGAGTGAGGGGGGTACTTCGAGGTTCGAGGGGATGCCTCGAAGGGGAAACGAGGGTGAAGCTTCATGCTCGAGCTTCCCTGGGAGCATCTTCTAGAGCAAGACCGAGAATACTCCACAGGGGAACTTGACTGGTACCTGATCGAGGGCAAGGATGATGGGGCTCCCAAAACTCGCATGTATCCCGAGAATGCTCGTGGGCCTTTGACTTGGCCTTGAAACCTTTCATGTGTCCTTTCCATCCCAAGCAGTGGATGCAGCTAAAAGACGAATATATATTTCACAACGAGCCAACTAAAGGTGGTATTAGGGCACAGAACACAAGCCACAGACGCAGTCGTGTCTGTGAATAGCCTCGAGAGGGTAAATGAGGGGCTGGGGTCGCCTCGATGCGACCTCGAATGTCCAAGGGGTATCAGTGGGGGTCTCATATACACGTCACGAAGTGGCTTCGATGACTGGAAACAAAGAGAAAACTAAAACAGTCGCCATGTGCGACTCAAAGGCTCGACTCTCAACTTGCAGCCTCGCTCGACTGCAAGAACGCGCAGAAAATGAATAATATATGTCTGGGTTACGTCTGGATACGTCTACGAATGACTGCAGATGCGTCTAAGTGAACGGCTACGTCTCGAAGGCGTCTCGAAGGGGGGCTCGATACTCGTCTGGGGGTCTCGAAGCGTCTGGGATCTCGAAGCGACAGGGGGGTCTCGAAGGGGGCTCTCAACTGACTCTAGGGGACGGGGAAAGGGATCCTACAACTCAAAACGGCTCGAAAACGCGAGGGGAGGTGCCAGGGAGCAAGGCTGTGGCAGAGGGGGAGGACAGCAGTGCGTTGACGAAGAACCACTGGACGCGATGCTACGAAACTTTGGGGCGTGGTAGAGGACGTCTAGGGGTGCTGGGAGATCAAGGAAACGAGAGGATACGCGCACCCAAACCCGAGTTATGCCAAAATTCGTCCGACTGAGCCTTTCTCCACAAAAAGAGGGATATCTCCAGAACCGCTGAAGCGTACGCATCGAAAAAGGTATCGTCCGAAAGCTCTCGTCGAGTAGATTCAAAGTCTCAAAAAGCGAGAGGTAAGGCGCGTCGGTTCTTGATAAATCGCGTGCGCGAGCTCGGGGGTAGGGGGAGAAGTGGATTACCAAGCAGAAACAGCCCCCTCGCGGTGGGCTCCAGATGTGAAATTGGTTGAATGAGTGTGGGGGGAGATACCTTGAGGGTCTCCCTTTGGATAGGTGGGGTCAGTTCGACCCAAGGGGACTGGTGTTGCCTGGTAGAGTCAAAGAGTGAGGAAAAAGACTTGAAATGCGCCCTAAAGTCCCAAGAAGGTCAAGATAACGTCTAACGAAGGTCTGATAATGAAGAAATAACAGTCCAAGTCCCTCGGGCTTGGATTCTCGTCTTCTCATCTCTAGGGGAGTAGTTTTTATTATTCCAAGTATGTACAGTACATCCTAAGTACGAGTCTGGCTTACATAAGCCAAACTCGTCCAAATACTAAGTCAAAAAAGTAGAATCAAAATATAAAAACAGAACAGTAAGTAAAAACAATGAAATAAAGGAATTCACCTAGTAGGGAGGCTTCCCTCCCTACAACGGACTTCAGTATCATTCCAAGATGCTTTCGGACCAGAAGATCTTGGAGGCATCGAATGGGAGAAGGAGTCAAGCATGTACTGTGATGCAATGACCACGAGTGAGGCTACTGAGACCCAGGCAAGCCGGAGATGATCCAAATCACAATCGATGTAGTCATACTCCATTGCAGATAGATGAGAGTTCATTTTTCAAACTCAGTTTTTGGCATATGCCCATGTTGTTGACCTAGTAAAACATATGCAAAGAAAGAAAGCTGGACTTTTGCAATATTTCCAGTTTCCAAACAGGCTCTGACGAAAGTGTCCTCTTCCCATCCAACACTTCGATTGGCCACTATCTGTTTTCCCCAATCGGATGTGACATCCTTACAATATATTGTCCTTTGATAAATGTCATAATATTTCTGGATAAATCTTATATGTCCCTGCAGAATAAATGTTTACAAGATACTGATAACCTGAATTACAAAAAATATATATTGTTCTTCTTTTTGAGTACTTTGGGGAGTGTGTGATAACATTGAAACCATTGCTGTGTCAACCCTTGAAATGTTAACCCAATCCATCAGAAGAAGAACAGGTATGCAAAAAGGTAGTCTTGGCACCAGACATTTTGGTCTTCAGCAGTCACCAATGCACCATGCAGGACCTCAAGATCTTCCAAAGACTAACATTTTGCATACCTGTTCTTCTTCTGATGGTTAACATTTCAGGGGCTGACACAGCAATGGTTTCAATGTTATCACACACTCCCCAGAGTACTCAAAAAGAAGAACAATATATATTTTTTGTAATTCAGGTTATCAGTATCTTGTAAACATTTATTCTGCAGGGACATATAAGATTTATCCAGAAATATTATGACATTTATCAAAGGACAATATATTGTAAGGATGTCAAATCTGATTGGGGAAAACAGATAGTGGCCAATCGAAGTGTTGGATGGGAAGAGGACACTTTTGTCAGGCTCCTTCCCATGGCTTTCCCAATGGAAACAGAACATCATGACTTATGTGAGTGACTAGTGAACCCCAGTGAGAAATCGCTATATGTGGAAGGATGTAGTCATAGTTAGATGTATGCAATAGGTTTGCCCTGTTTCACATACAAAATGTCTGTCTCCATACATGCTCTCCCTATCCCAATATAAGCAGTAGTATATCAAACTATTTTCTATGTTTTACATAGATCCTCATATACTATTCATCCTTTCCCAATTCTTGACCCATTTACTATGCCCATCTATGCAAATCAATGTGATTGTGTGATTCTGGTACTTGCTATGCACCCATATGTACAAATAGTCACTGTACTCACCTGACTGCCTGCCCCTGCACCCTACCCACCCTCACTGCCTGCCAATAAAAACACTCACCATACCCTCAACTCGGCATGAACAACAGCCCACATTTCCACCATCCCTCACCATGATGAGCGAAGCCAAAAGTGAAAGTCACAGTGCATGGGAAGTTTGGAAAACTTCATGATAGCTTCCACCGATCCGTTGATCCATGTGCCATGGGAAACCTGCCAGCTTGCTTGTCAAAAGAGGGCAGCTCACTTTGGAAAACTCACCAGTTCTGTCACCTCTTCCTTGTGTCTCTGTACACACAGATTAGTTGACAGTGGACTCTAGTAATGGATAACTCACTACCTACCAAGTACCTGGGCCATGCCAGTCACAGTGATGACAGAAGAATGAATATGTAGAATAGACTGACTGTGCACATATAGGGACTTGGAAGTTGGATTTCAAGTAAAAAGCAGGACTTACATTGGTGTCAGTGGTGGTGGGAGATATAATTGACAGGAGCAAAGTATTGTTAATGTGATGGTGGTGGTATGGGACAAAGAGATGAGCAGAAGGAAAGTGAATTGAAAGCCAGCATGGCTGCCTGGCCAAAGTTGTCACAATGGCTGGGTTTAGGGCTGGTCCTGTATTGCAGTTCAGTGAGGAACTGATGGGAAGGGGGACTTATGCTGTAGTGGAACTGTGGGAGAGATAACCACATTAGAGGGATTGTTGCATTGCATCGATCACTGGGACTATCTGTAGGATTGAGTCATATGCTTGTGTAGGGATGGCATAGTCACATAGTCACACATACCAATACATACAAACATAGGTCACTCTATACGGTTACATCACTCTGGGTAGCTATGCATATCATGAGTTTTCACTGGGAGTGAACCCTTGGTGGGACCACTTTTCCATGACTTGCATAAGTAAACCCTGAAGGTGGAACCCCTCTCTGTACCTGCCCTGTAAGTGTGGTCTTTGTCCACATGGCTTAATGGAACTGAATGCCATACCCACACAGCACAGTAGGTAGGTTTCATTTTAGTCGGGTGTATGTGGTGTTGGCCTCATTCCCCTGATCATTTTGTCAGGGAATCTGCATGCACATGCAGGTCCATTTTCTTCGAGCACTGGTCATTGGAGCCCATCTCATGGGGATGCTACTCTTGCTTTGCTTTCAAACCTGGCCACCTTGCAATTCAACTGAGCCAGGGCCTTTGCATCACCGTTGTGGCGGCACCTTCATCTTCGGTCAAAAGGCATACCTCAGCCTCTGCCATGTACTCCCATAAATATGGACTCATCCTGCATATTGATTTCTCCACCATCTTCCATTTGTCCTGTCTGATCTTCCCTTGTCATAGTGGGTGCAGACTCCTGTCCATGGTGAAATGACCCCTCCATCATTTCGGAGTCATGGAGGTGTTAATGGCAGGTCCACTGTGCTCCCATGAACACAGTCAGTGTGCTCTTTTTCCTTGGTCCGATGCATGGCCAGAACTTTACTCTTGACCAACATGTTCGGCAACCTGCACTCTCCTTGCACAGAAACATCTTTACCCACATGTATCAGTGATACTTATTGCACACTTCACTGTTTGTTTTCCCCCTTGCATCATTGTCCATTCTTTACGCTGCTGTCAACCACTGTCTTGCCTCACTGTCACTGCCTATCCATTGTAAACTCTGTGTTGCCTGCAGTAGTGGCTGAGTCATGTCATACCTAAGTAGATTCTGTGAGCCTCAGGCTTGCTTCTGTCTCACATACTACACATTCACCAAGCCTAGGTGCAGCCCACGAGCATTTACTAGTATGAGGGCAGCAATGTGGAGATAAGGAAACACCTGCTACAATATCGATAACCATGGCTTGCTAATGATCCTGACTCGCTCTCAATGCTCTCAGTCACCTCACTCGAGTCCCCATCCATATAGACTCATGTAACATTAGCCCTTTGCCAAGCCAGGCTCTAAATCTACTGTGCTAGCCATGGGTCAACTCTGCCAGGGCCACCCAATCCTGTAGTATGGAAATTCTACAACATCACAACCCCTCTTTGTGTCACCATCTCTGTATGCCTCGCAAAGTATGGTTTCCTTTGAAAATATTACAAGTTCCAGATGATCCTCGTGTGGTATTTCAGCCATCCATCAAAAAGCAGTCTCGATGCTGCTGGGCTCTAACATGTGCATCAGCCTGAGAGGTATCACTAGATGGAATGTAGCGACGAGGGAAAAAGCTGGGGATGTGCTTGTATGGTGTGGAAGCCACTCTAGACACTTTTTGATCCAGATAGCACGGTCTCCCTTGTACATGATATCTGCACCGATGATAACGTCAAATGGCTCGGTGAGGGGTTCGGGGAGGGAAGACATGGCTGGCAACTTTGACCAGTCGAGGAAGTGACTTGTGATGGTTCCATCGCTTGGGTCCCTGGAAAAGTTTCTATCAATGTTGGCCCTGAGATTGTCCAGGACTGACTGGTAAAAGTCCGTTGCTACCATGGATGTGCTGAAACCACTCATGGCTGGGGACCCAACAAGCACTTTTGTGGCAGTCAAGCCAACCAAACCCATTGTGGCACCCAGTTCGAGTACATGGAGGGGCCATTTTCTGCACGTATCACTTTCTCTGGTGAGGAAACCGAGACTGAATTGTTTGGGGTGCTTGATGATCATCCCTGCCAACACACATGCTCCACCCTATGTCTGAGCTCCAACACTCCTATAATCCTGGTTCTCTATCGGAATATCCATCACACATATGTCTATTTTCCCAATTTTGCCAGAATTGAACAAAAAGAGGCATTCTACCATCCCTGTGGCAGAAACACCAGAGCATATGGCCAGTAGGGAGGCAGCTTGCTGCATTAAGATTTCAGGCTATACAGGTCCATGAAGAGTCGGTGCCAACTCTATTTGGATATTATTGATCAGGTCCAGTAAATCCTTCATTCGAGCTACTAATGCCACAAGCCATTGTATTGAATATGAGTGCTCAAAAGTATCTGATTGGATTAGTTGGGTATCACTGTCTTCTTCGCCACAATGCCACTTGATATTGATAGAAGATGAACCCTGATTACACATGGGGTTTGAACATATCCTGTGAGAACCATGAACTTGATACACCAAGGCATCAAGTAACTGCATTGAAGTATAAGATGCGATCTTTGCAATTGGCAGGTGGGCAGTTGGGGTATGGCCATGTGACATATTTTTGGTCAGATGAAGCTGTTAGCAAACAGTCATTACTGTAATGCGATGAGAGGAAAATGGCTTCATCATTGACATTAGCAGTGACAAGGTAGATAATGGCCACACACCCACAAACAGTTGACCCCATGTTATCTCTGCTCACCCATCTGTCTTAACAAGTCTTTCACTCACTGGAGATGAACTTCAGCCAGCAATCCTATGTGTCATCCAGCTCACAGACATCCATGGGGCTGGCATACTCCAGATCCATGCTACCATCCAACTACACCCTTACTCCCTTCTCTTCCCAGGAATCTTCAACCAGCATCACCGACCAAACTCACTGGAGGTTTTCAAGCAGAATGTTCAGATAGCTCTTGACCAGGTGGCCACAATACATGAACTTGCTCGCAGTGGATTGAATGGAATGTAAGTTTGTGCCGCTAGTGGATACACCTAAAGCAATCCCCTACTTTCTGACCACTCGAGATCAGCCAGAATGCATACCAGGCCAGGAACAGCCCAGCTCAGATGGAAGGTACAGTACCGGTATCGTATTGTATCATATCATATTGTATTGTATCATTATACTGAAGAATGACAGTGCTATTATCATCACTAGCGGACCTGGTTGCTCTTGACCAAATTCTGCATATGCTCGCAGACTTTTTGAAGACCATGGGCATCAGCACATATCCCTCCCACCCCCTGATGCACAAGGCATGGCATGTGATCCTCTAACGGAGCAGCACCTCATCACACAGATGAGTCGAGAAGTCCAGCTTCTCTATGAGAAACTCAAGTGTATGCAGGAGAGTAGTGGTGTCGTCACACAGCACCTTTCTACGCTAGATATGATGAGACCAAAACCTTAGTCATATCTTTTTTTTCCCTATTAAAGTCCCTTGTTGGGGTGATTTACCCTATGTAGGACTCTACTACCAGTACCCATAGGGGCCCCTTGCCCCCCACAAGAGCTCCATCCATTGCAGATGCCCCAGCACCAGCGGACTGGTTGCTGGTCTGCTCCATTCCTGCTGGCAGCGTTAGTTGTATCTTACTAAGCAACTCAAAATGTTTTCATTTCGTTTCATTCCTACTTCCACACTTAGGGGTGCTCCCTGCCAATCCCAAAGGATTTATCAATGCAGTACCATTCAGGGATGATCGATGGTGAGTGTGGAGTGGCTTTTTTTTATCATTGATGTCGATATTTTAGATCATTCCTTTACTGCTGATTTGCCCAATTGGTCGACTTTGGAGGACTTTCCTGATTTACCCCAGCCATGTTGCAGGATTGTAGGTGTGATGAGAAAGGCTGGACCGACAGTCAACATCACAGAGGTGGCCAAATGGCTGTCATCAGTTGTGGCACTATGCTGATGGTGGGGCAAGGTAGATTAGCATTTCCAATTGTACCTGAGTACAAATGAGGATTCTGTCACAGTAGCCTCTTGCAGCACACAGAGATGAAGTAAATTGATTGTTGGCCAAACATACAGAGGCCAGTAAAGGATAAAGAGCTGAAACTGGGTGGAAGAACAACAATGGCAAGAATCCAACCCAAGGGAATTGCAACAGAAATAAACATATGCATTATAAGCTACTACATGGGACAGGAACTTATGATAGACAGACTGGCAGTGACAATGTCATAGGAGAACACATGACAGCAGGGTGAGGAACAGACAACAGTGTAAGAGGCAAAACAGATAGTGAAGTGCATGATAGTATCACTGGTACACATTGGATAAAGACACTTCCATGCAAATAGGAGTAAACTGCAATCAATCATAAATACAGATGAGATTTGTGGCTTGCCAACCCATTGCTCGAGAGTCAAGAAGGTCAAACAGACCGAAGGATAAAAGGAAGTGCATGTGAGAACAGCAGACATTTCATTAGCTGGCACCTGCATGAAGCCTGTACACCTAGATTCCATTGTCCAAGTGTGCACAGCACAAGTGCATCTCTTTCATGTGTCTCGGAAAGTTTTTGTGTGTAACTGCCTTTTGTGGCTCTGAAGGACCCCAGCAGCAGATGACTTTGACATTCCATGCTATATTCCTGATGCTGTGGGCAGAGGCAAAATGGCAATCATTATAACTAATAGGCTTACCACACTTTTTGCCTTTGTCATCCCACCACCTACAGGGTTTGAACACATTATGGCAACAAACTGAGTGCGCCTTGGGAAGTTGTGACCAAGTGGTTGCAGAGCGATGTGTATGATGGAATGTCCTTGAACAGCACCTACCCTTGATATGGGATGTGCTGTGGTGCAGAAGAAGCATGTGGGGTGAATGCAGGAACTGGCTTGGAGGCAGTGGTAACTGTGGACCTAGGCCTACAACCTGCTCTAAGTTGAATTTGCTTTCATCAAAGTTCTGCAGTTGTCTACCCCACCACCTGTAGTGTGATCATTGGAAACATTCATTGCATGATTGTGAAGGAGGTGTGTCTTGTGGTCAGAGAGAGTATGTGATGGGAAGTTGCTGAGGACTGTGCTGCATGATCATTGAGAGTGCCTGATGTGTACAGTCCAATCTTGCTTCCAGTATCAATCCCATGAAAGCCCAGCAGGTCTACAGGTCCCACATTGTGAGAGTGAATGAGTAAGGCATATCCAAAATGCTCTTGTGGGAACCAAGAGGATGTGTTCTGGGATGAGATATATTTGTCAGAGGTGGAGTAAGATGTCAAGTTGGACTGGAATGGGATTGGATATGCACAAGGAAATGGTATCCAGGGGTGTATTCTAGGGCATGAAGTGGATTAGTTGGACAAGACTTATTGGAAAAGTGACCCACTGCTCCATCATTTGCATTGTAATACTGGAAAGAGACTGTGGTGGAATTACCATCCTTGTTCAGGGCTGTTCCAGCAGTAGTAGAATATTGCCATGGGTGAAGTCATCCGACAGATGCAACTCCTGAAGTGAGGGAAGGAGGGGATCTGAAATCCATGGCCATGGTGCATCCAGGCCGACCACTTGTCCTGAGGTGCGATCATGAAGGGAGGGTATGGGGCCCAGGCCTGTTGTAGGTCCAGCGAAGTTAATGTTTAGATACCCAAATGTTGAGATGTCCTTGCTCTCCCGTGGATGCCCTGACAACTGTTCTATAGTGTAAGGTGGTAGAAGACTTGTGTGCAGTGGGGGAAGGGAGGTGTCATGATTCATGATGTAGCTGGAGGTGTTACCCTGCACTGACTCAGTAGCCACAGTATGGTTGATCGAGGGGGATCATTGATGATATGAAGGGTACATGTTGCATGTGGAACTTACAATAGCTGATGCTCTATTTTTGCCAACAACATAGCACAACGACCATGCGACCTGTGCAGTCTAAGTGTGTGGTGAATGGATGACAAGACTGATAGAAAGCGGCTTACACCTGGTTCCACTTAGATAGCCAAGTTCCAACTAAACTTGAACTGCATACTAGAAGAGGAGCAGGTGTAACTGGACAATTTAGCAACTGCAGCACCTTAGGACAACCACATTGACAGTGGAAACAGCATACAGACCTGGGGAATGGAGACATGATAGCCATCACAAGACCAATCTGAGTCAGCAGAATATGGTGGAGGATTGACAGTCACCCGGTTGATGATTCAAGGCATTGTGGTTCTTGTGTATCAATGGTGGCAGACCCATAGCCAGGTACTGTAGTACAATGCCTGTGTTCGAGATGACAGTCCCCTTGGCAAGTTAAGCCCCAAGAGTGTTGTATGGTCAATTTGATTGGGGGTGCATGACCCAGAAATGGCAGGGTGGACATTTCTCGGTGCACAGGAATCTGGACCCACTATGATGAGGGAAGATCAGACAAGACAAAAACAAGATGGTGGGGAAATCGGTATGCAGGATGACCAGGATGAGTCCATATTTATGGAAGTACATGGCAGAGACCAAAGTATTCCTTTCGACCAATGATGAAGGTGCCACAACAATGGTGATGCATTTGAACATGCTGAGGTGCTCAGTTATAGCCAGCTGCATTTTCAAACACAGCAAGGAAAGTGACATCTCCATGAGAGAGAGAGGGAGGGAGGGCTGCATACATAGTAGGACATCTGGATCAGCCCTAACATGATCTGACAACCAACACCTCAGAGAAAGACAAAAACATGTGCTGTGGAGCAGTGGGAGGGCCTGGAAATCCACCAGTAGAGCAGCAATGTGGACTCTTGTGGTCGATGCGACTGCCACTTGAAGCATTGATAGAGGGACCTTGGCAGGCATGCCTGGAACATGTTGTGCACTCAAAGAAAAGACAGAAACATGTGCAGCAGTAGAGAGGGTATGTGGCCTCTAGGGAATCGATGCGACAGCTATGATAGGCATCAAGGGACTGTCGACCCTGACAAGCATGTAGTGGTACCATGACCAAACAGCCATGACGCAGTGGTGGCTCCTGATATGAATGACCACCAGCTTAGATGAACCCATGAGGCCGAAGGGCTATTTCGCAAGTAAGGTATAACCAATGAATGCGATGTCCCAAAAGGTGAATACTATCACCATCAGGACCTACATGCACGTTCCTTCTGTCTGCACAAATACCCCGTACTACTGGCCACTGGCCAGTACTACTTACAGCTGTTCTCAAACCTTTGTGGAAAGCATGTTCCAGTGACCAAAAAATCATGATGCACTTTCTGCAAAGCTCTGAAAACAGCTGTAATTGGTATGTATGGGCACACTTGAGATCAAGATGTCACAGTTTGGAAAGCTTGATTGTCTGCTTGTGTCTTTGGAGGGCTGCTTACCAGTGATCAATGATTCCTGCAGGCACATGCACGTAAGTCCCAATGGTGATAGTATTCACCTTTTGGGACATTGCATTCATTGGTTATACCTTACTTGTGAAATAGCCCTTTGGCCTTGTGGGTTCATCTAAGCTGGTGGTTGTTCATATCAGGAGCTGCCACTGCATCATGGCTGTTTGGTCATGGTACCACTACATGCTTGTCAGGGTCAACAGTCCCTTGATGCCTATCATAGCAGTCACATTGACTCCCTAGAGGCCACATACCCTCTCTACCGCTGCACATGTTTCTGTCTTTTAATCTTCGAGTTGCCAGTTGTCAGGGTCAATCCAGATCTGGTACTGCACTCCATCGCTCCCTTTTTTACAAGAACACACACCTTACTTATTATGAACACGAAGAATTCTACATAGAAAGAACATGGAACACATTGGATTCTGTTTGATACAAGGTATGATGGTTCCCATGGCAAATGTGCTGCATAGAGAAACCACTTTTATGCCCTCTCTACTACTGTATGTATTTAGTGTGGATCGTGCTGGAGGAACAGCCTTGGCCTAGCATGCCCAGGTGCATCTCCATCAGTGCAGCTCTTCCATTGTTGGTTGAAAGGCATACCTCAGTTTCTGCCATGTACTCCCATAAATATGGACTCATTCCCGGTCATCCTGCATACTGATTTCTCCACCATTTCCCTCTTATCCCATCTGATCTTCCCCCATCGTAGTGGGTTCAGATGCCTGTGCACCGAGAAATGTCCACTCAGCCATTTCTGGGTTGTGCACCCCCGATCACATCAACCATACAACACTCTGGGAGTTTAACTCACGAAGGAGATTGTCATCTCAAGCACAGGTATTATACTATGGTACCTGGCTGTGGGTCTGCCATCATTGATACGCAGGAGCCACAATGCCTCGAATCATTGGCAGGGTGACTTTCTTTCCTCCACCAAATTCTGCTGACTCACAGTTCAGTTTAGTGATGGTTATTCTGCCTCCATTCCTGAGGTCCATAAGCTGTTTCCGCTGCTAGCATGGTTGTTCTCAGACATTGCCTGCAGGCACTGCAGTTGCTAGGTCATCCGGTTACACCTGCTCCTCTTCTAGTATGCGATTCAAGTCTAGTTGGTTGTCTAAGCAAAGAACCCAGTGTAAGCCACTTTCTATTGGTCTTGCCATCCTCTCACCATACACTTAGACTGCACAGGTCACATGGTCATTGCACTATGTTGTTGGCGAAAATAGAGCATCAGCTATTGTAAGTTCCACATGCAACACGTACCCTTCATATCATTAATGAGCCCCCTCGATCGACCATACTTGGCTACTGGGTCATGCAGGGTCACACCTCTGACTACATGAACCATGACACTACCCTTCCCCCATCATACACAGGTCATCTACTGCCTTATACTTTAGAACAGTCTTCAAGGCATACATGGGGGAGCGGGGACATCTCAATTTTAAGGTATCTACACATTAACCTCACTGGACCTATGATGGGCCTGGGCTCCATATGCTCCCTTCATGATCACGCCTATGGCCAGATGGTTGGTTCATATGCACCATGGTCATGGATTTCTAATCCCCTCCTTCCCTTGCTTCAGGAGCTGCATCCATCAGGTGACTTTACCCATGGCAACATTCCACCAGAACAAACCAAAGCAGGGATGGTGGTTCTACCTCAGCTTCTTTCCAGTTTTATGATGCAGTCGATGGAGCAGTGGGTCACTTTTCCAATTCATCTTGTCTGATTAATCCACTCCATGCTCTAGCATACACCCCTGGACACCATTTCCTTACACAAACCCGATCCCACCTCAGTCCAACTCAATGGCTTACTCCAATTCAGATGGTTACATTTCATCCTATTCCTCCCTTCTGATGCCCAACCAGAACTCATCCTCTTGGTCCCTGCAAGAGCATCTTGGATACCCCTTACCTGTTCACCCTCACTATGTGAGACCTGTATACCTGCCAGGCTTCCATGGCATCGATTCTGGAAGGAAGATGGAACTGCATGCATCAGGCACTCTCGATGATTACGCAGCATGGGTCATCAGCGATCAGTCATCACACACTCCCTCTGACCACAAGACACACCTTCGCAGTCATTCAACACACATTCCCAATGATCACACTACAGATGGCAGGGTAGGCGACTATGGAAATTTTGGAGAGAGAAAACCCAACTTGGAACAGATTGTGGGTCTAGGTCCACAGTTGCAGCTGCCTCCAAACCAGTTCTCGCTTTCACCCCCCAGGTGTCTTTCACACGACTGTGTGTCCTGCATAAAGGATAAAAGCCTTTCAAGGCCACTCCATCATACAAGTCGCCCTGCCAGTGCCCAGTCATGACCGAAGTGACCACCCAAGGCATGCTCGGTTTGTGCCCATAATGTGACCATACCCTGTGGATGGCAGGATGATGAAGGCAAAGAATGTGGTACACCTATTAGTCATGGCGATTGCACAGGCCATTTTGCCACCTCCCACAGCATCAGGAATATAGCATGGAATGTCACAGTCATCTGTTGCTGGTGTCCCTTGGGGCTACAAACAGCTGTCATACACAAGAACTTTTCAAGGCACATCTCAGAGGTGCATTTGGGTTGCCCACACTCAGAGAATGGGATCTAGGTATATGGGTTTTGTGCATGCGCTAATGACAGATCTACTGCTATCCCATGAACACACATGGTGTTTTTTCTGTCTCCTTTGGTCCAGTGTACTTTTAGAACTTCATGACTCTTGACCAACTGGTTGGGCATAGTGTTGCCACAGTTCACCAAACCGCCTCAAGACATTGGCTGTAGCTTGCTCAATTTACTAGCTATTAATATAATTCTTTTTGATTTGGGGGTTTTGAATATGGGGCTACAATCATGGGTACTTTTTTCGCTGACTAAGCTGCTCAATCCTGAACAGTTTGGGCCTCTGAACTGAACTGAGGCAACACTAGACCAGGGCAAGTTGCACTCTCACCCATCTTATGATTGATTGCATTTAGCTCCTACTCACACAGTGAAGGTTTATCCACATGTATCAGTGGTACTATCATACACTTCACTGCCCACATCAGCAAATCTCGAGTTCACTTGACAGTACTTGATGATAACTTGACAGTCGCTTACCAACTTATCTGCCCAAGTTGCCAAGCAGTGGAAAAGTATATCCTTTTGCTGGACATTGACTTAGCACTGCTTATTTTTTGCATAACACATACTTCATTTACTTATTTCTCACTTGGGCATTCAAGTCAAGCAAATAATAAGAAGTAAAGCAACCATTAATTTCTGCTAAACACACGATAAGTAGCGGGCAAGTAGACTGTAGATTATGTCAGTAGTGGCAAAAATGAGAGTGGGAGTGGGGGATTGAAAATATAAGCACTGTTAATGATAGCAAATGATATATTGGAGATCCTGTCATAGAGTCATCTCAGTATAAATATTGGCAGAAAAGAAAAGAAAAAACCTACAGATAAGCACATATTCATCATCAGATCCTGCATTACTTAATGCATCCAGGTCAAGCTCCTGGCCCATCACAAGCGAAGAAAGGGCAAGCTCTACGATGCCTTGAAGCTGAGCAGTAGACCTTCTCTGGGCAGCACTCATAAACTTCCTCATTGGCATTCCCCAATTCTGGTCTGAAAATGTGCACACAGTCTTGCTATCCTTGCCTGAAGCCATGTTGAACTTGACAGGGGTATGCATGTCTCTTGTTGTCACTTTGGCATCGGCCAGGACCTTGAGCTTGACATTGCCAGATTTAATGAGGTTTAACACATGCTGGAGCTGAAAAAAAAATCAATCCAAGTCTGTAAATACAGCAATGACTGATAGACATTACTGTGGCACTGCAGAGGCCAAGAGCACTGACAATGCCATGCTTTGCCAGAGAAGAGGTCTCAAGAGAGGGAACTTGAATGTATCCTTTTGTGGCACTCAGATGACTGCCTAGAAGCAGTTGTTGCACAAAAACAGAGCAGAAAGCCTTGTCAGGAATGGTCACATCAAGGTCCTCATATAAAAAAGTGAACTGATTGAGCAGTAACTGTGCAGTGGATTTCGGTGACAGGTCATGAGGCTTGAGGAAGAAAGCAGAAAGTTGTGCAATGGCCACTGAGGCAAAGCTGTGCCTCCAGTCACACAAGCATTGAGACACCTATTGTTACACCATTCCCACCTAACCATGTGGCCACACTGGTGGTTGCCTTTCTGAAGTGACTTGGTCTACACCATATCAATGTTCTATCTAGTACTGGCATGTTTCATTTCTCTCCTTGCTTTCTTACCCTTCTACTTGTACTATAGTATGTGTGGTGGCTCTGCCCCCAGTCACGTGTGAGATGTGATGCATGGATCACATGACTGATGCATCTCTGCCTTTCCCATTTCCCCCTCTTGTCTTGATATGTATGTATGGGGTAGTCCCCTCTTCATCTTCTGGGCTACCCCTTGTTCCTGTTACCATGATCATTGCTTTCTGCAGCCTCTGGGCAGGCCATGATTGTGGCATCTATCTTTAGCTTGTCAACACTATTCTTACAGCAATGACTCCTGTTGAGTCATCAGTACCATCATGGATCAGGTCGCCCAACTCTCATCTAGAGGGTTGTTCTCTCATAGGCTCTCGACTTAGTCACGTTGTCTGGCACAGACTTCATCTCAGCCTAACACCTATGGCAGACTTAGTCAGGTACAACATGAGCTGGAGTGAAAAACTCACCACAGAGACCATGGGTGAGTTAGGAAGAATGGAGTTGGCAGTATTCTTGAGTATTGGGTATACAACTGGAATAATCTCCTGCAGAGTGTTGCAAATTTCCTGCTTGGTAATATTGAAGGTGCTCTCCTGGTTTCCAGCCCATAGGATTAGTGTTGGTATGACCTCCCTCCTCCACTTCTGATTCTTGTGCAAGTCCATGGGGAGATCTGAGTTGTTGAAGCAGGTTTGTGTTGGTATGGCCTGGGTCTGAATTGACAAATTACTTGCTTCCATCTTGATCTTCTTTGGCATAGTCTTGGTAACTGTGATAGACAACTGGAAAGAAAAGGAAAGAAGAAATGTTATGTAGGGTGCTAGTAGTACATACTTTCACTGCCCCTTTCCACCCTGAAACACAAATGGTATTGTTGGGGTCATCATCCACCTTGACCTCAGAAGTCAAGATGTAGTCCATTTCAGTTGCTTTCCTCTTGATGTTGGCAAGTCCAGCAGCAGCAGTGTTGGCCTCACGGTCCTTGGCCATTGCAGTGGTACACTGAGACTATGGTGTATGAGTAAAAAAATGTGCTAGTTTGAAGATACTCAATGAGAACATCTCTGAGAGTTGGGATGTCCACTACCACCGGCTCCACCAGCTTGTTGGCTTCTTCACCTTTAAACTCTGGAATGCTTGGCTGATGCATGACAGGTGAATTCCAGTTGGCCAGAAGTTCAGGGTCAAGCTGAAAGCAAGGGTTACCCAGATCATTGTGGAGTAGTTGGGATGGAAAATGCATTACTACTGGTTCCAATGGCTCATTGGCTTCACCTTTATCCTTTGAGTTGTCTGGCTGATGTGCAGGCAGATTCCAGTCATCTGGAAGTTGGGATTCAAACTGAAAGGCAGGGTCATCTGGATTAATATCAGGTAGTTGAGACTCATATTCAAATGTGGAGGCCACAGTGCCAGTAACACTTGTAGTGACAGTGCTTGATGGAGGCAGAGTGGTTGACATGTGAGGACTTGCACTGACACTTGAAGATCATGTAGAGTTCGCATCAATGATGCTCACCCAACTCTTGATGCACTTGGACAAAGTCACTTTATCATCCAAGCTAGCAGTTGTCAGCACATTTGCAAAGAAAAGTGTTGCCTCAGTGAGGAGAAACATCTTAGGAAGGGAGATGCACATCAGAGCAGCATCATGTGGCAATGGTGAGGCAGTTTCCTTGCATGTGGAGATTATCGCATCATGCAGCACTTGTGGCTTGGCTGCTTTCACTTGTTTCCTCTTCATTGCAATAGCTCCACAGGCATTGTCTTCCACATCAGCCAAGGAGGTAAGTGTTTCACTTGTTGCTACAGAGGGGATGAGCCTGATGCATTCTCTGTTAAGCATCATAGGTACCATTGTCTTTTACTTGTGACAGGTTCTTGGGCACACTAGCAGGGTGAAGATGAGTGCACAGCTTGATGGGCCTGCTGCTGGAAATGGTGCTGCTTTGGTCAAGCTCCATTTTATCTTCAATGTTGCCAATCCTCTGGTAGCCTTTCTTCATTGCTGCAACCTTCACAGCAAGGGCTTCCCAAGCATGGTCGCTGTTCACCTCTTTCTGCACACTGGTTTGCTTTTTTGGCTCATTCTCCAGGACTATCCTACCAGGGTGTACATTTGCAGCTCAGTGCCTCGGCCTACCACTTGCAAGTGTTTCCTGTGGTTTGTTGTCCATTCCTCATGTTGTCAGGAGTTGTCAGTTGCTTTCAAGGAAGGAAAAAAAAGAGGAAGGAAGGAAAAAAAAGGCATGTCCAGACACTGCCATCACTTTTGGTTTAGTTCAGGTTTGCTTGGCAAGCTTTTTGGCTTTCAGTAACTGCTGACAATTGCTGGTTGACCACTCCTCAGACATGATTCCATGTATGAAGACAGGCTGTCATTGCTGGTTCAGAAACAGGTCCAGTTTAACTCAGCACATGAACATGTATCACCTGGTTCTCCCACCCATCAATGTCTCTGTGCTGACTGAACAATGTCAAGCATCTCTGCCTGATGAGGAAGAATATCAATTTCTACTGGACGATGATGACCATGGTGGCAACCCTCCCCCCAACTCTCCAAATATGAACCCTCTGGCAGAATTTGTTGGACCAGGGGACAAGTATTATCAGAATTATCACCCACACCTCACCGGTGTGTACTGATCACTTAGGAACTGTATATTTGGCATTGACTTATTCACAGGGCACCCTTGTGATTCACCAGGGCATTTCCTTCCAACCAGTCAGTCTCCTGAACCCCTCACTGAAAAGCAACCTGGTGACTGGTCACCATATTCAAGTCACATGGAGTTTGAGCTAGCCAACTTTCTATTCACCTGCAGTCAAATGTCAGCAGCCAACATTAATGAATTACTATCTCTCTGGAATGCAGCACTATCTGGTACTCATGGCCAGCCCATCTTTAGGGATAGCACTGAAATGTACAAGACTATTGATAGCACACCACTTGGCAATGTGAAGTGGGAGAATTTTCACACTTCCTATACTGGTGAACAGCTGACCAAGAATGTTCCACTGTGGATGAATGATATATACAATATCTGGTTCCAAGATCCTAAGGAGGTTGTTCACAACATACTTTCCCAGCCTGACTTTTTGGACAACGTGGATTACTGACCATTTCAGGAGTATGAAAGTGCTACAGATGGGTGACAATGGGAGGATTTCATGTCTGGTAATTGGGCGTGGAAACAAGTGGTTTGTTGAGATTATCCTTCATGCCTCTGAGTCTTGTCCTGACAGTATGCATATGACAGGATATAATTTCTCATGATCCAACAATGCATGGGTCTACCTTCATACCAATCATTTTGGGTAGTGATAAGACAACAGTCTCAGTTGCAACCAGTCAGAACAACTATTATCCCCTCTATCTTTCAATAGGCAACATTAGGAACAAAGTTCATCATGCACATCATGATGGTGTTGTCCTCATCACTTTCCTTGTGATTCCACACAGTAAGTGGCTATCGACACTCAGGAAGACACTGGCTGGTAATTGTGTACTTGCAGCGGACAAAGAGCATGTGTCCACCAATGCATTCCGAATTTCCACCACCAGCTATTCCATGCCTCCCTTGTGTATATTCTCCACAATCTTAAGCCTGCAATGTCCAAGCCAGTTGTTATGCAGTTTGGTGACAGACACTACCATCATGTGGTCTTCAGTCTTGGTCCTTACATTGCTGACTATGAGGAACAAGTCCTTCTGGCTTGTATTGTGCGAGGTTGGTGTGTAAAGTAAGTTTGCCCACTTTCTAAGCATTGTTGTGAACTAACTAGTGTCTCAGATGTCTTGCCATGAAGCAAGAACTTGAGGGTGATGCACTTTATCGGAGTTGTGAACATGTGGAGGTGTTGATTGAAGAGTTTGACCTCAAGAATTTATGGGATGAATATGGTATTGTGGGCAACCTAATTGTAAGTTTCTTGTTGATTCCATTGAACATATATCCTGAAAGTCAATGCCAACCTTTCACAAGCAGCTTTCCCTGTGCCGATATATATGAACTCATTTCCCCTGACATACTCCACCAGATTATCAAAGGGACATTCAAGGACCATTTAGTTGAGTGGGTTGAGAGCTATCTGAAGTCCATGCATGGCACAACACAGGCAAATGAAATCCTGGATGACATTGACCAGCAGTATGTCTCCTTTCACAGAATCCTCTCTCAGTCATGATGCAAGACATTTCAGGATTGCCACGATTGCACCCTTCACAGGCCTGCGTCATTTTCCCAAGGGCCATCATTTCAAACAGTGGACCAGCAATGACTCAAAGGTGCTAATGAAGGCTAGTTTTTGATCATGATAGTTGCACAATTCATTGTTGACAATATTGTAGGTGTATCTACCTGCCATTGAGGGGCACATACCAACTGGCATTGTGCAAGCATTCCATGCTTTGCTGGAGTTCACATACCTGGTCCATCGCAATGTCATCACTGAAGAAACTCTGGTTGTGATCCAAGATACTATCAACTGCTTCCATGAGCACCGGGAGATATTTTGCCAATTGGGTACCATTCAAACATTCTCCCTACCTCGCCAGCATGCCATGAAACATTATCCAGATCTTATACATTTATTTGGGGCACCCAATGGGCTTTGCACATTGATCACTGAATTGAAGCATATCAATGCAGTGAAAGACCCATACTGGCAGACCAATCACAACAAGCCACTGGGTCAAATGCTTGTCATCAACCAATGCTTGGACAAGTTGGCAGCATCCAGAAGGGACTTCAATAGGTGACGAATGCTAGGTCAGTTCAACTGTATATTCAAATGATCTTTACTGTATCAATAAATGAACAGATTGCAGAGAGAATGGTGATACACCAAGAACCCTGGGTTCCAGTCCTCATGATGAAGATGCTGATGAGGCTGTGGACAGCCCAGTGTCCATCAAGGCACATGTTGAACTTGCACATGCCACTCATATGTACCTCTTTGTTAACTTGAGCAGTGTGTCCTGATCTCTTGTGTTCAGAAATGAAGTGAGCCAGGACTGTGACAGACCTCACAGTCGAGCTTGGTTTAGAACACCTTCCTACCATTGTGGAGGAATTCTTGTTGCAGCAGCAGAACCCTGATGACTGCCATGGCCTTGATGAGGTCCCACTGTCTGAGTGTCCAACCTATGGCAACAAGATTGCAGTCATCAATTCTGCAGCTGCACTTTTCTATGTGCCTAGTGACATCAGTGGTATCAGTGGCATGCAGTGTGAATATATCTGTTCATGCCATTTGTGGCAGAATGGGCCACCCCAGTATGACTGTGTGTTTGTAAACACTAACCCAGGTCTCAAGGGCATGCGCAGTTTGGATGTTGTGTGTATCATTGCTTTTTTTTTCTTTTTTTTCTCAAAGCACATGCTACCCATGTGCAGTGGTGCATTGGTTTGACTGAGTCAGGGATGAACCAGATGCTGATACAGGCATGTGGATCATATGCCCAGTGTTTACCACACATCATTGCCCATCCATTGCTGTTATTCATGTGGACACCATATATCACACTGCACACCTTATCCTGTTGTATGCTACCCAGCCAGTGTCACACACCAAAGGTGTTTGGTGATGTGAGCATGGACCCAATGCTGAATGATGAAGAATGGAGAAGCCTAGCCCTAATGCACAGAATGACTGGACCATCTAGCAGTCATCCATTGCACAAGAACCACCCTTAATGTTAGGGAAGAAACCACTCAAGTGCCAAATAAAAGTTTTTGAGCACCAGTTTATGGCATTCCAATTTTTCGAATATCTCAGTCATTTCTAAAGATATCGACATCATTCCCATGCTCACAGAAAGCTCTCGACCACGCCATCCTGCCTACCAAATTTGGTGACGATCCTCACCCTCCACAATTTTCTGCATCATTTCTGCAAACAAATGCCCATTTCGCCACTTTTTATCATAATGGCCACCTCTTCGATGATCTCTTCACTTGTCCCCTTTGCCAGGGAGAATAACTACGAGTACTTGCCAGGAATCCCCACTACCATTTTCCCTGAAGCCTCCTGGTTCATCCCTCCCTCGTCCATGACCTCCCATCCTATTGCTTTGGGACAGCGAGTTCTCCTTGTCAGTCTGATGTTGAGGAGGACTTTCTTTGGTTGTCTCAGGTCTGTTGTCAGGCTTGAAAAATCATATGTGGTTGTTTCAGTTTCTCCAGTTGAAGAAGCATATGGATCCTTTGTCCCTGTGCCCTGCAACATCTACCTCTCAATCTCATCCTTCATTCTTCCAAAATTGCAACAGGTTCAATACCAGTTACTGTCATCCAGTCTATCTGATTGCATCCATGATGAATTTGAGACACTTCTCCCTGCTCTTATGGGAGAAGATGGCCCTTCCTCCTCCTCAAACCCTCCAGAACACTAGCTGCAATTGATGCAGGTTGCTTTACAGAGAGGAGGAAAGGGGGAAAGTTGCGAAATCCTATGCCCTGACTACCCTGGAGACCCCCAAAATTGGCCCCTGGCAGAAATCCCCACCATTCTTCGTTTGGACACACAGAAAATCACCCTAATGCATCTAGATCTCAGATCTAGGAGTCACTATGACTCATTTGCAGTCATATCCCTTAATCAGCAGTGACCAATGTACTTACTCATTCCCCTTTTTGCATTATTCATCCATTCCTTGATGACTCATTCCATTTTCAAATTGATTAGTGATAATCTTCATCATGCTTACTGGTTTTGTTTACCAATCGCTTACTGTCCTTACTCATTCTTACCAAGCCTTACTATGCCTTACCAATCCTTCACCAATCCCTTTACCAATCACTTATGAACCCATGACAAAGTATTGCTCTATGTTTACCACAGGCTATGCTACTCTTTTGTATATAAAGTACCAATACATCGACAGCAAAAAAAAGCTACTTGCCCACTTAATTGCCTACTCAACAGTCCACTCAATTGCCTACCTATTAGGCCCAATCATCATCGCTTCTAAGCTCATCATCATCATCTCTATTCCTGCAGTATCTGAGGCTCCATTAAGGGTCTATTTACTGTCCTCTTCATTGTTCTATGTCACTTCTAGGCTCAGAGCAGCCTACTATCTTCGCTTTTTCAGTCTTCCCCTGCTCCCCCTTCATCAGGAGCACCCATACCCTCTGCCCTAGCCCCCTCTAGGTGCACAGAACCCCTCCCCCATTTTATTTTAACAGATCCCTCAAGCCAAAGCCCATGTAGGAAAACCACCAACTCAGCAATTGTCTTTGTGTTGGGTTTTTTTGGTGTTTTTGCCATTGATCCACATGTTGACTCACACCAGTCCCCCAAAGCATAAAGCCACATCACTCCTATGATGTCTTTACCACCTTCTATGTAAACAAATTCATCAATCATCATGCATTTTCCCTTCTGTCAGATTCCTACTGACTTTGCTTACATAACTCCTAATTTGAGTTCCATAGTTACTTGTGTTGCTTGACACGCTTAACTACTTAGAATATACTTAACTGGTTGTGAAGTAACTTGGCTTCTTGTGTGCTTGACATTGCATTCTCTTGACAAGCTTTAGTTACTTATGTGCTTGACAAGTACTGCTAAGCAGTTAAGTACCATTAAGTCAACTTGAGATTTGCTGATGCATTTGCCTCTTGCATCATTGTCTGTCCCTCACCCGATGTTGCCTGTTGTCCTATGCCATTGGCACTGCCTGTCTCTATCATAAATTTCTGTTGCATGTGGTGGTAGCTGAGATGTGCCATACCCAGATTCAGTGGGTCTCACACAGGCTTCTGACTCACATACTACAACATGTTCACTAGGTTCAGGTGCAGCCTGGAGCATCTACTCGTACCATATGCAAGCCCCAGGATAGCAGTTGGGAGCTAGTGTTCAAAGTTCCAATCACAAATACCTGAGAAACTAAGAAATGATGCACTAGTATCCATGAGGGAGGGGTAAATCCATTGGCTGTGTATGAAATCTGATATAAGGTCTGCAGTACACATGAGTGGCATGGTACTGATCAATGAGATGTCTACTACTGATTAGCATTCAGCCTGTGAGGTTGCCTATAGTCACAGTAATGTCAATACTTGCATGGCTTGTTCTTTGGAAGCTTCTGCCTCACCATAGTTTGGCTTTGACTTCGCAACAAGAGCCAGGGGAAGCTGCACCCACATTGTGAATATATGCATTGAACATCAAAGGTGACTACAGCATGTATCTATTGCACACTCACACATAACACCTGCTCTGGTCCTTCACAAATGCTGTCAGATGTGAGACAACAACGTCAAGTATGCTAGGCCACTGAAAACTACACTTCATCTCCATGCACTGCAGGGGGCTTATGCGACAGAATCCTTATTCATAGACTTGGATACAATCAGAAATTCCAATCCACAGAGAAGTGGAGACAATCAATGACATCACTCTGATCGCAATGCCACAGCCAACAATGGCCATTTGGCCACATCCACGATGTCAACAGTCAGCCCTGCCTTTCTCATCACACCCACAATCCAACATTACCTATTCAGAGTCAATGTTGTATTGCAGGAGGGACAAGATGGTATGATTCTTCCACCCAGTTTTGGCCTTTTATCCTTTACCAGCCTCTACATGTTCAGCCAATGATAAATATACTTTGTCTCCACATGCTACAAGAGGCTGTGTGACAGAATCCTCATTTGCAGACTCAGTGATTGGAAATGCTAATCCACTTTGCCCCACCATCCAGCACAGTGCCACAACTGACAACAGCCATTTGGCCATGTCTGCAATGTTGACAGTCAGCCCCATCTTTCTCATTGCACCCACAATCCAACATTACTTATTCAGAGTCAATGCTGTATCACAGGAGGGACAAGACAGTATGATCATGCCTAGAAAGTGGTGTGATAACAGTGCTCCTTCAGGCATCCACAGTTGTAAGGCTGTCTTATGCTGCCCCCCTCAAGGGTGGAAGATGGCAATTGTTTTCCCTGTAAAGGAATAACCTAAATGTATCAATACCAACAATAAAAAAGCCACTCCACACTCACCATCAATCATCCCCAGTGAAAACTGGACATGACCTAGTGCGATGACGTGTGACTATATATGAAAAAGGAGTTCGGAAATGTAAGGAAATATTATCTGGCCGATTTTATGCCATATATGGAAAGTGTGTCCTGTGTTCGTTGTACACTGCGTCTGCGATCGAGCTCGACAGTGCATAGTCCCGCACATAGCACAGCGCACTATACGTATGACACAGTGCGCAATTCCTCGCACACAGTGCATACATACGTGTAGTGCATTGTACTCCTCCTCCTTCCCCCTATTCCAACAACTTGGACATCGCAATCATGAATCAAACTACACGCTACTTATGCGTCTGCAAGAAGTATAACTTTGGTCGACCACACTCTGTCTCACTCCCAACATGGTACGAGCATATCCAGCAGGCAGAATCTGATGAGGAGAAACAGCGGATTCGGTCTGCAAAAGCCCTAGACGATCCCTGTCACCCCGGCACGCCCTCCAATCCAGACCACGATGCACCGAGCGCTCGTCGTGCGGCTATTGTCCAAGCCATGTCCAAGAGATGGCATGAGAGTGCTGAGAACACCAGCCGTGGACGCCGCAAGTCTGCACGAACCATGTCCAGCCAGGTAACTTTCATTACATCGAATTCACGACACCTTACTGAAGCCCTTGCTATGTTGCAGTCTGCTCTGTCTGTAGTGGGGTATGGATCACCTGGCGATCTATCAATACTTCACTCTCCTCCTCTGTCACCCCATCGCGACCCAACACCTCCTCCATCACCCCATCGTGACCCGACACCTCCTCCATCTCCCTGTCGTGACCCAACACCTCCTCCATCTCCCTGTCGCGACCCGACACCTCCTCATGACCCAGGGTCTCCCCTTCGTGACTTGTCAGATCACCCCGACATCCCTCTCGACCATGGTGACCATGCCAACATATTTTATCAACGCAGGAGTCGGCCGATTGTCGATATTGAAGCTCTCTCACAAAGTGCCATCCTTCCACACATGCGAGAGTCGATGCAACTTATCCAAGCTCTGGCAAGTGCATCATTGGAGGACCCAGTTTCAAAGCTTGATGACGATGCTCTATCCCGTCTGCGAAGTCCCCCAAATTATGCGGTGTCGATCGAAAGCCCAGGAGTTCGGTATTCGATATCAACGTATCTCGCACTTGAGAACGCCTCGCAGAAAGCTTACAATCGCGTTTGCCACGCAGCACAACAGAATTTTCCAGGCGCAGCAGGTATTGATGACATTCTTAGCTTTTACAACGTCGAACGCACGATAGCCATGCACACTGGGGTGCATTCTATCGAGCATGACATGTGTCGTAACACCTGTCTCGCGTTTACTGGCCCATTCTCTGCCCTTGACTCCTGTCCTACTTGTGGGACGTCCCGGTGGATTGAAGAAGTTTTGCAAGGAACCCATTCGCATTCAAAGGTCGCCGCACAGAAGTTTACAACTATACCAATTGGTCCTCAGATACAAGCTCTGTACCGCCACAAGAATACTGCTGCCGATATGGATTACTTACGAAAACGCACGAACGAAGTACTTATGCAAATTCACAGTACGGGTCAGGTTCCGGTCCTCGATGACATCGTAATGGGCTGGGATTACATCGGCGCAGTCCTGGATGGCGATATCAAGCCGGACGACGTCGTGCTCATGGTATCCTTGGACGGCGCTCAGCTATTCGACAGCAAGGAATCAGACTGTTGGATCTACATATGGATAGTTGTGAATTTGCCTCCCACCAAACGTTACCGCAAGTTGCATGTTTGCCCGGGCGGCTTCATACCGGGCCCGAACAAACCCAAAAACGTTGACTCATTTTTATTTCCTGGTCTTCATCATCTTGCGGCGTTGCAAAACGAAGGACTATCGATATGGAATGCGCAAATGGATACTCGCTATATGTCGTACCCCTACCTCCTGTTCACAACAGCAGACGGTCCCGGGTTAGTCTATTGGGATGGTATGGTCGGCCATAGCGGGAAGAATGGCTGCCGCATGTACTGTGGAACCCTCGGTCGACGTAAGCACCATGGAAAACACTACTATCCTGCTCTGCTCCGGCCACGAGATCGTTCTATTCACGGAAGCAATCATCCCGATGTGGACGTCTTCAACCTTCCGTTGGGTGGCTCTACAGAATATAGCGAGAATCTGAAGGTCATTGTTGCCGTTCCTAACATGACACAGTGGGCGAGCAAGAAGACCGAGACCGGGCTCACCAAACCTCCTCTCATCCTTGGGCTCAAGCCAACTCACTGTCTCGGTATTCCTCTATGCATGACCACGGATATCATGCATCTCGCAGGTAACATAAGCGATCTTCTCATCTCACTTTGGCGCAGCACCATCGACTGCAGTCCTAACGATGATAAAGATAGTTGGGAGTGGGCCGTGCTCGCGGACGAAAACACTTGGCGTGAACATGGAGAAGCAATTGAGCGCGCCGGCCTTTGTCTACCCAGTTCATATGATCACAAACCTCGTAACATTGCCGAGAAAATCAATACCCAATACAAGACGTGGGAGTTCCAGTTGTATACATTCGGGCTTGCACCCATTTTCCTTTACGACGTGCTTCCCACAACATACTGGATGAACTATTGCAAGCTGGTTCGAGGTTTCCAGATCATGTGCCAGGCCGCTATCACACACGAGGAACTACTCGATGCACACGCACTTCTCTGTGGCTGGGAATACGAGTTTGAAAATTTATACTACAACCTACGCGAGTCCCGACTTCAGTTTGTACGACCATGCGTACATCAAGTAATTCATCTCGTCTCTGAAGCCATCCATAAGGGCCCTCCGATTTGCTATGCGCAATGGACAATGGAACGTACGATTGGCAACCTTGGGGAACAAATCCGGCAGCCTTCAAAGCCGTTTGCAAATATCTCTCGCGAAGGTGTCAGACGCTGCCGAATCAACTCACTACTCTCTGTGATGCCAGAACTCAATGAGTCTGTGGACTGTCTTCCCCAGGGCGCAGTCGACCTTGGTGATGGGTACGCATTACTCCGGAAGTGTGCCAAGTACCCAGTTATACCACAAGGTAGTGTCGCTATTGCAATCCGTCAGTTTCTCGGTCCAGGACATGAGCTCCCTCACATTCAAAAGTGGGCTCGTCTACGATTACCAAACGGGCAGATCGCCCGTTCGGCATGGAGAGAACATCTCCACCCACCCGATCGTGTCCGTATATCTCGCAATGTGAAGGTACCTTGTCTTACTCCGCATCTCTATCGCTAATCCAAGGAGTTCTTACATGAGGGGGAAATCCGCTGTGGCGAAGTGCAGTACTTCACAAGATTAGCCATTTCAAACGCGCCCGCTCAAGAATGTCAACAACGCTTCAATTTTGTTGACATAGCAGTAGTGCGGATGTACTCACTCCCAGACCGCCACCTCCTTTGTCTCTCGAGTCAAGTCATGGCAGCATTTTCATTGCTTGAAGATATTAAGGTCATTCGGGTGAAGTGTATCGAGGGGGTAATTGCGATGATCCCCCGGCGCATTCAGACAAACTCAGGAAGTGAAACGACGATGTATTGCATGATGGAACGACCTGGATACAATGTATCCAACCTAGGGATAGTGTACAGAGTTTACGAGAACGACGACGATGGCGACGAAGGCAACGATGTGGAGTAACAAGGAAACGAAAAGATGCGACCAGAACTTGCAGTGTATCGGATAATACAGAATGTAACTTGCAACCGCGTATATGAGATTGGTGGAATTGACCACATCAGAGAGTTTTGAGATGCTTCACAGAGTTTTGATTTTCATCGGCAACGTCAGCAACGTCAACACTCCTCTTCCTCCTCGTAAGCTCGTATGGAATGAGAGACTGGTCGAATGGACGGATGTAGTATTTCCAAGGGACGTTCGGCTCGCCTGGCTTGATATCTGGGTTTCCGGTACACCTGGAGAGCATGCGACATGGCTGCACAGTGCAAGTGACACTGTGTTATCATTAGTGGTGAATATATGCACGAGAAGAAGGGCTGGATGCATGTATTCTGGCAGTCGGCGAGAGCCAAATCTGGCCCCGATGGCTTAATGTCTTCATCCGGTCCAAGCTTAATAGGATCGTCGTTCAATTCAGTTTTCACCGGGTCACCGACATCAAGATGAATCCTTTGTGCATAGGGACTTCGAACCTCTTCGTGGCAGCGAGTCAGCTCTGGGTTCTTGAGTCGAATGACAATGCGCTAACAAGGTGTAAGCATCACACAAGAAGATATACTTTGTTTTACCTTATTACCAGGGGAGTGCACGTTCAAAGAGAATGTATATGTGTCCCAGTCGGATACAAACCCATCAACGTTGATAATAAGGTCATTGTCGACCATCGTGATGGTCGGAGCCCTCGCAAAGACCAAGTCGAAAGGCGGTTGTGACGACATTTATAATTTCTCGAGGCGGGAACAACACGGAGTATCCTACAAGGCAGGAGTAAGGAGCTCTGTTCGATATGGTAACTCCAACAAGGTTTCCATGTTTGGCGACTTTCCCTCTCTCGCTGCTTCTTGCCTTTCACCACCACAACGCCCCGATAGCCTCATGTATCCCCCCACTGATACCAGCAACGACTTGAACTCCAGTTCCAGCTCACAATTTTCGTTTCCGTTTGGTGACGACGCCGGTCAAACTGGTCCTGTGATTCTGTTACACAATCAGATGACACCGCAGCAACAGTTCTCGCAATACTCTGCAAGCTCTAACTCTGGTTATCGTAGTGGTAATTTTATCCCGTTTGGACCCCCACAGGATATTTCAGTTCTGCAAGAGCGCTGCAATTTACTAGAGCAGCAGTTGACGAAGGTTACTGCGGAACGCGATACAGTCAAGTAAGTAATCTTATTTAATTCTTGATCATCAGAACCATGTATTACACATTACAGATCCTTGTTCGACAAACTCGCAAGTGCGGTGCAGATGCCACTTGCCGATCCCTCCAATCTAGCCACGCTACCATTCTACCTCGAGAAGCCTAGCGAAAAACCTCCAACTCGTGATAGCCACCCATCCATACGATTTTGGAGGCAACGAGATTACGAGGACTGGCTGGATACCCCAGAGGCCCTGATCAATAAAAGTGGCAAGTACAGCTTTCTTGAGGCTGAAGATGGCGAGCCTTTGTCTGCGGATACCCTGAAGGCCATACGAAAAGCCGTACGCGCTGGGTGGACAGAGCTAGTGAATCGTAACATGGCACCGAAGACTTGGGGTAAGGCGAGTGCAAGTGCACGTCAAACTTTCCATAGGATCTTGGAGCGCGATTTCCCGTTGTTCAAGCTGGCTGAAAATGGATGGAAGCTCGAATATTTGTGCATGAAGAGCTACTCTGCATGGAGTAAACATCACCTTGACGACAGTGGCCACTGGAAGAAAGTAATTAAGGATGAGGACGGCGGTGAGAGCGACTCTGACTCCAAGAAGAAGCGCAAGATATCATCCGCGTCACCATTTCTGTCGAGCAAGAAAATTAAAGGTTAATTATCCCCGAGTACTTACGACGCTAACATATAGATTGCAAGTTATTAACCATAGTGGACGCCGGTGATGAGAAACCCGAAGAACTGCCAGCCTCGCAAGCGCCAGCTATTCCTCACGTCAAACACATCGCCCCACTCATTGCAAAGTCTCAGCCAGTGTCTGGTTACGCAGAGTTAGCATCGGCGAATGGTAGTTGCCAGCCAAGGGGCGCTACTATTCCAACACTCTCTCCCATTCGTTATTCTCCCTCCCTGCCAATCGACAGTGGTGAGCTGCCGACTTCAACCAGCCCAAAGAGGGGTGCAGCGGGTAATGGAGAGGCCATGGTTGCCACTAATGACAAAGAAAATGTACCCTCCCTGCAATGGGCTGAGTCAGAGCCAAGGCTGGCCGTTTCATGCAACCCAATGTAGGTGTTCTCAATCAGTGTGCTAACTATTCTAATGTCGTTTAGGAACACGCTCGCTGCAGCTGCTGCCAGGGTCAAGATGGCAGCCCTACCGCCCCCTCCCAAGGATGAACTGAACGTAGCTGGTAATAGTGACATTGCAGCAGGTACGGAATCGAAGGACAGACCCGAGACGGGATCCTCTGGCAAGACACGAACAAAATTCCGCCCATCTGGAACCAAGAACGGACGGTAAGCTATTCTTTTTTGAGCGAGAATTGATTCTGAATACCCCCGGCAGCAACTTGTGCATTATTAGATGGCTGAAACACGTCAACAAAGAGGGTACAAAAGACGAATTCCGGATGTACTACGACAGTCTAACCAAGACACAACACGAGGCAAGTCAGATATCTATACGTATTATCACCAGCTCATACGTGTTTGTAGGCCTATGATGAAGAGGCGAAGGATTTGGTGAGCGGTCTCAAGCATTTAAGACGTCTACTGACAGTAATTATACTTAGGTCCAGAAGAATGCCTGGGTCAAGGCTACAATCGAGAACGGCGTTTTACACTAAATTGGTCTAGTAGTTGATTGCGGTATTGTGATGTTCATGCCATCATTCTCGTCGTGCACATTCTCATTCTATCATTTCAGTATCGTCCCCGCATTGTTCTCATAAACTGCATCATTCCCACATGGCATTCTTTTCGCATCGTTCCTGCACGACATCGTTCTCGCATCGTTCCCGCATCATTCCCGCATCGTTCTCGCATCGCTCTTGCATCGTTCTCGCATCGTTCTCGCACAGCATCGCTCTCGTACCATCTCGTTCGCGTGTCGCCTCCTTACAGCATTATTCGTGCACCGTCCTGTTCCTGTAACGCGTCGTTACAGTATCGTTCTCGCATTGCATACCGTCAGCACATTTGGCGCGGATTGCAGCCGCGATGTAGCATTGGCATTTGTCGTACCGTGTCGTTTGTATTAATATGTGGTCATATTTGAAAATGCGAGCATGCATTATAGAAAGTATCAGCTAATGCGAGCTGAGGTGATTTGGACACTCAAAATCATACTACAACGCTTAGGATCGCATCTCGCCATATATCCGTCTTCCCAACCAGATGTGTCCATTTATTAGCGGGTATGATACTGTACAAAGATTTGACACTGGACCACACCAGGTCCAGCCCCCCCATATTACATTTTTCTGATTTTGCTAGTGGGCTGCGAGCTGGTGTGACGTGGTATTACTTGCCATCTTAGGCCAAAAAATCTAACACTGCATCACATCTCGTCACACCAGGTGAGGTCCAGTTTTCACTGGGAATCATCCCTGAATGGACTGTGTCAATAAATCTTTTGTGATTGGCAGGGAGCACCCCTGAGTGTGGAAGCAGGAATGAAATGGAACAACAAAGAACACAAGAACACCTTCGAGTTGCTTAATAAGATATGACTAAGGTTTTGATCTCGCTGTATCCAGCATAGAAAGGTGCTGTATGATGACACCACTACTCCCCTGTATATGCTTGAGTTTCTCATAGAGAAACTGGACTTTACAATTCGTCTCTGTGATGAGGTGGTGCTCGGTTAGAGGACCACATGCCACACCTTGTGCATTGGAGGGCAGGAGTGGAAATGCACCAATGCTTATGGTCTTCAAAAAGTCTGCAAGCATATGCAGAGTTTGGTGGAGAGCAATCAAGTCTGCTATAGCATGGTAAATCTGTACAAGGGTTTCCTCATAAGCATGGATGGTTATATGGATCTCCAGGTGTGCTTGCTGATCCTACCAGTTTTTGTTTTTTTTTTAATGTGTCGCACTGCTGGTGAATACAGAGGTACCTTCCATCTGAGCTGGGCTGTTCCCAGCTTGGTATGCATTCTGGCTGATCTCAAGTGGTTAGAAAGAAGGGAGTTGTTTCAGTACATCCACTAGCAGTGTGAGTTGACATGTGGATCAATGGCAAAAACACCAAAAACCCAACACAAAGACAAATGCCAAGTTGGTGGTTTTCCTACACAGGCTTTGGCTTGAGGGATCTGTTTAAAATAAATGGGGGAGGGGTTCTGTGCACCTAGAGGGGGCTAGGGCAGAGGGTATGGGTGCTCCTGATGAAGGGGGAGCAAGGGAAGATGGAAAAAAGCAAAGAGAATAGGCTGCTCTGAGCCTAGAAGTGATGTAGAATGATGAAGAGGACAGTAAATAGACCCTTAATGGAGCCTCAGATACTGCAGGAATAGAGATGATGATGAGGGGCTTAAAAGCGATGATGAATGAGGCTAATGATGATGATGATGAGTGAGCAGGTGAGTCTTTACACAGGGGACTGCTTCCTATGCAGGGGACTTGGTAGCTGCTTGATTGCTGTCGACGTATTGGTACTTTATATACAAAAGAGTAGCATAGCCTGTGGTAAACATAGAGCAATACTTTGTCATGGGTTCATAAGCAATTGGTAAAGGGATTGGTGAAGGATTGGTAAGGCATAGTAAGGCTTGGTAAGAATGAGTAAGGACAGTAAGTGATCAGTAAACAAAATCAGTAAGCATGATGAAGATTATCACTAATCAATTTGAAAATGGAATGAGTCATCAAGGAATGGATGAATAATGTGAAAAGGGGAATGAGTAAGCACACTTGTCACTGCTGATTAAGGGATATGACTGCAAATGAGTCATAGTGACTCCTAGATCTGAGATCTAGATGGATTAAGGCAACTTGCTGCATGTCCAAATGAAGAATGGTGGGGATTTCTGCCAGGGGCCAATTTTGGGGGTCTCCAGGGTAGTCAGGGCATAGGATTTCGCAACTTTCCCCCTTTCCTCCTCTCTGTAAAGCAACCTGCATCAATTGCAGCTAGTGTTCTGGAGGGTTTGAGGAGGAGGAAGGGCCATCTTCTCCCATAAGAGCAGGGAGAAGTGTCTCAAATTCATCATGGATGCAATCAGATAGACTGGATGACAGTAACTGGTATTGAACCTGTTGCAATTTTGGAAGAATGAAGGATGAGATTGAGAGGTAGATGTTGCAGGGCACAGGGACAAAGGATCCATATGCTTCTTCAACTGGAGAAACTGAAACAACCACATATGATTTTTCAAGCCTGACAACAGACCTGAGATGACCAAAGAAAGTCCTCCTCAATGTCAGACTGACAAGGAGAACTCACTGTCCCAAAGTGATAGGATGGGAGGTCATGGACAAGGGAGGGATGAACCAGGAGGCTTCAGGGAAAATGGTAGTGGGGATTCCTGGCAAGTACTCATAGTTATTCTCCCTGGAAAAGGGGATGAGTGAAGAGATCATCGAAGAGGTGGCCATTACAATTAAAAGCAGTGAAATGGGCATTTGTTGGCAGAAATGATGCAGAAAATCGTGGAGGGTGAGGATCATCACCAAATTTGGTAGGCAGGATGGCGTGTTCGTGAGCTTTCTGTGAGCATGGAAATGATGTTGATATCTTTAGAAATGACTGAGATATTCAAAAAATCGGAATGCTGTAAACTGGCACTCAAAAACTTTTATTCAGCACTTGAGCAGTTTCTTCCCTAATGTTAAGGGTGGTTCTTGTGTGACAGATGACTGCTAGACACTCCAGTCATTCTGCACATTAGGGCTAGGCTTCTCTGTTCTTCATCATTCAGCATTGGGTCCATGCTCACATTGCCAAACACCTTTGGTGCATGACAGTGGCCCAAGTTTACATTCCATTCAAGCCACTGTGAGCAAATTCATTTACTCTGGCCACCTGGTTGAGGGCTATCTAAATATTCTGCTTGAAAACCTCTGGTGAGTTTTGGCCCATGACACTGGTTGAAGATTCTTGGGAAAAGAAGGGAGCGAGGGCATAGTTGGATGGTAGGGTGGATATGGAGTATGCTATCCCATGGATGTCTGCAAGCTGGATGACACATAGGATTGTGGGCTGAAGTTCATCTTTGGCAAACTATGGCTCATCTGCTAAGACAGGCAGTGAGCAGGTAACATGGCATTGACAGTTTGTGGGTGTTTGTCCATTATCTACTTGTTGCAAGCCAACATTGACAATGAGGCCGTTTTCCTCCCATCGCAACACACTAATGACTGCTTGCTAACAGCTTCATCCAATAAAGAATACATCGCATGGCCATACCCCAACCACCCACCTCATACCTCCCACCAATTGCAACGATCACATCTTATACTTCAATGTAGTTACTTGATGCCTTGACATACCTCAAACTATTATACAATCCTGAAGTTTGCAGTTCTCATAGAATATGTTCCAACCCTGCAGGTAATCAGGGGTCATATCCTATCGATATCAAGTGGCCTTGTGGCAACGAAGACAGTGATACCCAACTAATCAGATCAGATACTTTTGAGCACTCATATACGATACAATGGCTCATTGCATTAGTAGCTCAGATGGAGGATTTACTGGATATGATCAATATTACCCAAATAGAGTTGTCGATGACTTTCCATGGACCTGTACACCCTGGAATTTTAATGCAGCAAGCTGCCTCCTTACTGGCTATATGCTCTGGTGTTTCTGCCACAGGGATGGTAGAACGCATCTTTTCATTCAGTTCTGGGGAAATTGGGAGAATAGATGTACATGTGATGGACATTCCGAGAGAGAACCAGGATTATAGAAGTGTTGGAGCTCAGAAATTGGGTGGAACATGTGTGTTGGCAGAGATGATCATCAAGCACCCTGAACAATTTGGTCTTGGTTTCCTCATCTGAGAAAATGATATGTGCAGCAAACATCCCCTCTGCATACTTGAACTGGGTGCTGGAACGGGGTTGGTTGGGTTGACTGCCATGAAAGTGCTTGTTGCATCCTCAGCCAAGCAGGATTACAGGGCAACCATTGTAGCAACAGACTTCTACCCATCGGTCTTGGACAATCTCAGGGCCAATGTCAATAGAAACTTCCCTGGGGACAGTACTATAACCATCACGAGTCACTTTCTTGACTGGTCAAAGTTGCCAGCCATGCCTTCGGTCCCCAAACTTCTATCTGAGCCATTCAATGTTTTTTTTTTTTTTTTTTTTTTTTTTTTTTTTTAATTATAACTCTGTATTGAAGTGCTTGAGGACATACTTGTCCTATGTTGCACTATTCTGGCATATACATTGTAGACTGGCTGTCAGGCTCCCTGTAGCCCATTCAAACTCTGCCAGTGTGTGAATGCCCTGAGTAGCAAAGCATGAGCTCCCCATCAGTCTGCCATTCCTGCTGGCCATTTTAGACACACCACCTTGGTTGGTAGAGTTGATTTTGGTAGCTTTCTGTGCCATGAGAGGGTCTGATTATGATATACCAGCCATCTGTTAGGATGGATTGGTGCTGTTAAAAGTGGTAGGCTGCACCATATTGCTCTGCATCAACTCCACTATCATAGGTTTTACTTCTGGGGGACATCCATGATGTTATGGGCTTGGTTGTTGGTCTTCTAATCTTGGTTTGGAGTTTGATGCATGGTTGGGTTTGATGCAGGTTGTTGCTTTGCATTGTGGCTTGATACACCCCTCTTGTGGACTGGGGTGTGGACTTTCAGTAATATGCTGGAGTGGTGCTGGTTGACAGTGAGTGAATCTGTTGGGATACATTGCTTGTTATCTGTGTTGTGGAACTGGCAATGATATGTCACTGAATGTATCTTTCAGTCTCTTGGTGGCATCTATGTACTTCAGCAGGTGGGCTTGCATGTTGCTGTTAGTCAACAGGTAGTTGATTGACATGGCCACTCTGCCGAGTGTGGTGAACAGGGTGTGCTGTTCCCTGTCATACCTTGGGCATTGGAATAGGAAGTGGTGGACATTTTCTGGGGTTATTTTGCTGCATTGGAGACAGAATGGTGTGTCACTTCTTTTAATCTGGTGGAGATGCTGGTTGAGAGGGGTGTGGTTGGTGTTAGGCCAAGACAAAGTCCGTGCAGTAGACAGCAAGACTAAGTTGAGAGCCTACAAGAACAACCCTCTAGACAAGAGTTGGGGGACCTGGTCCATGATGGTACTTTGAGCGGAACTTGGTGAACCCTTACTCAAGTCGGTCAACATAATCAATACTACTGTACATTTCCTAGTCACACTACAAATATTTGGTAGTCAAAAAAGCGGACTCTACTACACTTTTGGTAATCAAAAGTGTACACAACATTTAACTACTCAAACACTAATCAACACTACGCTTTTTCTGGTAGTCAAAAAAGCGAACTTTTACTACACTTACTTGGTAATCAAAAATGCGCCACAACACTACACTTTTGGTAATACAAATGTACACTACACTTTGCTAATCAAAAGTCTACACAACACTTTCCTAATCAAACACTACAAAACACTACACTTACTTGGTAGTCAAAAAAGCGGACTTTACTACACATTTGCTGATCAATAGTCTACACCACACTTTGCTAATCAAACACTAATCAACACTACACTTATTTGGTAGTCAAAAAAGCGGAGTTTACTACACTTTTGGTAATACATATCTACACAACACTTTGCTAATCAAACACTACAAAACACTACACTTTTGGTAATACAAATATCTACACTACACTTTGCTAATCAAACACTACAAAACACTACACTTATTTGGTAGTCAAAAATGCGCCACAACACTACACTTTTGGTAATCCAAATGTACATTACACTTTGCTAATCAAACACTACAAGACTTTGAAATTTAATTTTTGAGATGTCCAATTTTTTCGGTATTTTGCATTTTTCTCACCCATTTTTGGGCATATCAATGAGATAAGCATATTCCCATGATCCTGTGATCCAGCCCTACAACTTTTATTATGACATCATCACTGTCCAGCCACTTTTTGTTTTTGACAAACTGTGGCTCCAACTGAACTTTGCAAATATCTCACCCCAAAAAGGAGATATTGCTGAGGTAATCATATTCCCATGGTCCTGTGATCATGGGCTACAACTTTTGTTCTCACTGTGGCTGTGCACCTGGAGGGTTGGAGGGTCTGGGAGGTCTGGAATCATTTTTCAAAAGTCCTGGGAGCACTGGAAAGCTGGGGGGGAAATGTCTGGTTTGCTGATGGGCAGAGCCACCACACATACTAGTATACAGATAGAATGGTAAGAGGAAGAGTAAAGAAAGGAAACATGCCATGACTGAGTAGAACATGAACATGGTGTAGCATGAGTCGCCATGGAAAGGTGACCACCAACATGGCCACATGGTTAGGTGGGAGCGGCATAACAGTTGGTGTGCAGTTGGATGTACATCCCAGTTTGTTTCTTGCAGAGGGCTCTGGCTAACTTGATGAAAGAGTTGGAAGGGAGGTCAGGGTCAATCCTGGATGTGCAGTGGAACCTCGGTGAGCATTTTGTAAAGGTCTGTCCTTCTTTTCCACTTAAGTACTGATCACTCGATATAAACACGACCGGTGTTATATTCGAGTGTCGAAGTAGGGTAGAATAGAAGTTACTCGTTGTGTATCTCGAGTGCCCGTTATGTACGGGCACTCATTCTTATATAATCTATACAGTACCGGAGTCCAACTGTCCTAATGGACTCCGCACTGGCCCCTGACTCACATAGGGGCTAAGCGCACTTCAACCATTAGGTACCTATCTACAGGTAAGGAGGGGCTAACCCTCCTTACACATTTCTATTCCTTTCTCCAAGTTGACATCAGTTTTGCATTGTGTGCTTGCTTGAGTGCTGATATGCTGTATGGGAGTGGTGAGTGTAGTTTCAGGGGTAGAGAAGTTATTGGACTCATCTGTTCCCTTCCTTCTGCTGCTGTTTTTGCTTCCTTATCTGCTTGTTCATTACCCTCCACCTCTTGGTGCCCTGCTATCCATCTAACTGTGATGTCATTCTTGGTTAGTTCCTCTTCCTTGGAGATCTTGTGTAGCTTTGATCTAAAGGCTTGTAGAAGGTGGTGTCCCAGTTTTGAGGATGGGCACATGCTTGCTCTAATTGCTGCCTGATTGTCAGCTAGGATTGAGGCTGGGTACATGACTTCATCTTGGGTATCTAGTAGGTGAGCAGCCAGTACTAGTGCCACTGCTTCAGCCTCGAAAACCGTGTGTTTCATGTCAGAACCTAGGTGATAGTGTAGTGTTGCAATGTGTCTCTTGTTGGTGTACATCATGGCCATGGCTCCCACTGAGCCATCAGTGAAGATCTGCGTCTGATCAGTTAGCTCTTGTTGCTCAGTGACTGCACCTTCCTTGTCCTCTGCGATTGAGATGCAGTGGAGGGGCGAGGCACTTGGTGGTATCGGGCATGGGCCTACTGTCTTGATGGAGCCAGGGGTTATTCCCATGTCATGGGTTAGCTTGTGGAGAGCTGTTCTGTGTTTGCACACATTCTTTTTGGCTGCTTTCCATAGGAGAGGGTGGAGGGGGTGTACCATGGGTAGGGAGGCTAGTCATTACTGGGGGAAGATACATGTGAGCAAATAACGAGTCAGTGGGGGAGGTATGCAGTGCTCTGGTTATTGCAAGAGCTGCCGTTCATTGGATGGATGTGATTTTTCTTGCCATTCCTATTGACCCATGCTTTGTTTTCTTGTGGTGTGGTGAATAGAATGGGTGAGTCCAGATACATGCACCATACGTGATTTTGGGAACTACTGCAGATATGTAGATTTGGCACATTTGTTTGAGCAGGATACCCCATGTGGTTGAGGAAAGTCTTCATAACATGATTGCATGTTTGGCTCCTTTTGCAATGGCATAGGCTGTGTGCACTCTCCATCTGAGTTCTTGATCAAGGATCACCCCTAGGAAGCGGGGGCTGGGGGATGGATTGATTGACACTCCTCATAGGGTCATTGTGGGTCATTCCTTTGCCTTACTAAGAGTGAAGTCCATCAGTGCAAACTTATTAGTCTTGAGTGGGAGTTGTGCTTATGTGACCATTCAAATGCACCCCCTTCTCTTTCCATCATGTTGGTCAAGGTTTTGTGGGTGTCATGAAAGGTTTTTCCTATCACTCTGAGTGCTGTATCATCTATGAATGCCAGCATTAGTTCGCCTCTACCTTTTTCCATGTCCACCAAGTCAGAGCTGTATATGACATACAGTATCATTGATAGTCATAGGGGGTCGCCTTGACCTATTCTGTTTCTGATGGTGATCCAGTCTGATTTGAAGTCATTGAACCAGAGCTTGGTTTTTCTGTCGTGGAGCAATCTACCCATGTAGTTGACTATTTCCCTGGGGAGGTGTCACATTCTCATGTTGTGTAAATCGATCAGTGACTGCATTTGGGAAGGCTCCCTCGATGTCAAGAAATAGTGCTGACACCATCAGGGAAAAGGTGATGAAATGATTATGTTATATAAGACTTTATCTACCCTGAAAAGCCCTATAAGGTTTATCATAATGACACACACATTGGTCATGCTATATATTTTTGGGCAGCCATGGCAGCATAGGTCAAAAGTTATCATTGAGGTAGAGTGGATCATAAGTATCAGAATGTGAACAGTAGATCATATATGTCTTTCATTATCAGACATTACCAACAATTGTCATTGACACCACCAACAGCTTAAAAATAAAAATTGCTATAGCAACCTTCAATTCAACTTATCAATCATGGTATTACAAGAAAGCAATTTCATTCAATATCATTCACATAATCAGTACCTACTGAGTACACTACTAAGTATGATGAACTACTCAAACCTCCAAAAAAGCGAAAATAAAGCAGAGAAAGACACTTACAGATGACTTCACACAAGGGTACACTTACCTGGATATATGAACCCTAAGACTCAGAGTCTTAGAGTGACTCTTGCCCTGAGATAGAACTCAGAGACAAGAGTGAAGAAGAGAGAGAAGGGGAGAGAGGATGAGTTTATATAACATGTACTATACAGTCATTACAAAGACATTCCCACACTTGTGGCTGGGGAAGAGTTGTTCAAATGATCATAAAATGACATAGATGACAAGACTAGATATTGATGATCAAAGTGAAATCAGACTGAAAAGAATATTGTCATTGATATGATGATGATATTATCTGATGACCAATTATAATGTGTTGTCAAATGCATAGTATTATTGTATATGGCATATCAGCTCTTGTCATCATTACATCATGATGACAAAAGTATTGTAATTCTTATATCAGGCCTATATGCAGTTGACCAGATAGTAAAATGTCTGCTCAGGATTGTAATGCATTATCTGACTATTATCATTATGAATTATAGATGATCATGCCCTATACACCATTATCCAATTCATATCAGACAGATAACTACTTACCATAATTAACTGGGAATACCAGCACATCACAGGTTCCCTGATGACCACCTTGTGTTGATGCCATGCATGACAGATGGTGCTTTCCAGGAGGAGTAGTGAGTCCTCCATTGAATGTCCTGGCCTGCCACCAAAGTGAGTAGATGGCAGCAGGTTGTTGGCTTCTAGGATAAACAATGTTCTGTCAGCTACTATAGACGAGAGCAACTTAGCAGTTGTGTTGAGGAGGGCAATGGGATGGTATGCTTTGGGTGTAGTGTAGTCCACTTTGCCTGGTTTCCTGAGTACTACTGTGGTGGACTCTTTCCACAGGTCATAGTACGTTTTGAAGGTGAAGACTGCATTGAAGAGGGGGAGTAAGTATTCAGATAGTAGCAGACAGCATTGGAAGACTATGTTAGCTATGCCATCTGGACCGGGAGCCTTGTACAGGCTGAGTTTGTTGATGGCTTGCTGTAGTTGGTCTGCTGTTATTTGGAACCATTTGGTGACTTGCTCTGGGTATATGTGTGTCGCAAAAATGTTTAGGGCCATGCTAATGCTGACAAATTGTAATAAACATTATGAAACCTTCTCCTGCTTAATAATGGTCATCATAATGTGCTGGCAATGCAACTGAAATATAATAATGCAAGCAGGCTCAATTATCTTCAGTGTGAGATATGCTGTAAGATCATCAGAGAAGCATTGCAATGTGGATGTCGAGCAGTTCAAGACCATGTGCTATGTGTTCTCTCGCTACTGCCTACTCCACTCTCTCCCTGGACCACATCTGTGCTCTCTTCATCCTCAACCTTCCAACAATGGCCTGGTCTGTCATCCAAAGTATAATTATACAGAGAAAACACTTTCAAAAATGACTCAGTGCCAATTCTGCGGAAAGCTATTCAAACCTCAAGGTATCAAGAGTCATGAGGCACATTGCAGGACTCGTCAAATAAGAGAACAACAACAGTTAGATGCTACAAAACAATATGAGAGAGACCTCAAGCAAGGTATGATTAGTTCCTTTCCTTTTTTTGTTTTTTTTGTGATTCTCACATATCCTCAGTTGAGGAATTGAGGGCAGCATCGTTCACAGCTGCACATGCAACTGTGCACACTAGCACCAGTTCGGAGGTGGGCCCCTCCCAGCCGGTTTACGTGCATGACAACAGTGATCATGATTTCCTCAGTATGTCCTGATTCCAGTCTATGGTACAACTACTTGAAGCCGTTATTTTTTCGCAGCTTCTAACATTCGTAGCTCTCCCCCTCGCAGACAGGAAGATTCTGCTGGCCAGGACATGTGGGAGCCTCATGGAGATCCTGCCACATGAAGCAGTGAGTCCATGAACCCTACCTACTACCCGAGTGCATCAAACTAACTCACATGTGATGTGAATAGATTGATCAAGTGTCTCCATGGAAAGTAGTGGCAACGACCGAACGTCGTCCTCTGAACAACAACTCACCGACTTCAAGACCGAGTTTCATACCCACAGCAATTGTCCATCACTTTTCCAGTCACAAGAAGAATTTGGCCAGTGTGCCTTCCCTGCCATGGCACGTGATACTCAACCATGGTGTCCATTTATTGAGGAGGGTGACTACACGTTTGCAGAGATAGCTTTGCAGGCAGGCCTCAGCGCATCACACATCAATGGCCTACTTATGCTTATCACATGCATTAATCAAGGAAAGGCAAAGGTCACCCTATGAAATGAAGTCGACCTTCAGCGTGCATGGGACAGGGCAGCCATGCAGGTAACACTGGTGAGCCCGTTCTCATCATATGTCATAGCCTTTCATGCATACCATTCAATGTTCAGCTCTTATGTTTAGTTTACCCATCACAACGTGGTCGCTCCTTATAAGGGAGGGGACTTTACATTCCCTGTTTATGCCCAGTCGCTATGGGACTGGGCACTTGACCTCCTATCAAACCCCCTTCTTGCACCGCACTTCACCTGGGATGCCCAAAGACTCTTCAAATACAATGGTAGCAAGTATGAGAGATTCTATTCAGAGCCATGGACTGGTGATCGCTGGTGGAATATTCAAGTATGTCATGTTGGCTCATAAGCTTTGTATATACTATGTGCTCAAGTCAAGCTCAGTTCCAGTCTTGTTTACCTGATGTCAAAAATGCCATTCCATTTGCCTTTATCCTTTATGCTGACTGAACATGTCTAAGTTCCCATGCAACTGTCAAAGGTTACCCTGTTGTAGCACAGTGTGGAAATCTACCAATAAACATCCAGAATGGTGAATGTTATGGTGGCAGATGTGTTGTTGGTTGGTTGCCTATTGTAAGTCAACATTTTCGTGGTCGTAAAGAGCATTCATGAATATCATGCTGCAGGTTCTTGAGTCAGCTAAAGAAGAGGGCAAGACCGGATACACCAATTACAAGTGCATCATATGGCATGAAGCATTTCATTTCATTCTCGATAAAGTCACCGAACTCTCCAAGATAGGATATAAGTATGAATGTTATGACAAGATCACATGATGGCTGTTTCCCTTAATTCTTATCTTGTCTGCTGACTACGAGGAGCTGTAAGTTGAGGACACTACAAGTATGGTAATGTAATCAATAACCGTTGTAGGCACAGTGAAGCCCTGACTACAGGAAAAGAGGTAGATCGAAGGTTTGAAGGTAGTGAGAGGGTTCAAGGGTAGTGAGAGGGTTCGAAGGGGTAGTGAGAAGGCTCTAGGGGAATTCGAGGGCTTGCAGGAGAGTGGTCAAGGGCGGAAATGAGGGGTTCAAGAGGTGTGAAGAGGGCTTCGAAGGTGCGAGGGGGTCTATGGGGACTTAGGAGCAAGAGGTGAAGTGGCAGGAGTTGCCAGGCACTGACTAAGCTCGCACAAGAGTTCAGCCACGGGCAGGAGTCAACTGGAAGATAACAACCACCATATGAGTTTGCAGAGTCAGAGCCCAGGTCTGGGGCTAGAGGCCATTTGTCATTTTTCTCTGCAACATATACCCTTTTTCGAGGCTAGTTTCATTCCTGTGCTGTCAAGGTTTCGAGGACCTCCCTTAGGGACATAACAAGTCTCGCAGTACCACCACTCTTAGCCTCTCTGAGGCTCTCATTAATTAGTTCTCTTCACCGTGCCTACTTTAGATGTATGATGTGTCTCATTTGAGGCTAGAAGGGTAAACATCCCTGCCCAGTTTGCTTGGTCCCAATCAAGGTGTTATCTCAGCTTTCTAAAACGTTTCCGATGTGCACCATACAGCAGGCAAAAGAAGCCCTTGCCGTCTACCAAGAAAAGAAGTCTGCCAGCGAATCGATCCTCAAATCTCTTGGTCTTTGGCCCATTGCAGTGAGTTCTGTATCTAACAAGTTTTCATTCGTAGCTCTTACCAACTGCATAACCAAACTACCAGAATGTCTTCTGGAAGGTGGAGAATTCGGATCCTGAGGAAGCGGTAAGCCTCGACGATCTCCACATTATGCATGCCAGCCTTTTTGGATACCACTCACTCGAGGAACTCAAGATTATTCTAAACAAATTACCATGTCAGTATGTGGCTCAACTCGAGGAGTTGTGAGTAGTATCCTCTATTTACCTCCTCAATACATCCTGATCTTTTGACACAGACTTGTGACATTTCCGAGCTGGTGGGGCTTAGTACATTTTACTGGTATCCTACATATAAGCTTCTCTGATGGGAACAAACTCCGAGACCTTTCGAGGGTGAGAATCATTTTTTATCATCCTGGCCATTGCCATTCCCATGCTAACCACCTTGCCAGCAAACGTTCTATGCTGCTTTGAATATCCTGACGAACAATGTAAGCCATGAAGGGTACCAACTACTGTGGATGCTCCGCAGCTACTTAGAGTTGGACAGCCTCATTGGGCTGAGCATACACACCAATAGGACCTTGGAGTTAATAGAGAAGGAGCAGGTGACATTTGAAAATGAGCTAAAAGTATGTCACCTTGTTGTTGTCAACCATTCAGACCTCTCACAGTCACCGCAACCTAGGAGTATATCTTGCACGTGTCTAGTGGCAAGCTAGCAGAGCATCTCAAGACCAACTGGAACTTTCCCAAGGTACATCTTTGGCAACACACTGTCTGGGATATACAAAAGAAAGGAGTAGCGCACAACTACAGCACTCGGCCCAATGAAAAAATGCATGGCCTGCTCAAAGATGTGTACTGTGACCGCTCGAACGGAAAGGATGTGGCAAGTCAGGTATGTACAACTTACATTCTTATCCCACTTGACTGAAGATGCTACAGGTCCTTCGTGTCGATCACCACCGCTTGGCTATGAAACAATTAGGACCCAGATTGATGCCAAAGCCAATTGTGCACAAGAGGATTATGACAATAGTGGTATTGATCCTGGGGAAAACAAGGATATCCTCACAAGTTTCAATGTGCACGTCAAGCTCAGCTCACCACGACCACCAAAGAGCATCCAAATGATCAGCAGTGATCACACCTCACAGCAACAATTTCAAGGTTTCCATCAGAAATTTGCCTGGTTCACTAATCAATGCCTTCCTGTTTACCTCAATCATGACCAGAATCATTGGAAGGATATCTCATTCACAGACACATTTGAGGTGTGTTCTACTATGTTAATTTTAGCTTAGTAGTTGATACTCATTTCACAATGCACGTAGTTGTGGGAGCATTGCTACCTCAAGGTTAATTATGAATCCAGGGTGGACTGGCAACAAGTGACAGACCACCTATGATGCAACCCTTCATTCCATGGCAAGCCTCATTATGACAGCATCCTCTTCCAGCTTTCTCAGAACAAGATCACCTTTGCTCATCTTGTCTTCATGTTCTCTTGCAGCATTCCCAACTTCAGTACATATGACTTTGCTCTCGTTCGCCCTTACACAGCAAACATCAGTGCAACTCGTAAATCTTTTGATGACAACTTCAGGATCACACATGTTAAAGCGCACCCCTGCACGGCATCAATGTTCATCCCCATCCAGTCCATTGTTAGGGGGGTGTTGCTGTACCCTGACCCAAAGCATAGGGATGAGTATCTTGTGGTGGAGCACGTTGATGGAGATTTGTTTCGTCGCATCAACGAGTGGAACCAGTGCCATCTTGGCCATGAGTAAGGAAACTTTACTTGTGTGTAGGATATCATTGCATTCACATCACTGACATGATACACTGAAAAACGTTGGCTGCTTTGCTATCTTAGTAGTTCCTGTAGCCTACCGATTGAAACAGCTGTGCAATATGTATTGTGCCTCGAATCTTTATCACTCACGCAGTCCATGTTCTTTTGAGTCATATCACACACACACCAATTCAATTATGCTGAAAAGACTATGAGTCAAAAATATATAATTACTGCCATTGATTCCCTTGGAAAGGTGAGTCCGCTCTTATCACCATTCCAATTACCTTAAACTCGACCCAGCACCAACAGTTAGGCAGACCATTAAATTATGTTTTTGCCTCATTGAAAGCCCCTCAAAAGGAGCTAGTCTGCCCCAGCACCAGATTTAAGGACTTCGCCCCATTTTGTTGGTCATTGGCTATCAGTTCCAACCTCAGCCAACTCAGTTTCTCCCAGTTCCCTGTGATGCCTGAGGACTTTACCTCAGCTATATGGGATGTGGGCTATGACAGCCTCGAGGACAACACCAACAATGATGGGGATGTCCCACAGGGAGCGAACCACAGGACTGGTGCCAGAGATGTGGATCCTAACTTAGACAGGGAATTCGATGAGGCATGAAGAGTAATGGCTGATCCCAGTCCAGATGCGAGTGCTATTGAGTTGCGCCAGGTTGGTTTTGCTTGTCTATGAAACTAAATGATACTGACTATCCATTTGTAGGCATTGGGTCGAGCACAGGTTTCTTATAATCACCTGCAAGAGGAACTCATTAAGACAAGAAATGAACTAAGTGAATTTAAAGCCAGGGTAGCACCCCGAGCATGATCCCGAGCTCTCAAGTCAATCGCTGAAGGCCCGCTGGATGCTGCCATAACTACCCTGGCAAAGAAGTACGCTTACTTGTACCACCTATGGCTCCCTAGCAGTGTCTTTCCTCTTCGTGCGTACCCCCTTAACTTCGATTTACACAGTACAACGCGTTATCAAACTCATCCAAGGCTACTGCCAATAGCACCGAGCTTTACCTCATGCTACCTTCTGAGCTTCGGGCGCAGGCTATGAAGTATGAGCATTTCGAGCAACTCGTAAGTGGAGAACACCAAATCCAGCCAACCACTACTAACTATTGCTTCTTGCAGTTTACATCTACAGTGAACAACGAATGTGGAAATATTCTTAAACCTGTCAAGGACTCCACTGTGCAACTCTTTGCTCATTTGAGTCCAGGACTGGATCCAGCGGTGCTCGGGGACTGGAGAAAGAGAACGGCCAATCCAGCCTTTCTGTTGCTCCTCAAATGAAATCCGGTGAATACCAATGAGGTATATACTCCACTCACCCCAATCCTCTTTCAAGACCTGTCTGTGATGGATGTTTCTGGTCTCTTCAAAAACAAGGTGCTCACTCAGGTAAGTCAATTCCCAGCTGATCGCATTAGATATACTCATGGTCTACTGTCTCGTTATTTTAGATCGCATGCGTGTTACATTTCAGAAAAGGCATCCTCACAGGCAAGAAAAAAGGTGGTCCACCTGGAAGGGGCCAGAAGTTGAAGGCAACAATGACAATAGAGGGCATCATCGCAATCTGTTGCACACTTGTAAGTCAAATTCCATCCTGCATGCTGACAGTCTACTCATTGTACGTTGATAGGCTCGTTTCCTACTTTCTGGAGACAATGAATTCTCGTCTACTGGCAGTCAAACTGGGATTTCATATGAAAAGGACTTTGAATTCTATATTGAGCTACTCCGAAAACAGGAAAATAAAAGGTGGGCTTTGGGGATCTTCGAGCACTTTGACAGTGCCATGTTTGGGGCCAACCGACATGATGGATCCCAACTACCACCCTCTGAAGCCGAAGGTTCTGCTGAGCCACCTAGAAGCTGGGAAGATGATATGTTGGCGCAACTGGGAAGCCTCAGTGGGACTGAAGGGGTAAACCCAGACGCTTTCACTGATCCCTTCACCATTCAGCCAACCGCACACCCTCCTGTTGTCACCAGTGGTATGCAGTCATCTGCTTCTCAGACATGTACAAACTCACTCAGTATTACTGGTGCTACCTGGGGGGGCACTTCGATCTCCAGTACTGTACTGCCAACTACAAACATCGGCATTTCTGTCCCAGCTTTCACACCTCATCTAGATGGTAATTCAGTGGCCAAGACTGGGACCAACTCTCGAGTGGGGCTACCCATCTCAATGTCCCCTTTGCAGTCAGTGATCGTGTCCGCGACTGGTTTGGATCTCTACCTTCTGCTCTCCGATCTTTCTCTTGGCAGTTCCCAACCATCTGTTTCGACCCATCTTAATCCTCCTGTCCCCCCCATTGTTGTCCCAGCATTAGCAAGTGTCCCTCCGTCCAAGGCCACTAAGAAAGGCAAGAGAGCGACCCAAGGACAGGCTAAGACGACCGAGGGAGGCATTGAAATTGCTCCAGCCAGGGCTACCCAGTCTACTAGGCAAAAGAAAGCTTAATGACACCTCTACTACACGTCGTCATATGTCATTTTACATTTACTGACTATCAAAGTGATGGTTACATAGTTTCTTTTGTTTCCATACATCCAATCTACTGCATTTTGTGTTCTGAACACTCAGGGTAAGATAGTTATTGCAAGACTCAAGAACACCGATACAATATAAACTGTCCCTTTCCGACTGTTTCTGATGTGACTTCCAAACTATACAGGTACAATTCCTACCCATGTAGATTACTGAAGGCTAATAACCCCACAATCCCCATGCCTACCATATCTTGTTTCTCATACAGAACAATCAACTGAAGGCAGCCAGGAATTTTGCCTTTGATTTCGATGTTCCTCACTTTGCACTGGCCACCATCTCCGAGGATTCTATGCTCACATTGTCGAATGTGCATGACAAGATGCCACTCTGGACCCATTGAGTTCATGGAGAGGACATCCCTTCGTCACTGACCTTTATCGACGATGGTATCGACATCATCAGGAAAATTTTAATGAAATGATAATGTTATATAAGACTTTATCTACCCTATAAAGCCCTATAAGGTATATCATAATGATATACACATTGGTAATGCTATATATTCTCTGGGAGCCTTGGCAGCATAGGTCAAAAGTTATCATTTAGGTAGAGTGGATCATATGTATCAGAATGTGAACAGTAGATCATATATGTCTTTCATTATCAGACATTACCAACAATTGTCATTGACACCACCAACAGCTTAAAAATAAAAATTGCTATAGCAACCTTCAATTGGACTTATCAATCATGATATTACCAGAAAGCAATTCCATTCCATATTGTTTACATAATCAGTACCTACTCACTACACTACCTACTAAGTATGAACTACTTAAACCTCCAAAAAAGCGAAAATTAAACAGGGAAAGACACTCACAGATGACTTCACACAAGGGTACACTTACCTGGATATGAACCCTAAGACTTAGAGTCTTAGAGTGACTCTTGCCCTGAGGTAGAACTCAGAGACAAGAGTGAAGAAGAGAGAGAAGGGGAGAGAGGTTGAGTTTATATAACATGTACTATACAGTCATTACAAAGACATTCCCACACTTGTGGCTGGGGAAGAATTGTTCAAATGATCATAAAATGATATAGATGGCAAGACTAGATATTGATGATCAAAGTGAAATCAGACTGAAAAGAATATTGTCATTCATATCATGATGATATTATCTGATGAGCAATTATAATGTACTGTCAATTACATGACATTATTATATATGACATATCAGCTCTTGTCATCATGATATCATGATGACAAAAGTATTGTAATTCTTATATCAGGCCTATATGGAGTTGACCAGATAGTAAAATGTCTGCCAGGTTATCTAATGCATTATCTGACTGTTATCATTATGATTTGTGGATGATCATGCCTTATACACCATTATCCAATTCATATCAGACAGATAACTACTTAACATAATTATCTGGGAATACCAGCACTTCAAACCTCCCCTGATGCATCGGCCAGAAGAACGGTACTGTCTTCCAACTGTTGTCCGTCATTTCCAAGAACGTTTTACCCACCCTCAAGTTCGTCAATGGTACTAGGGAGGACCTTGACATGTTTGGTCACGTCAATTATGATTCTCGTATTCAGACACTATGGGTGGCCAACAGTCACAGGGATAGCTTGATCGCTGTAAAGATTGGCTTTGATGTCTCTGCTTCTCCCTCTGGTGACCTTGTGCAAGGCAGATTCTTCGAACAAGTCATCAAATTCTCTGGACTGAAGCCAATGATTCACTTCGTTATCCTCTCAGCTGATGCAGACCTGACTGGGGAAGAGGCACATGCAGTGTGTATCGCTGCCAAAGTACCCTCTGGCACGCTCATTGAGTATGAGACCATGGCCGTGATGCGATGCTTCATGCGAGCTCTTGTCACGGAGGAGTAATCTCAAGCGGGTATGTTATCGTGTGGCCTGTGTCTAGTGGACTAACAATGACTCACCTTTTGCTTTTGCATATAGGCATTGAAGCTAGCAAACTAACCGTTCAGTCTGCAGACATGCTAATTTTCAACATTACTTACGGTGGGTAATCCATGATCTGTTTAAGTATTGTATGCTGATGGAGGTAACAAAATACCACACAAGTGCCACCGAAGGTCAACCTAAGCATGTTCACAGGGTGATTGGCATGGCCCAGATACAGATGCACAATAGTAAGCTTCCTCCAAACTATCATTACCAGTCAGAATGTAGCATTTATACTATTGACAGGCAAGATACCCACAGTGATACACACTCTTGATACGCTGATACAGCTCCTTGACCTCCAGACACTTGTTGAAGTGACAGAAAAATCCATGCTCATGAACTTTTTAATCGCACAACCAAATTGCTTGACATGAAGATCCACATAAGCATCTCCCCTCATGCAGTTGCTGCGGCTGTGGATGACCTGGAGATGCACCTCGAAGTAGCATGTTTGCAGCAGGAGGAACAACCAGAGCAAACTGTGCATCAGCAAACTAGACATCACCTGGCCAGAACTGGCCAGAGCTGGCCAGACTCCCAGCTCACCCAGAAAGGTCCCCCTCTGGCCAGGACTGGCCAGACAGGGTTCCAGAGTTCCCAGAATCCCAGCCCATCACCTCTGTCCATACTTTTACTATGCTTTTTTGCTAATGCCACTACCATTTTTTGCTAATACCACTACTACGCTTTTTTGCTAATCCCACTACCATTTTTTGCTAATACCACTACTACGCTTTTTTGCTAATCCCACTACCATTTTTTGCTAATACAACTACTACGCTTTTTTGCTAATCCCACTACCATTTTTTGCTAATACAACTACTACGCTTTTTTGCTAATCCCACTACCATTTTTTCCTAATACCACTACTACCCTTTTTTCCTAATCCCACTACTGTTTTTTCCTAATACCACTACTATGCTTTTTTGCTAATCCCACTACCATTTTTTGCTAATAACACTACTATGCTTTTTTCCTAATCCCACTACACTTTCAAGCTAATAGGAACTCAGTCACACAGAAATCAAATCAAAAGTAGTAATATATTCAAATTCAAGTACTACCACATAATAGCCTAATACAACTATGCTTTTTTGCTATTAACACTACCTACTACACTTTTTACTAATAGTACTACGCTTTTTGCTAATACTACTACCCCGTTTGCTAATACTACTACGCTTTTTGGTACTACTACTACACTTTTTTCTAATACCACTACACTTTTTGGTAATCAAATGCGTGGTAGTAGTGGGCTAATGGCATACACTACCCCATAGTAGGAATTGGCCTTTGTTTGGTCGGCTTTGGCCGCTTGCGCGAAAGGCGTGAGTTTTAGTGTCCACTATATCGCATTTTGGGGTATTTTTGTGACTTTGCAAAATTTCGAGGCATTAGTGGCTGTGCCCACTACACAACAATCCTAATGATGACTACGCTTTTTTGCTAATCAATACTACTGTACATTTCCTAGTCACACTACAAATATTTGGTAGTCAAAAAAGCGGACTCTACTACACTTTTGGTAATCAAAAGTGTACACAACATTTAACTACTCAAACACTAATCAACACTACGCTTTTTTGGTAGTCAAAAAAGCGAACTTTTACTACACTTTTGGTAATCAACAGTGTACACAACATTTCACTAGTCAAACACTAATCAACACTACGCTTTTTTGGTAGTCAAAAAAGCGAACTTTTACTATGCTTTTGGTAATCAAAAGTGTACACAACATTTAACTACTCAAACACTAATCAACACTACACTTATTTGGTAGTCAAAAAAGCGGACTTCACTACACTTTTGATAATACACATCTACACTACACTTTGCTAATCAAACACTACAAAACACTACACTTATTTGGTAGTCAAAAAAGCGGACTTTTACTACACTTTTGGTAATACACATCTACACTACACTTTGCTAATCAAAACACTACAAAACACTACACTTATTTGGTAGTCAAAAATGCGGAGTTTACTACACTTTTGGTAATACACATCTACACAACACTTTGCTAATCAAAAACTACACAACACTACACTTACTTGGTAATCAAAAATGCGCCACAACACTACACTTTTGGTAATACAAATGTACACTACACTTTGCTAATCAACAGTCTACACAACACTTTCCTAATCAAACACTACAAAACACTACACTTACTTGGTAGTCAAAAAAGCGGACTTTAATACACATTTGCTGATCAATAGTCTACACAACACTTTGCTAATCAAACACTACAAAACACTACACTTATTTGGTAGTCAAAAATGCGGAGTTTACTACACTTTTGGTAATACACATCTACACAACACTTTGCTAATCAAACACTACAAAACACTACACTTATTTGGTAGTCAAAAATGCGGAGTTTACTACACTTTTGGTAATACACATCTACACAACACTTTGCTAATCAAACACTACAAAACACTACACTTATTTGGTAGTCAAAAAAGCGGACTTTACTACATTTTTGGTAATACAAATCTACACTACACTTTACTAATCAAACACAACACTTACTTGGTAGTCAAAAAAGCGGACTTTACTACACTTGTGCTAATCAATAGTCTACACTACACTTTGCTAATCAATTACTAATCAACACTACACTTATTTGGTAGTCAAAAAAGCGGACTTTACTACACTTGTGCTAATCAATAGTCTACACTACACTTTGCTAATCAATTACTAATCAACACTACACTTATTTGGTAGTCAAAAAAGCGGACTTTACTACACTTTTGCTAATCAATAGTCTACACTACACTTTGCTAGTCAATTACTAATCAACACTACACTTATTTGGTAGTCAAAGAAGCAGAGTTTACTACACTCATTGGGTAATCAAAAATGCGCCACAACACTACACTTTTGGTAATAAAATGTACACTACACTACACTAATTGTATTTTGCCTGTATCTCAACCATTTTTGCAGGTATGGATGGGATAGGCACACCTCTGGGGTCCTCTAGTCAGGCACTACAACTTTTATTATGACATCTTTGAAATTTAATTTTTGAGATGTCCAATTTTTTTGGTATTTTGCATTTTTCTCACCCATTTTTGGGCATATCAATGAGATAAGCATATTCCCATGATCCTGTGATCCAGCCCTACAACTTTCATTATGACATCATCACTGTACAACCACTTTTTGTTTTTGACAAACTGTGACTCCAACTGAACTTTGCAAATATCTCACCCCAAAAAGGAGATATTGCTGAGGTAATCATATTCCCATGGTCCTGTGATCATGGGCTACAACTTTTGTTCTCACTGTGGCTGTGCACCTGGAGGGTTGGAGGGTCTGGGCAGGTCTGGGAGGGTCTGGGAGGTCTGGAATCATTTTTCAAAAGTCCTGGGAGCACTGGAAAGCTGGGGGGGAAACGTCTGGTTTGCTGATGTGTGTGCACTCTGTGAAACTTTGTGGATCAGCGAGGCAAGCAGGCAAATTGGCCCACTGCTGCTAAATAACCTCAGCACTCTGCAACACATGGATTCTCATCTTGACATGGCATGGTCAATGTACGAAGCAGTGCTAACGAAGGCCGCTAGTATCGGTGGCAGCTCTGGGGAGGCAATGTCGACTTCGATACTGTATAACCTTGCCAGGTTGTATGAAGACAAGGAAGATCTAGTTATGGCAAAGGAAGCTTATGATAAGCTACTTACACATCGTCCTGAATACATAGATGGTTGGTTGCTGAATCGTCGCTGAATGATTGGTGAATTTGACCATTTTGCAGCTAGAATTCGACAGGCTCACATGTTGGCCAATTTGAATCAAGTCGACAATGCGCACGAAATATTGAAGCACACACTTACGGCGCATACTAGTAATCTCAACCTCCGTGCCTACTATACCTCGTCCCTCATCCAGAACAACCAGCTGAAGGTCACCAAGGACTTCGTCTATGCCACACTCAAGGATTATGAGCATTCCGATGTATACTTGCTCTGTGCAGCCACCTTGATTATGTACAACCAGAGCTGCAAAAGTAGGGATCCAAATTCCAAGGCATTAGAAGAGTGCAAGTGCAGTTTTCAATGTGTGGTGGAAACATACCAGAAGGCCCTGCAATTTGATCCACTTTGTGCTGTGGCTGCACAGGGCCTCGTGATTGCGACTGCAGAGGATGCATTGGGTGCTCTCAGCAGTGTCACTGTGGCATCGATAGTGGAGGAAACTCAACTACGGATCAAAAACACCCCTGATGCACTAGATGTCTTCACCAAGATTCAGGAATCTCTGAATGATGGGTGTGTCTACATCAATATCGGGCACTGTTATTATGCACGAGATGAGTTCGATCATGCAATTGAGAGTGTGAGTGCAGGTTCGAAGTTGCAATCTCAGCCTGCTGATACAGTAATCCCAGTATGAGACTGCTTCTACAAGATACTACTATGGTCACAACACTTCAGTATTGTTATACCTTTGTCGGTCATGGTATGCCAAAGCTAGCAAGGAACAGTCTTTCCCTGCCATGAATGCTGCACTGAAATATTCATGGATGGTTAGTGTGGTTTCCGTTTCTTTACTTATAAACAGTTCAATGTGAATGTTATTCATCTTCAACCAAGTGACAAAGTGACAATGTATAACATTGCAATGATCCAACAAAAGGCTACAGAACTTTTGTTTGAGCTACCTCCTTCCAAGTGCATGCTATGAGACCTCGAAGTAGCGATTGGACAAGCGACCCATGCCCAGCGGTACGCCAGCCTACCTTTATGCAATCTGTGTTCTGCATTCGAAGAGTGTTTGGCTCCCTCACTGCCAACCTATCTGCTTCTGTGCTGTGTGCCGTATAACAAGGAAGTGGCAGATCAGAGATGCAAGTATGGCAAGATCATGTTAAGACGTGGCAATGAACATCTTACTTCACAGCATGCATTTGAGGCCGAGGCTCAAGCATGATTGGACACTGTGAGGCAATGGCGACAAGACGAGAAAATGTGCCTGGAGGCAGCTGAGGTATGTACACCTTTCCTCCCTCGTGTTATTTATGGCTGATCCCCCATGAATGCATTTTGTTACCCACTGTGCCAAAATGGGAGAGCTGTGGCACCAAACAGAGAAGCTTGCTGAAGAGCAATGCATTGCTCGTGAACAGGCACTGGAATGGACCCAGGAAATACAGGTGGAGAGCAAAGGGGAATGCGAACACAAAGCAAAATGTGCATTAAAGAAGGTAAACAAGGCAGGGTTGTCCCCCCCCTCCACCTGATACTCCCACTTAACTACTCTAATTAGATAGTATGTTGCAGTTGTGATGTTTGTCTAAGGCGACTGGTTTGAGGGGTTTCCCCCTCAATGAATAATTATTGAATAGTGAGGGGTACTTAAACAAATACAAAGCCACCAAGTCATGCCATGCGAACATAGCTTCGTCATCAACACTTCACCGATGCTTCCCACGCCCATGCTGTGTCGTCCCTGACACCGCTCGTTGCCATCATTGACAGCGAGCTCACATATCTCAACAACTATGCAATGTACAGACATCGGACTTTCATTTCCGTACAGTACAACATACTTTAATGAATATTTAATTATTATTGCAGAGTACTTAGACACTTAGTGCAATCAACTCGCAGTGTGTGGGTGGAGATTTGTCATCAACATTTCCCGACACTTCCCACGCATGTGATGCGTCATCCCCAGCGTTGTTGTCAGCGACAGCAAGCTCACATATCTCAATAACTACGCAATGTACAGCCACCGGACCTTCATGGCTGTGTAGTACTCGTCGTGCAGTACTCGTATTTAATGAATGATTAACTAATACTGCCAGTACTTTGACATTCAGTGATCAACTTGTACTGCGCAGACAGAGATTAATCATCATTGTCTTCCGACGCTTCCCACGCCCCTATCGCGTCGTTGTCAGCACCTCTCGTCACTGTCAACAACAGCAAGCTCGCATATCTTCAGAACTACACAACATATGACAACCAGACTTTCACAGTCATGCAGTACTTACATTTACCCAATGTCTCTTGGCAAGGTCTGCTACATAAGCATATGCAATAAGTTTATAATTCCTATCACTGTGCCAAGTGGCACTGCACAATTCCCACATGTTCAGCAATCTCCGCTGGACTTCGTGTCACCTCCAATGTTCACAATGCCCATATCATGGCTACTGTACACCGTAGAGAAACAAGACACTTGTACCTGCATAGAGTACTACTAGGATCATGCTGTAACACAGAAGTTGGGGAGTGAATGAGAATCGAATGTTTTAATTCGAAATGTGGCACATGACTAAGTAATATCGAAGGGCTGACGGCAAGTAAATCCTGCGGTAATGGTGTATGGTTGAGTACCAACATATGGTAAACAAGAACTCATGGAACTCACGGGACATCACATGTCATCTTCTTCGCAGGTGGAGCTGCTGTCCTCCGATGATGAATTGATAAATGCAATGCTTTTTGGACCTTTCCCTCGTCCTGTATGGCATCGTTTCCTGCCCACATTGGAACACTTCTTGCGAGGGTTCCCAACCACCTCCCTGGCACTTCGCTGCTCCTTAAGTTGATCTTGATATTCCAGGTGCTGCTGCCTAGACATGTATGCCCAATGACACGTACCTGCTTTCAAAGCATCACAAAGAGTCTGGAGGTGCTCAGCACTTGTTATGGCATGGGGAGACTGGAAAGGGCCACCTTCCAGCCAGCCAAGTAGATCAATACCATATTTCTCCTTAATGGCCACCTCGAAATTGATGAAGTTGATTCGAATTTTTTTCTTGGCGATGACGCCTGTGTGCGTGTGAGATAGTCTGTTAAACGGTGTAGAAGAGTACGCACGAAGACCAGAATTAAGAATGCAGGCACATAGTCGCTGCATGCCCTCCACTGAGTTGTGCTCCTCGATGTCTGTAAGAGCAATGCAATGCAATTGTTAGTGGCTATTTCAGCATACTCTACACTTACTTTTCCCCTGCATGCATGCCCACTGCTCCAGTTTATGAACGAGTTCATCAGGCTCGACATTCATCACATCCTCCCAAAAGTCCATCACATTATCCATCCCGTACCAGAATGGTTGAGAAGAATCATAGACATGTCCACGAGTAGTGAAGAGGCACACATATAGTCCAGTCCGGAGAGCGAGTCCATCAAGCTATTACGAGTTAGTCCAACGTCATTAGAATAAGACATGCGACTCACTATTTTAAAAATGTGCTCCAACGTCGACTGGACATCGTGCGCCGCTGCTGAGTTTGTAGCACAAACACTTGTGTTCTTTAGAGCTCGATATTCAGTGAGAGCACACAGTAGCTCGTCCTTTTCATCTTGAGTCATCTCCTGGTACTTGGGGTCAACCTTCGCTAGGTCCCGAATCTGCTGGAGAGAGAGCTTATCCCCATGCACTCGACCTGACATATGTAAGTTGGAACTGAAAGACAATAAACCAGGAAATCACCTTCATTAACCTCGTGCGCCTTGTCATGAATAATGGCATTCGCTAGTTGAGTACTGTGTGGGTTCCGATAATATTTGTGACTGCCTAGCAGCTTCTTGACCTTCTTGTGCATAACATTATGTGTAGTAGCTATCACCTGTACCTTTGCTTCCAATTCATTGGCTAGTGAGCAGATTGCTTCACTCAGAAGCGCGTCACGATCCTTTCATTGCACTGCAGATATTTGCCTCGACGCTGCATGTGCCCTGTGATGCTCCTTCTCCACAGTGGAGAGGGGCTGACGAGACTGCATAATGGGCCATCCCAGGTTCCAAGCTGCCCAGGTGGACTTGTCACCTGTGGGTAGAACTATTGAGACTCCACCGTCGAAACTGCCCAGTGTACTATTGTCAGGAAGGGTACTGGGCGTAATCACACCGGGTACAGTGGTGATGTTTGACGAAGGAGTGGACTCGCCAGGTGTAGAGGGTGTATTCGATGAGCCGGCATTGGGGTGGCACTCGACTGTGGCACAGGGGGGGGAGTCGCCAACAGGTACTGCTACTTAGGTAGCAGGCATAGGCGGGGTAGGCTTTGAAGGCAGAGAAGACTGGGGCTGAGGAATTGAAATGGCTAAAAGGGCAGGGTCCAACACAGGATAACCATAGGATGGGTCGGGGGGTGTCAAAAGTTGGGGAGTGGGTTGTATGGCATCAGGAGGAAAAGACGTGTGAGACAGGTTCCGGTAGTCATATGAGGTGAGTGCTGGGAGCATTGGACAAGAAGAATCATCTGCAGAGTCAAACACGACGGGGGGAAAGGTAAAAACGTAGTGGTCCATACTATCGGTGGAGAGTTGAGGTGCTAAGTCTACAGTGTCGCACCATGTCTCCAAAACCTGGAAAAAAAGAGAAATTTTTGACAGTGCGATATTGAGTGAGTGACATCAGCCTGTCCTGCCATCGGGATGACCGGGTGCTATAATGATAGCTTGATCTAACCGCACACAAACCTTTGGGAACTGTATGATATGATATTAGAGCTTATGGATTGGCATCGACTACACTTACCATGGTTGAAGTGGACACTGTGCTGTCTACATGCCAATGTTGGGTGTGCAACCGAAGCACTGGCATACGTGACTTTGTATCGCAGTATCTGCAAATTAGTTGGAGGCCGAAAAATCAGATCCTTCGTTATCACAATACTACCCTTATAATTACAGTGGGCAAGAATTGGAGAGATGGGGAGCCTTATTGAGGACTGCGTGTAAACCCATCCAATAGATTCCTAGATACTGACTGTCAATACCCAGCCAGCTTCATTGGAAAATAACACAATACCTGAATCCTTTTGAAAACGTAAGTTCCGACGACTGAGACAGAAGAGACAGGGATGCACGGATGCACAGGATGTAGACCGTCCCTACTCCACCTCTTTACGACGAGGTGTGGTCATGTGATCTGGAGAAATTCCTGAGTGAGATGCCAAGTGGTACTAAGTATCTCTGGCAGTGTCCTTACAATGCCCTCTTCTCAAGTCTCACCAGGTAAGTTTGATGCATATCCTTGTAGTATCTGTTGGAACAAGTGCCAACTCAAACTGTGGCACCTAGAATTTTGACGCTCATACATGAGAGTTTCACGTACTCCAATGAAGCAAGACAAGCAATGCGCAGCCACTGAATGCTGGCTATCAAAGCTGGGGTACCGCATATATTTTTTAGCTCCTTTGATACCGAGTATGACCCAAATTTTCAGAGTGTGAGAAGAGCAGAGGGAAAAAGCAAGACTTTGTGCCGCCAGGTAGGTTGGCTAATGGTCGATCCTGTCTACTGTGATCCATCCATCGTTGTAGGAACAGGGCTAGGTAAGTATCCACCGCCGTCTATGTATGTAGATTAATTCTGTCATTAGGAAACTCGTTGTGGAAGATGAGGCTACCACCTGCAACTCAACATTGACTGCACTCCGAGTGTCCCCCAACACAGACCCCAACTCATACTTACACCCTTTAGTGTGTTCCAAACTTCCCTCACTTGAAAAAGTAAGGCAGCTCATCGCCGATTGGAAATCTGAATGGGGGGTGGAGTCGACCTGGCCAAAGAAGTTCCACAAGCAACTCAAGCGTGCACAGCGAGAGGGCCGGCTCATGACTGACTTGTTCTTTTCGCAATGCAAGGTCCACGTTGAGGAAGGGAGACAGCTCATTTGGCTTTTGAGGAGTATCACATGCAAAGGCTTCAGGGGTGTAGGCTACAGGGTTACGGACTCTTACGAACAGGTGTTTGACTTACTCACATCCTTGTTAACTGAACTTTGTTTTTTCGAAGTCAAATTAGATGACTATGCCCCCATTTCCCCCCTGTCTCAAATTTCCGAAGCTCGTTACTACTTCATGGTGTAGTTCTTTTTGTACGCAATCTATATATCTAAAAAAACATCTGCACAAATTCTGCACTTCGAGCTTGAAGTTAGATCTGAAGTGTGACACTCCATTGTTGCCACTAACTACTGAATTTACAAGTATATGATTTGGCGATAGCAAATGCCATAGCAAATCAGTTTGCTATCAGTCGCTATACACCGCTGGCATCATTTGAAACAAATCCTGCAAGCACACTTGAGACATGACTGCCATTGTTAGCTTCTCTACTGCCTAGTAGTCATTGTCCGATGTTTGATCTTACATTATATGCTGTGGTGATTAGACTGTACCGGTTTGGTTTGTCGAACTCGACAGTGTCGCGCAGCCACAAATATTCAATTACGATGCTAATACTATTGCACCCATTCATATGCAGCACACAGCAGCACGCACATATGCAAACCAACCTCTTAGTGTACAGGTGCGTGGGTTCAAAAGAAAAAGAAAATCAGTCTCACATGGTGCACGGGTTCAAAAGAAAAAGAATATCGGTCTCACATTCTTCATGATTAAGGTGGACACAATTTCAGCAGTAATTACAAGTAGCTAATCACAAATTGCGGGACAAAGATGAAGTAGCGCCGCTGCTACAATCAATAAACAACTTTGATGGAGGGATGAAAGACCCACCTGGTTTCAGCAGGGTTGAGTTGGACTTGGCTAAATACATCCGACAAATCATCCACTGCAGCCCAGTAGGACTGTTCACCTTCACTAAGAACAGGAGAGGGCGTACGTGGTGCCGTGGGCCAAAAGGGTCCACTGGGAGTAGGGATTGCACGGAGTTCACCCTTATCGTAGGTGGCCATATAGTCGGCGAGTGCCTGCTGGAAGGTCTTACACTTATAATATACTGCACCACTGATTTCGAGAACCTGCAATGCCGCATCTTTCCTAAGTATTTGGAATCAGGGTGAAAGAAGGATGGATATGAAAAACAAAAATATTACCATGTAAAATATGCTGACCTCTTGCCCAACAATAATAAGGTGGAACCCCTCGGGTGTGGAGGTTGGGTGTGGGACATCTGAAGGGTGGGGAATGACAGTAGTTTGAGACGTAGATGAGTGGCATACTGAAGGGAGAGAGGTAATGAGGCCGGAATCGGATTGTGGTTTGCGAGTGGGTCATGGAGTGCCTGGGGACAATGGTAAGGTAGAGGCAGATGTGGTAATAGCTACAGGCAATCATGACACCGACAGACTGCATCTTTGAGGGCTCCTGAGTGTGGTCTTAGTAGAATGTGTGTGATGTTTCACCATGGTTTTGACTGTTTCAGTGGTCCCTTTGCGAGTAGTCTTGATCGTCTTGATGCACGTGACCATCTCCTCAGTATCATCCTCCGTAGTGCTCATTACCTGCCAACTACCATCATCTGACTAGATGTCAGACCCCCCATCAAAAATCCAGTCTTGCGTCCTACCTTCGTCACTTGATACTACCATAGTCGAAAAACTTCGCAGGTCAGTACTAAGCGCAATACTTGAAGATGAGAGTGCTGGAGATGGCAGATAAGTTCACAATAAGTCTTGACAGTCTGGTAACGTCACGTGGTTTTGGACAGGATCAAAGGCTCCGGTCAAAGAAATCGTACACAGAAGCAAATCATGGCGGGAGGAGCAGTTCACGGTCACTCGCATAAGTGCAGAAGCTTGACGTCCTCGCGAATATGCTGCATCCAGACCAAAGTTCACCACATTGCGGGAGTTACGAGAACTCTCCATGAATTGGCAGGTCCGAAAAGAATTGCTGAGTGGTCTGCACATGCGGTGGAACGAAAAAAAGAGTGGCTAAGAGGTAAGATTTTGGTGTGGTCAAGAAAAACGCTCACCTTGGACAGAGATGACCATTGTGGAGAGACATGCACTTGAGGCACTCCGAGATCCAGTGTTGAATGACTCGGTCAATGAACCAACAGACGACAACTATGAAACTGATGGATACGGTGCAATGGTCCTAGACGGAACAGAGCAACTTGATGTCAGTCATGCTGGCAGTGAGTTTCAAGAGCTCACCAGCGAGTTATTGGGTGATTTCTGGAAAAGGTCAGAGTCAGCAGGGGAACGTACTGATAATGGCTGACTACCTTCCAGCACTTCTCAGGAGGTCAGGGTGAAGCATCCAGATTATCATACATTCCGAGATCGTTCTGCTAAACGGACTGCCACGTTCAGTGTACAATTGGATGTCATGATGGAGGCTTACATGGCCTGGTCCCTGAATCAGGGAGGTGCAGGCAGAAAGGGGTTTTTTGATTCAGATGAGCGACATACGTGGGAAGAACAGCAGGGGAAGTGTGATGGCGTGGACACCAAACTGCTGAGTGTATTGGCACTGGATGTCTTCTGCAAGTAGACCCTTGTCGTAATTGCATGTGCAAGTACTCACGACATGGCAGGCGCTGAGAAGACTTCCATTACTGTAGGGCCAACTGATCATTACCTAAGTTCAGCTCTTGTTCACCACGGTTTGATCCCATGCTCTCCTATTACCCCGAAGGTCGCCATTACAGTGAGCACTCTCAACCTATACCACACTGCTCGTCAATGTTGCCCCCATCTCTCGATACAAGCATACATCAAGTCGCTCTGTGACATGCACGGGGTTCATCAAAGGTTTGTACTTCATTATACCTACTCATGCCATGACCCAGGTTCCATTTTACAATCACTGCTCCCGTCAATTTTCCATCGCACTGGATGTTTACTTGCAAATATTAGCACTCGTCTCGAATCTTGTACGCCGAGCACTGCAGCGCAACCAGCCTGACTGGTGGTTGAAGCACTGTTGTCCTGCTTGCACTTACAAATTACAGGATGAACTGGCCATGTGATTCAAGATGCTGTTTACTCAGGATGGGAACAACTCCCTCAAGAGAGTGGCGACCAGGGTGCTGGATGGTAATCTCAATGATACCGACCAGCTCGCCACTTCTGTTCCCACACTGGAGCATGCCTTTCATCATGAACAATACCTGACCTGCAAATTCGTCGAGAAATTTGCATCTGATCAACAGACTGGACACAGCATCGTTGACAAGGTGAGAGTTTGCGTTCATATTCGAGGTTTCTTACCACTTGATAGCATGGCAATGGGAACCTCTGTGCAGAGCATTGGAAAAACATGAAGGACAGTGTTGTGCAAAAAATGTGGAATGTATTCAATGAAACTGGTGCCTTCATAGCAGTTTGTCAGCACAGCTTCTGTCTGGTCATCACTGACATGGTACAAAGCAGCGAACAGTGAGTACCCTACTAAAGAGACGTGTACCTGCATTGATACGCTCGTACACAGGTCTAAATATGTGCTCACAGTGACATCCAAACTCCTGGATGCATTCGGTTCAGACCTTGGCAGTGGATATGACATCAGCTGCTGATTCAAGACCACACTGGCATCCAGCATTTTGGGCGAACGTGCTCGATCCCTCAACTATACCTCCCTCGTCAATGCATTCCACGGTCACGCTCATAACAGGCTGTGCCAGCTTGACAACCTGACGACTTATGTTGAGGGTCTCAGACTCGAAGATCTCGAAGGTTGTGAATGCACTTTTTCAAAGAGCAATGCCCTTGCACTGTCTACCCGCTATGTGTCAATTTTTCACAGAAGGCAAGCCATTGTGTGTTACTTTGAACACAATGATGAAATGGAAGTATATGCAAACCTCAGTAAGTAGTTGACTGCCCATTTCAACATATCTAATCTCAAGCAGTGAAATTTTTACTGAATAACTACAAGCAAGCTCTCGATCTTCTCTCCCATGGTTGTGTGACTCTTGAGCGACTGATGTGTGAGCTTGGAGTAAGTGACCCCGTGATCTTCAGACAGTGGTTGGACGAGGAGCATGTGTATCTCAAATCTCTCCTGCAGGAGCCTGCAGAAGAAACTCTGCAAATGGAATATTGGCAATGGCTTGTCAATCTGGCTGCAAGCAGGTAAATATCATTACCATGAAAAGTATTTGTCCTAACTACTAGTAGACCTAGGCAAGATCTTGAGACAATTCTGTCCACATGGACCATTGTTACCGCCCAGAATGTGGCACCCATCTGGAGTGATAGCAGTGCAACCAGGAAAAGAGAGACCACACGCTGCCACACCCAAGAGAACTACGAGAAGGACTTGAAGGCTGTGCAGGAGCTGGAGGGTCGCCTGGGAATAGCATGCCGCTGGGTACTGGAGGATGAGGAGTGGCAGGCAGCCGCTCGCTTGGTTGCCAATCGAAAATATCAGCGCACATTGGATAATGTCGAGTGACTGGTTGTGTCACGGATCTTCGAGCTTTCGAAGATGAATCAGTCAGGCACTGGTAGGTCCATTCCTCTTCGAGTTACTTGGCACTGACTGCTGCAGGGTACAAACTTCGCAAGCACATTGGGAAGGCCTTGCAAACACGCTTGGTGGCCATTCGAGCCGCCCTCACCCAATACAATACCGCAGCCAAAGCTCTTGGCCGTCGGACACTCGAATTTGATGAGGTCATCGAGTATGCATTCCTATCCGACTTTGACCTGCTCAGGGACACGCGACAAGACATATCGACTCGGCCGTGGGCATCACCTGCTGCTCGACTCGCTATAAACACTCATTTCAAGTTGTGCCGGGCTGAGGAAGAAGTCATCCGCCTCAATGTGGAAATTTGTCGTGTCTCACATATCTCGTAGATGAAGATCAGTACCTCCGAGCTTGCGAAGCTCTCTACCAGGACACCAATCCTACTCTTGCATATCAGATCTCTAGGTACCATACTATCTGCTCCCGATTCACTCCCCTGCACCTGCACTCCCTCGAGAAAATATCTCACCTCTCTGGATTTAGTGGTACCCTCGCCCCAGGCATTAGTGTGTCATGTGGCCTGGGGGATAGCACGGGCATCCCCCAACGAGTGTGCATGGACGCCGTATTCTCTTCCTTGCCAGTGGCTGCTGATGACGGAGAAGATGATGCCAATGAAGACACCAACGAAGATCATGCCACTACTTTGGAAGAACAATGCGAGGCTTTGCAAAACATTCTTAGCATTACTATGGACCCATAGATATGTGGTTCTAACTACCACCACATTATCCTTTTTTTTTACTTGAGTCTGCAATGAAAAGTTCGTGTTTATTATTACAGAGCATTAGCTAGGTATGGGTACTACACAGCCATGAAAGTCCGAGGTTTGTACATCGCGTAGTTGTCGGGATATGTGAGCTTGTCATTGCCAGGGGTTGCCGAACACTGCCACAGGTATGAAATTTGCACGGATCTCTATATCAATGAAAATCTCTAGTTGCATACTACAGAATGAAAGCTACACAAAAGTACTGTACAGAAATGAAAGTCCGACATCCATATGTTGTGTAGTTGTTGAGATACGTGAGCTCACTGTCAACGACGGCGACGAGCAGTGTCGGGGACGACGCGGCACAGGTGTGGGAAGTGTTGGCGAAGTGTTGATGACAAAGCTATGTTCACGTGCACGACTTGGTGACTTTGTATTTGTTTAAGTACCCCTCACTATTCAATAATTATTCATTGAGGGGGAAACCCCTCAAACCAGTCACCTTAGACAAACATCACAACTGCAACATACTATCTAATTAGAGTAGTTAAGTGGGAGTATCAGGTGCCCCCCTCCAACACAGCCCTTGTTTCAGCTGATGCAGACCCTTTGTCTGACATACCTGTCAGGTGTGCTGTCTTCTCTACAGATATTGAAAACCCCTGTTCCATTAACATTTCCTCAGGCCTGCCTTCCGTGTCTGATGATGAACCATCCTTTTCAAGATTGATGGGCTCTGTCCTGCCATTGTACACTAAATGCAGTACAACATTCATTGTATAAGCATTATCTGTGCGAGCCTGAACCATGCTCGCAAAGTCTTTATGTGTCACTCCCTTGAACTCACAGAGAGTCAGTGGAATCAGTCCTCGATGAATCAAGGGGGTATTCTCCCAACAAGAAATGCCTCATCTCTTCCAGTAAGTAGCTCAAGAATGCATGCTTTATGTTTCATTTGCAGCATGATGTAGCCGCTGGGGACATTTGACATGTTGTGTCAATGACATTACATTGCTGTTTTGATGATTACTAAGACATTTTAGTCTTTATTAGGGCGGACCCAAATCTTCTTCGGCTAATTTCTATTCTTGATCCTGCACCACTACGTACCCATGCACTACTCACCCGTTGTCACCATCAACGGTGACTCCAGTAGGTAGTTACCTTTTCTCCCAAGTCCCAGCACTTGGTCTGCACCATATCGCAGTATTTGGAAGTTATTGACCAACATTTAATAATTCTAGCAACAAGTCTACTCGTTGGTCACCATCATAATTTCGTCATTGACAGTGGAACACACCTGCCACTTGTATTTTTCATGTAAGTCCATTTCGTTTCTTCCTTAGTTGTGGCTGTTGCCAATGAGTCTCTGTTTTACACAGATGGTACAGCGACTCTACCTTCTCCATCACTTACATCCTGTTTGTTGTCCTGTGGGAGTTGAACGTGGTCCAGGATTTGATGATGCTCAACATCATTGAAGCTATGGTACGGAAGGATTTTGTAGTCTGCCTGTGAGCACCTTCTGATCCGAGAGTTTAGGTTTATCCAATGCCTCCCTCATGTGCACTTCCCCAGCAGGTCCATCCCATTTCTTCTATCTCAGAGGTTCCGCCATTTGTACTCTGCTGCCCCATCCCAACCTCCAACCGCTCATCATATGCAGTGATGCCCTCCTTTCAGCAGGCTAGTGGAGCAATGTGGCCGAGGCATATGCAGATGCCATCCGTCTCTAACCAGGCGACTATATCCTCTTCTAAAAACATGCAACTGCTGAATGGTATGTTAGCATAATATTCCTGTGTGGTTTGTCCTTCATAATACAACATCACTCAGTCGATTGAATTTTCTATTACAATATCTACCATCCAATATAAAATACAATATCTGCGAGAACAATGGATTAAGAAGATCATAAGAAAGAAAATGCCAACATTACAATGGCGGGGATGCATGGCAATAGATGGTAATGGTGTTTGGTATTATATTACTTGACAATGCTCAACAATGGTCTCACGCACTTGCCAATGTGTTGTGAATGACATCATAATCTGGCACCATATGCATGGCATTACTGGACATGGTCATAGCACCCCCCTGATTATATTGGTGACCCCCTGGATGACAAAGCCATTGTCGTGTAGATCGCCCCCCATGGCAACCCATTGGCATGCACTAAGTGAAAACACCCCATTACAATTATGTACAATGCCTTGTCATGGTGTCTGGATTTTTCCGACAGTGGTCTGCTGGCACTGAGGTCTGTTGTGGTGGGGGAGGGAACAGTGTTTGAGCTAGTAGCCAGCTTTTGTTTTCATTTGTGTCAGCTGTTGTCTTCATGCCATTGCTGTTCGTTTTTTGCAGTGTTGGGATTCTTGCCTTGCTGCCATCACCTGTGGGGTTGGATATGTAACTGTTAGCCATCCATAGGCTGGTACCTTCTGCTTCCTCCAGCTATTCAAGCCAGTGTTCCTTTTTGGCTTTATCCATCATTTTGTCATACTCCTTTGCTTTTCTTTTTGTAATCTGTGTCTTGGGTGATTGGGTAGGGCTCTGAATGTGTACAAGGCTTTACTTAGCATCTTTAGATCATTGCACAGCTTTGTTAGGTCACTGTTCCACCACCTTTTCCTGTGTGGATGGGGTTGTGTTTGTGGTACTTCTGCTTCAGTGGTGCATTGCAATGCTTGCTTGATGCCACATGCTGATGCCTGGAACTCTCCTTTGCTTGCTAGGATTCTTGGGGGTCCAAGGGTTTTGAGTTCTGCCTTGAGTCTTCTGTTGAACCTTATCCAGTCTACCTCCCTGTAGTTCTGGTTGGGTTGGGAGGTCAACATGGTTATTGACAGGTCAACCTGTGTAAGGATGGGCAAATGATCAGTATTGGGCCCTTGGTCTTTTGGACTGGTTACACATGACATTACCCATTCAGCCATTATCTTGGTGCCGAACACATTGTCTGGCCAGGTCCAGTTTCTGGAGCTTGAGACCTGCAGGGTTGGGATGTCCTTGGGCAGTAGTTGCATCATACCATAGTCTGCAACCAGGTCTAGTACCTTCTGTGACACTGCCAGGGCAGCTGCAGTGAACAGATGGTTGTTGTGTTCTTCATCCCAGAGGGGGTGATGCCTGTTAAAATTGCCTAGCCACAGCATGTGGTCTTCAACTGTTGGTCTGATTGTGGCTATATTTGCTGCTAGGTACCTTCCCAGGGTGTCAACCATTCAGTCATGGGTGCAGTCATTATAGATGTTGAACAGTGAGCACATTCCGCTTGATGTCCTGAGTCTAATTGCCACTACATCTGCCAACAGGAATTCAATCTGTTCCCATGAGTTAGTACTGACCTGTGAGTTGATGAACATTACCACTCTTGGCTTTTCCCCTTGTGCCAGTTTGTGCATGGGGTAGGCTACCCTCCAGTGGGAGTTGGCCTCACCCATTGCAGCTAGATTTGCCCAAAGTTGTGGATTGTGCCAGATATACCACTCGTCAAAAAATGCAGATCCTGACTGTGGGACTTAATGTCCAAATGCTATGGGGGGTGTGGCACAGCCACACAGTGAACAGCCACAGAGACAGGGGTCAACACAGCCACACAGTGAAAGGGATTGCACAGCCACACAGCCAGGTCTGGAACACAGCCACTGAGATCAGGATGTTGCACAGCCACAAAGTGAAGAGTGATGTACAGCCACAGGGAGAGGGGCTAGCACAGCCACACAGTGAAAGGGGTTGCACAACCACATGGACAGGGGGTGCACAGCCACACTGAAAACCAAAGTTGTAGCCCAGGTTGAGAGGATCATGGGAGTATGCTTACATCAGCAAGATCTTTATTTTTGGATGAGATAAAAGTAGAATACTGAAATTTTCGAGAATCTTCGCTTTTTTGCACAGCCACTCCACCTTGAATGTGTGCTTATGTAATCAAAAAAGCAGACCAGATGCCTGTGTTGTTGCTGCTGCCACCACTTGTCCCATCCACTGGATGATATTTCATAGTACTGTAGCATACTATTGACAAGTGATCTACCCATTCCATACACAATTTGGATCCAATCCAATGTTTTTGGATATAAATCTAAATAGGGGTAAAAATGCGAAATCTGCTCCCAATTGTGCAGTTCTTGACATATGGACTTGGAACTTTCACCCTATGTTGCTCTGGCATATATCTACAACCTATCAAAATTCCAGATCATCAGCCTCTGTCCTTGTGGAGGTGCAGTCAGATCCCCTCCTCCCCAGTGTATGCATTGTACACATGGGTACTGTTGCTTTCTGGGTATTTTGACCCATTGGTGCTGTGGAGCATACAACATACAGTCTCTATTTACAAGGACTTTGGGGGTTTATCAGGTGGAATGTGTGTAATACCACCTTGTTGGTTTTTTGAGTGCATGGCCACCATACCACACTTCCAGGGGTAACATGCCAGCTAATACAATAGACACATTTTACACCAGTACATCTACCTCCATTCAAAGTTTCAAGTCCATCCATTGAGAACTGGAAGAGCTGGAATGAAATTGAGAGCTGGAGAGCATGGGAAAATGTGTGAAGATTTTAGGAGACTTGGGAGATCAGTCAAAAACTTGTCACAGCACACTATCCAGTGGGCCTTTTTTGATGAAACTTTTGGGAATGCATGTAGGAACATCATTGAACATTGTTGTATCATTTAGACTGTCTTATAGTTACTAAAAACTCAAAGGTACAAAAACATGGGGGATTGGACTTTAATGTATCAACTGCAAGAATGAAGCAGATATCTAGGAGGTTGCTATCATCCATACCAATTAGGCAGATTTTGCAATGCAGAAATGGCTCAGGACAGTACAAATTGCAAGTAGGAATTCAGCCATGCACTTAGTTTACTCATTACTTCTCTCTGTGGTGTGCTATGACAAGTTTTTGACTGATCTCCCAAGTCTCCTAAAATCTTCACACATTTTCCCATGCTCTCCAGCTCTCAATTTCATTCCAGCTCTTCCAGTTCTCAATGGATGGACTTGAAACTTTGAATGGAGGTAGATGTACTGGTGTAAAATGTGTCTATTGTATTAGCTGGCATGTTACCCCTGGAAGTGTGGTATGGTGGCCATGCACTCAAAAAACCAACAAGGTGGTATTACACACATTCCACCTGATAAACCCCCAAAGTCCTTGTAAATAGAGACTGTATGTTGTATGCTCCACAGCACCAATGGGTCAAAATACCCAGAAAGCAACAGTACCCATGTGTACAATGCATACACTGGGGAGGAGGGGATCTGACTGCACCTCCACAAGGACAGAGGCTGATGATCTGGAATTTTGATAGGTTGTAGATATATGCCAGAGCAACATAGGGTGAAAGTTCCAAGTCCATATGTCAAGAACTGCACAATTGGGAGCAGATTTCGCATTTTTACCCCTATTTAGATTTATATCCAAAAACATTGGATTGGATCCAAATTGTGTATGGAATGGGTAGATCACTTGTCAATAGTATGCTACAGTACTATGAAATATCATCCAGTGGATGGGACAAGTGGTGGCAGCAGCAACAACACAGGCATCTGGTCTGCTTTTTTGATTACATAAGCACACATTCAAGGTGGAGTGGCTGTGCAAAAAAGCGAAGATTCTCGAAAATTTCAGTATTCTACTTTTATCTCATCCAAAAATAAAGATCTTGCTGATGTAAGCATACTCCCATGATCCTCTCAACCTGGGCTACAACTTTGGTTTTCAGTGTGGCTGTGCACCCCCTGTCCATGTGGTTGTGCAACCCCTTTCACTGTGTGGCTGTGCTAGCCCCTCTCCCTGTGGCTGTACATCACTCTTCACTTTGTGGCTGTGCAACATCCTGATCTCAGTGGCTGTGTTCCAGACTTTCACTGTGTGGCTGTGTTGACCCCTGTCTCCTGTGTCATTGTACAACACCCCCTCCCTGTGGGCTCATAATGTGGCTGTGACAAGATCTGTGTTTTCTGACAAGTGGGTAACCTGGAACTACCCATGATCATTTGGTCAAAAACAGCAGCTAAGGCTCTTGGCCTTTGTGTTTCCTAATGTGTTGATGGGAGGTTCCTGTAAGGCAATGACATCCCAGTTGTTAGCTAATGTACTGTTAAGAAGAGAGAATAGTGCTTTGGTAGATTTGTTGAGGTTCTGTTGCCATATACGTAGTCTTGTCAGGTGGGTGTTGTTGGCAGGTTGTTCAGTCATGAGACGGGTTCACAGGGGGGGTGTGCTCTGCTGATGGTGGTGTCAGTGTGGCAATGACCCCACCAGTTAAGGTGGTTTGGAAGCCTGCCATAGGTGGGTGTTGGCCATGTGTCAGAGGAGGACTGCCACATCCTCCACATATGCACCTCCCTTGGCATCAGGGGAGGTTTGAAGTGCTGGTATTCCCAGATAATTAAGTTAAGTAGTTATCTGTCTGATATGAATTGGATAATGGTGTATCAGGCATGATCATCCACAAATCATAATGATAACAGTCAGATAATGCATTATATAACCTGGCAGACATTTTACTATCTGGTCAACTGCATATAGGCCTGATATAAGAGTTACAATACTTTTATCATCATGATATCATGATGACAAGAGCTGATATGTCATATATAATATTGTCATGTAATTGACAGTACATTATAATTGCTCATCAGATAATATCATCATGATATGAATGACAATATTCTTTTCAGTCTGATTTCACTTTGATCATCAATATCTAGTCTTGCCATCTATATCATTTTATGATCATTTGAACAATTCTTCCCCAGCCACAAGTGTGGGAATGTCTTTGTAATGACTGTATAGTACATGTTATATAAACTCAACCTCTCTCCCCTTCTCTCTCTTCTTCACTCTTGTCTCTGAGTTCTACCTCAGGGCAAGAGTCACTCTAAGACTCTAAGTCTTAGGGTTCATATCCAGGTAAGTGTACCCTTGTGTGAAGTCATCTGTGAGTGTCTTTCCCTGTTTAATTTTCGCTTTTTTGGAGGTTTAAGTAGTTCATACTCAGTAGGTAGTGTAGTGAGTAGATACTGATTATGTGAACAATATGGAATGGAATTGCTTTCTGGTAATATCATGATTGATAAGTCCAATTGAAGGTTGCTATAGCAATTTTTATTTTTAAGCTGTTGGTGGTGTCAATGACAATTGTTGGTAATGTCTGATAATGAAAGACATATATGATCTACTGGTCACATTCTGATACATATGATCCACTCTACCTAAATGATAACTTTTGACCTATGCTGCCAAGGCTCCCAGAGAATATATAGCATTACCAATGTGTATATCATTATGATATACCTTATTGGATTGATCCCCTGTGAGAGTATACAGAAGGCAGGATACTCTCTATCTTAAATGTGCACAAGATTGAAGGTGTCCCAACATTGATCCATGAGCAACAGGTCAAAGCACCCAGTCTTGCAACCATTGCAAATCCATTAGTTAATAGTTCAACTCACTTCCTCTGAGTGCATCTCTCCCAGTTCAAGACAAGCCCCTACTTTCTCCAAGTCCTATCATGCATCATGACACAGCCCATTGGTGCCCATATCACTGATTTTTCCTGCTTGGGGGAGCTCCTTGTAGCCTTCCTTGATTATGTCATTGGTGAGTAGTAGGATCATCATTGTTGGCCCCAGTACTTAGTGATTGATTCATGTATTGATAGCCCACAAGAATGTGGTCAAGGTGGAACCCAATCCCAGCTACAATCAGACCACACTCTGAGCTTCCTAGTCCTTGAAGCAATGCCAGTGATGTTAAAGGGGCTAAGCAATCTGAGCTTGTTGCACGCAATGTGGTGTCTCCCAGTGACAATTCTCAGATCATTTCACAAGCTACATCACCCAGTATGTCTCCATAAATTTCAGGGTGACTTGAACTTATTGTAGTCAAGAATCATTCTGAGACTTATTGAAGGAATTTGGTTTGCAAAGCATGGATGCTGATCCAACTGCTGAGGTCCAGGCAAGGTCTTAATATGTTAGCAAGTTTTCACAGCTGACACCCCCTGCTACACAGGTATTTGAAAACATTGATGCACAAGTATTTGAATCTCTCACACAAGTGGTGGAAGAGTGGTCTCTCTCACAGAGCAAACCAAAGTTAGATAATTTGTGACTGTTATGATATGACATGTGACTCATTGACTCTTAGGTTGTCTCACAACCCCAGGAATGGTCTTTTGATTGTAGAAATGCCAATGGCTGCACACAAGTTTTGTCTTACTGATTTTGGAAGGGCTGTGCAGTCTGCACTGGACTGCCTTCCTATCAACTGATCACATGTTTGCATTATGTTGGAATCAAACCTCAGCTTGCAATCACCATGCACTGGGTTCTCTGTGACCCCTGATCATTCCTTGTTTGCAAGTCCTGTCAAGGCAGGACCTGGTGTTTTGCTCACTATAGTAGAGTGCATGTTCAGCCAAAGCCATGAAGCCTGGATGAAGAAGGTTTGGGCTGAGGTTGAGGGTTGGCCAAGCATCATTCTCATCATCTTGATTTTTGTTATGGAGGAGCACAACTACCACTACCCAATGGAGGGGACACACACCTGGTCTTTCTTTTCTCAACATGATGTGTGTTTCTCAGAAGATACTTTTCTCACTCTTCTGCCATCTATCAAGGCATGTGCTGCAAAATTTGATGAAACCACTTCCACCTCTGACTCCAACTCTACTGATAGACCTGAGGTGGAATCCCCCATGTGACTTGACTGCTCATCCTCCATCAAGCAGGACTTGGACTCTGAAGCTGATTTCAAACCTGAGCCCATGGTTATTGAACCTATCATAGTGGCTGATCATATGTGGTGTGCAGTCAAAGACATCAAGTTCAATGTATGGATCAGGGAGGATGGAGCTGAGAGGATCAACCTCGATGATAGCAAGAGGGTAACTGGCATAAGTGATGTGTTTGACTGCTTTAAGCCCTGCTGACACAGTATTTTTTTGAAGTACATATATCCCCACATCAAAATGGAAGAGGCAGAGAGAGTAATCAGAAAGGGGCTAAGTGCCACAAAGAACGAGATATGCAAACTCGCCAACATATTCAGATCCAAGTCTGCACAACATAGGCTACAAGTGGCCAAACTCAAAGTCAAGTTCAACTGGAGGGACATTCAATCAGGGCTCAAAATATCATCCTGTTCAACTGCTTGGTCATGCTATGAAAACTGGTACTTCACCAAGTTCCAAGGCATCAAGTGTGCTCATTCCAATGATGAGGAAAATCAACCCATGGATAATGGAACCCCTAGCACATCCCCCGAGCCGCAAGACATCGCGCCATGCATGGCTGCACATTGCAAATCAGTTCACAGGTAAACCCTGGTTGAATATCTCTGATTTTGAAAGATCTTGCTTGTATCTGATATTGTTTTGTACATTTCTTTAACATTTATCCCACTATCCTTCGCACCACATTTGCTGATAATTCAATTAGACTATTAAGCATGAGGCAGATGCTATCACTGCCTGGCAAAGGTACACAAGGTGTGGCAGTGGAGCCATCTGTATGTAATTACTGCAAGGGGTTGCATCCAGCTGGCACCCTCACCTCATGCACATGTCTGGTTGCAACCAGCAGTGCAGATGCTATAAGTATTGAAATTTCATTTCACTCTCTGTCAGCTCATGAACTGTTCCCTTCCCCTGCATCCTATGGCAAAAGGTCAGCATCAGTGTCAACAACCAACTCCTGCTGCACAACCCAACACCAAGAGTTGGGACACTGAGGTCAGAGATTGCCCTGCTCATGCTCACTGCCTGCCCCCTCAAGTTGGGGCCAGTCAAGATGGAATGTTGCTCACAACACTTGCTACTTTTTTCAGAAGGAAGAAACTTGATACTACTGTAACATTTGCAAGTAAGGGCCTTTTTTTCTGCTTTGTGTTTGTGACACTGACATAGGGCAACATAGTTTACCATACTCTCTGGGGTCTTCGACTACAATGAAACACAGCCATCTCGAGTCCCAGCATCTGCTGCCATATCTGGACAAGATTGAAGAAAACAATTGGCCTGTGCAGTCTCATTTTCTTGAGGCCACTTTTGAGAGAGGGTATACTTACAACACCCTTTGAGCAAAACTTAATTGCCCCAGTGCAGAAATCAGTCATCTACCACCTCCACCTCCACCCAGCATGGATGACACAGTTCCTGGTGGACAGCTACTGAAAGGGGACCCTAGCATCAGTCTGCCCAAGTTCTCAATTCAGGGCCTGCACGAGCTTTTGGTCAATTTCATCATTTCTGACAACCAGGTAAGGTGTCTTTAATCCATTCAGCACTTTACTGACATGATGTTATTTGTGGATCAGGCAATCTATTTAATGGAATGTCCACAATTTTGCCAGCTGATCCTTTACCTTCATTGTGATTTGCAGGATACTGATATTCCTCATCATACTAAGACTTGTGAACTCATCCTCCAGCACTGGTGAGAACATTTTATGCAGCTCAGAGTGGAGTTGAAGGTGTGTGGATCACTACTTGTTGCAGTGTTATTGAGCATTTACTGTGCAGAGAGCTGTCAGAGCAATTTCCTTTACTGCAGACATGTGGTCTGCTGACAAGCTCAACTCCTACTTTGCAATGATGGCACACTGGATTGGACATGAGTTGGGAAATGCACCACCATCAGCAAACTAGACATCACCTGGCCAGAACTGGCCAGAGCTGGCCAGACTCCCAGCTCACCCAGAAAGGTCCCCCTCTGGCCAGGACTGGCCAGACAGGGTTCCAGAGTTCCCAGAATCCCAGCCCATCACCTCTGTCCATACTTTTACTATGCTTTTTTGCTAATGCCACTACCATTTTTTGCTAATACCACTACTACGCTTTTTTGCTAATCCCACTACCATTTTTTGCTAATACCACTACTACGCTTTTTTGCTAATCCCACTACCATTTTTTGCTAATACAACTACTACGCTTTTTTGCTAATCCCACTACCATTTTTTGCTAATACAACTACTACGCTTTTTTGCTAATCCCACTACCATTTTTTCCTAATACCACTACTACCCTTTTTTCCTAATCCCACTACTGTTTTTTCCTAATACCACTACTATGCTTTTTTGCTAATCCCACTACCATTTTTTGCTAATAACACTACTATGCTTTTTTCCTAATCCCACTACACTTTCAAGCTAATAGGAACTCAGTCACACAGAAATCAAATCAAAAGTAGTAATATATTCAAATTCAAGTACTACCACATAATAGCCTAATACAACTATGCTTTTTTGCTATTAACACTACCTACTACACTTTTTACTAATAGTACTACGCTTTTTGCTAATACTACTACCCCGTTTGCTAATACTACTACGCTTTTTGGTACTACTACTACACTTTTTTCTAATACCACTACACTTTTTGGTAATCAAATGCGTGGTAGTAGTGGGCTAATGGCATACACTACCCCATAGTAGGAATTGGCCTTTGTTTGGTCGGCTTTGGCCGCTTGCGCGAAAGGCGTGAGTTTTAGTGTCCACTATATCGCATTTTGGGGTATTTTTGTGACTTTGCAAAATTTCGAGGCATTAGTGGCTGTGCCCACTACACAACAATCCTAATGATGACTACGCTTTTTTGCTAATCAATACTACTGTACATTTCCTAGTCACACTACAAATATTTGGTAGTCAAAAAAGCGGACTCTACTACACTTTTGGTAATCAAAAGTGTACACAACATTTAACTACTCAAACACTAATCAACACTACGCTTTTTTGGTAGTCAAAAAAGCGAACTTTTACTACACTTTTGGTAATCAACAGTGTACACAACATTTCACTAGTCAAACACTAATCAACACTACGCTTTTTTGGTAGTCAAAAAAGCGAACTTTTACTATGCTTTTGGTAATCAAAAGTGTACACAACATTTAACTACTCAAACACTAATCAACACTACACTTATTTGGTAGTCAAAAAAGCGGACTTCACTACACTTTTGATAATACACATCTACACTACACTTTGCTAATCAAACACTACAAAACACTACACTTATTTGGTAGTCAAAAAAGCGGACTTTTACTACACTTTTGGTAATACACATCTACACTACACTTTGCTAATCAAAACACTACAAAACACTACACTTATTTGGTAGTCAAAAATGCGGAGTTTACTACACTTTTGGTAATACACATCTACACAACACTTTGCTAATCAAAAACTACACAACACTACACTTACTTGGTAATCAAAAATGCGCCACAACACTACACTTTTGGTAATACAAATGTACACTACACTTTGCTAATCAACAGTCTACACAACACTTTCCTAATCAAACACTACAAAACACTACACTTACTTGGTAGTCAAAAAAGCGGACTTTAATACACATTTGCTGATCAATAGTCTACACAACACTTTGCTAATCAAACACTACAAAACACTACACTTATTTGGTAGTCAAAAATGCGGAGTTTACTACACTTTTGGTAATACACATCTACACAACACTTTGCTAATCAAACACTACAAAACACTACACTTATTTGGTAGTCAAAAAAGCGGACTTTACTACATTTTTGGTAATACAAATCTACACTACACTTTACTAATCAAACACAACACTTACTTGGTAGTCAAAAAAGCGGACTTTACTACACTTGTGCTAATCAATAGTCTACACTACACTTTGCTAATCAATTACTAATCAACACTACACTTATTTGGTAGTCAAAAAAGCGGACTTTACTACACTTTTGCTAATCAATAGTCTACACTACACTTTGCTAGTCAATTACTAATCAACACTACACTTATTTGGTAGTCAAAGAAGCAGAGTTTACTACACTCATTGGGTAATCAAAAATGCGCCACAACACTACACTTTTGGTAATAAAATGTACACTACACTACACTAATTGTATTTTGCCTGTATCTCAACCATTTTTGCAGGTATGGATGGGATAGGCACACCTCTGGGGTCCTCTAGTCAGGCACTACAACTTTTATTATGACATCTTTGAAATTTAATTTTTGAGATGTCCAATTTTTTTGGTATTTTGCATTTTTCTCACCCATTTTTGGGCATATCAATGAGATAAGCATATTCCCATGATCCTGTGATCCAGCCCTACAACTTTCATTATGACATCATCACTGTACAACCACTTTTTGTTTTTGACAAACTGTGACTCCAACTGAACTTTGCAAATATCTCACCCCAAAAAGGAGATATTGCTGAGGTAATCATATTCCCATGGTCCTGTGATCATGGGCTACAACTTTTGTTCTCACTGTGGCTGTGCACCTGGAGGGTTGGAGGGTCTGGGCAGGTCTGGGAGGGTCTGGGAGGTCTGGAATCATTTTTCAAAAGTCCTGGGAGCACTGGAAAGCTGGGGGGGAAACGTCTGGTTTGCTGATGACATTCCAGTCAGCTTGTCATGAAGGCTGCATTGATCACTTTTCACTATCTCCCTACTTTGCACATGGGCAAGGAACTTGCAAACACCATACTTCACCTCATTGATTGTGCTGAAATTCCAGTGGATAAGGTTTCTTTTTGGCTTGTTCAGCATACTCTTACTAACCTTGGAGTGGATTGGTCATTTCACTGTGGACAATGCTGCCAATAATGATACTGCCATGGCAGTGTTCACACAGATTTTACAGGAAGAGTGTGAGTTTGACTGAGATCCTGTTGCCCATTGCATCTGCTGCTTTCCTCATATCATCAACATTTGCATACAACACCTTATCAACAGCTACAAATCTGCAGATTTTTCTGGCCTTCCAAGGACCTGGGTGTCAAGACCAGTTCTCTTTGGTCTCTGAGGGGGTCCAAGGTTGGGGAGTGGTGTCAGGTCAAAAGTCTGGACTGTTGGAGTTTAGTACACAACCTTGTATACTAGACTTGCAGAGTTCCAGGGTCAGAACTATCCAGGGAGTTACTGGAGTCGAGTGAGATTGAAGAGTCATAAAAGGCTGGAATGGTAACTAAAACTGAAGTGAGGGAAACTATTACTAAACATAGAAACTATAAATGGAACAAAGGGCAAGGAACAAGAATAGGATGGAGTGTAGTGTTGCCTTGGCTCAGCTTGAACCCCTGAGCTGCGAGGAATTGAGCTGCTTAGTCAGCAAATAAACTATCTCCGATTGTAGCCTTACATTTCCAGATCATAAATCAAAAAGAATTTTGTTAATAACTTCAAAACCAAGCTTGCAATTCCCCATGGCTTGGGTTCTCAAGCTGAGCCATGGCAACACTAATGGAGTGCCATCCCAGAACAGAGTAACAAAGGCCTAGAACTTAGCTAATATTATCTGGAGTTTGACCCAGATGGTAGACATGTGTCACAGGTGTGACAACCTGGGGCACTCCACCAAGGGTTTTGCACAAAAAGGAGTACATTATGGTGGTCCAAGAGGACCCTATCTGGTGTGAATGGGAGACCATTCAATGCATCTGCAATTCAGGTCAGCATCAGCATAATTTCCAACAGACCATTGAATCCAGGAATGCCAATCAATCATTCATGAAAGGTGGTGTCCCATTCCCTCTCCCCATTGTCCAGCTACTACATGACATTTCAACTTGTTGGGACTCAACCTACTACATGATCAATTGCCTTTGAGCATTAGACCAGGTTTGTGATCATCATCACAGTGTAGTGACATCTAAATGCTTTGCTGCAGGAAGTTGACCTTTGGCTCAGAATGCCATGGAACATAAATTTGGTACCAGAGAAGCTGGAACTGATGCACTGGGAAGTTTTACAAGACCTCGAGTTTGCCCTGCAAGTGAGTATCCAAGTTTTTGGTGCACATGGCTGATGCTAACACTTGTTTGCAGGCCCCTGCCACAGCCCACCATACAATGACTTCAGAGCACATCCCCTTGCTTGGTGGAGCCCTGCCTGCTTATGAAACCTTCCTTGAACAGTGGAAGAGAATCAGCACATCATCTGTGAACCCACAATTTGGCCCACTCCTCAAAGAAGGGTTAGCTCACAGGGAATGATATCATAAACAGATGCATGCAAACAAGGCATACATATTTGCGATGTGTGAGTGTAGTCACCTTGAGTATTCAAACATCCAAATGCTAACATTGTGCAAAGTCACACAACCTTCTATATGTTTCTCATGGGTGGAGCACCAGTGGCCCAGTGGTGCAACGAGATTTCTTCTGTCAAAGCCAGCATCCTGGAACTAGTAAGTACCCACCTTGGCAAATTTATAGTGTATGCCAATTGTTATCTCTTCACAGATGCAAGAATACCACATGAAGTATGCTGGCAACAGTGCTCAGCCAACTCCTCCCACCATGTGACCAGCATACATGGGGCTAGCCTCACTCTACAGTTTAGATACAATGGAAATCATGCCCACAGCTCAGGAACAAGGGCAGCTATCCATGAAAGAAGAGTTTGGTTCCTACATCACAACCACTAGCCAAGTGGATGCTGATGTGCTCACATTCTGGGAGGTAAGAGAAGACCTCAACAGGCAGTCCACTGGATGTAGAGCTGACATCCTGTATAGCTAGAATGTGTGAGGTTCCCCATGATATATTGCATTGCCATGGACTATCTTCTGGTTCAACCATCTTCTGTCCCATGTGAGTGTATATTCTCATCAAGCACAGAAACTGACACCAAGAAACAAAACCACATTAGTCCCATGTTGATGGAAGCCTTACAGCTACTCAAGTTTTCACTCAAACAAGACAGATTTCATTTCACTCAATACTGGGGCATGATGGAAAATGAGATGGTTTGAGATTGGGATAGGGAAGATGCTCTTGGTGCCTTTGTGATGTCACAGGTGAATGGTAATGAAGCGATGAGCACTGTTCTTGATACAATGGCATTGGCAGAGGGTGACCATGTAGGATTGGGGCCAGTCAAGTTGTACTGAGCTCATGAATGTTGCTGTGTGCTGCCATCTCATTCCGAGTACTCTGAGGCATTAGCTATTTTCACTTTGTATTTTGCAATCATCATCCCACTGTGCTTGCTTCTAGACACCATCTGTCAGACCACACAAGTTCCCAGAACAGGAAATTGCCTGGTATAGGTGATGGTAATTAGAAAACATCTTGGTATGCTGTAGCAGCTGATGCAGAATTTGAATCAAAGTGAACTTCCTTCGAGTTACAAGGCTTGGTTCAACAGCAACACTAGTATTACTTAAACATAGTTTAACTTTATACCCCACAAAATTTTCCAATTGGGTGATGACCAGTTGGTCAACTTGAAGTCAGAAGTCATGACTAACTGAGCTGGTTGAGTCAGAGATAATTTCATTGACCTGACTTGGGAAAGTATGACTAAGCTGCATACTCGACTTCAACTCGAGTCAACTATTAGTCAGAGTTGTGGCAACACTAGGTGCAGACACACCATACTAATAAACAAAGGAAGGAAGGAGGGAAATATGATGAGGGAGAGTCAGTTTATCTATCAATGAAGAACCTCACCTTGCCCAAGGGACATGCCAGAAAGCTCCTCCCCAAGTACATTGGTCCTATGAAAATTGTCTGTGCCAACCCCTCCACAGATACCTATACTTGCAGCTCCAGGACAACACATCCATCCCATGTTCCATGCCAACCTCCTGCATCATCATGAACCCAATGATGATGCAATGTTCCCCAGATGTGATGCCCACATCTTCTACAACATGTGCATACCCAATGACACAGAATGGCTGGTCAACAAAATAAATGCCCACCATTGGGTGGGCCATCAGCTGGAATTCTTGGTCAAGTGGAGTCTGGGCAACTCCACTTGGGAACCCTACCTGCATTGTAAAGAGCTTGAGGCCCTAGATAGGTACCTCAAGCTGTATGGAGTGGACGACACCACTGACTGCCTAAACACAGTCAGCACACTATGGAAGCAAACATGTAGAGATGAAGGGACTTGCAAATTGCATGAAGTCCCATGCATGACCCACTTGTGACTACACTACCCATGGACCTAGAACCTCTCATGCCAGTGAAGGGTTTTAATAAAAGAAGGTGAGGGGAGAGGCCAGATGGTCCTCCTGTTGGAAGAGTGGGTCCTAGTTTGACCTGAGGGGGCTTGAGATGCCTGGCAGAGTCAAAAGAGCAGGGAAAGACAGTGAAAAATATGCCCTAATACCCAGAACAGCTGAGATATCACCTAAGGAGTGTCTGATAAGGGAGAAAATGATAATCCAAGTCCCTCAGGCTCAGATTTCTGTCTTTCATCTCCAGTAATGCAGCTGTTATTATTCTAAGTAGGTACATGATATTCTAAGTCGCACATGGCTTACATAAGCCACAATGCATCCAAACACTAAGTAAAAAGGTAGAGTAAGAGTATATGTAGAAACAAGAAGTAAAGTAAAAACAATGAAATATAACAAAATACCTGGTAGGGAGGAAGCCCTCCCTACACTGGTTTTGGACTTGCTGCCAGCTCTCTATTTAGAGTCCCATTTAGAGTGTTTGACTATGACAGAACCTTATTACCTTGATTATGCAATTGTCTCCTTTTCAAAAAATTTCTCTCATTCATCTCTCTTCCTCACTCCCACAACTACATACATAGTTACCATATGTTCATAGATAGGTATGTCCCACTGTCCCCACCCCTCCCACACCCCAGCAGCATCCTCTCATGAGGACACTGCTGTCCCATGGGACATGTCCATGTCCCCCAATGACTGGATGCATTGTCATGCTTCCAAATGGCCTGCAAGGGATGACACTCCCCCTCACAGGCATTCATTCTTGTACTTGTGGTCCCCCTCCCCTTCTCATTCATGCTCACATGACACCAAACATTGTCATTAGCATTTGGTATCCCCACCATGTCAACACTGGCACATCAGCCAATTTGGCATGCTCATTCACAATGACCATGGCCAGCCAGATGGCTGCAGCACATGCTCCCAGTATGCACTGCATATGGCTCAAGATCTGGTCCTGGGGACCCCTGACCTCATACACACACAATCTGACTGTGTGCATGTACTATCATGTCTCTTGGGCCTTGATGATGTCTTGGACCTACATCAAGAGGTCAACCAACTCTGGGCTGACTGAGATTACTGGTGTACCCATGCTCACCACTACCAAGATGAGTGTGAGTGTCTTGAGGAGGACCATGACTTCAATCAAGCACATGTGGCCTTGTTGGCATCCCAGCCATGCCACAACTGCCCACCCCAGCCTGCTGGTGTGGGGCCTTCGTTGTCAAGCCTCATGGCTTGTCTTTCAGGGGGAGGGCATGGGGAAGCCCCCACTGTGTATCACCAATCCCCCCAAACCCCTCCTCATCTTGCCACCACCCCCCCAATCATCCCCTCTGTGTCTCATGGGGAGCCCCACAAGATGCAAAATACCAACACTGACAAGCCCATGGAGATGTGGCCTCATCTTAAATGCCCCCTCCTGACTGACTGCCTCAAGGAGGCATGCACCATGTTCCAAATCAGTCAGGGGGAACAACCCCACCAAGCATTCATTCTGCTGAATGGCAAGAAGTACTTGCATGTCCAGGTCTAGCAGAACCTACATCAGCAAAACAGTAGGTTTGGTACAGAGGCACAGAGCAGCACAGACCCACAGATGGTACAGATTTTCCACAGAGCAAGTAAAGACCCTACAGACCCACAGACCAATAGATGTAATCATTAATTTGCCCATATCTTGCCCAAAGAAGGAGATATTGCTAAGGTAATCATATTCCCATGGTCCTGTGATCATAGGCTACAACTTTTGTTATGACATCATGGCTGTACAATGACTCTCCAAATCTGCACTGATGTGCTGTGGCAAAATCAGAGTTTGAAATTTGTAAACATTCATTCACCCATATCTCATCCAAAAATGGACATATTGACAATATAATCATACTGATATGATCATGACATCACATACTACAACTTTTGTTATGACATCATAGCTGTACAGCCACTTTTATTTTTTGACATGCCAGGTCTCCAGCAGAACTTTGCAAATATCTCGCCCAAAAAAGGAGATATTGCTAAGGTAAGCATATTCCCATGGTCCTGTGATCATAGGCTACAACTTTCGTTATGACATCGTGGCTGTACAATTACTCCATATAGTAGATTTTTCAACTTCCAAGTCTGCACCAATGTGCTGTGGCAATTTCAAACTCTGATTGAAATTTTTGTGGGGGTGTATATAAACCCACTCACTCCAGCAACACAACTCTTTCCTCTACCACCACCATCTCCCCTCATCATCATCATCATCCCTCCTTCTGATGATCCACCAGAGGGGGGGGGGTGGGTCCCCTGTGAGGCTGTGCCCACCCAGCATAGATTTGTAGTAGCTGTAGTATAGATATGTAGTTCCTGTACCAGGCATGTAATTAAAGTAGTTTTATGGTAATATAATTCAATTACTAATTAATTTCTACATGTTGAGTTGAGTGGTGGGAATCTGTATACCGAAATAATCAGGGGTAAGTCTGTACAGATCTGGACAGAGGGGGTCTGTTTTGCTGATGTATACCAGTTTGAAGCCCCTCTCCATGATGACATGGAGAGGGCAATATCTGCAGGCTATGCTCCAGCCTTATTCAGAACAGTACCCCCAGGTGTAGCACACCTGTTGAACACACCCCACAAGATGGATGAAGTCTATGCTTGTGCTGCCAGGGAGGACAACAAGGGTTGCACATACAATGCCAAGGCAGCCCAACACCTCATCACATGGATCAACAGGTACCTGGCCAACATTGATAGGTATACAAGAAAGAAGCCAGCCAAGAACCCTGTTGCTGCCTATGTGCTCTCACAATGGCACCCCCCCCCACTTGGATGGCTGCAAAGGGAAAGTCCAAGCATGAAAATTACAAGCCCTTGGTCACAGGTAGTGTTGCCACAGCTTGCCAAACTGCCTCAAGCCATTGGCCATAGCTCACTCATTTTGATAGCTATTAATATAATTCTTTTTGATTTGAGGGTTTTGAATATGGGGCTACAACCATGGGTACTTTTTTTGCTGACTAAGCTGCTCATTCCCCAATGGCTTGGGCCTCCGAGCCAAGCCATGGCAACACTAGTCACTCACAGGGCTTGCCCCTTATCCACCCCCAGCTTATGAAGAGCATCAAGCTGGTCCTATCAAGGCTCACAAGGAGCCTATCATCACTCACAAGCCAAACCCTGCCCCTCAGGTGGAAACAGCACCACCTGTCATCAAACTTCCCCCTCTTGCTGTGGTGACTCTCCAAGTCATGACCCCAACTGTCCCTGTGGTCCCACTGGTGATTGATCACCAGGACCACAAAAAGAAATGGCACCAGGACTGAGGTCCCAAGGTTGCCCCACACTGGGAGGCACCACTATCCCAGTGGAGGGAACACACCCAGAAGTACTTGGACATTGAGGAAACCTCATACTTCCTGGGAGTGCCAGGTCCACTCAAGGAGCTTGCAGAGGACAAGGAGGCTGCCCTGGTTCAACAAATCAGGGGTTTCATACTGGAGGGGTACTTTGCACCCTGTTTCCACTATGACTCCAACCACCATGGCTGGTGTCATAACTTTGCTCAACTCCTCACTGCTGCTGGCTGGTACAGGGCCATCATTGAGAGTGAAGGACTAACCATTGTCCCAGGAGCCAAGGGCACCTGGGACACTTCTAAAGACATCACGCTGTCCCCTGTGGACATAGCCTGGTACCTTGCCAGGAATGGGCTGAGCTTCCAGGAAGCCAATGACCTCTACTCTTGGGGTGTCAACTTCCTTCTAGATGAACATGACACACTGCAAGAGAAGGGGCAGCAGTCTCATGATGGCCTGATGCAAGGTGACTACCTGTGTGGCACCCCTGAGGACTGCATGGCCAACCAGTGCCCCCTTGAGTACTATCTGGAGTGTGCTCAGGAAATGGGGCTCTCAGACTTCCAAGACATCGAGCCCATCTCCACCAACATGAACTCACTGAGTGGGGTCGAGGTAGTTGGGGGCATGGTCACTGCCACTGACTGTGATGATGATTGGGAGTTCAACACCCTGATGGCTGGCAACACTGGGGAGCAGCAGATGGACATTGACTGCATGGGTCTGGCCCCTATGTAGGAGGTCCAGGCACTCCTTTTCTTTGTTTTAATTTTAGTTGTGTACTTTCCACCCTTGCCAACTGGACACCCAGTCCCTCATCACTTCACTGTCACCTCACACTTGTGTACTTACATGAGTGTGAATTTTGTGTCAAATGTATGGTTGATACCTCATCTCAGATTTGAAGAACCTGTAGCTGAGTTCTTCAGGGGGAGGGTGTAAGGAGGGCTAGTCCCTCCTTACCTGTTTCTAGATACTTAAAGGATGTGGTTTGTTCAGCCCCTATGTGAGTTAGGGGTCAGTGCAGAGTCCATTGATGAAGTTGGACTCTGGTACTGTATAGATATTATGTAAGGATGAGTGCCCATACATAATGGGTGCTCAATACACACAGAATGTAACTTCTATTCTACCCTACTTCACCACTCAATATAACACCAGTTGTGTTTATATTTGAGTGATAAGTAACTAAGTGGAACAGAAGGATCACAACCTTTACACAGAGCTCCACTTTGTTGACTCCCATGCTCAAGGAGACAAGAAGAACAGGTATGATTTTGAGATCAAGCCTGATGTCAGTGTCTATCATGAATTACTCTATGGGCCCATTCCCACAGGCTGTGATATTTCCAACCTCAATATGCACATCAAGTTTAAGTGGCACAGATTTGATGATCCATTCCTTGCCCCCTCCAATGACAATTGGGGCCAGGTTGCATTTCTCAGTTGCTCCAACACCCAACAAGACACATTAGGGAGAATCAGGGCATACAATGCTGCACAGCACACCTCTCAGCTTCACACACATGCATTCTCATTGTATATTCTATGCAATACTGCCCACATAAATTGATGGGACAGGGAAGGAACCATCATCACTGAACCCATTTCATATACTACCAACCCTTCCCTTGTTGAATTTCTCTCTCAATATTTGAAGGTACCACCTGAATTACATGGCATTGACACCTCAGTATCCTGCCCTTCCAAGGATGAGGCCACATCTGCAAGGGCTAAGTTGGGCTTGCTTGCGGTGAAAAGAATGTTGAAGGAGAGTGGGGGGAGTGACCAAGAGGTCTCCCTTTGGAAAGAGTGGGTCAGTTCGACCCAAGGGGGCAAGAGTTGCCTGGTAGGGGGTCATAATTCCAAAGGAATGTCGAGATTCGTCTAAAGAACGTCTAGCGATAGGAGAAATAATATTCCGAGCACCTCAGTCTCAGAATTCCGTCTGTCTCGTCTCTAGTAAGGCATCTATTCTTGTTCTAAGTATGTACAGTGACTCTAAGTGCGAGTCTGGCTTACATAAGCCAAAACTCGTGCAAACACTAAGTGAAAAGGAGGGTAGAGTAAAGATAAAACAAAAACATAAGTAAAAATGAGAAAATATACCAAATATCCTAGTAGGGAGGACTCCCTCCCTAAAGCGGATGTGCCTATGTTCAAGACTGCTATCCCAGGAAGTGCCAATGACAGTTCACCATTGTCAGTTATCTTTACCATCCTGGATGTCCTTCCCTCAACTCCTGCTTGTCATGGAACATGTGCCTGCCCCACATACAGTGAGCAACAAAAATGTTGCAATGTTTGCAACATTTTGATTGTTTGAGGTATAACTTGGGATTGGATGTGGCTGTGCAAAATTGAGAGGGCAAGTATTTGTAGCCCTTGGTCTTCTCAAGGTCAGGGGTGTAGTGGCTGTGATTATATGAGCCAATTACTGAGGCCTATGCATTGCAATGTTTTTGTTGCTGATATCATAGTGGATGAAATCTATGATGTGAAGGATATATTTGGAGCAGAAATGCCAGCTAGTGCTTACATAATATATCACATGATCAATTAAATGGTTTGTCAGTGATCAAACAAAGCCAAACATTGAATTTGAGTGATTTATCCTCTACCCTGTACCACAACCCAAGAAATCTCTTTTCCAGCTATTCTCTCAGGGAAATTTCAGCAAATTCTGGTGTTCATGGCATTACCATGAGTAGGGTGTGTTCCTAGCACCATCAGTCCCTTAAAAGGCTGCTAAAATTCATCCCAGCACTGTTTCCCCTGCCAATGCCTGAGGGATCCTGGCACTAATCAGCATTGGGAAAGGTGAAAATGGCATGTAAGTCAGTCTGGCCCTTCAGGACATGAAGAATGAACTAATCCCCTCCAAACTGGTACATTTATACTAAAGAAAGTTGGGTATCAAGGTTGGGGGAAGTGAAACCCTCCTTCACTTTCCAGGGGTTCTGGGTGGAATGACCTACTGGGCTGCTAGGGTACAACTCCTAAAATCATCACACACTTTCCCATGCTCTCCAGCTCTCATTTTCATTCTAGCTCATCCATTTCTTGATGGATGGACTCCAAACTTTGAATGAGGGTAGATATATAGGTGTAGAATGTATCCATGGGATTAGCTGGAATGATACACTTGGAAGTGTGGTGTGGTGGCCATGCACCCAAAAACCAACAAGGTGGTGTTACATCCAATTCACCAAATAAATCACCAAAGTCCTTCTACATAGACATTATATGACATATCCCCCATGGTCCCAATTGATCAGAATACCCAAAAAGGTGCAGTGCCCATGATTGTAGCACACACATTGGGGAGGAGGAAATCTGGTTCTGCCTCCACAAGAACAGAGGCTGATGATCTGTAATTTTGATATGTTGTATTCATATGCAAGGGAAATATGGGATGAAATTTTCAAGTCCATATGTCAAGAACTGCACTAATGGGAGCAGAGGCCGCATTTTTACCCCTATTTATATTCACATCCATAGGAAGCACTGGATTGAATACAAATTGTGTGGAAATGGGTAGGTTGCATGTCAACAGTATACTGCAATACAGTAAAGTATCATACAGTAGAGGGGAGGAGTGGTGCAGCAGTAACAACCTAGGTATCTGGTCCGCTTTTTTGATTACATGAGCATATATGGCAGGTGGAGTGGCTGTGCAAAAAAGAAAAGCCTCACAAAAATTTTAGTATTTCACTCATATCTAATCTAAAAAAGAAGATCTCGCTGATGTAATCATACTGCCATGATCCTCTTGTCCCAGGCTATGGTGCAGATCACCTAGTCACCACCTATTTGGTGCAACCACCAATCTGGGGGTCTGAGTCAACCATTTATTACCCCCCAACTCTGTATAGGAGGATTAGTTTCAAGAGCTGTGGTTGGAATGACAGTCCATAGTACACTAAAACAAACCTGTTGTTTGACCAGGATCCATGAGTAAAAAGTACCAGAAGGCCAATGCTGCACAAGCCAGGCAAGCCTGATGGAAAGAAAAAGCCCATGCAAACTGGGTCTGGACTGTCCATGACTGCCAAAAGCTCACAAAATCAGCACTATATTATCCATACATGTTTTGTTGTGAGACTAGGGACAAAGACTCAGACTTCTGGGAGTAGAAGACTGATATTCTAACTAACCTAGGGACAAAGACTACATGTAGTGAGTACCACAAAACTAGTGTAAGTAACCAGGAACCTTACCTCAGACTTCTTGGAGTAGAAGACTGAGGTGAGGTGGAAAAGAATTCTACCTATATAAGTTGGAGTTCAGATTAGGTAAGACATTACCATTGTAAGCTGTACGAGGTGAGCAAAGTAGAAGGAAAACTTGTATGTAACAATACACCCACTCAATGGTAGGTGTCTTAACAAGTGATACCTAAGAGGCCAGAGAACCAAAGGTGCTTGTCTCAGGACAAACCTTTTATTAGGACATCTGCAGCCTGCTTGTTCGTAGATATGTACATCACTGAGATATCCCCTGACTCAACCTTTTCATGAATGAAGTGGTGACAAATGGCAATGTGCTTTATGCAGTTGTGGAACATTGCATTTTTGGCTAATGAGATCACACACTGATTGTTGATGTGAAGGGGAGTTGGATTCACTCGTGCAATGGGATCTATTTCTCTGAGTAAGGTGCAGATCCAAATGGCTTCCTTCATGGCTGCTGCAGTGGCCATATACTCTGCTTCTGTAGTTGACAGGGCTACCAAGGATTGTTTCTTCAATGACCAGCTCACTGCACCACCACATAAGGTGAAAGCATAGCCAGTTATCAATCTTCGATTGTTGACATCAGCTGCCCAATCAGCATCTATGTAGCGGGCTGGAGTTGTCTCAGAGGAGACAGTATAGTGTAGACATGAATCTGTCATCCCATGAAGGTAATGACAGACTTGTTTGAGTGCCACAAGATGGCGCTCTCCTGGATCCGCTGCATGCCTACTTAGCACACCCACTGCAAATGTGAGGTCTGGATGAGTGGCTAGCATGGCATACATTAGTGCTCCCAAAGCACTCTGGTACTGCGAAGCATCAACCTTGGGTTGGTCGAGCTTTGGTAATTTTAAGTTTGACTCAATTGGCATACCAATGCTTTGACCATCCTGCATGCCAGCTCACTGTAGTATACCTTCAATGTACTGTTTCTGCGAGAGCTTAATCATACCCTCATGACAGTCATGAATGATTTCCATTCCTAAAATCCAGTGTGCCTCACCCAGGTCCGAGAGGTTGTACTCCTTCAACAGTTGGAGTTTGAGGCAATCAATGGCAGCACAGTCCTTCAAAAGGATAAGTTTATTGTTGACATACACTGCCACAATGATTAGGATACCCCCTTTGAACTTATAGAAGAGGCTGTGATCTGCATTGCTTCATGTGAAGCCAAGTCCCTCAAAAACTTCTCGCAGTTATGCATACCATGCCCTCAAGGCTTGCTTGAGTCCATAGAGGGCTCGATAGAGATGCCACACTGAGTCTGAAGTGTGAAAACTGGGAGGACATAGGTATATCTCTTCATCGAGTATCCCATTCAAGAACATGGACTTCACATCCATCTGGTGGATCTCAAAATCATATTTAGCAGCAAGTGCAAGGACTCTGATAGTGGTGAACTTAGCAACAGGGGCAAACATGTCTGTGTAGTCGACCCCTTGGACTTGTGTGTACCCCTTCACAACAAGTTGTGCTTTGTATTTGTCAACTTTGCCTGTAGGTTCCCTCTTTATTTTGAAGACCCATTTCAAGTCAACTACCTTTCATCCAGGTACAGGCTCCACTTCTTCATAGAGGCCAAGTTTCTTGAAGGTATTCAGCTCCAGTATCATAGCATTGTACCATTGATCGGCATCTGGGCAGTTCATTGCATCCTTGAAGCTGATGGGCTTGTCCTTGCAGGCTATGCTCACTTGGTAAGCAGTCCATCGCTGTGGAGTCACACCATCATCACACTGTGATGGCCTCACTTCAGCCTCATGCCTGCTCTTGCTATCTCCCTCAACATTCTTCCTGCCCTCTCCTCCCTTTTCCTTGGTCCCAGCACTCTGCAGGGTGCTTTTCTGGTAAGCATTGACAAAAAATCTTGGGTCGTCATCCCTAATTGGTTGGCACCTAGCTCTCGATGATCTTCAAACATTCCCAGGTGGAATGGGATGTGGGTAGGGCAATGGTGGTCCAAGTTGAGGTGCTGGGCATCTCACAATAGGTCAGGGGCCCATTTGGTCTTTCTGTGGGTGTGTGGCCTCTGTTTTTCACACTGGATGCGAGGCATTTGACTTGTTATCCCCAGCACTCTCTCTGCTAGATGCTGGTGTCGCCTTTGCTCGATCCACTTCAATTTCCTCTTCAATTTCCTCATTTCCACTCCCTGAGGGCTCGTTTGAGCTCCCTGATTCAATTTGGGGTATGTTCATCACTGGTTCATCTTCATATGAAGCCTGTGCATCTTTGTGCAAGGTGGGTCTATCCTCCTGCTTTGCTAGGTTCCCCTTTCATCCTAATTCTCCTTTCTCTTTAGCCCTTGAGTCATTCTCCTCGAAAATGACTTGTTTGAGACCTTCACCCTCGATCTCATCGAAGACCACATCCCTCAATTCAAATACTTGACCCATGGCTTGATGCAGGCACAGGTATGCCTTACAATTTTCAGTGAATCCAAGGTGAGTACACCTGATCGATTTGGCATTGAGTTTGTGACATTTTTCCTTTGGTACATGGACATGTGCAGTGCATCTGAAGGTTTGAAGGTGGGACACAGAAGGTTTATTTCCAGTGTAGGCTTCATATGGGGTCAGCTGCCCCTCAAGTGCCCTCGTTGGTAGCTGGTTTACCAGGTGTGTTGCATGCAGTATCACATCTCCCCAGTACTTATTCAGCAACTTTGTGTCACTAAGCATGGCTCATGCAGATTTGACAAGGGTGCAATTCATTCATTCAGAGACTCCATTCTCCTGGGGTGTATACACATTCATCTTTTCATGATGTATGCCCTTAGACTTTAGGTAGTTCTTGAATTCCTGTGAGCAGTATTCACCGCCACCATCCATATGAAAATAATTTGGGTGCTCATTCATTTCAGCCTCTGCTCGAGTGAAGTACTCCTTCATTGCAGCCAATGCTTTGTCCTTTGACTTCAAGAGCTTGACTACTAGGTGGTGCAACTTCCCATCAATGAACATTATGAAGTACCAGTGCCCCCCATGAGCTTGAGTTTCCATTGGGCCACAAAGATCTGAATAGGTTCAGTGTAGAAGTCATGGGCTTTCAAGGTTTGACTCAGTGGGTATTGTGTTGTGAGATTGCTTCCCTTCGAGGCACCCTTTACAGGTTTTGCTGTCATGGCTGCATGATCCAGTGACCTCCATTCCTACAACCATGTCATGGTTCAGTAGGCTCAGTATGCTTCTGGTATTCGCATGTCTGAAGTGTCAGTGCCAGGTGGTCAGGGTAGCCTTCAAAGTGGGGTTACAACATGCAAGGGCAGTAAGTTCTTCCAATGCATTGACTTCACTGGGCTGATTTATGATATAGGTGGAGTGGCTCCCAGATACGACTGACATCTTCAAAATGTACAGGGAGTTTCATTTGGTAGCGACTGCTACAGCTTTGTTCCCAGCCATGACTTGACAGTTATTTCCCTTGAAAATCACCTGGAGTCCCTTCATTGCTAGGGAAGGTACTGATATGAGGTTTGCATCCAGGTCTGGCACAGGGTAGACATCATGTAGCATTGTAGCACTTCCTCCATCACAGGTGCCACTCATGTCAAGTTCCACTTGACCTTTACCAATTGCCATGATTGATCTTCCATCCCTGATGACTACAGGTTCAGATGGTTCCAAGATCCGGTATGTGGCAAACCACTCTCTATGGCAACACATGTGTGCAGAGGCACCAGAGTCAACAATCCATTCCTGCAAGGATACTTTCAGGTTGGCACATGCCATGAAGAGGCATAAGTCTGAGTCCTTAGCCACTTGTGCAACCTTCGCTGATAGGTCAGCTTTCTCCATCTTCTCCTTTTTGTCTTTGTCCAGGTCACCAGAAGATTTCCCATCCTCATTCTTTCTCTGTGGACACTTGTCTCCAATTTCTTTGCATCCATAGCAGGTGATCTTGGACTTCCCCTTCCCCTTCCCCTTTTTCTTCTTGTTATCTCCATTGTTAGGTTTCTTCAACACAAGTGCAGAATGTGACTGTGATTCCTGGCAAGTTCATTCCTCAATTAGAACTTGGGATATTACAGAGTCAACCATTAACTTGTCATTTGTCAACATGAGGATTGTGCAAACAGTGGAGTATGACTGGGGTAAGGAGATCACCATTGCTATTGCAACCAAGGACTCATCAAGAGACTGTCCAAGTGAGTTCAGCATTAATGACTTTTGTCACATAGCATTCAACTGAGGTTCCATGGGACTGTCATTGACCAGGGTGCCATGGAAGAGTTCTCCAATGAGGTAGGCAATGGTTTGTTTTCCCTCTCCTTCATAGCACTTGCTGAGCTTTCTCCAAGATTCTGCTGCTGTCATTGCATACATGACTCTGCTCAGAGGCTTGTCCTTAAGGGTGAGGGTAATCTGGGCACATGCTTCTCTGTCCTTGATGGACCATTTGGTGTGCTTGTCTGGGTGAGTGCTTGCACTTGGGGCAGTCTGGTCTGTGCCACCAACAACCTCCCAGAGCCCTCAAATTTCTAGGACCTTCTGGACATGAAACTTCCACATTTGATAGTTCAATCCATCATCTGCAAGTGAGGGGATGTCATAGAGTTGACTAGAGGGTGCAACAATTTTTCCAGAGGATGAAAGTGATGTGGCAGTCACAGTCAAAGGGCCAGCAGCTTGAGGTGCTGCAGAAGCAGAAAGGGGGTTTGACATTATGGGGTTTCTGGTAGGGGTTCAGGATGTCTCAAGACTAAAGCTTCACTGTGGTTAGAGCTGCATGGGGCTCATAACCTTTTGTTGTGAGACTAGGGACAAAGACTACATGTAGTGAGTACCACAAAACTAGTGTAAGTAACCAGGAACCTTACCTCAGACTCCTTGGAGTAGGAGACTGAGGTGAGGTGGAAAAGAATTCTACCTATATAAGTTGGAGTTCAGATTAGGTAAGACATTACCATTGTAAGCTGTATGAGGTGAGAAAAGTAGAAGGAAAACTCATATGTCACAATAACATGCTGATGGTTCTTTCAACACCTTGAAGGCAAACCTACCACAAGCCCTTGCATCTCAATTATGCAGAACCTGACTGTGGGAACAACATGTGCACTGATGGGTTGAGGCTTATCAGTCTGGATTGCTAACCAAGGAAGCACAAACAGAGGTCAGGAGGTTTAGTTCCACTAAATACAAGAGCCATAGACACATCCCAGAGGCTACAGCACATATTTTTGACAGTCCTATAGCCTAGTTTTCCTTGACCACCAAATTGACCCCATTCATAAAATATTTCTCACTCAAAAATCACTTCTGTGGAAATCTGTCTTATCAAAAATGTTCTCCCCATCAAAACAAGCATTTTGACAAGATGAAATTACAATCTATGTATTGTTGTGTTGTGCTCATCTGCTTGCACCAAATAGGCAGTGACTAGGTGATCTGCACCATACAACTTTTGTTTTCAGTGTGGCTGTGCAGGTGTGCTTTTTTGATTTGATAAGTACATATCACAGGTGGAGTGGCTGTGCAAAAAAAGAAAAGACTCATGAAAATTTTAGTATTTCACTCATATCTAATCTAAAAAACAAGATCTCACTGACATAATCATATTGCCATGATCCTCTCATTCCAGGCTACAACTTTTGTTTTCACTGTGGCTGTGCAGTATCCCACCCCTGTGGCTGTGTCAACCCCCTCACTAAGTGGCTGTGTCAACCCCTCTCTCTGTGGCTGTGAATCACCCTCCACTAGGTGGCTATGTCAACCCCTCCCTCTGTGGCTGTGTCAACCCCCTCACTAAGTGGCTGTGTCAACCCCTCTCTCTGTGGCTGTGAATCACCCCCCCACAGGTGGCTGTGTCAAGCCCTCTCCCTGTGGCTGTGTCAACCCCTCTCCTTGTGACTGTGACACACTCTTCAATTTGTGGCTGTGTTACACCCCCCTCACTATTGGCTGTCCTGGCTTACATAATACTTTTTTTTTCTCAGAGTCCCAGTCAGTATTTGGGGTGGGAGCTAATGCTGGTGTTGGAAAAAGTGAGTTTGGAAGCCAAATTAGGCATGGTGATGCTGTGTTGGAGCATGGCTAATAAGTCTTAATAATCAGGATGTACAGGTCAGAGTGACAGGCCTACAGACACACAGTGCTACAGAGATAGGGGCTTCCCACAGACACCACTGTACAGCCACAATGTCATGACAAAAGTTGTGGGGCCAGCTGGATCACAGGATTGTGGGAATATGCTTATCTCATCAATATGCCCAAACATGGGTGAGAAAAATGCAAAATACCAAAAAATTTGGACATCTCAAAAATCAAATTTCAAAGATGTCATAATGAAAGTTGTAGTGCCTGACTAGAGGACCCCAGAGGTATGCTTATCTCATCCATCCATGCAAAAATGGTCAAGATAGAGGCAAAATACAGTTAGTGTAGTGTAGTGTTGTGGCACATTTTTGATTACCTAATGAGTGTAGTGGTGATTGTTTTGATTAGCAAAAGTGTAGTAAAGTCTGCATTTTTGACTACTGAATAAGTGTAGTAAACTCTGCTTTTTTGACTACCAAGCAAGTGTAGTGTTGATTAGTAATTGATTACCAAAGTGTTGTGTAGACTTTTGATTAGCAAAAGTGTAGTAAACTCCACTTTTTTGACTACCAAATAAGTGTGGTGTTGATTAGTAATTGACTAGCAAAGTGCTGTGTAGACTTTTGATTAGCAAAAGTGTAGTAAACTCCGCTTTTTTGACTACCTAATAAGTGTAGTGTTTGATTAGTAAAGTGTAGTGTACATTTGTATTACCAAAAGTGTAGTGTTGATAGTGTTTGAGTAGTTAAATGTTGTGTACACTGTTGATTACCAAAAGTGTAGCAAAGTCCACACTTTTGACTACCAAAAAAGCATAGTGTTGATTAGTGTTTGAGTAGTTAAATGTTGTGTACACTTTTGATTACCAAAAGTGTAGTAGAGTCCGCTTTTTTGACTACCAAATATTTGTAGTGTGACTAGGAAAGGTAAATTAGTATTGATGAGCAAAAAAGCATAGTAGTGACTAGCTTTTTTGTCAAGTGAGCACAGCCACTAATGCCTCAAAATTTTGCCAAGTCCAAAAAATACCTTAAAACACAATATAGTGGACACCAAAACTCATGCCTTTTGCACAAGTGGCCAAAGCCAACCAAACAAAGCCCAATTCCTACCATGGGGTAGTGTATGCTGTTAGCCCACTACTACCATGCATTTGATTACCAAAAAGTGTAGTAGGTAGTGTTATTAGCAAAAAAGCATAGTTCTATTAGGCTATTATGTGGTAGTACTTGAATTTGAGTATATTACTACTTTTGATTAGTACTTTTGATTTGATTTCTGTGAGACAAGTGATAGTCCTATTAGCTTGAAAGTGTAATGGCATTAGCAAAAAAGTGTAGTAGTTGTACAGAGGGGACCTTTCTGTAGCTCTGTGGGTGCTGTAGCAGGCTGTCACAAGCTGCACAGTGCCATACAGTGACTAACAGTTTTGCTGATGACTATACTCAAGGATGGCCATAAAGGCCTTCTCCCTATGAACTACACCTAGTGTTGCCACGGTTCACCAAACTGCCTCAAGCCATTGGCTGTAGCTCACTCATTTTGATAGCTATTAACATAATTCTTTTTGATTTGTGGGTTTTGAATATGGGGCTACAATCATGAGTACTTTCTCTGCTGACTAAGCTGCTCATACCCCAACAGTTCAGGCCTCTGAACTGAACTGTGGCAACACTAACTACACCACACCCATCACCATCACCTCACAAGATACCAACCAAGAAGGGGATGGCTTTCACTCTGGAAGTGGTAGCTCACACACACACTTGGATGACATTGAATCCTTGCTGTTGGATGCATGGCATGAGTATTTGCTCTTCACAGTGAGCTGCTGTTTCCAGACATTACTGGCCATTGTTTGATATTATAAATGTTTCCAGTGCTGGTACTCTTCCATAGCCTAGGCATCCATGTAGCTATGCATACAGTTGTAATCTTATGAGACCCTCCACTGTTCAAGCCTGGGCCTCAGGCTGGGCCAAGCCATCATACAGGGCCTGGCCCAGCTCATGGCTCAGCCTGAGATTCTTTGGGCCATGAGCCTTCAAAAGCCAAGCCAGGCCCGGACAACACTACTTGCATGACAACAAACATGAAGAGGTGCAGTAGTAGAAAAATACATTGCAACGAGCACGACCTATACAATTTCGGGGATCAGCACTTTGCTATCCAACATACTGGTAATGTCCTGAATGCGAGCAGTAATCGTACAATCGCACGCAATCCTCTGGTACTCGTTGCGAAGCAACCTCTTCAACAAAAGTGCATTAAATGGCTGCTCGAGCTGCTCCACTAGCTTCCACACAGCATCGTCGTTGCGGTCTGTCTGCTGTTCGAGGGTTTTTGGGTGCCAAGGGCGAACAAGAATATATGTATCGAGGCTCTCATCGAGTTCGACCGATAGTGTGACATTGAGCGGCCGTAGGCGTGATGCTTGTATCTCGTATGTGTAGAGTGAGGGGCAGGTCGAGGAACCCCCCAGTTTGACCGCCGTAAGTGGGTGGGTGGTGGAGGGTAACGTAAGCTTGCTGTTGACAAATCCAGCACGGGGTAGCCTCGCGAATTCTCTATACAACTCCTGAGCTCTGTCGATATCCAAGTTACTGCGTCTGGAAGGGTCACTGGGAATCGGTTGGAGGTCGGGCATCGTCTGGTATGGCACGAGGTCGACAGGAAAACAACTGTTGAATGATGATGGTTTCCCAACCCAATCCAGAACAGAAACATCTCCCGAACGTGATATAATCTCGGCCAGGAGACGTCCAACCGCATTCTGTGCGGATTCACCGTAGAAGATTGGCAAGTGAACCTGAAAAATTCCAAAAAGGGAGTAGGCAATATCTTCTGGTCGAGTGGTACGACGCCTTGACGCCCAGTGCAGTCTAGATCGAGCGTCATACATGCCTGGAGAGAATGTCGTGAGGTACTGTATTGGTATTCCCGTTACACTTTGGAGCTTATCGAGCAAGGCAGGATCTGCTTTATGGTCCGCGGCGTTGCTCTTCGAGTAAAGCGACCAATCATATGTATAGAAGAGGATCTTGTGTGAAGCCAACAACTCTTGGAGTGTCCAGCCTCGTGTGAACCACACACTGCCAGCGAGCGAACCAGCTTCAGAGACGTCGGGGAGGTGCACGATTGTCAGGGACGACCAGTGGTACCATGAGAACATGGATCCAATCGCCTCCTGTAACTCAGCGCTGCTTTCCTTGTCGATGCAACACGTGTCACTCCATGCCCACTGGAAGTTACGTTGGAGAGCAAGAGCACAGAAGACTTGGAGTTTTGCTTCACCGTCCGTGTTGCCCAAGTCATCGATGCTTTTACCTTCGACGTCGCGTAGTAATGGCTCACCACTTCCCCACCTGTGAGATAGCGTGGCATATCCAAAGTACTCTTCGATCAGATTGTTGATTTCCGTTTCGAGTTGCTGTTTATCAAGCGAAGACGCCAACGACAGTAGCCGTTTGTATTGAGGACTACCCTCGAAACGGGATATCTGAGCATCCCGGTTGCACAAGACGCCGGTGGGGGTGTGTAACAGACGCAGCGGGATTTTTTCGAGTTTGTCGGAAACAGCTTTCTTGATCGAGAGCTTCATATCGAAAGAACTGGTGTTTGAAGCGCCGGCCTCCGGTCCCTTCACGTCAGAAAGGGTTGATTTTTTTCCAACCTTCGTTTGAATGTAACTTGCAAGATGATCTTGAGGCAACGCACGATCCAGATGGCCTGGGGGGCAAATACTCAACGCAGTTCGCGCGAGCCTAATGGCCTCTGCTATACTGTCACCCGTACGCTGTTTCTGGAATTGTTCGTGAAGGGCATTAGCGAGATTGAGAAGGGCTCTGCATCGGTTCGGCAAAGGAATGCGTTCCAACGCAGCACGGCGAAGAGATATAATCTCCTCCAGGTCCACTGCGGAATCCGTCCGCTTGACGCGTTCAGAAAGGTAATCGTCGAGTTCGAGAAGAAGTGTTTGCCTTTGTGCATCGTCTGGGGACATGTAGTCCGCCTCAGTGCGTTTCAGCGTGATTAATTCGTCTAAATCCTCTTTCCTCCCTTCCTCATTAAATCGTTCTGTTAGGAGGCTGGCAAGGTCGACGAGAGCTGAATGGTGGTGTGGGTGATCCAGTGGTGTGAGTTCTAGTGCTGTTTTCCCCAGCATGATTATCGCGTCAGGATCGCGGCTCCTTTCTTTCTTCTTGAACTCTTTGAAAAGGATATGGGCAATATCTTTCAGAGTTGAGCAAGAGTCTAAAGATTTCGGGGGCATGCGCTTCAAAGCAGGACTCGAGGAGACGAGGAACTCCTTTGTCTAGATACAAATAGGTGGTTATTTAGATTCTGTGTAGTTGAGATTGATATACCTGATTATGAGCGATCCCCTTGAGCAGTAGCAGTGCCGCACTCCACGCTGTTTCCGGTAGTCCTTTGAAGACTCCAGGGAATACAGATGCATGCCAATCGCGCTCTTGGTTGCCGTACAACCTTTCCATCATAGTTCTGAGCTGCGACAGCCGTTGGCTCAGCGTTTCACTGGAAAGGGCAGAGTCCGCATTGATGGTCGGGACTATGTAGACGTCGGACGGCACCGTGAACTTGTTACTAAAAGCCTTTGCAAATGTCTCGAGATGCCACGACTCGATCGACATGTCACCACTGGTTGGGTCCGAGTCGAGCGAGTGGAGAAAGAGAATAGCAGAGTGACATTTTTTGGTGAACCTGCAACAGTGTTTGCAAAGTCATCGCGGACGGGCATTTCATAGCACTTACTTCGACTCCAACCAACCAGTCATTTTATGCTCAGCATCGAATTCAGTACGATCGGAATGGAAAGACGGCGTGTCGACGACTACGATGTTGTCTGAACCATCATCGATGCTGCACCTCCACGCTTTGACATTTTCTGTATGAGGATGTCGACCTTTGTCGTGATTCTCGGACAAATTCCGAGTAAACTGGTGATAAATTAGATGGGTCTGCTAATATAGAACAGCGGGTATTACCCAGGTCTTTCCTGCACTTGTTGAGCCGACAACGCTGGCCCCGCGTCGAGGCTCAGTCTAACGCTTGCAGGAAGTAAGGCTGTCACTTACAAGATTACGTAATCATTTTCAGCAACTCGGGCCGTCAAGTCCTCGATGATTCTCCATGCGCACCTCGAAGAGTTTTCCTCAAACCGTCTGTGGCGAGCTCCTGCATCGATTAGCGGCCTCCAGAACCAATTCTCCAGCTGTGACGCTCTCTTCTCCGCAAGTTCCGTGTTTTTCACCATTCCCCACATTGTGGTCACCAATCGCACACCCGCAGCGCCTCTGTCTCCGCACAATCGAGCGAACATGTCAAGGTTTCTACACACGGATCCAGACATTTGGTTATCGGTTGCGCGGTGTGTATAGATAATGCCGCTCAGATTAATCTCTCCGCGGTAGCTGTTTTCGCGTCAGTGAGCGGCAGGTCTGACCGGCTCAGCGCTCACTTTTTCTCTAGCCACTCAGCGATCGTACGGAGTACATCCCGGTCTGTTGGATAAGTGTCGTTAAATCCTGGAGTGTCCACGAACATGTATTGTCGGTCTTTGGACACGTTGACTGCAAAACCCTTAACACTCCGGGTATATGGCTTGTGTTGGCGCGCTGCCCTTTCTTCTTTGGCTCCCGTGAGTCGGTTGATGAACTGTGTTTCTTAGCCAGCGCACCACGAAGGATCGTTCTTTCACTTACGTTGGTTTTCCCTGACCCCAAAGGGCCCATCACTCTGGGATGGAGTGTAGTGAGCAGTGACGACATCTGCAAACGCGACGTACGCAATAACTATGGGTTGGGAAGCCATCCTGTGGTATATGAGGGGGGTACTCCACTGTAGGCAAGGTGACGTTCGCAAGCTTCAGGTATGTATTGTATCCTTATATACCTCTGCACACGTGTGGCACGCCTGCATCAAGTCTTCTGCATGTTCCTACCCGACCGCCGTCTAATTCACAGGTGCTTCTACATTCACATCTTTCATCACTTCAAGGTGGCCGATCAAGCTGCTTCCATTGCGGAGCCATGCTCATCTGACTATCGGCGCCCGATCTTAAATCTGACACCCGAAGGGATCGATGTCTTTGTGGAGCAACAGTGGTAGCTGGGGCCCTTCTATGCGTGTCGTGCCTTGTGTATGGGATCACAAATGCGCAGCATCACTCGTTCCTTTTCTTGTCGTCTGGTTTTTGTCTACCACCACCATGGGCTACTCGGTGAATTCCTAACGTCCGTTCCAGTGCAGACGGGAAAATATTTCTTTCATCATCGGTTGTTTAGCTTGGAGAATTGTGCGACCCAAACACGGTGCAGGCGGCAAAGGGTCGTTGCAGGGACCACAGCAAGTGGATGTGTTTTGACTTCGAATGCTAGATCCGAATTGTCAGGAGAACATAGGGAAGTGTCACAGGTCACAAAAACGGGGGAAAAAGAAAACAAACTGTCACAAGATGTTGGCCAACGATGTCGTCCCCCCAAACTCACACTCATATGTGTACGCTAAACTGCTCATACAAACAAGCAGCCCGGGAGGAACGACATCAGGTAAGTGGAAAGAGATCGAGGAATCCTACTCAGTGCCAAACACTGCACGACTCCTGTCGCATTGCAAACTTGACGAAAAGAGAAGCTACCGGAACTTACACCATCCAGTCTACCTCAACTACCTTCCGTGTGGAAACACGTTCTTTTAGTTGATCTCTACTGACGCCACCAAAATGCAGGTGACTCGGCCGGGTATGTGGGTTCCCATCAGGCCACGCAGCTGTGTACCTGCCCACGTGTCGTCGCCCTGGAGTGTGTGCGTAGTTGGATGCCTGCACGCGACATCCATAAGTTTTGATGATTGTAGGCATCCATGCTTCTACCTGACCTTCTCCAAGTTGCACGTGTCACGTCCAGTGGTTGTACATATCATCGTGCGTTGTCGACTCCTGGCCAACCAGCTTCGGCAACGTGCCGCATCTTCACCATCTGGAGTGTATAAAAGGCCTGAGGTCGATGACGATCCCAGTCTTCCGACTTCAACATGATCATCCCCCTTAAAGTCACAGATACGGTTGAGTTTCAGACTCGGTCACTGGTTACAGACCCGTCCCCGCTAGCCAACACGAAGTTCATTCTAGATAGCGCTAGTGTTGCGGGCCTTTTAGGTGGAGAGGAAGCGGTGTCCACAGTGGCACTGGCCCCGATTTACGACAGAAGGAAGTGGTTGGGCTGGTACAACACTCCAGGTGGGAATACTACCTTTCTATTGGCGAAAGTGACTTAGTGACGCTTCCGCAGGCTCATACATCATCGGAAAACGTTTTCGACGTCTCGCACGTTCAATGATTTCTGACTCGCACGTCAATCCAAGATCGACTCCCCGACCCGAAGCCGTGTACATTGATCCCGCCTTGTTACTCCAGCACGATGGCTGGTCCAAGGGACCCGTGTTCAAAGGAATCTACTCTGGTACCTCCTTACATGAAACCGGTCCTTTAGCATCTCTCCTTATGAACAAGTGTATCAGGATGTCCGGTACTAGGGTCGAAGGCCGGACGACACAGTCTGTAGCCGTCACCATCGCCAAACTCGAGCAGAAGCCGAGTCTTCAACCACAGACGAGGTCTCACCATCCCCCGCCTGTCTGCGCCATCATACCCATCGCTGTCAGCCTGGCCACTTGTGCTATATGTGGCTTGTATGGCGAATGGTATGCATTCTCCATGATCCTTCTCGGGGTTCTTGCCAGGGGGTTGACGTGTGTCTTCATCGGCTCTGGAGTCCTCGTTTTTGATCACCCCGGGTCTGCGGAGGGTTCTCCCCCTGGCGACGGCATCCTGGGCTGCGATCAGGACCTTGTTTTATTGAGAGGGAACGAGGGTGTTGTCAACGCTGTCGCACGCGGCAGATTTTTCTATTCCTTCGAGTCCAAAAACGCTTGCCAGATGGTCGAACTATGCTCCTCCTTCCTCATCGCTCAAGCGATCTCGCAGTTGATCTGCATCCCCCAGAGCAATCTCTTCGGCCAGTTGATGTTTGTTCTTTCCATTGCCACTTCATGGGCGTATAACTTGTGGTTCCTATCTTTCGACAAGGTGGAAGTTTGGCGAGAGGTCTTTTGCAGCGTCCTAGGTTCGCCCAGTCTGGAGAAATTCGTTTTTCCGAATCGCTCCAGTGCAGTAGTATCCCTTCTTCTCTCGGTCGCGGACGGGGCGCGCCCTGCTGATCCGGAAAAGCTAAAAAAGATCATGGATGGTCTCCTGCCGTCGGACGCTTTGGTATGGGAGATGTGGAAAGGGATGGTCATCGAGCACCTGACAAATGGACGACCACTCCACTTTGATGACACCCACCCTAACCATCAGGATTCGCCTTCGGACGTGGAATCCAATAGTGTGCTACTGAAGATCCCATTGACAGATACTGAGGCGGTATTGTTGAAGACCCTGTTGGCAGACGCCGAGACAGCTTGTGCCGCTTTCAGGAACAAGTAATGCCACGGACTCAGTTGCTACTACCATCGTACACACATACCCCCGCACTTTACTTATTCCAGCTTTCCTCACACGCAGCATTTGTTTCCTCGTTGTTTCCTTACAGCTTTCTACCCACGATACACATGACTATTTGATATGGTTTCTGACACCGTAATCTATTGGCATAAACATCTGTCTGATAGGGAGTCAGATTGTGAGCGTTCCGGGTGCATACTATGCCGAGTGTAAATTTTCCGAGCACGATGCGGTCACCCAGTGCATGTGCAAAAAGGACGATAGATGTGCCCATAATCCCGCCGTCTCCAATGTATCCAATCCGATGTGTTCAAACGATGCATCCTTCGACTATGTGAATACGCTCTCTTGCATTGGCGGTGGCACACGCAGGGCGGGATCTCTCAACCTGGGCTACAACTTTGGTTTTCAGTGTGGCTGTGCACCACCCCTGTCCATGTGGCTGTGCAACCCCTTTCACTGTGTGGCTGTGCTAGCCCCTCTCCCTGTGGCTGTACATCACTCTTCACTTTGTGGCTGTGCAACCCCTTTCACTGTGTGGCTGTGTCAACCCCTCTCCCTGTGGCTGTACATCACCTTTCAGTTCATTGCTGTGCAAAATCCTGATCTCAGTGGCTGTGTTGCAGACCTGGCTGTGTGGCTGTGCAATCCCTTTCACTGTGTGGCTGTGTTGACCCCTGTCTCTGTGGCTGTTCACTGTGTGGCTGTGCCACACCCCCCATAGCATTTGGACATTGAGTCCCATGGTCAGGATCCACATTTTTTGACAAGTGGTATATCTGGCAAAATCCACAACTTTGGGCAAATCTAGCTGCAATGGGTGGTGGCAGCAGGTGCTGGCCTGGAACTTACACAACATTTTGTGTTGATCCTCTCTCTATGCCTGAACACCAACCTTTCAGCCAAAGAAGAACAACATTGTGGACTTGGCAGTCCTCACCTCACATAGTACTGTTGGCAACTTTCTCGAGCAGCTTCAAGCCTTGCCTCCTTAGTTTGGTGAATATGAGGGTGTGTCATGGAAGTTTTAGTGTGCAGAAGAGGGGGGACAAAGAAAAAATTGAACAGGGCTCTCACTTTTGTCCAGTGACTAAATCTCTGATAACCATCCAACACCTACTTTTGGTAAGGAAGCTGCCCAACTTTATGGAGTATGCTGATTTCAATCACCAGCTGATTTAGGGGTTCATAATAGTGCAGCCCCCCCACATTGTCATCTGTCACTGTGGATAAACTGAAGCTGAGCATCTACTATGATGGACTTGAAGGTGTTATGGACATGGGTTAATGGGAGGTCAGTGGCAAGGGTATACAATGTTGTAGTCACACAGAATCTAGTGGCAGAGTCCAGATTGGTCAATTGAGGTTTGAATGAATAGGATAGTTGTTATTTCAACTATATGACAACAATCTCATTACAGTAAAGCACTGCACCGTTGCTTGCACCAACCATTAAGACAACTACTATACAGTCACAAACTTCAACAACAGTATGAGCCTAATCTGTAAGGAATGTCTATATAATCATTGGTACAGCCACCTGGCTCTTAAGTGCTGGAGGAAAAGTGATAAGAGATGCACACACCCTGATTGGGGTCTATTGACACAATGACTGGGACCAAATTGTAGCCAGGGTATATCTCAGCATAGCTGATATGTTCGATCTACTGTATAGTTGGGATGTGAGACAAGGATGGTTTCCTAGTGCAAATGGTCCATTTGTAGTGTAGGATTGAAACTTAGTGTAGTTGCATATTTCTGTAGGCTAGCTCGTTCATCTGTAGGAGAAAAACTGACTACGTATTTCATTGCTTGTTTTGAACCACCTCACCTCATAGGAAACTGTGTGTAGTATGGGATCCCTGGTGGCTTTGGTCCCTTATTTCCACTTAGATACCAAGGTGGCTGGAATTGTGAAATATCCTGTGTCCATGCAGCATGCTCTGCATACCAAGCCTCAAGGTTGGGTGAACATCTCATCATCAAGGTACATTTTACTGATCAATCACTCAAGTACATGTGCTAACATCCTTCTACAGAAAATTGGTTACTCTTTGGGGGGTCCAGCTTTGTGAGGTGCTGTGCAGATGGGGATATAAAGGTGTGGACAATGCAAGGAGTGCTTGGACACCACCCATGGTTGAATACCACTACTGGGCTGTTATTGGTGCTGATGGTGGTGTGCACATGTATGGTTCAGATGATTGGTGAGTCCCTCACCCTTTAGCAGGTAGAGCCATATTGATATTCCAGTGCTAGTCTGTATATCCCATGTGGCTGTGGATGCTGCCATTGCCCCTTGCAATCCAATGTTCCTTGGAGGATGAAGCCAGGCAGGTGGCAGGAACCCTTCAGGGCATTGTAAGCTCACTGCTGCATGGTGCAAGCCCCACTCGACTGCTTGCAGCATGTGATACCCCGGCTGTATGAGCATTGCTCAAGGATACAGCAGGCTTTTATGCGGTCATCATTGGCTCACCACCTGGTATTCACCATACAGAGTAAGATCTTACATCTGTTATCTATGGTTTGTCATCTGAACATCGCCCAGGGAGAGTGCAGAGCATGCAGAGAGGACATTCAAATACCCCATTCGCAGGCACACGCCCTCATTCTGGATAGCTTTGGCTTTCATGATCATTAAAGGCATTCCACAATGCATTCCACCTGTTGCTAAATCTGACGAGATCACAGTAAATCCTCCTCAGAGCACTCTTGACTCTTTGGCTGAATGCCTCACCAAATCACTAACTGTTTCTCCTCATCGCCCCCAATTATCTTTGTCATCTACACCTGCATCATCCCCTGTCCCACCCTCAACATCTGGCCCTTCCACTAGGCTAGGAACAGCATTGAGTGAAGTGGAGGAGCCTTCTCTCATCATTTATAGCCATGTTCGCAGCCTGCACAGCATACTTTCCAGCCATTACTATCCAACATCTACCATGGATGTACAAGATCTAGCTTGCCCACTCAGTCATCTGGTGGCTCGCTATCTCACATCGCATGGGTACAGAGCAGAGGACATCCAGTTCATTGTTGAGGCTCAGGGATGTACATGTAATACTGAACAGCTTGTCACATTGCTAGCAAGGAGGGGTATCACTGTAAGTGAAGCAAGATTCTTGCTGTCACTGATAGAGGTACAGTGAGCAACAAAAACATTGCAATGTTTGCAACGTTTTGATTGCTTGAGGTATAACTTGGGGTTGGATGTGGCTGTGCAGATGTGATAGGGGAAGCATTTGTAGCCCTTGGTCTTGGATTTCCATTGGAGGTCTTTTCAAGGTCAGGGGTGTAGTGGCTGTGATTATATGAGCCAATTACTGAGGCCTATGCATTGCAATGTTTTTGTTGCTGACATCATAGTGGATGAAATCTATGGTGTGAAGGATATATTTGGAGCAGAAATGCCAGCTAGTGCTTACATAATATATCACATGATCAATTAAATGGTTTGTCAGTGGGCAAACAAAGCCAAACATCAAATTTGAGTGATTTATCCTCTACCCTGTACCACAACCCAAGAAATCTCTTTTCTGGCTATTCTCTCAGGGAAATTTCAGCAAATTCTGGTGTTCATGGAATTACCATGAGTAGGGTGTGTTACCAGCACCATCAGTCCCTTAAAAGGCTGCTAAAATTCATCCCAGCACTGTTTCCCCTGCCAATGCCTGAGGGATCCTGGCACTAATCAGCATTGGGAAAGGTGAAAGTGGCATGTAAGTCAGTCTGGCACTTTGGGACATGAAGAGTGAACTAGTCCCCTCCCAACTGGTGCATTTATCCAAAAGAAATTTGGGTATCAAGGTTGGGGTGAGGCAATGCCCTCCTCTGCACACCAGGTGCCAAGGAGGATCAGCCAGAGTATGCCCCATGCTGAACTGTGGATGACTGGGAAAGCATTATTGGGTCATAGTTGACCAATGGAAACACCTAGGGACAGATGGAAGAGAAAAAAACTGTACTCTGGCAGCCCAGTAGGTTATTCCACCCAGAACCCCTGGAATGTAAAGGAGGGTTCTACTTCCCCCAACCTTGATACCCAAATTTCTTTTGGATAAATGCACCAGTTGGGAGGGGACTAGTTCACTCTTCATGTCCCAAAGTGCCAGACTGACTTACATGCCACTTTCACCTTTCCCAATGCTGATTAGTGCCAGGATCCCTCAGGCATTGGCAGGGGAAACAGTGCTGGGATGAATTTTAGCAGCCTTTTAAGGGACTGATGGTGCTGGTAACACACCCTACTCATGGTAATTCCATGAACACCAGAATTTGCTGAAATTTCCCTGAGAGAATAGCCAGAAAAGAGATTTCTTGGGTTGTGGTACAGGGTAGAGGATAAATCACTCAAATTTGATGTTTGGCTTTGTTTGCCCACTGACAAACCATTTAATTGATCATGTGATATATTATGTAAGCACTAGCTGGCATTTCTGCTCCAAATATATCCTTCACACCATAGATTTCATCCACTATGATGTCAGCAACAAAAACATTGCAATGCATAGGCCTCAGTAATTGGCTCATATAATCACAGCCACTACACCCCTGACCTTGAAAAGACCTCCAATGGAAATCCAAGACCAAGGGCTACAAATGCTTCCCCTATCACATCTGCACAGCCACATCCAATCCCAAGTTATACCTCAAGCAATCAAAATGTTGCAAACATTGCAGCGTTTTTGTTGCTCACTGTACATGATGAGTAGGTCAAACCATGTACATATGTACTATGATGTTTCAATTGACCATGCATTTGACAATGTCATGATTATATTTATTGACTGACTAATATAGACAATGGTGCATTGGGCAGAAAGTACTGGAACTTTATTTTCAATCCTGCCTTCCAAGTCCATCTCCATACTGTCCAATAACTCAACATCCACAACACATAATTGCAGAATTCACTGCTGCTGCATGATGGTTTGGCCTTCCATACCATGGCAGTGGCCTGGTCATGAAGGTACTTTCATCTGGTAAGCATTTATACTAAGTGTTGGACTTGGCTTGAGATCACAAAATAGGCAGTCAACCTACTCACCAAGTGAAGCTTCATGGAAAGAATCTACATTAATGATCCTGGCTTCTCTCTTGGGTCATCATCACTCATGGTCGGGGATAGTGGGCAATTTCTATGCAAGGTGAGCATGACAATTTTCCCAATCCCTGCATCCACGATTGAGCCCATGGCAACCTCCAGGAAAAAAAAGAAAACATACCATGTGTACAGAGAAAGCTCTGATGCAAGCAGGTATGCTTTCTCTTGCACAATTTGCTTTTCTACTGACAAATGTCAGCATGTCACTACCCATCACTCACCTGTTTGACTTCGAACTGCACCAAATCAACCAACGGATAGTTTTATGGACACTGCCTTCGACCTTGATGTGGACCAGGATGATGAGGATAATCATTGGGTTGACATTGCCCATACTGCTGCACCCATCAGATGTGTGAAGCAATATCAAAACTCAGTAAGAATATTTTTCTTCAAGTTGATATGACTTTGGCTGACCTTGCATGGGACAGGATGATCTGTTCAAGGAGTGGGCAGGGCTCAATGGTGAAGAGCATGGTTATCAGGGTGAGTATCTCTTTGAGGAACTCAGACTCAAGAGCCACAGTGAAGGTACCAGATGGTGCTTTTGCAGTGAGGCTGGCAATGAAGTGCCATCTGAATGACTCTTTTGCTGCAAAGACTGCCATGGGATGGAATTGCTGTACAAGGCCTGCTGCTTAACCACTCATAAACATCTACCATTGCACAAAATCAAGGCAAGTTCCTCTGGCAGTTTGTATGTACACTGCTAATATTCCATTTACAGAAGTGGAATGGAAAGTTCTTTGACCAAGTCACCCTAAAACAACTTGGCCTCATGGTCCAGGTCAGCCACCAAGATATGGTCTGCCACTGCCCAGGGTGCAGTCATATGGATTTTGTCATCATTGATGTCAATGGAATTCATGTGGCAAATGTGAACTTCTGCAGCTGTGAGTGGCATGTGTCCCATCACCAACAACTCCTGTGATGTGGTTGGTATCCTTCCACCATCCATAATCCCCAGACAGCTTGCACCAGAAGAGTCTTGGATCACTTTCTACAGCTCATATGGTTGAGTAAAGTTTCAGCATATGAATATTATGGCACCCTGGAGCATCTCACTGACACTACAGGCATTAATCTGCCAAAGGTATGTCTATGGCTTCCTACTTCAAACCCTGTTAATGTACTTCTCAGAGTTGGTATCACGCCTTTTTGCACATGATTCATCAGTTCTGCCACACAAAGCTCTTCAAAAGAGCAGGGAGAGCAAGCGAGCAGGATGGGATTAGTACTACCAAACCTGGTGGGCTTGCCATGGTCTGTCCTGCTTGCCCACAACCAGGCATGAACTTGCCTGATGATTGGAAAAACACAGAGCCCTCTAAAAAGTTAGTTTGGTACATTGAATACTATGCATACTAACCAAGGGCCTCAGGTTTCTTTATTCCCTCATCATTGCCATAGATGTGAGCTTTTGGCTCAAGAACTGCACATGTTCATCTGGTGACAAGGATCCAGGTGTGCATACTGGGCTGGCCTACTTTGTTGCCAATGGCCCTTACAACAAGCATGTACTTTGGTTTGCTATGCAGGAAGATGTATGTTTACATACCATTTCCAACCTATTTTCTGACTGCTTCTGTTGTCTTTAGATTAGTACATGATGTAGCAGTTTTAAGTCCATGGCTCATGCCGAAACTAAGTTTGCAACTGGCCTTTGTGCAACAGGTGTAGGACTATGCCTTTTCGCTCAACATGAATTTGTATGACCCTGTGGGGTGGGCGATTTGCAGAAGGGTGAGTGGTGAGTATGTGTCTGCATTCCTTTAAATCATGTATGCTTATGTACCTCCAGCTACTGCAACATGGATTACATATTTTTTTCGGCTATCTGCCCCTTTCTGTTTCTTACTGTGGTCATTTCCTATGACATCACCTGTCAGTGGAAACTCAACCTCACCCAAAGGATAGACCAGCTTCCCAATCATCTACATGTCCCCCTTACTGTTGTTGCGTCATCTTTTATGTTTGGTATTCCCAAGTTTCATGTGCCTGCACATGCTGCTTTGTGTGCCATACCCCATTCACTCAATCTTATGCCAGGGGCTGGGTGCACTGATGGCAAAGCGGTTGAGCATAATTGGTCAGAGATCAACTGTGTCACAAATAGCACAAAAGAAATGGGGTGTGGTGCTTGGCATGACACTATTGACAATCACATTGGTCATTGCAACTTCAGGAAGCTTGTTGGTCTCGGTGAGTGTAAAATGCTGTGGTGTAGTATATTATTCTAACATTTAAGAAGGTCATCTACTGCATAATAGGCTTAGAGCTGCTGTTACTTGGCACTCTCATCATTGTGCTGTGCTGGACAAGTTCAATTTAGCCATCAATTCTTCACAGAGGGAAACTTGGATGACAATGCTCACTGTGTGGGAGGCTGATAAGTCTGAACCGAACCCATATATTACCACTCAGTCTTGTACATTTTTCCCATTCTTGTGTCGTTCGCATTGGCTCACTGGATGGGATTGCAGTTCCAACTGAGGCCAAGGTTTGTTCCCAACTGGCTGCTGATGATAAGTCTGTGGCTGCTCGTGGCAAGCTCAGCATCCATAAGATGTCCCCAAGTGGCTTTATTGCTCTTGGATTATCAATAGAAGAAATTCAGTATGTGTCTTTCTTTGGGCTTAGACAGACAAGTTAAAATTCAGTTGAAATGTCAGGAGAAGTCTGAAGTTGGATGTGTTGAATGAATCACAGCTTGGGGTTGCTGAAGATGCAAGCTTGCAATGACATCATACCATGCTCCTCTATCAAATCTGACAGTTTTGTGAAGGTCAAATAGTTTACATGACAAGTGTCAAGGTCATTGTTGAGGGGTCCCAGGCTCCTGGAACAGAAGCCAAAGACATCTGCTTGTTCATGCCATCAGATTTATCCTTAACTGCATCAGCAAAACAACCCTTGTATTGACAGAGATATACAGACCTGTACAGACACTACAGAAAGGTACCTAGCAATACAGATCTGTACAGAGAAATAGGGGAACAAGATCTCAACAATTTGCATCTAAGTGTAGGCTGAAATTTTTATGGGGCAATCAGTATGTAGGTGCCACCTTCCAGGCCAATTCTCATGATGATAGATGCAAATGTGGTTGTGTGGTGTGTAAGACATTTTGTGAGGAAAAGTGCTGTTTTGCTGATGTGAGCAGAGGCATGCCTGCTCTGCTGACATCTGTGCTATCGAATCGCAGCTCAGAGAGGCACAATGTCATGATGCCCTTGCCAAGCTCCATAACTACCTGCATACACATGCTCATTTCATCAAATGTCAAAACACAAATATCCAGGGGCAAAGGGCAAATACCTGCACAAAGACACTCATAGACAATTTGTCCTCAAAGATCAGCAAAGTCATACAGAGGTATCAAGTAGCCCATGCTGCCATCCTCACACTCCATGGTATGGGTCCCTGGGAATGAGAACTGCGACTGCTGCAATCAGAGGATATATGTGGGCCTACTGCATCTGCATCTGGTGGCATTGACATTCCAAGTGCCATCATTGATTCCAATGGGTGCCAAGTGTCCAAGAGCCAGCACAAGGCTTTGAGGCATGGCTTGGGGGAAGGATATCAAATGACGTCTTGGATCTGGGCATGTGGGACAGTTGCCAGTGGTGAGGAGGGGATGATTGATGGTACATTGATATTTATTTCTGCACATGACACCACTAAGTTGGAGTGATATTAAGCACTATGTGTAGAGTGGGCAAAAGCCTGTGCCCATGCAGCATGCTGGTCTGAAGAGGTCAAACTTTTGGAGGAAGAAATGTGGCACACAAACTGATTCCTCAAGTACAAGGCTGAGTGGTGGGAGCAGCATACAGAACTCCCTGGGGACATCCTGGTAGATCACCTCATAAGAGAGGGGATCTCTGCATATGCTGACCAACAGGCCACTCTCCAATGCAAGTTTTCCAATCATTTTAGCACCTTGTGGCATCAAGCAGGGTGTATTCAGCTCGAGAGTAGCAGCGACGAGGCATATTTTTCCAGCATTGATGATGACCTGAATAGCAGTCCATATGATGGGGATGATGACAACGAGTATGAACATGCCAGTGAAGCGGAGGATGATGATATTTAGAACACCGGGAGAGGGGGACAAGGAATGGTGGTTCTTACTTACCTTCCTATTTAGTCCATATATCCATAGGTGAAAGATTGTCATGCTATTTCTGGCATTCCTGAGCGCAGCTCCCATTATAGGGTTTGAGTTGTTTGATTTTGTAATATGAATCTATTTAGGGGTGGAAAGCCCCTATTTTTGTGACTCCTAACATAGGGTTTAATTATTTGCTGTGATATTGTGGATAAATTTCAGTTGACAAGACTGACTAAGTGTCAGGTAAAAGCCCAAATGGTTCTATTGGTGGTGGAGTGGTAGTTGCTGGGGGTTTGGTCGAAGGTGTGGATTGGCAGCTCATAGCATGGAGTGGTAGTTGCCAGAAAATGTGTAAATGCTTAAGTGGCAAGTGCCATGTTGTTTGGCCAAAATCTACAGACTCTGGTGTGTACACTTCAGCAGATAGGGCATAAATGCTGCACTTTTGCTCTGTGGAAGGGTCCTCAGTGGGCAGTGAAAGTGGGTTTGTCAAAATCAGGGCCTTTCTAGGGGCTGAAATGGTGGGAACAGTAGGTTTCACCCCCCCATCAAGCCACATGCTCAGAGGGAGCAAAGTGGCAACTACAGGTTCAGGAGGAGAATGATCACTACATTGAGATAAAGCATCAGGGGCCATCATGAGATGACCCAGAGTATAAGAGAACTTAAGGGGGAACCCTTGTACATATGCAAACCAGTGGGTCTGCTGCTGGGAGAACTTCTGAGGTTCCTTGTAATACTTGAGGTTCTTGTGATTGGTGAAAATGATCGTTGGAGCAACCGGGGATATTAGGTAGTGGCAGAAAGCCTTGATGGCATGGATGATGGCAAGGAACTCAAGATCATACATGGGGTAATTCTTCTCAGCTCCCTTGAGACTTTCTGAAAGGTAGGAACATGGATGCCACTTGTCATCTTCTCCTTTCTGAGTTAGTGCCACACCAGTGGTGGACTGCAAAGTGTTGGTGAAGAGTGTGAATGGCTTCATGGGGTTGGGAATTTGGAGTATGGGGGAAGATCCCAGCGCACTTTTGAGCCTGTCGAAAGCATTCTGCTGTTCTAGTCCCCATTTCCAGGTGATGTCCTTTTTTGATAGATGGTGAAGCAGGGTGGAGATAGTGGAGTAACCAGCTATAAACTTCTGGTAGAAGTTAGTGAACCCTAAGAATGAGCGAAGCTGTGTCAGATTTTCAGGTTCCTTCCATTCCTGTACCGCATCAGTCTTAATGGCGTGGGTCTTGATCTGTCCATCTCCTATGATGTATCCTAGAAATTCCACCTCCTCAGCCTTGAATACACACTTCAATATCTTGAGACAAAGTTGTTCTTGTCAGCATATGGAGAGGAACTTGTGAACTTGGCAACGAAGCTCCTTGCAGGTTTTGGCATGGACTACGACATTGTCCATGTACCCCACTTGTTGGCACTTCATCAGCTGCTCATGGAAGGTGATGTCCATATACTGCTGGAATGTGGGCAGTGAATTCTTTTGTCTGAAGAACATAATGAGCAGTTCAAATAGACCCATGGGTGTTATGAAGGCTCCCTTCCAGATGTCAGAGTCCTTCACATGGATGTTGGTAAAACCCCATCAGATATCAAACTTTGCATAGTAGCATGACTCACATAGTTCATCGATTAGCTGTTGGATGTTGGGGAGAGGGTATGAATTGTCAACGGTGTGCTCATTTAGATGACGGTAGTCTTGTATGAGTCAACGTTTTCCATCCTTCTTTCCAACAAAGAAGACTGGGGCAGCCTGATCAGATTTGGACTCACAGATCTTTCCACATTTTAGGTTTTCATCAACAAATTCACAGAGTGACTTCATCTCATCCTGGGACATCGGGTAGATGTGTCCCTTTTGGCAGGGAAAGTCCAGCTTGGTCCTTATCTTGTGATTGAGCCCTGGTTGGTGAGGGGGAAGGGGAATGTCCTTTTCAGAGAACACCTTGGCAAACTCCCTATACTGACTTGGGAGAATTACCTCTTCCTTTCCCATGGAGGCTTTGACCTCGAGATCGGTGGAGATTGTGGTCTTCCTTACTGCACCCTCCTTACAGGGTGCTCTGGGGATAGGATCCACATCTCCCCATCCTCAGATACCCCTGGTGGACCAATCGATGATCAGTTGGTACCTCTTCAGCCATGGCATTCCTAACTGGACAGATTCACAGCAGAGTGGGATGACATAGGCCTTGATCTGCATGATGCAATCCTTGATTCTGGCATGTAGGGTAACCTTGTGCTTGATTTGGTAACCTTCTCCACCATTGTAAGTGGTGACCCTGAGAGGATACTTGATTGGGTAGGTTTTAAGTTTGTACTTCTCGACCACATGGGGGTTGATTGATGTAAGTTTGGTGCTGGAATCAATCACAGCTAATATGGCCATGTTTTCTCTGTTGACTAAATGTAAGTATCCAGTCGGAGAGTCTGCAGACATGTCATCCTCATTTGCAATACTGGTACTAGTACAAGAAGACTTTAGTGACAAGAGTTGAGCATGAGGGTGCACCACAGTGGCAGTGGTTTGCCTGATTAAAAATCCTCTAGGGCCTTCCTCAGTACCTCAAACACCTTTTCCTTGGACTTTTCTCCAGTACTCTTGTGGTGTTAGGCCAAGACAAAGTCCATGCCAGACAACGAGACTAAGTCAAAGGCCTATGAGAACAACCCTCTAGACAAGAGTTGAGGGACCTGGTCCATGATGATACTTTGAGCAGAACTTGGTGAACCCTTACTTGAGTCGGTGTCATGCACCAAAGGTGTTTGGCAGCATGAGCATGGACCCAATGCTGAATGATGAAGAACAGAGAAGCCTAGCCCTAATGTGCAGAATGACTGGAGTGTCTAGCAGTCATCCATCACACAAGAACCACCCTTAACATTAGGGAAGAAACTGCTCAAGCACTGAATAAAAGTTTTTGAGTGCCAGTTTATGGCATTCCAATTTTTCAAATATCTCAGTCATTTCTAAAGATATCAACATCATTTCCATGCTCACAGAAAGCTCTCAACCACACCATCCTGCCTACCAAATTTGGTGACGATCCTCACCCTCCACAATTTTCTGCATCATGTCTGCCAACAAATGCCCATTTCACCACTTTTTATTGTAATGGCCACCTCTTCAACAATCTCTTCACTTGTCCCCTTTGCCAGGGAGAATAACTATGAGTACTTGCCAGGAATCCCCACTAGCATTCACCCTGAAGCCTCCTGGTTCATTCCTCCCTCGTCCATGACCTCCCATCCTATCACTTTGGGACAGCAAGTTCTCCTTGTCAGTCTGACATTGAGGAGGACTTTCTTTGGTCGTCTCAGGTCTGTTATCAGGCTTGAAAAATCATATGTGGTTGTTTCAGTTTCTCCAGTCAAAGAAGCATATGGATCCTTTGTCCCTGTGCCCTGCAACGTCTACCTCTCAATCTCATCCTTCATTCTTCCAAAATTGTGACAGGTTCAATACCAATTACTGTCATCCAGTCTATCTGATCATATCCATGATGAATTTGAGACACTTCTCCCTGCTCTTATGGGAGAAGATGGCCCTTCCTCCTCCTCAAACCCTCCAGAACACTAGCTGCAATTGATGCAGGTTGCTTTACAGAGAGGAGGAAAGGGGGAAAGTTGCAAAATCCTATGCCCTGACTACCCTGGAGACCCCCAAAATTGGCCCCTGGCAGAAATCCCCACCATTCTTCATTTGGATGGACAGCAAGTTGCCCTAATCCATCTAGATCTCAGATCTAGGAGTCACTATGACTCATTTGCAGTCATATCCCTTAATCAGCAGTGACCAGTGTGCTTACTCATTCCCCTTTCCACATTATTCATCCACTCCTTGATGACTCATTCCATTTTCAAATTGATTAGTGATAATCTTTGTCATGCTTACTGATTTTGTTTACCAATTGCTTACTGTCCTTACTCATTCTTACCATGCCTTACTATGCCTTACCAATCCTTCACCAATCCCTTTACCAATTGCTTATGAACCCATGACAAAGTATTGCTCTATGTTTACCACAGGCTATGCTACTCTTTTGTATATAAAGTACCAATACGTCAACAGCAATCAAGCAGCTACCAAGTCCCCTGCATAGGAAGCAGTCCCCTGTGTAAAGACTCACCTGCTCACTCATCATCATCATCATTAGCCTCATTCATTGTTGCTTTTAAGCCCCTCATCATCATATCTATTCCTGCAGTATCTGAGGCTCCATTAAGGGTCTATTCACTGTCCTCTTCATCATTCTACATCACTTCTAGGCTCAGAGCAGCCTATTCTCTTCGCTTTTTTCCATCTTCCCTTGCTCCCCCTTCATCAAGAGCACCCATACCCTCTGCCCTAGCCCCCTCTAGGTGCACAGAACCCCTCCCCCATTTATTTTAAACAGATCCCTTGAGCCAAAGCCTGTGTAGGAAAACCACCAACTTGGCATTTGTCTTTGTGTTGGGTTTTTGGTGTTTTTGCCATTGATCCACACATTGACTCACATTGGTCAACAGGAGTAGCAATCACAGGAAGTGAGAGAAAGTAGGCTTGTTGCAAGGTAGCTAAAAGCTGAGGATCACAATGATCTCAGCTAGGCCTATATACTGCTAAGGTACTCGAGGGTGGGCTCAGGAAAGCCGCACTTGCTATAGTAAATGACTCAATGCACAGCATGCACAGTAAGTACCTGTACTGTAGCAATGAGGACTAACCTGTAGCATAATCCCATAGGGTGCTGCCAAGGCAGGATGACTCAAGGGGAGTCACAATGACAGGAATAGTGTCAGGGAAGTAAGAATAGGAGTCATGATCATGACCTGCCCAGAGGCTGCAGAAAGTGATGATCATGACAACAGGAACATGGGGTAGCCAGAAGGCAATGAGAGCTACCCCAATACATATGTACAACAGACAGGGAGATGGGAAAGGCAGGGGATGCTTTCATCACATGATTGTCATGTCATGTCTTACACATGACTCAGGGCAGTGCCACCATGAACACTATAGTACAAGTAGAATGGTAAGCAAATGAGAAGGGAAAGGAAACATGCCAATACCAGATAGAAAAGATACACAGTGTAGACTGTGTCACCATGGAAAGGCGACCACCAGACAGGCCACATGGTTAGATGGGAGTGGCATAACATGTGGAGGATTTCCTCAGCTGTTTTAGGATCAATTTCATAAGTACCACATTTGGTACATTTGATAGAAAACTTCAGGGCAGATGGCTTCTCCTTGCATTCCCATTTAACATGACCCTCCTTGCCACAGTTGTAGCAAGTAATGGCCCAGACATTGCGACAGTGAGGAGACTGTCAGTTGCAATCAACATCCATGGTGTTCGATTCACCAGTTGGCTTGGGGAAAGTGAAGGGATTTGGATGGTGTGGAGCACTGGCAGGCTTGTTGTAGATATCCTTTGAGATCTGTGACATATACACTTCTCCTGCAGCATGGACCCATTCCTCTACATTGGTAGGAGGAGTGACACAGTCGAGGATTCGGTCTCGGTGTGGGCAACTCTTCTTGCAAGAGTGTGAAGGGGAAAGGGGGAAAGCTGTAGGGTAGACCTAGGCTTGTCCCAAGGGGTCATGAGTTGGAAGGAGACTGAGGGGAGGGGACTGGTGGGTCTGGGAAAATTTCCCTGAGGTCTGAGAAGTGTAGGCGGTGAAGAACTCGAAATTCTGCCACAAAATGGGTGAAGAGGGATTTTTCTAGTTGATAAGGCAGTGTTGGGAAGCTAGGAACTTGGTCAGTGGCGAAAGTAGACTCTTGTAGACTGTAGTAAAAATTGGCAGATGTGAAGGGGACAACTCAGAGGGCTGGCGGAGTTTTTAAGATGCAAGGAGACTCGAAATCGTCGGTAGAACTCGATGGGTAACTCTGGGGACTCGAAGTGGGCTCAGAAGACTCAAAGAAAACTCTGAAAACGACTCTGGGGACTCAGGATGACTCTTAGACACACAGACTGTGATGCCAGAAAAGTGGGTATATTCCTCCTAAGTACAGTGGTGTTTTGTAGCATAGGAGGAGCTGTCACTAAGGTAAAATTCAGCGAAACTCGGAACTGCCACATGTCAAGCAAAACTTGAAAGAAAAGCGCCAAAGTAAGGCACTACAGGTTGTAGGCACAAAAAGAAGGGAAAAGAAACCAAGCAAAACCAAAAGAAAGGAGAGGTGGCGATGTACTACATGCCTAAGGTCTATGGGGCACTGACTGATGCTGTGGGATTTCCTGGATACAATCTGAGGTGGCATGGCAGCACTATTGGCAGTGGTGGGTGTCGGAGGCTCGAGTGGGGCCTATAGAGGCCGAGTTGTTGACATCACAAGCATTGGAGGGGACTGCCAATGGTTAGTAGACCTGTGATATAGTCACATAGGGCCAAAGATTGACGAAGACAGGGGTTGGACATCGTGTGGAGTCAAGAATAGGGGTAGGCAGCAACTTGTTGTGGCAGTGAATGTTGGTAATAGGGGCTACTTCCTGATTAGGTGGCAGCAGCATTAGTAAGCAAAGGAAGCACTCGACTTAGCCGAGATAGCCAAGAGTGGAGCGGCGGTGAAGATGCTGAGGGACGGTAGACCTGTGGGAGCTGGCTAGGGGGGTGAGGACGATGCTAATAATTGATGATTTCAGCCCTAGGGAGTATGGACTCCCTACATCGGATGGATCAGTTGAGCCCTTGAGCAAATAGGACTCCACCTTCAACAGATGTAGGAAGAAGGCTGGCTTGGTTGAAGAGTCTGAGGAACTCAGCAGTATAACTCTCGAGAGGTCATTCGCCCTGAGTTACAGACTTGAGTTTAATTATGGCCTGCACCTTCTGATCTCTGGCTTTGAAGGTAGTGCAAAGAGTCTCCTTGAAGCTCTGCCATGTGTCCAGATAAGTATCATGCCATCCATCAATGAACTTGGAAATATAATTGGAAGCAAATGCAGCAGCTACTCCCATTGTCATGTAAGACAAGGCTAACCCAATTTTCACATGGTCAGTATTGTAGACATGTGAATTCAGGGCGAGGTAGGTGGCTACTTGATTAAGCCAGGGGCAGAGCTCACCATATTTTCCAGAGAACATAGACAGTTTGTTGATGTTGAACTCATGGCCGCCATTAAGATCATCTGAGTTCCTGTTCCTCGTGCAGAGGTACTCTGGCTCGGGATGATAGAAATGGTACCAGTTATTGGCCTCTTCATGAGAGAGGCAGGGCTGCATTCCCATTATGGGAGGTGCGGACAGTTGAGGGACAGGAGTGCTCTGCTGCTCAGACTGTCCAGGATTGGAATTAGTAGGAACCTGACCTTCCTGCACTGACATCATTGCTGCGAAGCCTTTGGTGAAGTCTTGAAGTTCTTCTTCATATGGTGTAGCAGGAATATGAACATCCTGATCACCTAAAGCAGATCCTAGTTCTGAAGGTAAATCCTGTTCCTGATCAGTGTTGGAGATGTTGCCCTCGAGGGGGTTCCTGGTCTGTAGATATGCAGGGCTCCGAAGAGGAGTTGGGATATAAGGATGGGACCCAAGTAAATGTCCAGTCTTCTCAGTGAAGGCCTGTTGACATTTCTTGCCTGATGAGAAAGGGGTAGGGGGCAGCAGAGGTGCATGTTCCTTTCCCTTTTGTTGCAGTGGTATGGGGGGTCCTCGGTACAAGTCTTCGGAAGACATTTTGACTAGAGTAAGAGTGCCTTGACCTCGGCCAGGCTCGAGGCTTGCCAGACAAAGTATAGCAAGGTGAGATTGAGACATAGTGATGGGACAATACCTGGAGTAGGTACCAGGTAGCTGCCTACTGTGTTAACTGGATAGGGTGTTGGTGTGACTGTAACCTAGCACCATGCCAGACAGCATGTACTTGGGTAGAGTCAGTAGGGGTGCTTTGCTTATGCTACTTGTGCCAGACAGTGAGCGGGCAGAAGCTAGGTGGTAAAGGGGTAGAGAGAGCTATTAGCTTTTGTTAGGCTGAGATGAAGTCCATGCCAGACAATGTGACTAAGTCAAGAGCCTACAGGAACACCCTCTAAGATGAGAGTGAGGGACCTGGTCCACAATGGTACTTTGAGCAGAACTTGGCAAACCCTTGCTTGAGTTGGTCAACTAGAACAGCACACTCAGAGAGAGAGATGTGAAGAAGGAGGTTCATTGCAAGGTAGCTAAAAGCTGAGGATCACAACAATCCTAGCTGAGCCTATATACTTCTACAGTACTCGAGGGCAGGCTCAGGAAAGCTGCACTCACTATAGTAAATGACTCCATGCACAGTCAGCACAGTAAGTACCTGTACTGTAGCAATGAAGACTAACCTGTAGCACAATCCCACAGGGTGCTGCCAAGGCAGGACGACTCATCAGGAGTCATTAAGATGGGAATTGGGATCACAACCATGACCCACCTGGAGGCTGTGGAAAGTGATGGTTGTGACAACAGGAATGAGGGGGTGGTGAGAACATGAAGAGAGCCACCCCAATATGAGTACAGTGGGGAAACAGGGGAATGGGAAAGGCAATGGACACATCAGCCACATGATCAATGCGACATGTCTTACATGTGACTCAGGGCACTGCCACCATGGACACTATGATACAAGTAGAGAGGTAAAACAAGAAGAAGAGAAAGGAAACATGCCACTACTAGATGGAAAGAGAATACAGTGTAGACTGAGTCACCACAGAAAGGCAACCACCAGAAGGGCCACATGGTTAGTCAGGATCAGCATAACAATCCCCTGGTTTCACAGCTGTGCAAGGGATTTGACTTGTATCTTGGGGCTGTCAATGGTTTCAATTGAATCTATAGCTTCCTTGAGCATTTTGATCATTTGTTCCTTGGTTGTTGCCCCATTAATTTGCAAGTGATTTGGGATGGGGTCAAGTAGGATCTGGCATTCCTTAACAGCCGAGCAAGCTCTTGCAATGTTGACTGCTTGGTTTTGCAGGTGTGAGGTGCCATCATGGTTGTTGGAAAGGAGAGCTTCACAGTACAGTGATGGCACTTGGGTTTGTGTTGTTTTGGTCAACAACTTTAGGTCATTGATTGCATCTCTGATGCTTGATGTGTTGGCCACTAGAGTTTGAAGTCATGTGTCTACAGAGTCATGGTCAGTATGACTGTTTGTGGGGGTTACACACTCTAGGTTTTTGGATAGTCTGTCAATGCTCGAGTTCAGGTTGTCATTCAGTTTGTCATGCTTCTCTGCAGCTGCTAAGACTCTCGCTATTTGGGGAGAGATGGCTGCTATGATTGAGGTCTTGAGCATGGACATAATGTTGCTTGCAATTGTCTGGGCTGTTGTGGAGGCACACATTTCCTGTATGAGGTATGCTGCTGAGCAGATTGCTGAGTGGGCTAAGGGCATGACACCCTTCATCTGTGAAACATAAAACAGTGCATGTGATATGTGTTCGGGGGTCATAGGTTCACCTGCAATTAGTGTTGTACTGGGCCCAGCCTCAAGCCCTGAGCTGAGCCGGGCCAGGCCCTCCTGGGCTGAGCCGAGCCGAGCCGTGGGGATGAGCTGCGGCCTTGTGGCTGTGCTATATCCACAGTGGACTCATACGGAGAGACATGTCATGTACTCACATGGTTGACTATTTGGTTTGTTAATCAGGTGCCTCCACCAGTTCGAGGAAATCCCTCTACACCTTCTATCCTGCCAACAGTTGGAGCTTGCTGCAAGAGGCTAGTCCTATTTGGTATGACACCTTCACCTCCTCACCCTGAGATTGCCTCCACGATAACTCTTGCATCATCCTGCCAAACCCCTTGAAAATTTGCAGCTGAGTACTACTTGCCTACCACTTTCGATCGCTGTACTTTTCATTGTTGCTGTATCAGCCGTTCAAGAGATATTTGTTATTTTGTGGACAGTGCCCCCTGGGACCATTTTATGAGTAATGCAAGACTGGGTGTGTCTATTCACTCAGCTTCTCATTCTAGATATCATCTACACTGTTAACTACCACCTCATCACATTTCATAATGTTTCATGTAGCTGTTGTCCACCAATGCACAGTTGTCCTCCTCCTGCCTCCTGCTGGTGAGATTGCATGTACAATATCTCGTCCATCCCCCAGTCAAATCTCTCGTAAACCCATGGTCATGCACTACTCACCTAGCTCTTTCAATTGATGTATCTCGCTTCATCGCCATGTCAGCCATTCCGGAGATATTTGCCTTTTCTTGGATGGAGGTGCTTTTGGAACAATTTGTGAATAGCTCAGGACTGGATGTACGTATTCATTCAATTTCTTTTTCCGCATACTCTCCACGTCATCGCCAACCACCACATTTTATTTCAGATCATTTCATGCAGCCGTTGTCCAGCAACACACAGTCTTCCTCCTCCCTGCCACAGCAGTGGCCCCTGGCATCTTCTATTGTGGATCTTGCTTCAGGTAATTTTCACCAGTCAATAGAGACCCTTTTGTGACACCAAATGACTGGCTGTGTCATCATTGTCACTACAGGATAGAATCTTCATCATAGTCATACTTGTCCATAGTTACATATGCTTGTAATATTTTGGCATCCTCCACTTGTTCAAGCCACGGCCTCAGGCCGGGCCGAGCCCCAATTAAGGCCCAGCCTGGCTCAAGGCTGGGCCTGAGATTTCCTAGGCCATGAGCCCTCGAAAGACGAGCCCAAGCCACAGCTTTCAGGCTGAGCCAGGCCTGGGCAACACTACCTGCAATTGTGTACTGATTTTTGTCTAAAAATTTTTTGCCCACTGCTGTGCTATGAATTTCTTTGTCTGGGTTGTTGATTACTTCTGTTAATGGGATGGTGCTGCTTCTGGTGGTTGGGCAGGGCAGGTTGGTGACCATGGGTTGGGTCTGTGGGGAGGGCATCTGAGCGGCCACTTTCATCAGCAAACCAGACGTTTCCCCCCCAGCTTTCCAGTGCTCCCAGGACTTTTGAAAAATGATTCCAGACCTCCCAGACCCTCCCAGACCTGCCCAGACCCTCCAACCCTCCAGGTGCACAGCCACAGTGAGAACAAAAGTTGTAGCCCATGATCACAGGACCATGGGAATATGATTACCTCAGCAATATCTCCTTTTTGGGGTGAGATATTTGCAAAGTTCAGTTGGAGTCACAGTTTGTCAAAAACAAAAAGTGGTTGTACAGTGATGATGTCATAATGAAAGTTGTAGGGCTGGATCACAGGATCATGGGAATATGCTTATCTCATTGATATGCCCAAAAATGGGTGAGAAAAATGCAAAATACCAAAAAAATTGGACATCTCAAAAATTAAATTTCAAAGATGTCATAATAAAAGTTGTAGTGCCTGACTAGAGGACCCCAGAGGTGTGCCTATCCCATCCATACCTGCAAAAATGGTTGAGATACAGGCAAAATACAATTAGTGTAGTGTAGTGTACATTTTATTACCAAAAGTGTAGTGTTGTGGCGCATTTTTGATTACCCAATGAGTGTAGTAAACTCTGCTTCTTTGACTACCAAATAAGTGTAGTGTTGATTAGTAATTGACTAGCAAAGTGTAGTGTAGACTATTGATTAGCAAAAGTGTAGTAAAGTCCGCTTTTTTGACTACCAAATAAGTGTAGTGTTGATTAGTAATTGATTAGCAAAGTGTAGTGTAGACTATTGATTAGCACAAGTGTAGTAAAGTCCGCTTTTTTGACTACCAAGTAAGTGTTGTGTTTGATTAGTAAAGTGTAGTGTAGATTTGTATTACCAAAAATGTAGTAAAGTCCGCATTTTTGACTACCAAATAAGTGTAGTGTTTTGTAGTGTTTGATTAGCAAAGTGTTGTGTAGATGTGTATTACCAAAAGTGTAGTAAACTCCGCATTTTTGACTACCAAATAAGTGTAGTGTTTTGTAGTGTTTGATTAGCAAAGTGTTGTGTAGATGTGTATTACCAAAAGTGTAGTAAACTCCGCATTTTTGACTACCAAATAAGTGTAGTGTTTTGTAGTGTTTGATTAGCAAAGTGTTGTGTAGATGTGTATTACCAAAAGTGTAGTAAACTCCGCATTTTTGACTACCAAATAAGTGTAGTGTTTTGTAGTGTTTGATTAGCAAAGTGTTGTGTAGACTATTGATCAGCAAATGTGTATTAAAGTCCGCTTTTTTGACTACCAAGTAAGTGTAGTGTTTTGTAGTGTTTGATTAGGAAAGTGTTGTGTAGACTGTTGATTAGCAAAGTGTAGTGTACATTTGTATTACCAAAAGTGTAGTGTTGTGGCGCATTTTTGATTACCAAGTAAGTGTAGTGTTGTGTAGTTTTTGATTAGCAAAGTGTTGTGTAGATGTGTATTACCAAAAGTGTAGTAAACTCCGCATTTTTGACTACCAAATAAGTGTAGTGTTTTGTAGTGTTTTGATTAGCAAAGTGTAGTGTAGATGTGTATTACCAAAAGTGTAGTAAAAGTCCGCTTTTTTGACTACCAAATAAGTGTAGTGTTTTGTAGTGTTTGATTAGCAAAGTGTAGTGTAGATGTGTATTATCAAAAGTGTAGTGAAGTCCGCTTTTTTGACTACCAAATAAGTGTAGTGTTGATTAGTGTTTGAGTAGTTAAATGTTGTGTACACTTTTGATTACCAAAAGCATAGTAAAAGTTCGCTTTTTTGACTACCAAAAAAGCGTAGTGTTGATTAGTGTTTGACTAGTGAAATGTTGTGTACACTGTTGATTACCAAAAGTGTAGTAAAAGTTCGCTTTTTTGACTACCAAAAAAGCGTAGTGTTGATTAGTGTTTGAGTAGTTAAATGTTGTGTACACTTTTGATTACCAAAAGTGTAGTAGAGTCCGCTTTTTTGACTACCAAATATTTGTAGTGTGACTAGGAAATGTACAGTAGTATTGATTAGCAAAAAAGCGTAGTCATCATTAGGATTGTTGTGTAGTGGGCACAGCCACTAATGCCTCGAAATTTTGCAAAGTCACAAAAATACCCCAAAATGCGATATAGTGGACACTAAAACTCACGCCTTTCGCGCAAGCGGCCAAAGCCGACCAAACAAAGGCCAATTCCTACTATGGGGTAGTGTATGCCATTAGCCCACTACTACCACGCATTTGATTACCAAAAAGTGTAGTGGTATTAGAAAAAAGTGTAGTAGTAGTACCAAAAAGCGTAGTAGTATTAGCAAACGGGGTAGTAGTATTAGCAAAAAGCGTAGTACTATTAGTAAAAAGTGTAGTAGGTAGTGTTAATAGCAAAAAAGCATAGTTGTATTAGGCTATTATGTGGTAGTACTTGAATTTGAATATATTACTACTTTTGATTTGATTTCTGTGTGACTGAGTTCCTATTAGCTTGAAAGTGTAGTGGGATTAGGAAAAAAGCATAGTAGTGTTATTAGCAAAAAATGGTAGTGGGATTAGCAAAAAAGCATAGTAGTGGTATTAGGAAAAAACAGTAGTGGGATTAGGAAAAAAGGGTAGTAGTGGTATTAGGAAAAAATGGTAGTGGGATTAGCAAAAAAGCGTAGTAGTTGTATTAGCAAAAAATGGTAGTGGGATTAGCAAAAAAGCGTAGTAGTTGTATTAGCAAAAAATGGTAGTGGGATTAGCAAAAAAGCGTAGTAGTGGTATTAGCAAAAAATGGTAGTGGGATTAGCAAAAAAGCGTAGTAGTGGTATTAGCAAAAAATGGTAGTGGCATTAGCAAAAAAGCATAGTAAAAGTATGGACAGAGGTGATGGGCTGGGATTCTGGGAACTCTGGAACCCTGTCTGGCCAGTCCTGGCCAGAGGGGGACCTTTCTGGGTGAGCTGGGAGTCTGGCCAGCTCTGGCCAGTTCTGGCCAGGTGATGTCTAGTTTGCTGATGTTGGTGGGTGGTCACCCTGGTTGCATCTGTGATATGGGGTGGCTACTTCCCTACACATCCTATAACCCGGGTGTATTCTATGGGGCTCTAGGGTACTCTATTATACGTTACAACGGGTTGCAACAGGCTCTACACTGTGTGGGGCAGCAAGGTTGATGAGGGGTTTCAGGGTCCTTGTCGGGGTGCCACCCTGGAGCAGAGTCAAGAAGTGATAGCCATTCGATGTTGTCTTCTGTGCAGATATCGTGTATGATACAGACCACACTGTCTGGATCAAACAGTGTCTAGAACGGCTTCTATGCTGCCCAAGCACATCGGCAGCTTGCCCCCTTGTCGCTGCCTTCCATCTAGTGATACCCCTCAGGCCGACGCACTTGTTAGAGGCTGGCAACATCGAGACTACTTTTCAGTGGACAGATGACATACTGCACGAGGATCATCCAGAACTTGTAATGCTTTCAAAGAAAACCATACTTTGCGAGGCATACAGAGACAGTGACAGGAAGAGGGACTGTGATGTAGAATATCCGTATTACAAGATTGGGTGGTCATGCCAGGTTGACCCATGGCAAGGATAATCAATTTAGAGCCTGCCTGCAAACCCAGGTGAAAACATTGGCAACATGCGTAAAAGTTTCCAGGACGCATGTTTCCTAGCCTTTACCCAATGTGCCTTCTTACAGGTGAATATTGAATGCTCGCAGGCTCTGGTGAGCGATTGTAAAGTGTGTGAGCCAGGGGCCAGCCTGACTCTAGATAGTTGCAACGCAGTACAACAAGTACTATAGCTATACGATATTTGATAGGTAGTAAATTATGTAAAGGCATTGGTGTGTGAATAGTCTGAACCATTAGTCGATCGTAAACATATAAGTTTGTGGCGTTTAGAACGGCCGGCGCGAATGAAGAGGACTAGTACTACCGGGAGCAATATTATCAGTGAACTGAATTTTAGTCAGAACCGTTCACAGTCCGGTTGTAACCAGTCCTGACAAATGGCCGGCTCCCCGACGCGGCTAGCTCTGCCAGTCTAGATATCAGAGAACTTAGTGCAACATAGGACTGCATGTCCTCGCGCACTTATGTAAACCAGAAAGAAAGAAAAAGGGAATAAGCAGTCAAGAGTCCAGAATTTTCAGCGATACACCAGAAGAGAGTAACGCACCACGTTCACGGAAGAACAGTAGATCTGTTGTTAGAGCGCGAGCAGCCCAAATGCACCTCTTTCATGTGCCTTAAAAAGTATTTGCGCGAGACCTCCTTCTCTGAAGGACACCAGTGGCAAATTATTTTCGCATACCATGCCATCCTCTTGATGCCGTGGACATCGGCGAAATGATCTTTACAATCGTCGGGGTGGACGAGCATAGTGCATTCGTGGCCTTCGTCATCTCGCCATCCACAGGGTATGCTCCTGTGGTCAGAGAGAGTATGTGATGGGTGATCACTGTGGCCCTGGGCTGCGTGATTATCGAGAGTGCTTGGTGCTGGCAGTTCCATCTGGTTCCCAGTATGGAAGCCTGGCGAACCTGTACTATAGATCTGCTGGGAGTGAGGTTGAATGGGTGTGGAGTATCCAGGATCCTCTTGCAGGCACCAAGAGTATGAGTTCCGGCTGGACGTCGGAGTGGAATAAGGCATTGAGTTGGACTGGGATAGGAAATGTATAAGGGATTGGTGCATGGAGGCATATTCTAAAGCAGGGAGTCGAGGGTGCGGCCCCTCAGCTGAGGTGGGGACTGGGATTGGAAGGTGTGACCTTGGTACATTTGAGTTGATCACCTGACCAGCGGTGCCATCGTGAGGAGGGGGTATGGCGCCCAGGCCCATCACAAATGCAGCAAAGCTGTTATCCAGATCCTCCAACGTTGGAACATCTCCACTCTCCTGTGGATATCCTGACGGCCATTCTACGCCATAGTACGATGGTAGAAGTGTGGTACCTTGGTTCATGGTGTAGGCGGGGGCATGACCCTGCATGACCCGGGAGCCGTGGGTATGATCGATCAAGCGAGGATCCTTGATCTGGATGAGGACATGAAGGGTACGTGTCGCGTGTGGAACTTATGATAGACGACGGTCTATTTTGGTCAATAGCATGGTCCAACGATGATGTGACCTGTGTGCTCGGTGAGAGGATGGCAAGATCGATAGAAACTGGCGTACACGTTGAACTACACCTGAACTGCGCGCTAGAACTTGGGAAGGACTAATCGGCAGTTGCAGCGCCTGGAAGTAACGTGTTAGGGAAACCACACTAAAAGTGGAGACAGTCCACAGACCTCGGGAATGGATACATCACAAGCGCCACTAGAACGAACTGTGAGTCAGCAGAATACGACGGACGAATGACAATTATCCTGATGATGGTCCGGGATGTCGTGACTCCCAAGTCTCTACAGATGCTGCAGTATGATGCCTGTGCTCGAGTCGACAATCCCAATCCCCATGGCGAGTTAAGCCCTGAGAGTGTTGTACTGTCGACCTGCTCGTTGGTGCATGACCCGGAAGTGGCGGAGTGGACATCTCACTGTGCATGAGAATCTGCAGCCACTATGACGAGAGCAGCTCAGGCAGGAAATGGAAGGAGGACGAGGAAGCTGGAGGCTGAATGAACGGATTTTATGCAGAGAGAACGCGTGGCCCTCCATGACAAACTTGGAATCTGCGCTCCAAGAGACAAGCGACTGTACATTCCGGCTGTGGGAGTTAATCTCATGTGACAATTACGACTGAGGCGACTGAGCAAGGTAAGGGTCGACGGTAGGCGTCACGGGAGCAACTCGGTGCGTATGCATACGGTCGATCAACGCAGGCGTTACCGGCTGGCAGTGTGAGGAAAATTAAAGTTGGAAGCCTGCACAGCCACTCGGATTTTATCCGTATGTAGCCTCCGAGTCGCTCGGAAGCAAACTATGATCTGCCGTGTATGCACTGGCAAGTATTCATGTAGCCGCATCAAAACCTCCTGTTACTTGGATAGTTTGTGTTTCTGCTTCTTCGCAAGGTCCCTCAATCGTATGAGACCCGTAAATTTGTATGTATTGACCCGGAGGTCTTTGGAAACATATGTGTAACGGCATAATGCCATGGCAATACGGTCAACCCTGCCCGCGGTGAACAAACGAGGCCTGACAGACATGTCCGGAATACAGGGCAGAGTCAAGCTTCAAGCTCCAAGCATCGAGGCCCTGTATTCCGGGTGTGTTTGTCAGGGTCGTCCCTCCATGTGCGAAGGGACACTCAGCTTTGACCCTGCTCTGCACTCCAGACATGTGTGCGGTGGGGCACTGAGCTTTGACCCTGCTCTGTACTCTGGACATGTGTGCTGAGGGGCACTGAGCTTTGACTCCACTCTGTACTCCAGACATGTGTGCGGAGGGACACTCAGCTTTGACCTTGCTCTGTACTCCAGACATGTGTATGGAGGGGCACTGAGGTTTGACCCCACTCTGTACTCCAGATGTGTGTGTGGAGGGGCACTCAGGTTTGACCCTGCTTGGTAATCCGGACAATGACATGTGTACAGAGGGGCACTCAGGTTTGACCCTGTTCTGTACTCTGGACATGTGTGTGATCCAGAGGCACTTAGCTACTAGTCCCACCCTGTGACATGGCTGCTTTGCAGCCAGTCACTCTCCCAGCTGCTTCACAGCTGCCCCCCTGGGGCTGCTTTGCAGCAAAGTTGTCCTCCCCACCCCTGGGGCTGCTTCACAGCAAGGTTGCCCCCCCCCCTGGCATGGGAGTGAGGCTTTGCTACTTACTTATTCCCATGTACCCATTGAGTGCTTAGTATTGACTAAATGTTGCTGAATGCATCAGGAAAATTTTAATGAAATGATAATGATATATATAGCTTTATCTATCACATAAAGCCCTATAAGATACATCACAATGATATACACAATGACAATGCTATATATTGTCTGGGAGCCATGGTAGCATAGGTCAAAAGTTATCATTAAGTTCAAATGGATCATATGTATCAGAAGGCCATATCCAGGTAATATAGGTCACCATTCTATCCCATGATAAGTTTGTTCACACTGGTCCCACTGGTAACCAGTATCAAGGTTGTACATCCTCACAATATTAATCACACTGGTCCCACTGGTAACCAGTATCAAGTTTGTACATACTTGCAATATCAATCACACAGGTCCCACTGAAAACCATCCTCAGATTTGGCCAAAAGCTGGACAATGTCATAGCAAAAAACAGTACACAAAACATTTAAAGAGGCAGAGAGATTGTCTAGCTACATCAGCAATGACAAGAGGTCATTCATTCTCAAGGACCACTGCACTAGCCTTTCGCTTGGCACGTTTCTGGCAAATTTGTGCCAATGCACTGTTCTCTGAAGGTAGCCACTCACTCTCCATAGACAAGGGAAAGATCTGTCTGTTGACTTGTTTAATGTCATACCAACAGGATTGATGACCTTGTACTGGTTCCACCATCCCATCAGTTGGTCTACCTCATCCGCTTCATCCAGATCCTCAAGAAGCTCAAGGATGCTGATATAAAATTGCTCTGAGTCAGTGACAAGGTCAGTCCGAGAGAATACTTGGGTAGATGTAAGCATGAAACAAGCCTGGGTAAAAATTTAACATTCCATCTGTGCACAACTTGCACACATAACTACTCACCTGTGTGGCAGCATATGCAATCGATGCTTTAGTGACCATTTGCATACCATGAATACGAGCATTGCCAGATTGCATTGCTTTCGGCACTTGATCGACAGAGCTGGGAGAAGTGAAAATATGTCTGTAAGCCTGCATGCAGTTCAGGTGTAAGTCACCAAACAAGAAGTATAATAAACAACACTTACCGAAACCAGGAGGCTGCTATGCAGCAGGCCATTCCAGGGGTCCTCCACATCATAGGAATAGTCCGCATACAAAAAGAGGGGCCACTGGTCACCAGCGACTTGCAGTTGACCGCTACACAGCTTAGCCTTGGTCCTGGGATGCATTATACCTTTTCTGGGTACAGTAGACCAAAAAGGACATACTCTGAATTTGCCCATTCATACCCTGCAGGGCAAAGCAACACACTGGTGCGTTCATGATGGAACCCTTGCCCCATCTTAGCATTCCTAGGAATATGGGGAATGAGTGCTTGACCCTTGGGAGTGATCCAATCTATTATTGCGGCCTTCATACTCTTCGTGTCATCAGACCTAGCTGCACTGGCACCTTTTTGAATCTATTGTAGCGGTCAGATGACTAGAGACTATGCAAGTACAAGCGTACTCACCAATTCCGCCATGGCTATCACATCTTGCTCAGAAGAGGACATGATGCAATCTTCAAGATTCGGTACGATCTTCAACAGTTCCTGGAATACAGAATACTCCTTCCTTTCCCTTGTGCGAGTGTCATCTATAATGCACATGCCCCAAAATGACTGTCAACTACTTACTCCTGAGTCAGAGTCTCTGGTCCCCTCTCCTCCACTTCAACCATGAGAGTCATGCCATTGGTTAGCAATGTTTGAACGTTACAAAAGGCATGTACGACATGGCCAAAGTGACGGCCATGGTGCACCAATGGGTCTTGCACACTTCTATGAGGGGATCAGTACATTGAGACTAAAGGCATTGACAATGCATGGGCATTTCCTGGGTCCCAGTTGCAGTGCACTTGGTCGTGAACGTTTGGTTCCATTCCACATATGACCCTCCTCAGAATCAGAATATTGACTGTAACAAGGCATGAGGAGACATGAGAGCAGTGCAAGGAGAGGAAAGGATCAAAGAGAGCACAAGCAGACTGAAGGGATGAAAAGTCGGACAGCCCTTTTATACCTTTACTAGGACATGACGTTACAGTCTGGCATGACATCACGAAATTATGCAGATCCCTGATCATGAAATGCGTGATGCACATGAGAAATGGCAGGTCATGCCATAAGATGTTTTACAATGAATGGTGAAATCACAGCGACAATGACTGCGACTTGCTCAACAACAAAAGTGGATTGCAAAGGAGCCTCACGCATCTCTGCAAAGCGACCACAAAATCTGAGTTGCAATGACCTGAAATGATGTCAGTGCCTCAGACCCCGCACATGAGAATAGCATATAGACACCTATGGCATTACCCATAAACTAAGAGACATCCAAACGTTAGAGCATCCTCCAGAGTGTTCACCTTTGTGGCTCCTGCTAGCATACATGCCACAATACATGCCCTCTGGAACAAGCCTAACAATGCCTGAGATAGTGACAGACTCAACTGCATGAAAAAGCAGCTATATTTCTGTTCAGTGATTGCTGTTGACAAGGGGAAGAAGCTGTCATACTGAGATGACATTTATGATGTCCCTTCTCTGTTTCCTCCTGCACAGAACATGTCCATTCTACCAGATGGTCCTGTCCCAGAGGGAGCTTACCAGAGGGACTATAACATACATTTGAGTGGTCAACCAGAGCACTGAGGAAATAATATAGTTACCAGGAAGGTTTGAGTCTTTGGGAGGTGTGTACTCTTCATAGTAAAAGGACTCCTAGGGTTAGCTCTACCTTCTGAGGAGCTCCCAATGCCCAGACCTATTTCGGTGTGAGAGGGTTACAGCATAAACAGAGCACGAAGAAGCTTGTGGGACTTGTAATCATCCAGAAGGCTGAATGTACTCTGTCCCGCCCTTGACAATTCGTCCTGTAGAGAGTACTTGGGTAAAGGCAGAGAATCACCTGAAGAAATTCCCAAAGTCAGAATGAAGGTCGATCTTCACAGGTGTGCGAAGGGCGCTCTCCAATTGCTCCACAAAGCTACGTCAGTGCGATGCACTGGATTCATTGAATTTATTGATTTCCCTGGTAAAATCGAATGATTTCTTGGTGTCCTCCTCAGATGAGGATAAGGCCCCAGCCTCTTGTCATCTTCATCGTTCCCTGGCATGACCTTTGCCTTTCTTGGATACAGGGGATGCCAATGAACTGCAATGTGAATTGGACTTCAAGTGCAATGAGCCAAACATAAAGCCAAGGGAGAGCGATCTGTCTCTTTGTCGCTGAGAACAAGCGGTGGGACAGCAGATTACTGAACTGTCACAGTAGCTCTGGGGACTTTAAACACTGCTGGATGAAGAGCCTTGAAAATCGGTGACAGGTCGGCTGTGGGGCAGGAGACAAAGTACTCTTGTGCATCATCCAAATAGTAGGTACATCCTCTTTAGGTTGTGGCCCTAATGGTTGCTGGAAAAGCTTCAATGGTGAGATGCTGGCATTCAGGGTTGCCCAGGCTGCAATATGTTGCCCAATCTGCACCTAGCCGACTGTGGGGGTCTTGCTATAAGGTCAGAGCGAAGTAATAGATGCAAGGTTGGTGTGCAGAGGCCTAACAGGACTGTCCATGGTAAACCGATTCTTTGAAGGTGTTGGACTACCAGGCGTCGAGCAATGACGGTGAACAATTACTTCTAGGAGATATATCCTGACTCCCTGGAGTGGCTTCCAGATCCAGTCCATTGATGAGCTGAGCTAAGTCATCTGTTGCAGCCTCCAAGAGCGAGATATCATCATTGTCTGTTCGCACATCTTAACCATGAAATGCACGAGACATTGGACAAATACACACTGTCACCGTCATTGTATATCGCTTTAGGACCCAAACGACTTAGCAGTTGTTCAGACATTGGATGCAGGTGCGTTCATTTCATAGGAGTCTCATTGGTGAGTTTTACTCGTCTGTGGAACGTTCCTGGATCATGGCCTCCTCATTATGACGATAGGTAGAACAGGGCTGGGAGTAACGTCCTCCTCTTCGCATTTGGAAAGTGTTCCGGGGAAGATTGCTGCCAGCGGTTTCCTCTTTCTACTATTGGACACTTTCCTAGTCAAGACTTTCTCATTCTTGGACCACTCTCTTTTCTTGTCTTTCTCCTTCGCCACCATTTTGCTCTCCTTTTCCTTCCTATGCTTCTTCTTGATGGTCCTCATCCCTGCTTCATCCCAACAAATGGAAACAGAAGAGATTGATGATGCACCTGAAGCAGTTGACCTAGCTCGAAGGGAGGACACTGTAGACATCGTCAAGCCAGATTGCCCATGTGCCAGAATGCCACCTCTGAGTATATTAGCGGAATCGATAGAGTCAATTCCCAGTACCATTTGAGGTTACAATTGACAAAGCTGGTTTTATGTGGTTGATGTCATGATGAGCAACCTCTGTGTTGTGGCATCACCGCCAGAGGGCGTTTCAATGGAAATGGAAGATATGCACTAGAGACAATACAACTCACACAGCCTTCCAACGTCAGAAAAAAAGACATGTTTGTTTTGAGGGTTTATACTCGGATACTAGGTCAAAGTGATGGCAGTGTGTTGGAGAGTGTTTCAACAGAAGACCTCGCAATCATGATGGTGGCAGCCATTGCAGAGAGAGACGATGGGATAGTTATTATGATGGTAAGTAGTAGTTGTGGCATGCTCTCAGCTATACAGTTGTACCCCAGCAGAGTCCATGTGTGAACTCTAATCTGATATGTCCTCATCAACACAATGAGATCCATACATCTTGTACATTCCAACCAAACCGTCATCCGATATGGTGTCTACTTCCAAATCAGTACTCTGAGACTCCCCACCAATCTCCCATTCAAGTGCATCCCCATCAGCAAGTGAGAATTCAGCTGCCCTTGAGGTACTTGCAGCAGAAGATGCTTCACCTAGTACATTTACCTCTGCTGGGCATGGCCAGTGCAAATTGCATGACAGAGATGGCTGCTCAAAATTTGCAACATGGTTGGCCAGTGAACCAACATGTGAATATGTATGACCAACACCAAGTCCCCAATGGTGTCGAAGCAGCATATCACAATCTACAAACCTTTGAAAATTCATGAGCGAAAAATCCTAGTTAGGCTACTTGAGTTTCACCCAACCTATTGACGTAGTAGTATTTCCAGTCATTGGAGTCTTTGGAAAGGGATGATATGGAAGTACAGTCAGGGTGGGACCTGCCTTTCACAAAGGCTGGTATGAGATGGCAGCCCCGTAAGATGTCCACTGGGTCGATGAAGTCAAATGCACCATCCTTGTTCATGGGAGGGAATTGCAGTACATTGAGACTGCATAAAACATCTCCAGGGTTGGGCAGTACTTGCTCAAACCATCAGACATGCAAGAAGTCCAGTTGGCACAGAAGATAACTGCTACACCCTGGCCCAATATACTGGACATTTGCATGGTAGATACCGATGATGCGAGCATAACAGAAGTGACAGTGGCATTGGTGTATGGTTTCTGATTCATCTGTATTTTCTGGGGTTGCCAGCATTATGATGTCATGATGGTCAGTGGTTGGGTTGAAGATATCCTGCCTGCGTCAGACATTGTAGGTGGTATAATTTACCCAGAGAACGTGGTGCTGGTATATGCGATTGCTTCTAATCAGTAAATGATTGACAGTCACTTCAGATGCATCATAGCTGGCATCAAGGCCCTCCAGCAGCTGCAATGCACTTGGCTCTGAGGCCAGTACATGCATTGCCCTGATGCAAGGAAGGAGGTGGCACTTCAGTCTTAGAGTAAACTCCTAGCAGCTCTGGTCAGTTATGGCTGATGTGGAAAATAAGAATGAATACCTACCTGCAAAGCAGGGTCACCAGAGTTCTTCCTAATGAAGTCAGTGAGGTCTATGGGTCTGTGCTAGGATTTTCCAACATTGTAACATTCCTCCAGTATGTTGGGGACAGGTTCCAAGGGATCCTTGGTCGCTTGAAATGAATCGTGAATCTTCTGAATTCTTGCCTGTCAGTGTTCAATACGAGCCAGTTGCTGAACAAAGGCTTTCCGACTGGTATGGATAAACCTTGCTTTCCCAACTCGGTGCTCTCTCTCACCCTCATACCGGGTCAGAATTCACGAAGTGTAAATGCAAACCATAAGACTTACAGACTGTGTCAAGTAGGAATCTGATGTTCCAAACATCTTGATAGTAGTGGTGTAGTCACCAAGTGCATGAAGTTTGTAAGTATGAAGGTTGAAAGTTTTTGATCGCCAAGTGACCACCATGGATTTGGAAGGTGCTCTGCCTGGTGCAGTAGATGAGCAAGACAAGATCTCGTGATGCTGGCATGACTGAGCTTCACATCTGAGCTCTTCTGTGGCAAACACCTCACATGTCTTAGCCTGGAAAACATGAACCACATTTCCAACCGATTGCATCAGGTTGTCCATTACCCTAAGTGTTTTGTCAGTGTGCATGTGGAGTTTTGCAAACCCATGCCAATGGCAGAGAGTATAGAGTAGTTCAAGGACACTCGAGTTATGGGGTTCAGGCAGTAAGCCTTCAAATACAGGAAATGCACACTGCAATTCAGCTGGATAAATCATGACTGGTAAAACGAACTGTACGCCACACACCTGAAGAAGATCTTTGAAATCATGAGTGGTCATCCTCTTCATTTCAGAGCAATTCTTTGAAAAGCATCAAATAGTATCTTGTCCAAATGTCGGTACCAGTCGATATCTTCAAATTGCACAAGATGTCAGCTGTCACAGCTGGGAGGCATTTCTGGTGATGCATTACCTCCAATCAAGTTCATGCAGCTGACTTTCATTCAGACTATCTAGAATGCATAAGAGGTGTGAGAAAATGGCTTTCCATACTCCAAGTTCAAACTCATGAAGTAGGTCAACTACAAGCATGAGAAATAAATTGAAGCTGAATGCACTGAGTCAGTCTGAAAAAGCATTCTTCAGACCTGGGAGTGAGCATGCTGCACTACATCAAATGGGGCATTCCACACTTACTGAAGTGGGAACAAGAGACTCATCTCGAAGGAGGGCTTCAACTTGCGGAGTGTTGACAGCATAGTTAGCCTCATAGATAAGGTGTCTTGCATCAGCAACCTGTTTCTGCCTGGTGGAATTGTCAAGATGAGTGAGTCGCCACTGCCACAAGATATCCTGCTGCGTGCCCATATCAGGTACCTCCATCATGAGAATTGTGCACCAAGGACATGGGCATCTGCCAAGGTTGCAAATGGATGCTATCAGAACCCTGGTATTAATAGATCAGAACTGGTCAGCCTATGTTGGAGTGGTGGGTGAGACAGGCCATACTTCTCGGGATAATTGGCAGAATATGTGAATATTTGCAGGTAAAACTGCCACTTGATGCCATTGCAACATATTATGACAATCCCATGTTTGTAGGCCGCGATGAAGTCGTCATCAAGTAGTATTTTCCACTGCTCATGGAAAAATTCCCTGTTGCAGTGAGTAGTAAGGATGTCACCAGGATATTTTCCTCCGAAGTGTTCTGTCAAAAAGTCCTTGAACTTGTCAGGAAGCTAGGGACAAAAAACAGGTTATTTTTGAACTGGCAATGCCCAATGTGCTTACCACTTGAAAATATGCCACATGAGAGCATAAATGATTCGACAGCTGGCACCTTCGATACTTGGACTTGTTCCCAAAAAATACATAGAGTGGCCACAACTTGGCAGAGCCAAACTGTGCCAACTGGGTTGAATCTGACCAGAACATGAGTGCTGCAACAACATGAGGAAGGTCACACCCAGGTTCTTGGGGAGAATCCTGCAGTTCTTGGTGTGCCTCAAGGAATGCAGTGGAGGTAAACAATTCACCGTGAACCTTTACATCATGATCCCTGTGAGCTGGCTGCCACTGCAGTTCATATGGTACAAAGTGGAAGTGTTGCACATGCGCTGGATTGGTGACCGCTTCACAGATGATCGAAGTAAGTGAGCGATGGTAAAATCCATTGACAGTATAGTTCTTCGGGCCAGGATCCTTCACATGATTGTGAACTGGGACCAATATCGTGACCAATGAACACTTCCATCCACGATCCTCTTCAAGCCACTCTGGTTGATTACCATTGAATTGGTTGTGGCCAAGCTGATCATCGATAGCATCCCACGAGGTGTGAGCCACAACAGCGGGCAAAAAGGAAGAGTCCCCAACAATGTCAATCAATTACTTGAAAGACTCCTGAGACTTCTGAGCACCTTGGTTCCAGTACCAGTCGCCAAGGTGTAACACACCCTCGTTTGGGTAGGGGAAGTACAGATTCATATGTACTTTGTCCTGCGTCTCAGGATTGGAGTTAACCACACATGCATTATTGACTGAGTAAGGATCTTCTGGATCATAACTGGGGAGGGTGTCGGTGTCATATGCACAGAATAAGCCGAATTTATTGATTTGTGACTTGAATATCTTGCACAGTGAGGAGCAGAGAGAGGAAGAAAGTTTCTCTGCATGAGCCAGTGGTGTGTCACAAGACAAGGCTAGGTTGCCTTGTGGCACCAGCAATATCGAAGATCGAGGCAAATTGGTAGGGGGAAATGGTAATGGCAGCTCAGGAAGCATATCCCGAAATCATAAGGGTAGCTGGCAATTGGTATGCCAAGCCCTTCTCTGAGCTAAGGGTAGATCATCATCCTGCAACAGCTTGTGCTGTAAATTTATTATAAGTTGCTTCATCATTTACTTGACTGAAGAACGAAAGTTTCGACCTCTTACCTGCTGTAAAGTCGACTCAGCAAGCTGAAATCCATGGACCTGGTCTGCATTGAAAGTACTTGCAAGCTCAATGCCGGTGTTGTCCAATTCAGAGATCGCACAAGCAACTGAAAGCCTAGCTTTTTTTCTCTGATAGACTTGTTTTACCTTCTCCAACGCACTGGCGAGTCACTTTTTGCCCTTGCAACATCCTTTCTCATGATGCATGAAGGCACCTAGGTCACTGAACATCTGACCACAAACACAAGTTTGTGAGAATGTAACCTCTGCCATGACTGCACAGTATTCAACTAGATCAGACAACCTTGAATACAGCAGTGATGTGGATGGCTTATACCTCCAAATGGCCAGGGATTGATGGCTTGAGGAAGTAGGTATTCTGAATTTGCACGTGTGTCATGCAGGTCTGGTCAGCATCACAATTGTGACAAAACACCAATCAAAATTCTGGCACCTACTGCACTGAAGAATGACCTACCCACCATGCTACAGATCACCTGAAAACCACAAGATACCAGCCTTGGCCCTAAGGAGCTGAAGAGTGAGGTAGCAACACTTGTGGATAGTAAGTCTGGAATGTGTAGCTGTTACAGTTACCAACTTACCACAGAACATAGGCTATGCACTTGGCTTGACATTTCAAGCATGGAGGCCATGACCATAGGATAGGATCTGACTGAAGGGAGGCGACCAAGGGCCTGGGTGTGGGCAAGGAGGTGTGCAGTCTGGCTTGCAGGGCAGAGAAATGGGTCCAACTCAGTGTCCCTCTACAATTTGTACACAACACAGTTGAGGATTAGAGTACAACTACATATCTGAAGACAGTGACTCACAGTGTGCTGTGACGAAACAGCAGCCATACTGTGGAGAGCACCCTCTCCTCACAATAAACATCCTTGGCTAGCAGCTGTAATAAGTAGCATGTCTTCCTAAAACTTCAGTTATGGACACTAAGACATTGTCATATCTTGGCCTGCTCTGAGTTACATCGAGCTTGTCCGAGCATCACTGAATGATAATGTTAGAAGGTAAAGGTTTTTTGGTCTTGTTTGGGTTGCATTCTGTGCCGTGCAGCAATCTTCTTGACCAATTCTGACATGGAGATTCTAGTTGCACCTGCCACTCTAGAAAGGTAATTAATGACATGGTATTTGCATTAGATTCAACGGCTTAGGTGGCAGACCTTTAGCTACGATCTGCGAGGTGATCACAAGCTAAAGTGTAAAAATGCCAGGCTCCCATATTAGATAGAGAACTAGTTGTTCAACAAAAGTTGGGTGAGTTCTGGTTTTGCGGCTTTTGTGGCACTTTGGTGAGCAGGATTCAAAGTTGTAGGAGCAGTGGTGGTGGCACTGATCACCACATGCACGTACTCATGACATAATCATGCATTCAGTAGCAATTGTCACAATTGTAAGTTCCAGCAGAGCACCAGTCAGTATGGTCTACATGTCTTCCATTGTGCGATTGATACATGAAAATACAGGGACACATGAGAAAAATAGTAATAGGAGTTCACCTGTGTTCACATCACTAGAACTCCAACATGGTGGCAAAATGATAAAAAGAATCCCTCTTGCTTTCTCAGACTTCATGGAGAGGCTTTATGGCTTGTTCAGAAACCAACCGTCAGCGCCACCATGTACCCAGTTAGTATTTGAGGAACTTACCAGTGGCTCACAAGACAGACAAAAATCGTGCATAGCTATTGCAGCAACCACTGTGATGTACCTCCCTTTGACAGTTTGCGGCTTCTGGATAGTAAAATTCGCCCACACAAGTCATTCTACCTCTGCATCACCAAGATATCAGCACAAAGCAGTCTCATAATCCTTGCAAGCGAACTGGATGTCTGCTAGTTCTGTAAGGAAAACTTCCTTCTTCTGCAGCATCTCTGTGAAGTTGTCGACCATGACCCCCACATTAGGCAGGGGTACAAAATACAGCAACATCTAAGTGAGTTAACAATGCAGATGGACCCTCAACATTATCATAAGACCTACCACATACTTGCTTGCCTCTTGCAGAGCTTTCTGGTATTCAGAAAGCCCAGATGTGTCTTCAGGTCCTTTCTCTTGGTCCTCAGAACCAGCAAGTTTCTCTTTCTCTTTCCCTCCATGGAGTTGTGAAGGAGGAGTGGATGACACCTGGTTTGCTTGTAATAACCCCTGGTTCCTATTCCAGCTGTAGAATGGCGCATGAACAGTGTTTGGGAATCCTTCAGTGCTTGTGGAGTGGCTTGCAACATTTTTCTATGACAATGTCCAAGGTACTCGAGAGTCCAGTGTTCGGTCAATGAAGTTGTGTAACCTGTCACATTACTGCCACACTACCATATGTTTGCTGTTGTTTGGCTGTTTTCTGTGAACATTCCAAGTTGGGGCCTAATCATATAGCCACTCATATGAATGCACACAAAATATAGTAGCCTCAGATACCAGGCTACATCTGAACAGGTCCGATCCCAGTGAGAATTGATGTCACAAAAGAAAGTAGTGAACAGGTGGTATACATGCACAAGAGATATAAAAACAGACTATACCAATGGACCACATTACAACTCCTAATCAGGACTCAGTGTGGTTAGTACTGTAAGCTGTATAAGGTCCAGCAGTGACACCCGAGCCCTTTCATGTGTCTCTGGAGGTAGCCTGTTCGTCCCATTCAAAATGCTGGAGAGGAAGTCCTTGATTCAGTGTTCCAATTCAGCAACATGCCTAATGCGATCCTGGCCCAGTGTGGTGTGGCAGAGCGAGTACTGTTCGAGTAAGAGATCCTGTATTTCAACGATTACCTGCAAAATTGAGACATGACAAATGAAATGAGTATTGAGCGGCTTACCCACGCAAGCACAAATGAGAACTTTTCCACAACAAACCCAATGACTGGGCTTATTGTAACATTGAGGTTCACATCAGTGACTATCTCAAGCACTCCTATCCAGGTGGCTGTGTCAGGTTTGATGAGGGTGTAATATAAAATGCTGCACATGGACTCATTGACGAACCAATACATCGTTCCTTCTTGCTGGTTCATTTGATGGAAGGGCAGGTAACTGATTGTTGGTTGAAAGGTCCTCAGGTACATGATGTAGTGGACGTCATCCACAGAAAGAAGGGCATGGGGCAAGAGCATAGTTGTAAGTGTGGATGGGTGCGGCAGGGACCTGTAAGGCGAATAATACTGATAGACAAAACTATCTGCCATATGCCATACGTGCATGAGGTATGGTAAGGCAACATTTTCAAGCTATATGATCAGAGTTCATTGTGAGTGGAGACATGGATGTTCTGATACTGAACTTACCTCCTTGAAGAAAAGTTGTTGAAAGACTAGGTCATCTATGGAAGACTGGAATGTTGGCTGGCCAGGTGCCATGATTAAATTTGAAACTACAATATCGAGTCAGTATAACATTGCATGAGTAGTTAGTACACACCTTCCATCAGTTGCCACATAGGATTGCACTGGCTCTTTCGGTGATAGAAAAGTGCATTGTAAACAACTGATACAATCGTCCTACTGTCAACTTTGAAGTTAGACTCAACAAGCGAATCTAAGTCAATTTTGCTTGTTAGAATTCAGTGGCAGATGCCCATCATGCAATCCACAGCTAAAAGCCACCAGTCGCATGCTCTGGCATGAAGAAGTTGGAAGAGAGGCACTGTTACAGAGTGAACAATCAAGATTATTCACATGACAAAGTGCCACGTGTACTCACCTGATAAAGCGAAGTATCGGGCAGCAGCCATGACCTGCCTGTCACTCTCCACACTGGCTGGGAGAATATCCAACCCATAGCCTTCTGGGTCATAGAGGGTTTCGCCTGCTGAGTAGGTACTAAGGTGATTGTCATTGTGTGCATGAAGACTGGAAGTGACAGTTTCAGCCGGGGCCAGCGATGACTCCAATGGAGTCGGGCTGGGAGGATCAATGGTCAGTAGCTGTTCGAGGTCAGAGTCTACAGAATTGAGTGCCAGGTGTCATGGTGAATGCCGCTTTTAAATCTTACCTGGAGATTCGGACTGGATATTGCTGTGTGACCGGAAAATAATACTTAATAATCCCTGTGAAGTTCTGCTTGGCAGTCGGGCTGGGGCAAAGGTCGGGCTGGGAGTACGAAATCTGTGCTTGCCGATGTTGCTCATTGCTAACACTGATATTCATAGACAACACCGAAGTCCACTTATGATGCTGGCTTCATGAAATATAACGTCACAAGTCACACATCACTCTGGGAAAAAACAGACATACTGTATGTGCTATGTAGCCAATGTTGGCTTAGCCCACCTTGCTGAGTGAAGCCCATGTGCCGCCAAGGTGTGACAGCTGACGTCACAGGTCGCTTGATGGCCCACTTACAGTGGGCAAGGCAGGGCATGACTGACCTTCCATTTCAGGCTGTGACCAGCACCACATTTTCTGGAATCCAGAAAATTTGCAGGTGGCAACTGGGATTCAAGGCAAAGGATATGACATAGTGATCACCATAATTAATTAATGTGTCTGTCCATCTCTGGCAAGTATTTACATGACAGTGCTCTGTGAGACAATGTATCTGGCTGATACTTGGTATGTATATCATGGTATCTCTGGGAGATAGCATTGACATGATGAGTCAGATGAGAACAACGTTGGGTTCTGTTTCACAAAAGTGTGTCAATGAAAGCCCTCATCAGAGTTGCAGACTACACCTGCTAAACCACTCAATGGCCATTGACATTGTGGGTGTGTTCAAGATGGCAGTGTCATATCGGCCAAATTTCCAGTAGTAGTCCAGTGCCCAAGTGTGGATAGTAAATACAGAAGAGGTCTCTGTTGAATCGAAATATGTCCACTGTTGCAGGCGAACCTTGAACCAGATGAGGCATTGGAGAGCTTTTCAGCAGAGTCAAAAAAAACAGGTTGGTGAGCAGTCAGGTGACCATAGATCCTGTAAAATATTGCCAATCACAGTGTCGCCTGCACTGTCTGGCATGTCTGAGCCACCATGATTGGGTGCATCAGTCTTGAAATCATCTCCTGCGAGGATATCACAAATGTCAGTTCACTCAGACAGAAAGACAGCAGCATTGAAGAGGCAGCACTTTCCATTGCAATCAAGGGTCTGGCAGATCTCGGAGTCATAGTTCTGATTGTTCATTGCAGTTACTGGATCTTTGATGACTTCAATGTGGGCATGCTTAGTAGTGTCGGCTGACCACTGTATAACAGTGCCGGTCTGGGGGATACTGCGACAGATGTGGATCGACGAGGTCAGCATCAGCACGAATGACACATGTACACTAACATGACTAACATTAACCATGATGGACATGAGATGATCAACACACTGGAGAAAAAAAAATCCACCTCAGCATGGCTGCATGAGCAACAGACATAGATTGGCGAGGACAATGTCAGCACGAGCGACAAGAGTATGCCAACATGACTGACACTAACCACAAGTGATATACATGAGATGATTAGCACACTGACCCAAAAAAAATCCACCTCAGCATGAGCAACAGAGGTGGATCGGTGAGGCCAACATCAGCAAGAGTGACAAAAGTACACCAACATGACTGACAACTTAGCCATAAAGTGAGGACAATGAGACAACAATAAAGGCACATACCATTTGCTACATCAGCACGGGTGACAGGAGTACGCCAACTAGACAGACGCTAGGCAAACAGGTCACAACTCGCTGAACTACTGCAAGTTAAAATTTCCTCAAACCGAAACATGAATCATCACATGACCATATGGATTGTCAAGGAAGCATGTCACATCCAATGTCCTCCGAGAATGGCTAACCTCTCTAGTTAACTAGTTAATACTTATGGCCCACATGAGGCTAGGCATGAAGAAATGCATGTCAAGTGTCGCTCAACCAGCCCAATTGGCTGGTCACAAAAGACCTCATACACTGTCATCCGGAAGCATCACGTCCCCACCTCTGAGTCCTCTCTCATCGCTCCCGTCTTCTCCAATCCTTCAAGAAGCCACACATAAAGAATGATCCAATCAGGTAGGTCTGGGATGCCATAAGATATTTTTTGCAGTCTAATAGCAACCCATAGTTTTGCTACCTTTGCCATGACGGCGGGAACACAATCGCATGTTCCAATCATATCTGCCCCTGTGTTGTCTGCAATGCTTGCATCAAGATTCCACCAGAAGTCGAAGGTATACTTGGGCTGCCAGAAATATCATTCAAATGTCCCACTTGCCATGAGAAGGAAGAGCATCTTGCAGGATCCAAACCATTGCCATATTTTGTAAGTTCCTCTTAATAAATACAGCCAGAGCTAATATACCTCAAGGCATTTATGCAAACAGAATGAGGAAAAATACTTCCGGCATGCAAGACTCCAACATTCATCAAAGGAGTCTGTGAGTGAGCTTCAAAGTCCCAAGTTTGCGGAGGGCCAATCCTAATACTACACTTTGTTTATACAGGCATGAACACCCGAGGATCCCTTCCCTGTGTACTCAACACTACACTCGAGGAGTATCATGATCAATCTATGCTATGCTACCATGAGATTATCTTCGATTTTGGCATGGCTGAAAAACTTTGTCGTTGGGAGTCAGAGGCTGAGCAATTGGCGGTAGGGATTGGCATTGATGCTTTTGAACACAAGATCATATTTGTCATGGTGTAGGGAGTGAGTACTCCCTACCAGGATGTTTCTTTCATTTTATAGTTTTTTGTTGTCACTTTTATTTCTGACCCTTTACCTTAGTCTGTACTTAGTTTCGAGTTTAGACATGTGAAGTAGCTTATATAAGCCCACATGCACCTACACTTCACTGTAGCTACTTACAAAAATAACAACAAAGTTCTGAGTGCTACGAGTTTGAGTTTGAGTTCGAGAAGGCTTCGAGTTGCCTTCTTCAGTGTCCAGACAGCCCTAGACAGCCTCAGATGTTCCTCCTCAGACAGTTATCCATTCCAGGCTATACTAAGGAGCCCCTTGGAAGTTCTCCCCTTTCAGATCACTGCTCATCCCCAGACACAATCTAATCCATCTCTTCAATGGTACACAGTGAGGTAACACATGGTGACTTATTTGCGGGGAAGGACAGAAATAATGAGGACATGGCTTTGTTGCCCCAGGAGGTGTGTATTTATTTTCAAGCACTCCCCCTCCACTGTCTCATTTACTTCATTTATGATATACTTGTTTTCTGGGCACCTTCAACATCTTGTCAGTGGTTCAACTATTTTTATGTTGTTGTGCAGTCCCCTGGTCGCATTCCCTGAATCCATAAACAGTCTGAAGGTGGCAGTTGTGCAGTGAGTTTTTCATCATCTGCTGTCACTCTGGATTGTATTTGAGCTGTGTTAGATTCAAGCCTGCATATATGGTTGTGTTCAGTGCCGACCAATTTATTAGTGCTGTCATGAAGCCATTTATCGTGGCATTCGGTGTCCATGTCCTTATCCAAGGACATGATCTCTAAGAGGTCTTTGTAGACTTTTTGGACATGTCCATTGAGCTATGCATGCACAGCGATACATTTCTATTCTGTTTGGGAGAACACATGGCACCCAGGACTGTTGACGTATCTTCTAGCCCCACCGTTATTGGGGTCAGGTATTCATGGTACCACATGCATCGCTGTCTGTGGGGTGTATCTCTCCCCATGAGTTGCCCTGCATGTAGCTCAATCCAGTCATGGTCAGCATTGAAAGTAAGTGCTGACAGCAGCATCAAGCAGGCCTGGGTCAGCACGTGTGTATCCCCTGGCTGTGGCTACAAGATTTTTTCATTTCCACCACAAGGTCCATACACGCTTATCAAGGCTAGCAGGGGCAGCAAGGACAGCACCAGTCAGGGATGGATCAAGAATACAGGGATCTAGAGGCGAGTGTAGATTGCTTTCTGTAGTTCATACCACCATCCCACTACACACTCTCGCTATATACGTACTATCATTGGCCACCAGATGCAAAACTTTTGTGAATTCTTGAATAATGTCACAACAACTCAGCAACTACATGAACAAATTTCATACATAGACAGATTGAGGTCTCAACTACATCCTTCTTAAGTCTCAAAATAATTGGTGAAGAATTGAGAGTAGTCAGGGCAACACAATCTGGAGGGGTCGAAAATGATGCCAGATGCAAGGTTTTGTCATGGATCGACACAAGCCCAAATGCACCAGACATACCTAAACACGATCACAAGCTGATGATGCCTGTGACTGGTTCTACTAAGCCCAGGAGCACTCATGTTAATTGCATATGAAATTGGATCAACTCACAACATACCTAGTCCTCCTCAACCTCATACTGAATCACTCAGTCTACAAAATCCACTGGTCAGCTGATCTACTCAAATCTGGGGTGCTGAGACTGTGAGGGCAAAGTTAGGTCACATGCAAACACCCTCTGATGTGGGGGGGAGGCCTATCTGGAGTGTGGAATGGACATACCATCACTGCATGCATCCGGGATGGTGCAAACAGACCTGTATGACCCTGTCAGGGGACTGGGAATAGTCTCACAGAGGGCATTCTTGTTTGTAATAGGTTTGCTGTGCTGATAAGGCCAGACTGCCCATGCCAGCAGCAATGTAGGTGCAGGAAGTTAGAAATAAGAGCAGTTATACATGCAAACTGACTTAACCTACCTCTTAAGTTCTGTAGTAATAGAAGTTGCAGTCTGCCACCACCTTGTCCAGCCATGGCGAGTCGACAGATCAGTGATGCCACGGGGGATGAATGTGGAGATGATATGCATACCACAGTGTCTGAGTGACCTTCTTTGAATGATGATTGCCACCACCAGCTACCTGCAAGGGAATATCCAGATGCCACCCTTCCTGTCCATGGGGGAACAACAGGACATAGTGGAGTGGAAGGTAGGAGGGGTGGAGGTTGCTGATGCAACGTAGGCCACCACCCTGGAGATGTAAAATGATATCCCTATCTTTCCTCACAATCTCTGACCCATCTCCTGGCACAATGGCAGCAATCTCATCCACAGTAGGGAGATTGTATCTCCTTCCATCAGTACCCTGCTGTAGGTAAAGACGCATGCAGACATCTGTATGCTGCTCTGGGGGTTTGGCCTGCATGATTGCATGGGCCTGCTGATAGACTGCAGCATAAGGGTGGTGCTCTCTGAGAGTGGTGTGCAAGTCCAGCAAGATGTGACCCTGCAAGTCAGGGTTTCTCTGCAAACAGGTGTTTGTTGCCTCCTGTGGGTCATAGATATAGAGCTGAGCATAGGAGGGCTGCAGACCCTGTGGTGGCATGAGAGCTCCCATGACATGGTGAAGAGTGCCATGAATACGAAATGATGCAGGACCTGCCCCCTGAACAGTCTGTCTATCCACCTCTACTCCCACTGAGGTAAATGCCAGGGCATTGTTATACTGATGAACATTTTTCTTAAACTCCCTCTGGTCTTGGGGATCATCAAAGAGGTCCTGGAGGACCCTTGGCCACTGCTGGATTGGAGGGAGTGCCACCTGACCTTGAAGACAACAGAGGCCAAAGCGAGGATGGAGTGGACTGGAGTTGGAAAGTTTCTCTGACAGGAAATGGAGGGCATGACAGTTGGGGCATGGAATATTCATCAGACCCAGGTAGTGGTGTTGGACTGGCTCAGTATATGACCTCCCACCTGGAGGGATGTGGTATGGAGCTGCTGGGGGTGGTGGTGGTGGTGGTGGTGATGGTGGGTCTGGGTCTGGGTCTGGGTCTGGATTGGGATCAGGTCCAGGGCTGGGATTTGGGCTGGGGCTGGGAGCTGGATCATGGGGTGGAGGTGGAGGTGGAGGAGAAGGATGTCTTGGAGGAGAGGAAGCAGGAGTGGTGGAAGAACTGGGAGGAGGGGAATGGCCAAGGTGATTTCCAGATGCTTGTCTCTCCTGGTCCTGCTCATACTGCTCTGCTGAACGATGGCTATGTTCACTGAGGGCCTCTGAAAGCAACCTTTGAGATAGCTGCCTGATTTGCTCCATTTCATTCTGCTCCTGATGCTCCCTCTCTTCTACCTGCTGATGTATTGCCTGTTGCCCTTCCTCCAAATGATGTTGATGTTCAAGCTCCACCCTCTGCAATTGTTGCAGTTGTAGTTGCTGATACTCCTGCTGATGCTGCTGCTGCTGCTGCTGCTGCTGCTGTTGCATCCTAATGTACTGAAGGTGTTGCTGTTCCTGCTCCTGCCTCTGTTGCAGCTGCACCCTGATGGCATGTTGGTTCTGCCACTCCTGCTCCTGCCTTTGTTGCTGCTGCACCCTGATGAAATGTTTGTGCTGCCACTCCTGCTCCTGCCTCTGCTGTTGCTGCACTCTGATGAATTGTTGGTGCTGCCGCTCCTGACCCTGCTCCTGACCCTGCTGAATTCTCATGTTTTGAATGTGCTGCCACTCCTGCCCTTGCTCCTGCTGCTGCTGTACTCTCATGGACTGCAAGTGTCCCCACTCCTGCAACTGTTGTACCTGTATAGCCTGAACATTCTGAGCATGCTCCTGCTGAGCCTGTTGATGCCTCCACTGCTCTGCCTCATGTTGCCAGTTGTTGACCTGCTGGTATGTATGGTAGTCAGGTGGAGGGGGAACATGGGATGGGCCAGGCTGAGCTGGAACAGGAGTAGAAAGATTGTTGGTTCTTTGGTTGTGTCTCTGCTGACAACGTCTCCCATGGTCACTATTAAATCCCTCCAACAACTGAGCAGTGTAATCAACACACTGGGGAATGTTCTGAGGAGGTGCTGGAGGAGGTGCAAAAATCTGATAGCCCAAAGCTGGCTGTGGATATGGGGGAGGGAAGGGCATCATCATTGGAAGGTGAGGTTGTGGGGGAGGAGGAATGCCAGGATATTGCTGAACTGGCACAGGGGGATGGGCCTGATATCATATATGATCAACCTCACATAATATATACCAGGCATGGATGCAACTTACAATAATAGGAGCAGGAATGGCATGGACAGGAACATGTGGTTGATGACAGGATGGAGGAGAACCAAGGACATGTTGATCACATTCAGCCTGGCGAGCAGCATTATGGGCATGCTGGGGTGATGTAGGAGGGGTGGACCTGATGGAAAAAATGCACCATTAGGGACATTGCAGCAGTACACCTGGAATTTAGAATACCCACATGTCTGGAGAACAAATGACAGGGGAAAAGGCAAGATATCAATGGACACAAAGTCCTGGAAATGTCAACCCCAGATCATTGAGTGTGATGAACTGCAAATAGAGTGATATTTACACACCCAGATGATCTGAACACAGATATGTGCAGAGGTCTATGAAGATGAGCAAAAAGAACTGAAATTCTGAGATGAAATGGGTGAAAATGCATCAGAGATGGGTGTGGAAAGACTTACCAAGGCACACTGGACAAAGTTATGACCAAGAATGTACCCCAGAAGGCCAAAAATGCGAAAAATGCACTGGGGTGAGGGGAAGACATGCCAAGATACATCATAAATGGGTGAGATTGATAAGTGATGGCAGGGGAAGACTTACCAAGGTACCCCAGCCAAGGAATATAATCAAGAAAGGGGCCAAAAGGCAAAAAATGCGAACCAAAATCTAAAAAATGCGAAACATTTACCAGAATGATGAGAAAGAGGTGTCAAGAAGCATCATAAATGAGTGTGATGGAGAGGGGAAGACTTACCAAGGCACCCTGGCTAAAGAATATAGCCAAGAAAGGCCCTAAAAAGCCAAAAATGCGAATCAAAATCTAAAAAATGCGAAAAATTTACCAGAATGATGAGAAAGAGATGCCAAGAAGCATCATAAATGAGTGTCATGGAGAGGGGAAGACTTACCAAGGAGCTCTGGCTGAAGAATATGACCAAGAAAGGCCCCAAAAAGCCAAAAATGCGGACCAAAATCTAAAAAATGCGAAAAATGCAGCAGAATGATGAGAAAGAGATGCCAAGAAGCATCATAAATGAGTGAGATTGTCAGTAATAGAGAGGGGAGGACTTACCAAGACACCCTTGCCAAAGAATATAACCAAGAAAGGGCCAAAAAAGCCAAAAAAGCGAACCAAAATCTAAAAGAGTGCAGGAAAAACAGGTCCAGATGGCCAGAACATGCAGTCAGCTGAGATCAGTGGACTCCCATAGATGATAAGGCTCACCAGCTGCTGAGGGACACCCAGAAAACAGTGAAAAATGCGAAGTTTTGGCCTTATCAGTGGGTGAGATCTCTTGTCAGAGTCATATCTAGCCCAGATCAGAGCAGACACTCACAGATCACACAGATCACCCAGATATTCACCCATAGAAATTGGTGGTTTGACCAGCCGGTATGCCACAGAGGAATGACTGGAGGGAGGCGGGGGGAGGAAGACCCGTGCACTGACAGGGGCTGTGGCTGTGCATGCACAGTGCTATGCTAGTCACGCACACACAAAGCCACATGGCTTTTGTAATCCAAAAAAGGTAATACACGTGGCCTGTAGCAAAAGGAGTGAAAGGAGCGAGACAACCGACAACAGCGACAATAGTGAAAGGAGCGAGCATAGCGAAATACTCGAACTACTCATCAACTATCAGCGATCATGCCCTCTCACGACCCATGGCCATTATACTTATTGATGCAGCAAGCTGCCTCCCTACTGGCTATATGCTCTGGTGTTTCCACCATAGGGACACTAGAATGCACCTTTTCATTCGGTTCTGGAGAAACTGGGAGAATAGAGGTATGTGTGATGGACATTCCGATAGAGAACGAGGATTATAGGAGTGTTGGGGCTCAGACATGGGGTGGGGTGTGTGTGTTGGTGGGGATGGCCATCAGGCACCCCAAACAAATCGGTCTTGGTCTCCATATCGGAGAAAGTGATGCTTGCAGCGAACATCCCCTCTGCATGCTCGAACTGGGTGCTGGAAAGGGATTGGTTAGCTTGACTGCCATGAAAGTGCTTGTTGCATCCTCAGTCAAGATGGATTGCAGGGTGGCCATCATAGCAGCAGATTTTCACCCATCAGTCTTGCACAATCTCAGGGCCAACATCGATAGAAACTTCCCCAGAGACCCGAGTGACGGTACTGTAATCATCACGAGTCACTTCCTCGACTGGTCGAAGTTGCTAGCCATGCCTTTGGTCCCCAAACTTCTGTCTGAGCCGTTTGACATTATCTTCAGCACTCATATCATGTATGAGGCAGACCATGCTATCTGGATCAAATAATGTCTGGAACAGCTTCTGTGTCGCCCAAGCACATCGGCAGCTTGCCCCCTCATTGCTACTTTCCATCTAGTGATACCCCTTAGGCCAACGCACTTGTTAGAGGCTAACAGCATCGAGACTACTTTTTGGTGGATGGATGACATACCATGTGAGGATCATCCAGAACTTGCATTACTTTCAAAGGAAACAGTACTTTGCGAGGCATACAGAGATGGTGATGGGAAGAGGGGCTGTGATGTCATAGAATATCTGTATTACAGGATTGGGTGGTCACAACAGGGTTGACCCATGGCAAGGACAATAAATTTAAGTCTGCCAGCACGAGATGAGGGCCAAATGGCTACAATATTACGAGTGGTGTGGTCAGGGAGGAGCTGTGGTGACCAATGGGCAGAATGTGTCGGGTTTCCTTTCCTCCATGTTTCTGCCCTTGTACGAGTAAACACTCATAGGCTGCACCCAGATGAAAGACTAGCAACATGCCTAAAGTATGTTTCCTACCTTTACCAATTGTGCCTTCTTACAGGGTAATGCTCGCAGACTCTGGTGTGCGATTGTAAGGTGTGTAAGCCAGAGGCCAGCCTGACTCTACATAGTTGCAATGCAGTACAATGACAAGTATATGACACTTGACAGGTATCAACCATGCATATCACTGGGAACATAAAAGCATGGTATGACAATATGGTTGCTCCCAAAAGATATCAATCAGATATCAAAATATATAGTCATACAAAGGCTTATCATGGCTGTAATTCAAGGTGATTGATTGGTCATATTATCTCATATGCACTGCACCTTGAGCTGAATAATATTGGAATATATGACATTGTAGCCCTCTCCCCTATGAGATATGTATTAGGCAACGATGCGAAACTGTTGCAAATCGATGAGCACTTACAAATATTGAATTAAGCAACATCTATGATGCTTTGTCCAAGTACATTATGACATGACCATATTCTGTCATCTATAGAGGATATATCATTTAATGAATATTTTGTACTTGCCCATTTATGGAAATGGTCAATGTGTGGAAAATAATCAGTAATAACTGTACAGTACATACACTATATATAATTCCTGCTGGAGGAGCTTTTCAGGCTCTTCACTCTTGCCTCTGACTTCAATCTTCCGAGTTAGAGTAAGGGTCAGTGAACTTAGGTAAGTCTGAGCGATTTGAGAGACAACTAAATTAGGTAAGCTTGGTTATGTCTAAATCTGGTATGTCTTTATTATCTTAGTCAGATCATAGGTGAGTATGGTTATTGTGGAAAATTTACTTGGGGTGTCAGGCATGCCCCAAAAGGGCAAGGTCCAAGGGACTTTTCACAAGTTCCATCTGACATGACTACAGTGACCTATATATGTAGATGTTGATAAGTAAATAGTAGTTAATTGATTACTTAATTAATAAAAGTATTGGCTTTTTCTGTTGCCTGACAAGACCAAGCCATATATGGAATATTACAATTATTATCAAAAGCTGCCAGGGTCACATGGGTGGATACAAGCCACCAAAAACTGGAGCATATAATGTCTTATATTGCAATGGAATAACTAACATTTGGTGCCTGATTTCGCTGTATCTATCTTTTTGATTCAAGTGGCAACTACACCATGTGCAGTATAGTCTTGACCTGAGGCACAAAGTGTTATAATGTCATATAGTGCAAGATTTGACAGTATACACATTCTGAGTACTCTATACTTCCTGCCAGATCAATATATGACATTGGCATAAAAATTTAAACCCAGTGATACAAGGCTTTGGTGTGTGAGTAAGTTTAAACCTTAGTCAATCATAAACATGTAAGTTTGTGGCATTCAAAACAGCCTGCACGAATGGGGGACTGGTACACCGGAAGCAATACTATCAGTGAACCAGATTTTAGTCAGAACCAGTCACAATCCAGTTGTGACCAGTCCTGACCAGTTGCCGGTTTCCTGATGCGCCAGCTAGCTCTGCCAGTCTAGATATTAGATAACTCGGTGCAACATAGGATTGCCTGTCCTCACACACTTATAATTGTCACAAAAATGTTTAGGGCCATGCCAATGCTGACAAATTATAATAAACATTATGAAACCTTCTCTTGCTTAATAATGAACATCATAATGTGGTGACAATATGACCAAGATATGATAATGCAAGTGGGCTCGATTATCTTCAGAATAAGATTGCCATAAGATCATCAAAGAAGCATTGTAATGTGGATGCATTGAACTTCATGTACTCCCACATAGTGTTGCTGCGACTCAGGCTCTAGCTGGCTCAGAAACCAAACCAGACTATTAGGTAATCACAGCTGCGCTTACCCAAACTGACCTCATTTGACAGTTTAGCCAGTGATGGCTTCAGCTGAACCATGGTTCCGAAGTTGGCTCAAGCTGGATCTCACATGCCTGACTAATACTGTGCTGACTCATCACTAGAACAAAGTAGGCAGGCATGGTCCCAATGGCAAACATGAGACAGGGCAGTATAGAATTGTTCATGGGAGAAAACAGGCTTAGTAAGATCTAAACCAACGCTATCAAGTGTTAAACCCTGGCAGCTATTGAATGTGGAGGTGTAGGTGGGTGCTAGTGGAAATTAGCAGTGGAGGAAGGTGTGACCCGAGGGAAGAGCAGAGCATCGAAGTAGGTGTTCTGAGTATGGATTACAGATGAGTCTGTCAGCATATAGTGATTTACTGGGTATTCTGCAAGTCAAATTCATAGTATCTATATGCAATGCAGGTCAGTAATTCATGCTGGAAGATATTAGAAGGTTATAGATCACACCAAGGATGCCCCTGAGTCTTCACTCTTGCCATTGGCAACAGCAGTAGCCACACTGCATATGGGATCTGACTGGGATGTGAGTACAGTGCTGCCCATGACAGACCGGTTGCTGACCAAAGTATGGGTGAGCTTGTGCTGCACAAGCAGTAAGCCACTCTAGGGTAAGACTAGCCAAGTAGTTCATCCAAGAAATCTTGCATTTCCTCTTTCAGTGCTTTTGGTGCTCAGGTCCATTGGGAGGGGTGGAGCAACAATAGAAGATGAACTTGGTTCAAATGCCAAAGGAAGTTGGTCATAGGGGACCTACCATGCTTGCACAACTCAAAGAATGCAGGCTTTTCTCACAACTTGCCAGACCTAGCGCGGAATCTGTCCTTGAGGTCTAGTCAAGGACGTTGGCTGTGAACTTGAGAGATGCAATCTGTGAATGAGAACCAAATGCACCTGAAACCCCACATGTCCAGACTATAGTCATACTCCTGGAAATCGACCAAGAGTTCCAGTCCCTTAAAATAGCATGAGGCAACCCACAAGTTGTATCCAACTCTAGGGTGGTAAAAGTCTGCCAAGCCCCAGTCAACAAGTCACAGCCACAAGAACATGTAGGTAGTCAATCTCGCACTGGGACGACAGGACAGATACCTTTCATCACTCGTGATCGATCATGATGTTGTGAGGTTTGACGTCCCAGTGCATGATCCCCCTTGAGTGACAACAGTCAAAAGCCTGGATGACAACTCAATTGGTACATGAGGAGATTGCAACACACAACTTGCCTTGAGGAGCTCGAACATGTAGTAGCAAATGTCAAAATCTGCACCTTAAAATTGACATTGTCAACATATTCTGTGATCAAACTGGGAGTGTTCAATGCCAGGTCTCAGATGACATCTAAGAGAGTGACAATATTAGGACCACCAGCATGATGATTGACAATGACATCAGAGTGTGACATACTGAATGCAGAACATGGGCCACTGTCCATATAGGCCCCTCCCCCACCCCAACATAGATTGCCCAATACCAACCCCAAAAGACACGCTATGATGCCCAATCAATGTCACCACAAATGATGCTGCAGAAAAGTGGAAAGAACACAAACGACCTGAGGACAGAGCAAGCACATGCACAGAAAAGATGACAGGAACCTCATACAACATACAAACGAAGTGCTAGCATATAGGGCTCATGCATCCCACAGAATACCCTGCAGATGGGCTCACAGGCACAGCATGGGCCTGGCATCAGGACACTGATCTTGGAGGACCATTGGGGTGTTGCCCAGGATTGCTGGAGTTTGCAGAGCTGGGTAAGATGCTCCCTGATGGTGAGGGAGCTTGGGGGATCATCCTATCAACAGCTAGCCTTGATCTGGTATTGAAGTTCCATGGATGCCTGGATGATATCCTTGAATCTATGACATACCTAATATTCACCCTACCATGTCAGAAAACATCATGAAGAAATAAAGAAGGGCAATGTGGAATAGATAAAGAAGGCACATGCACTGCACAACATCTGAGTATCATATGACCATCCATCTGCAAGAATATAGCCATCCACAAAATGCCTGGGAATGGAAGTCCTCACTCTTTCCTGGGAGTAGTAGATTGCATATCAAGTGCACATTTGCAATGCGTGTCATGTCCTGTGTGCAATAAATCTTACATTGTCAGAAGTGGTGGTTTATACGATGTGGCTGTTAAAGGATGTACTGACAGCTAAGCTATTTGATATGCAAGTCAATGTGGGTAGTCAGCCATAAACTACGCAAGCCTCTGCATCCCATACTTGTGCAATATGATCCAAGGGTGAAAACAGGTGAGGACCTGAACCTGTGGAAATATATGTGTCCCCTAATTGCCAAAAAAATGGGGTCTCCATGATGATGCCATCTGGTGTGGATATACCACACTGAAGTCCATTAGAAAGAGTGGGGAATGTTGTCCCCAGTGTACATTTTGACCGCTAGCCCTACATAGTATATCTACATCTACATATGCGATCTGTGAATGAGAAATATCAGCACATTGCAACCATGATTAGACTAAAAGACTTGCTCTTGTGTCAATTTGCAGGGATAACCTGACATACATTGCTGAACTGAAGCTTAGTACTGTCCTCCAGCTCCACCCCTCTTGGCTCTTTCTTGCTCTGACATTTTTTGACCTGGAAAATTTGGCCAGTAAGCTCTCCCCATAGTACGGGGCAATATTGGCCAGAGCTTGTCAGGTTGGCAGGAGTTAAGTCATGCATGGGAATAAAATGGTGTTCAATGTTTGCGCTCACCATACTTGAGGTCACGGTGACTGACAAATGACTGGGAGGTGCATGACCACGCTCTTGTGCGACTGTGAGGAAGCAGTTGGGAACCATAGTGTGCACAATTCATTTGTGCAGTGATCCACGATTGTAGGACATGGCGACCCTCAGGCATATGTGCCACCTGGGATAGTTACAGAAACTGTCATCGAAGAGCCAAGGAACGCAACCTAGGCAGAAAATTCAATTAGTGTGCATGATGTGAAGGGAGGTCTACATGCCGTAGTCAATTTGCTGTTTCTCTGTCTTGTTAGGACATGGCATGGTGACATTGTCAGCATTGATGATCCAGGGATTGGAAGTCAATGTGCTTGGACCTGGCTCGGCCAAAGGATCCACAGCTGAAAGTGATGGGGGTGGAGTAGCACGGCGAGGAGGAGGTGCAATCTCTGCAAAGAGATTCCAGCACAGTGCTATAAACACTGCCATTCTTGTAGAGTCCAAGGGGGTCCCATTGAGGAGCATTCCAGATCTAGAAATGAGAGGGAAATGAGTGGGTGCCACTAGGGAATGATAGCACCTACTCAGTGACAACTGCAGTGTTTTTCAACTGCATAATGCCCAAATGGATTCTGACCATGCAGAAGGTTCTGCCTACCGACCTCAGCATTCCTCTGTATCCCTTACTGGGACCAGAGATAATCCATACTTCGTGACCAATGTGGTATTCTTGATCATGAAGGGTATAATCTTCTACTTTGCCACAAAAACTAATAGGGACATCGTGCTATAATGTCATTAGATCAGTATGGAAGCATGAAAATGCAAACACTTACCCATGGACCATCCTCAGACAGCACTGTAAGATGACCAGAAGCAAAGTCAACAGCATGAACAGGCCCTTCAGCACAAACAGCAGGACCACGAGCCACCCGTACACAGTCACTGATAGAAACATCATACCCCCTCTCCTTTGACAATTGCAGGGTGGACAGGGGGATGATAATGGCATCATCTATGCTCACAGACACCTGAATCAGGTCACTGTTCTCATCAATACCACCGTCACCACCGGCAACTTCAGATTCCTGAGCCTTCGACTTCCCCTTGTTTCCTGGGTCGTCAGTACTTTCTTGTGGAAGTGTGGACAGTGTAATCAATATCTCACAACCACTGTGGTAGTGTAATGTGCCAGAAAGGCCCTTGTGTGGCCTGCTGACGACCTGTACTAAATCGCCCAGTTGTATGCAGCTCTCATTAGCAAGAGGATCATGGAAGAGCTGATCATGAGGATTTTGGGACATGTACGTCGTTGGGGAGACATGCAATGCTAGGAATACCTTGGGGACTTCAAGCTGCAAACATGTCAGTAAAACAATCCACTTCACAAGACAATGGCTTGCTTGTTGGTCATTGCCCTGTAGTATGACCATATCCTCCACCTTGCCAATTACCATACCCTCAAAGCAACGGTTCATACCTGCAATAACCTTGACAAAAGTGCCAGGAAGGAATTCTAATCTGAAATCATGAATAGAGATTTCTAAATCCTTGACAACATTGTCACTTGATCCAGGGATTAAAACACAGACAGTGACTGACTCGCATTGTGAATCCATTGCAATGACACAAGCCAAACTTCCTGCATATTCACCAGAGTGAATCCTACCAGTGTCCCTGTCTTGCCACCATTGGGCTGAGAAACTGGTCATGGTGTGGTCGACCAAAGGGGGATCTATCAATGCAAGGGCAAACCAAGCAATCTCATCAGGCAAGGGCACATTCACCACCTTGATTGCTTTCTTGTGAGAGAAAAAGCGAGTGCAGCTGTGGTGATACTCCCTCCCCTCACAGGAGGCAACAAGATGACCTTCCTCATCTGTGGAAACTGTGACCTCTGAGCCATGCACCCTGGCCAAGTCCACATCAAACAAGGTACGCCTATGGAATAGATCTTGAGGGGTAGAGTAATAAGGCACCTCCCAAGGAACAACAAGCATCTCCACAGAACCTGTGTCAGTAGAGAGTACATAGGAAATATCATTCTTGAAGGGACCAGATAAGTGGTGTACCCAAGACTGTATGGGGATGTCATGGGGTTGTGTGATGGATTGCATCTCCTCAGCCAGTATCAAGACAATATTCTTGATGAGAGTATTATGAGAAGGGGGGAGGCATATTTGAACCTCCAGCAGATTGCGAGCTTCCACAAAAATACATTTAGGAAGCGAGTGGAATGTTCGACAGGGCAGATTTTCCAGCTTGAGGTGCTCCAAAACAAATCTTGCAGCGCTAGCTAATGGGGACTAGATAAGATGTCAAGCAAAAAGATGAGAAGCAGTTACTTACTGGTGGGCAACTCTATCATAAAGACCTTCAACCCGCTCTGGCCCACATCTACGTGCCTACTAACTTTGACATTGGGAACCTGATTCTGATGTGCTTGCACATTCGATCCTGTGACACCCCCCTCATATGCGTAACGCTGGACAAGGTCTTGGAGGCATTCGTTGAAAGTCGCTCACCCTGATGGACCAACCTCCATAACCTTTGGACAGTTTTCCACTCTGATGTCCAGGTTGTCTTGGTCTCCATCTTCATTTTCATTGTCCTCATCTTCCCATGTGGACACATCCAAGTACCAAGCCATGGACTTGCTCAATCTTGCATGCTTTGCTGGTGGTAGGGAACTGTCAGATTTGCGGGAGACTTTGCCTGGAGGGTGTTGTCAGCAAAGGGATACGAATTATGGGATGAGTATCAACTTATGAGTCTGCAAGGAAGAAGCCTGAGTGGAAGGGATGGTGCGGGAGGCATTGTCTACAAGGTCCCCTAATAAATTAGGTTATGATGTGGAATGAGAAGTTTACTTACCAGAGGACAAAGCTTGAGATGAGGAGAAATTGGGAACACCTGATGGGTATCAGCGAGTCATTCTCCATGACAGTACTCTGGGATCTACTTACTAGGGGGATTGAGAACACCACACTCTGACATGGCAGCCCTGACAAGTTCGACAGTGGTACCCTCACAAGAGGCTTCAAATACTTGGTCAAAGATAGTTTTCCAGTCATTGAACTTGTACCTCTCTTTGAATCTATCTTGCATCTCCTGCAAGAAGGAATCAAAAGAAAAGCTGTCATCACCCACCCACCACAGAACTAGCTGCCATGCTGCAGCATCCTCCAACAGAGGAGCTACCTTAGCCTGCATGAGCTGTCAAGCAGCCTTGATGGAGTTGAGTCCCTCAGTGGGACTCATAAGAATGACCTTGATCAGGTCAAGCCATTCTTCTTGGTCAAAGGGAATTCCAGTGACATCAAGTTCAACATCTATCTTAGTTAGAGCAGCCATGTCAGTGATCTCACCATTCGCGTACTGCTCTAAAAGAGCAAAGGCTGCATTGTTAAGGGTAGCACAAGTTAGATGAATGGAAGGCACCATTTGATAGGAGTGAATCTTAGAGTGAACTGGAAGTAATCAGCAAGTAGTGAACACAGTGGAGGGAAGTACGAACAAAAGTGATTTGAGGTAATTGAACACTAGAGTTGGTATTGTTTGTGACAATGGGAAGATGGAACAATGATCTGGGAGACCGCAGTCAGATAATAACTGAGCCAATAGAAGTGCAAGCTTAACTTACTGTGTGCATCCCTTGTGTTGCTTTGGCCAGCTCACAAAGATATAGTATTGCTCTATTATTTTTCTACTCTAAGGCTTTTAGTCTGTCCACTGGTATGTGGCATACAAGGGTGCATGAGCCTGGGAAGACAGTGAGCGGCAACACAGGCAACAATTGGATTTATGGACCAGTTGCCTGAAGTACAAACTATGTCAGACAGGCATTCGAATTTTTTGAGTTTGAGCACTCATTTAGTTGTCAACATTATCCTAGGACTACTTAATGACAAGCAGATCATATTTACGTCTACACAAATGTATATTGCTCTAAGCTAAATGCTGACATTTTGTTGAATTAGTACAGACTTGTCCCAGCACTTGAAAAACTTACCTGCGGTAGGCAGAAAAAGAGAAAGAGAAAAGGTGTTCATGAGAAAAGTTGGCATTGATATACTGAATGCAACTCACGATCATGTGCATCGCTGTAGCCTGTTTTAGTCTCAGGTATGCATGTGATCATGAGTTGTGTTCAGTATATCAATGCCAACTTTTCTCATGAATGTCTTTTCCCTTTTCCACCCACCACAGGTAAGTTGCTCATTGTCGGTGCAATGCTGGCGTCACTAATCTGTTCATTAGTGTTTACCATAAGCTAGTAGTATGTAGCATTATAGATAGTTGGCAGTACATAGCATCACAGATCATACTGCCAATGTAGTAGACTTCAACATGAGGATTTGATTCAATCCACTACAGCACTGGCAACGTACAATAACTACAGTCTGACTAGTAAATTCCAAAAATGCTCGCAAATGGTAGAGCTACTGTCTCGAGAAACTATTGCAGGAATATGCTGAAGTTAAGCATATTTGATTGACCCCCATATATGCTGTTAACCAACCACACATTCCTAGCTCATGCTATGCTTTTAGTGTCCACTCTGTGATAACTATCATGTTATCTCACCAGGCATCCTAGTTAGCCACACATTCCAAAGTTCACAAGCTCATAAAGTATGTGATCATCAGTATGTTTCCTTGTACTTGACATTCTAACAGTGGGTCTTAGCATTGAGATAATCCTTGTAAGTCACCTTGATCTCCTTGTACTCGAGGCAGGTGCATGCTTACCCACCCTCCCTGTTTTCCCTGCTCGTGGAAGTCATTGGCCAACATCCATCGTGTGTTCCACTGAGCATGTCCTCCCACTCTCCCCCATATATCTTGCTATCCAGCTTGTGGAATTGTTGACTTGCTGACCAGTATGTCACTTATTCTTGTGCTAAGTTGTAACTCTATTAACTGCCAATCAGTGGCAACACTATTGGCTGGCTATCAATGGGACTGGAGTTTGGAGATATGGTACAAAAAGAGACGATGCTATATTGACATACGGTCCTAAATCTCTTCGACTGTATCTATAGAAAGAAGACTGGTCAATAGGATCATGTCGGATGGTTTGTGTATGGCTATCTGTGTGATAGCAGATGGTCCTGACTTTATCCCAGTCTCACAGCAATCCAGGCTGCATTTATTCCGATTGTATATTTACTGCTGTCTGTCATAGTACCATTGCACTTCATCCATCATGCCCAATGGACGTTGACAAGGGAAGCAAGCATATGTCCCACAAGTGTCCAAGTCCAACACTGTTGGACATCCTGCCAACCATCCTCCCCGACAAGAGAACCAGGCACAAAGCAGGCACCAACACAGTCATATGCCAGCTGTTGTAACAACATTGGATGGTAAGTTCCTCTGATTCCCATATTTTCCTGCTCATTTGGCATTTATCATAACAGATGATGAGAATTTCAACATAGATAATGTATCACCCTCATCCAATGAGGATGATCAGATGCTGGATCAACAAGTACACTCGGTGCCTTCGAATGATATGGATAGGCCAATCGCTCCCGATCCACTCCTGAACACGACTGGCTTGGGGGGCAGAACTGCTTCAACATTTGATGTCAACTATTTCTTTGACCATGGGACAAATTCACTGAGCATATGCAAATTCTGTCAGTAAGTGTTCACCGGTACCACTCTTTATCACTTTTCTTAGCATGCAATTTGCAGCGATCTTTGCAATAGGAATCCAGCTGAGTTTGATAATAAATACCCAAGTCACATAATACAGTATTCGAAGAATACAGCAACAAGTACACTCCGCCTCCACATCGAAAAATTCCACCTCCTCGACTACTTGGATTTGGCATTGCAAAAGGACAGCGATTGGCCAATTCAGGTGAAGGTTGTGAAGGACTGTATTACTAATGGTTACTCCCTTCAGGAACTGAAGAGTCTTGTCGATAGAGGTGTTGGTCTCAAGAACCTTCCACCTCACCCCATCATTCCCACACCTAACCCCAGCAGTGGCAATACCAATGACGATCATAGAAGTGGCACTCCACCATTTTCCATCACTATATTCCACAAATCACTCGTCAACTTTATCATCGCAGATGACTGGTTGCTACAAGTGGTCAAGTGCAAAGAATTCCGATGACTCCTCCTGCTGCTCAAAAGCAACTTGAAGGAAAGCGATATCCCTCACCGCACCAAAATCAAATCCAGCATCATTCAAGCATGGAAGGACTATTTTGTCATTTTGAAGACAGAGCTGCAGGTACGTACCCTGACATATATTGAATCTACGTGACTTACATCTCTTTCCACTATGCGCTCAGCATGCAGTCAGTAATATATCATTCACCATCAATATCTGGTCATCAGATTCTTGACAACCCTACCTGGCCATGACTGCACACTATGTAGTGGACACCTCTAATGCTCTACAATATAGGTCCACACTGGTTGCGTTTCACCGCCTCTGTAGCAAACATACTGGCAAAGCCCTCGCCTGTACCATACTATATTTACTTGACAGGGCCAGTATAACTACCAAGGCAGGTCACTTCTCCATGGATAACGCTGAAAATAACATGTCCATGATGGACCAACTCACCGATCTACTCAATGAGCAAGAGCCCCCTCTCGAGTTTGTTGCCAAGGATAGGCATATCATGTGCTTTGCGCACATCATCAATCTTTGTGTCCAAGACGTCATCAGCGGGTTCACTGCAGCTGATGTTGCAGATGACCTCACTCAGGCTTGGCGTGATGATACAGAGGAAAAGGACGAGTATATAGAAGCCGTGAGGGGAAATCCACTGGCCCTTGCCCACTACGCTGTCCATGCTATATGTGCATCTGGAATTCGACGCAACAAGTTCACATCCCTCATCGCCAACGGAAATAGAGGCCAATGGTTCAAGTCCCCAGATGGGGAAACAACCATCATTCCAGACTTGCAGCTACTCCATGATGTCAAGACTCGATGGGACTCGACATTTCTCATGCTCAATCGCCTTCGTGCTCTCCAACCTGCTGTCAATTTGTTCATGACCCTGCCATCGCAGCAGAAAGAACTTGCAAAAGTCAAGATAAGTGATGCAGAGTGGTCTGTCCTGCAGGACTATGAGAACATCCTTAAGGTGGGTGCCCGATTAACATGTTTATATCATACAACTAACAAACAATAAATCTGCCCAGGTACCTCACAAAGTCCAACAACAGATGTCCACAGAAGCAAGACCCACCCTGAGCCATGCAGTGCTGTCTTTCAAACTCTTCATGACTGCCTGGGAAAAGATGCAGCAAGAAAACCGACATTTGGCACCATTTATCGAAGTTGGTCTCATCAAAGCCAGACATTACTATAACTGCATGGACAATATGAAAGTGTATATCATATCAATGCATAGGTTTTGTGTGACGATTATTCTAGTGTGACTGCTCATGGATTTCATTAGTTGTAGATCCATTTCTCTGGTTCTGCTGGATTAAAATGCACTGGGCGCAGGATTGGGTGGTGCGTGCCAAGGAGAGCGTGATCACTTTGGTAACTTTTGACATAATATTTACTAGTGTGATCAAACCGATTCATCCCTCAGATGAAGGAATACCGTCGCCTCAAGGTCCCAGAGGATGCAATCACACAGTCATCATCTCAATTCGACTTGCTCAATGCATTAGCCCAACAGTTCAACATCTGCAATATGGCACTTGGCAGGCCAAGACCCACTGAGCAACAGTCCATGCAAGAAGAATACCAGCTGTACATCGACGGTGGATATGTTCCGGAGACTACAGATCCTCTCAAATTCTGGGAGGTAAGGGTATGTTTTCCTTGTTCAATACAGGGTACTTATAATTTGTTAGGTGAATCAGATGCAATTCCCAATGCTGTTTGCCATTGCAATGGACTATCTTCCAATCCAAGCATCATCTGTACCCTGTGAAAGGGTCTTTTTGTCAAGTGCTGAGATGGACACCAAGAAGCGCAACCAGATCAGTCCCATACTGATGGAGGCCCTTCAGATGCTCAAGTATCACTTAAAGCAGGAGCAGTTGGATTTCATGGTAAACTGGACCATCTCCCCTGACAGCCTTGTTGAGGATGAGCCTGAAGAACCGGCCGAAGGTATGAGAAGGCATGATATCCAGCTCTCTAGTTTGGATACTCTCCTTGATAGAAGTGCAGCTGAGGATGGGGATGATCTATCGACCAACATTGAAATTTTTGTATGACATCTTTGCACACCACTATCCTGTTCCCTTAATTACATACTACTGTCTGTAATGCAGTCAGTAGTAGGTGCCGAAATGTGTAGACCTGAAACCCTCATCAGACACAGCCCCAGTGAACATCTACGATGCAGATACCCTTGATGCAAGATTTATTCTTGTCGGTCTCACCTTACCATTGTTACTGTTGTTCAGTCCACCATAGGTCACTCACTCTCTTGTCCCTGTTCTCCTGTCTCAGATATTCACTTCACTGTTGACAAACCTGTGCATGTCTAAATGCCTCTCAGATTCGGATAGTGAGGTTGAAGAGATGGAAATTCTTGTTATAAAGATACTTAGTTTTGTAGCTAAATAGGCTTCATGGTCTACATCTTCCTGTACCTTTGGCATGCTTGTAAACAAAGTGACTGCTGGAAGATCAGATCTTCAGATTGGTCACACAACCCAGTGACCAAACAAACCCAAAGTCAAACAGTATCATAGCGCACATATGTTCAAGCTGAAGCTGAGGCCTGAGAGTGCCATACATTCATTGTTTATAGCTTGGCCTATGATGCATATCCCCACTCTGATAAATCGATACTATCACCTGAAGGACAAGCTTGGCTCAGGTTCATATGGTATGATTTCTTTCTTTCCACTTAGACCATAAGGACTGACAATATTTGAGGTGATGTTTTCCACACACACAATGTACCCACTAATGAAGATTTCACTGTCAAACTTTCACCAGCCAACGACATGGCCTCCATTTTGCACCATGAATATGAGATCCTCTGCAAGCTTCAGGGCATCATTGGCCTACCTCACATTATTTCTTGTGGGAATGAAGGCTCTTACAGTGCCATGATCCTTGAGTGCCTGGGGCCTTCGTTGGACAAGCTGTTCAATTCATGACACCAGTCTTTTTCTAACTATACAATCGCCATGATTGGCTGGTAATTGGTATGTTCAATTCTCAACACTAGAACATTCCCTTCTTTTCTTGCTTCAATTCCATTTGCAGCTCCAACGACTGGAAAACATACACTTGCACAACTTCGTTCATCGGGATATCAAACCCAGCAATGTCCTTATCGGCACTGGTCAAAATACCTCTGTCATATATCTCATAGACTTCAGTATTGCAAAGCAGTACAGAGATCTCTACATGCACCTCCATAACAGTTTTGGAAAATGTGGTGGCTTCCTTGGTAGCTATGCTTTTGCCTCCATCAAAAGTCAACTCGGATTTGAACCTGGAAGGCAAGATGACATAGAATCTCTTGCATATCTTCTCACATACTTTTCCTGTGGATCCCTCCTGTGGCTGGGTCATCTGTCCTTTGACAGTGAGGCACTTGTCAACATGAAGAAAGACATATCACAATGTGATGACATTCCCCAAGCATTGATGACCATGCTTTCATACTCCCGATCTCTGTCCTTCACCCAGAAGCCAGACTACCCCTACCTCCAAACACTTGTGGTGAGCATCTGTATGAATTTGCCTCTACTTGACTCATGGCTTGAATGGGAGTGCACTGGTGGTATGACATCTACCACTGTGAAGAACTCATCACCTCTTGGGTGTAAAACAGATGAAATTGCTGTAAGATGGAGACCTGCCAAAAAAAGGTGCAGATACCCATAACACATCCATTGTCATCATACACATTCGAAGCCTCGAGACTGACAACAAAATATTAGCACCATGGGTGACAATTTGGTTGCCATTACCTCAAGTAGTCCTGCTTCTGCACGGACTTTACAGCACAGCAACAGAGTCATGCAGTGTTCATCCGCCTCCTGATCACATATTCCCAACATTCTCTATCTTTGTGACTCTTCCATGGTTGGCCTGGACAATGGAGGCCTTGACTCACATGTTATTTAATGTTTATGGCTACATGTATCTCAAATATTGTTCTAGTACAATGTGTAGCCCTCCAGGTATTAGCATATGTGTATGAGTGCACATTGCGAGTGAAATACAGTCAGGATTCTAGGTAAACCCAGGAAATATACCTATGTATACATCTATCTATCTATTATTACCTATGTCTTATCCGTATCACCTGATTTCATTTGTGGTTGCTTGGTCTTTCCTTTCTCGTGCACAACACCTGCTGTATGTCTATTGTTTTCTGGTGACATCACTCAGGCCTCATGTTATACATGCAGTGTGCGTTTTGTCAGGGACAGGACTGGTATATAGATGGTGGGGTTTCACTCTTCATTTCTGCATTTCCTCTCTTGAGATGTTGCCCACGATCATAGGCTTCTCTGCACTTGCGAGTGGGAACAGATTAAGACCGTTAAGCTGGACTCATCCATTGCCACGTATCAATGTGGGTCCCTCTCTGCTATTACTACACAGCGTACATTTGGACACTGACCAGATTGGCTATAGGAACAGTCATTGTCTTTTGGCATGCTGGATGATGTGGTGATTGACATGCCTACTGACTCTCACAATTTGAAGGTTGCTGTCCATCGCTTGAACCAGTAGAAGTGGCCCCTCTGGATGCAGCGCATCCCTCACTGTCAGCATCCCCCAGCCATTCCCAAGACCAACACCTTTCCATTCTGCAAACCTTACTAGGCGTTCCTGCAAGTATGTTGGACGGGCAATCATTCGTACTACTGCCTGGTACACTTCAAGTCTGATCACTGCCATGAGTCCAGCCACACAGGGTGATGATGGCTCCTTCCCCACCAATTGCCCTCTGTCTGTATGCCTTGACGGTGCAACAGATTCTATGACATCTGACCCTTCCTTCCATTCACCCATGCTCCAGCGTACCTCATCAGACCTGAGCCTAACTAACACGGAACAGGAGAAGAAGTCAGTGACCAAACAAGCTCGTCAACCAGTCAGAAATGATGCCCTTCCATGAGGGCCTTAAGGTATGCATCCGCCACTTCAAGGTTGCAGACAGCCAAGAATTCCTTCACATCCTCATCAGTCCTCTTTCTGGCAGCTTCTTCTGACATCTGGGCCACATGTGCCCCCTTGGGTTCTTCCTCTGGTGTAGGTGGCAGAGTTTCACCAGAAGCTGGGATTGTTTGGGGTAGGAGCTGAAGTTTCCTATGTTGTGGTAGACACTCACCCTGGTTTCAAGCTCATTTATGAGAAGGCTGTCGACGAGGATAACCGGAGCTATATGTATACTCAACTCTGCCATGAGATGATGGAAATGATCAGCCCCAAGGTTCAAGATGATGGTATCAAGAATGCCGAGGGAAAACCTATCACAGGTGGTCAGCTCTTCTGCAGATACCTTTTGCATTGGTGTCAAGAAGACTTTGAGTGTGGATGGGTCACCAAGGAAGCCATGGCTCGTGCGGCAGCAGCCAAAGCCAGTGGTGACAAAGTGATCAAAGGGAGATGGGCAACAAGAGTGAGCCATATTCTGACAAGTACTATGTGGCTCAGAAGGTGAAACATCAGGGTTTTGGCCTCATCAAGTTCACTGGTGAGTTGTTCAAGCTTCTGATGCTCACTGAATGTATCATGCACAAATATGTCAAGAAGCTGCTTGGTAATATGGAGAGTCCCAAGGAGGAAGAGCAGTTGGATGGTCTGCCAGATGCACATATAGCTGGAAACCGTTCACCTGCATTGCCGGAAGACCTGTGAGATGTGGAGTGTGCATACCTCAGATGACACAGGCTACGTTCTCTTTGCCGAACCTGCATGCCCCTCACTGTGGCTGAACCTGTGTGACCACTCTCGACTGCATATTCATTTGCTTCCAAACAGTTGAGCTGATGGATGTGAATGCTATCTGAGATCCTGTTGACCACCGAGGAGGAATCTAGAGTCACATCCCGAGATGATGAGCCAGAGAGGGCTGTCAGCTGACCCAAGGAGTTCATTTTCCAAGTTTCTTCAAGTATGAATGAGTCTCGGTAGATGCATTTGAGGATATGGCAGTGTGCTCGGTCCTTCTGTGATCATGACTGCAGTATCAGGTTCTCGAGGGCAGCAATCGAGCACTCTTGTGTATGCCATGGTATTCAGCATTCCTATTTCTTATCGAGATCAGGGTTCTGTTCCATATTCCATCCAACCCACTACTTTGTTTCTTGGGATCACCCAACCAGCCACCTCCGCTCCCTCCCATGCCTCCACAGCTGCTTGTGGTTGGTTTGGGCAACCTCCCTCATCCCAATACTCACCACAGGTATGTACTATATGCCACCATAACTCAATTTGACCCCTTTCCAAGCATTGGCCATGTCATTGTTGATGTTTTGGCTGCACGGTTTGGTATCCACAGGAGCATAAATAGATCTGTAGGAGGTTTCAAAGGTCACTCCGACATATTGTCATTCTCAGATGATATTGTGTCACTAACACTCTTCAAACCCAGTGCATACGTTGTACCATTGTTCACGCTCACATTCTGATACATGGTCTGCCTCAGAGCTGCTGATGAATATTGCTGGTCCATCTGTCATGAGTGCTCTTCATAATACTGTCAAGCTTCCTGCCTCCATGGTCATCATTCATGACTTGCTTGATCAAAAAGTAAAGGTTCTGTTGGTCAAACTCAAGGGTTCTGCTAATGGACACAATGGTGTCCAGAGTGTGATCAATGCCCTCAGGGCCAATGCTGACTTCTACTGCTTTCGCATTGGGATCGGATGGGACCATGCTGTCGACCCTGCTAATTATGTGCTGCCTGATATGCCCCTAGATGGGCTTCTGCACTGGAACAGCGTCAGTTTGGACAGGGTCTGCCATGAACTTGCAAGGATCACATTGAGGAATCGAACTATCTGACACCTGACACTCAGTGAGTCTTCCAGTCAGTCAGCCTCGAGTGTGACTCTTTGTTGTGTCCTCCTGGGCAGTGTAGTTTCTTATCATTAACTGACCAGAGCAAGTACATGCATATGAATAAACTTCTGTGATGAGTCAGTTTCAACACCACAGAAGTGGTTTTCTAACCAACCTGAGCTGTATCAGGGTGACAAGCATCCATACCTATCTGCCACAGCACCTGGTCAGATGTAGGACAGGACCGCTCGGATCACACAAGCATGCTGCCCTGATCGTAATGCAGGGCATGTTCTGTACTTATCAGCACCTGACATGTAATCGTCCACATCATCAATCCATGCATGCATACCATCATACATGTCCCAACCACTGGTTGACTGCGCACTGGTGTATGTTGGGTGAAGTTAGACCTGCAACAACTTGGTTGACTACACACTGGGTAAGGTCAATGGCTCTTTGTACATATTGGGTCATACAGCAGAGTTCACATTGGAATTGAGCACGATGCAGAGTGTCACCCACTTACTACCAGATACCCAGATACAGGGAGCATCGAATCTGTGCTTACCCACTTGGCAGGGGTGTTTGTTGTGATACACAACTAACCTTGAGGCTTGCCAAATCATTCATAGTTTGGTTTGTTGTAGTACTGAGTAACTCGTACACCTGTTGCAGGAAGCTTTGTAATTTATTGTACACATAATTTTTGGTCAGCTTGAACTGGTTTCGAAGCTGAGCCAAGCTGGAGCCATGGCTTGAATACCAACTTGGCTTGCAAGCCCAACCAAATAATATACCAAACCAGTAACAACTGAGCCAATCCAAGCCAAACTGAACTGTGGCAACACTACCTGGGAGTCCCACACCACCTTCTTCCTGAACCACACCTGTTGAAGAATCAGAAGAATATTGAGAGACTGGGGGTGAGCTAGAATGATCTGAGGGAGAAAGTCTTCCTAAGGGGCTCCTCTAGCCTGGAAGGGAATACTGTCTTGGGATGTCTGGGGCAGTCCAAGGCAGTCTAGACAAAGAAGAAAGCCACATGCAGCCTTCTCAAACTCAAACTTGAACTCGTAACTCTCTGAACTTTGTTATTATTTTTGTAAGTAGCTACAGTGAAGTGTAAGTGCGTGTGGGCTTATATAAGCTACCTCACATGTCTAAACTTGAAAGTAAGTAAAGACTAAGGTAAACAAACAGAAATAAAAGTGAAAATAAAAACTATAAAATGAAAGAAATATCCTGGTAGGGAGTACTCACTCCCTACACCGTGCTCCCTCCTCCTTCAGCCTTTCGATGATGGCCCCAATCTGTCATCCAAAATATCATTACATGGAGAAAACACTTTCAAGAATGTCTCAGTGCCAATTCTGTGGAAAGCTCTTCAAACCTCAGGGTATCAAGAGCCATGAAGCACATTGTGGGACTTGTCAGATAAGAGCATCAGCAAACCTGCCTCCTTCTGTCCAGAACTGTCCAGTTCTGGACAGTGTCCCAGGTCCTCCAGACTCTTCTAGCAAGGTACCTAACTGGCTGGATCTGTCCAGGGCTGTCACAGACTAGCATTACCCTGTACTATGTAGGCTAAATCAAATCAATGACACATGATGGCAGAGCTGTCACAGTATGTGACTGGTGTGTGATAGACCTGCTGACATTGTCAATCTCAGCTGTGGCAGTGCCTTGTAGTATACACAAAGTGTGACAGTACTGGACAGGCTCAGACAGGATCAAACAGGCTCAGAACAGGATCAAACAGGCTCAGACAGGATCAGACAGGATCAAACAGGATCTTGGAAAGTGGAACATGCAATTTCAAAAGAGGCAAAGTGCATCTACAATGCTACTAGAACCTCCAAATGGAACATGAACATGAACTGGAGGGTGGAGAGGTGAAATACAGATTAATCAAGTTCAATGTCAAAACTGGTTGTTGCTGAAGTAGTTGCCTCATGTTCCATCATACTGTTGCTACATAATATGAGTATACTTGGTGGGAGTAATCAAGTGAGCACTTACCTTCCAAGGCTAGCCCACTTGACTCAAAGAGACCTTGTTTTCTCAGCATGAGTCACAGAAGTATCACACTTCTTCATCAAGCCCAGAATTTCCAAGTAAACTGGCATATGAGTACCAACCCTGAAACTGACTCTGCCCTGGGGGGACACCACTTCATTGAGAATGACCCTGAGCTGCACAGATAGTAAGTGCATGACAATGACTACAATCTAAGTGAACATTACCACTGTGGCCACAATAGCAACTGTGACTCTCAGAACCTCCATCCTGAAGACCTCCAGAAAAAGTTGTCCAAGGGACAAGGAACCCATGTAGAAGAAATTGATGATGAGACCAGCAAGAGCAGGATGGGCAAGATTGTTCGTATGTCCCTGACAATGCATTTAGCAAGGGCATGCAAGATATACATACAGGACTCACATACTCATCCACACCATCCCTCAAGAATACTCCACAATCTCCAAGAAGTTCCTTTGTGATCCCAGAATTTACTTTGCAACAATTCTGGGGGTCCCAGTTGTAGTGTTGAGTGATGTACATGCAAGCCTTCTTCCTCAATGACAAATGTCAATTGCCGAGGTCCTCCCAAAGCTGCCACAGAAGTCTATAGTATATTGTAAAATGTGTACAATTAAGAGCTTACCAGTTTACCAATGGCGTTCATGTAGTGAGGCCACCAACCTTAAAAATAAGGCCAGTTAATAGTAGCAGGAGACCAGGGATACTGCTGAACTTACCATTGGAGACCAACAAGCCACACGACAGTCTCTCGCTGATGGCTTCTTCCACATATTCAACAACTTTTGTATTAAAATGAGGGCAGAGCAGAAATGCATTGACGGATGCTGCATTTCAATGAGAGAACTGCTTCACATGTTTGAGTATGTCTTGAACCACCAGTTTGTAGAAGTGTAATTGCCATGGCTCAGCTTTCACTATGGCAGGACCAACTGGTGGTACAGGTGGATTGACTGCCTCCAGCAACTGTGACATGCCAGAGGGCAGAGAAGTCATGCTTTGGGCCTGAGAAACCTGGTGCAGAGTGGAAGACCGCCACTCCCGAATAGCATTTAACTGAGAATTGTTGGGCAGGCAAGCAGCATGATTGTGCTGTTGATGGGCAGCCACAACATCTTCAGCATTGTTATTCGCATGACCCGGGTCTGGTGCATGAGATATTAGCTACATATCTGTATGTCATTGTGCTCACCATTACTTTGTGAGGTGGTGAATTGTACCTGATCCAAGCCTTGCAACAAGTGAGTATGTGGGCGTCTGGCTCTGAACTACTCACATTCACCATGGGAAGGAGGTCGAGCTTGGTTTTTTGGGTGTGTATGCACATTCTCTAAAATGTCAAATGTTAGGAATAGATCAAAAAATGTCAGCATACTTACCTCCCCGAAGGATGGACTCTGCAAGACAGTCGTTGTTGCTTGGTGATGCCTCATCAATAGGGGGCTCATTGTAGTTGTCCTCACCAGCAGGATGATGGTCCTCATTTTCATCAGGAGTTGCAAAAAGGGTGTGTCCATGGAGTTTGGTTCCATCAAGACAGGAGTTATAAAATGAGACTGTACGCCACAGGCCTGTGGGACATGGAGGCAGGGAATCTGGATCATCCAACTCCTTGGAACAGAGGGAAGAAGGGGTCTCTCGAGGCTGGGAATGTAGTGTGGTTGGCCATCCATGATCTTCCTGTGAGTCATGATGCAAGACTTGAGGCTGGGACACAAGGCCTTTGGGCATTATGTGAGACATACAAGGAGCTTCCACACTGGTTTGAGATGCAAGAGCCAGCTTTTTGAGGTGTGAAGAATGGCCGTGCACATGCTGGACGGTGTCTTGATCTCCCTGGAATGAAGAACAGAGTGAACTCGCATGAGAAGTTGGGACAGTGGAAACATGAGAGATGTCAGCAGAGAAAACCAAACGTGTACAGGAAGACTGAGGTCCAGAAGATGTAGTCAATGAATGCACATCATGTCAAGGTCTGACACAGTTTTCAGTGATATCAGTGACCTGAGCAGCAGTTGATAACCTAAATCCAAATTGCTGGCCTGGAGCCACCAAGCTGAATGAAGGTTGGATGGTAGGCAGCAGAGGCAACAGGCCCTCAGCTTTAGACTTGAGTCAGGGCTTTGGTTGTGATCGGCCACAGGGAGCCTGAGGGATCGAGGAAGGCTGACTGGGAGCCATGGGGTTAACTTCATCACCTTCAGTTGCAGCATCGAGGTCACTAAGACATCTTGGTTTGGGTGCCACAGTGGTTTGTATATGCTCGATGTTCTTCATCTGGGTGAGTTGACTGCCAGTACCTTTCCCACTGCGAGAAGAGCATCTAATTGCATTTTCCTCCATCTCAAATATGCCTGGTTGTCAAATTTATTAGCAGTGATGAGAATGTACAAAAGATCTACCGGAAGGATCAGGCTCTTCCACCCAAGATCACTTGTTGGCCTTAGCAAGGATGGTCTGGTTGTGTTCACTGTTGCTGTCCTCATGGATTATTCGTCATTTGGGAGGCATAAGCAGTGATAGGTGGCAACCAACTTCAACTTCACAGGTGATAGAGGGCACTGGGGATGGGGAGTTCACATTCTGGAACCGAGTACTTTTTTAACTGCTCAGCCACACAGAGATTTGGAAAGATTTGATGCCATGAGGCAAAAGTTGTCTATGTCAACTAACTACCTTCCATGAGTCAACAGAATGTCACAGAACATTACACTTGTCACTCATGCCCAGGCCACACATAGCAAAGGAAAAACTAGAATACATAGGCATGAAAATAAGTAAAAGAGAGTCAAGTGGCAAGACAAGATGTAAAATGGCCATGGAAAATGAGCAGGTTTTTCTTATTCTTTCCAGAGTGAGATGTTGCGATCACACAAATTCATGGCTCTCAGAGAAAACATGCACCAAAGTAGTATACAAAAAATTGTCACTGTAGTTGAATCATGTCCGAAGGCTATGTCATGATGCAGATGGCACATTTCCAGCCTCGAGGCACAAGTAAGTTTGCTACTGGAAAAATACAAATGACTGTAAAGAGAGAGCATCAATTATGGTTATGTCTGCCAGGTAAGGGTGCAGTAGCTGCAAATCGGCGAGACAAGCCTGCTGGTAAAGGCCTCGGATCAGTTTGTAGATTAAAATGGGAGGCAGATGTGCATCATGAATGTTTTGTAGCCCAAGATTCTGCCAAGTCGGTGTGTCCTGCCTCATTGGAAAGCCACCTGCAAGTACCACTTGAGTTGGTAGAAGCAAAACCAGGCCTGCTAACTTGATGAATGGTCGGGGGGTGCGGCAACTGTGGGGTGATGAGCTCCGGAGACTCGCCAAGTTCAGAGTCACTTGATAAGTCGAGCAAGGACTCTGACCTGACCTCAGACTGGGAATTGAAAGCAGGTTGTGATTCATTGGTCCATGAAGTCCTGCTAACCCAATACTGATCATCGATCTTGCACAACACTCCAACGAGGGCTTGACACATCTCGTCATGAGTGATATGACTGCTGGAGTAAGATGAGTCATTGATGAAGGTGATCAGCATGATAATCTTTTCTCGCAGAACATTGAGGAGGGGGATCAGGGGCTGAAAGTAAGGTGATACATGCTGGAGAATGTTGAATGACCAGCCAAATTTAGACTGGATGGTTATCATTTTAAGCAGGCTTGGCTCAAATGTGTTAAAATACATATTGAAGCATTGAGTGAGTTCTGTTTCGGATTTGAGGCAGTGAGGCTCATCAAAGAGCACACAAATTCCAAGAAGGACATAAAACATGGACTCAAGGTCGTGACTAGCCATGTGAGATACAGGTTTGTCAGGGCCTGCTGTCACAAGCTCTGCAGCCATCCACAACCATGTTCCCTAATATGTGGATTTTGGTTAGTGGACACCATTTGTCATTCCTTGAATGGAGGAACCCACAGTGCAGTAGAGGGGATTGGTGTTGATCGACAGTTGCAACTGCTCAGGTGATGTGTCTCTCCCCATCGAAAGTGCAATTTCATGGTCATCCTTTAATTCAGTGAGCACGATGTGTATGATATGACCCTTGATCTCATCTGGATCAGAAATTCAAATGGGGACTGAGTCATCACCTGAAGCCAAATTACCAGGCAGTGATATGGGAGAGGTTGGAGGTGCATTGTGGGGTGGGGTAGAAGGTGAAGCTGTGGGAATATGTTCAGGATCAGAAGCAGGGACATTGAGTGGCACAGCATAACCCCAATCTGCAAGAAGACCTCGATAGGGGAGGCCCCAAATCTTGTCTTGCAAACTCTCACAGGTTTCTGGTGGTAAGTCGATGAGAAAGTCCAAGTGGTGATTGTCATTGATTGAGGGGCTCCAGTGAACGAGAAGAAGATTTAGCAAGCTGATGTCACGGTGTAGGACCTTTGCTTTGTCTATAGCGTCCTTGTGGGCTTTAGAGATCGTGAGCAGTGCAGACAGTGAGATGTGATGAGCAGGGACACACTTAATACATAATCAATGAATGCAATCAGCAGCTGGGCAAGAGAAGGGAATGACATGAGTTGCATTCTGACTGGCTCTGTCAGAAGGCAGGAGAGTACATGAAGCTGGTATTGATGATTGTCCAATTGTGGGAGGAGTTTACAAAGTAAGTGGGTTGACATGTTGATCTTCACTCTGCCACATGAGGGATGAGGACCCTGCACTTGTTGTTCATGTATGAGCTGGGGCACACCTTTGACACCCACATCATTGAGTCTGGCTAACAAACACCCTTCCGTAAATCTCTGGAGGGGGTCAATCCAAGAGTCTTTTACAATGACTTGCCACCAAGATGTCTGAGAGGCGGGGTCCTTCGTCGAACCAGCCCAAACAGTTGTGCCACAACTGTGTAACACATCTGAAATAAAGATAAGTTGATCCAAAAACACTGCAGAGTTCCCTTCGCCATTGTCTTCAGTGCTACTCCCATTCCACGCAACCAACACCCTCTTCCTGCTCTTGTCATCCCAGAACACTGTTTTGTCAAACCCAATGTTGGTGATCAGAGCTGTGGAGACACTGAGTAAAATATGAAGGAAAATATCAGGATTCTCGTGGATGTCAAATGTTGTGGTTGAAAGAGACCCTCCTTGATCAAAGAACGAGAGGACAATGTACTTGTCCAAGATTTGGAGGCATGGTACTGAATGCCTTCTGTCCTGTGCATAGAGGAGAAGTGCAGCTTTACCAGCTGCTTCAATAAATGACTTCTTCAGTGTATTGTTGGTGTTCTTGCTCTTCATCTCTCCAACGACCCTGACATCCCTCCAGTCAAGCTCCAGATTCACCATCAATGCCAGTAGAAGTATAATGTCAGGCTTTCGATTTACATCCAAACCTTTCAGTGGCGTTGTTGCCCCACCGGCATGCCACATTCCAAGTATCAGTGTTAGTAGTATTACAAGGGAAGAAGTCACGATAGAGGTGCTGACTGTTGCACATTGAACTTTCCGACCAGCCTCTCCACCACTGCCAAAATATCATTAAAAAACTTCACCATTCTCTTCTCTGCGTCCTTCCCCTGACATGATGGGTAGCATTGCCAACATTCAGCAGCCTCACTCGGAGTGTTTCTCTTATATACCCCCTGCTCCCACAACTTGTCAAGAAGTCGAGTCATGTCCCAGGACTCAGAGGAATTAGAGAAGATAGCACGGTCTGGAAAGACAGCCTCAAGCAGGTGCCTACTCTCAGGGAAACTGAGAGACCAATGCAAATCTTGTGTATCATTGTGGACAAGAGGGTCCATCTGCTCGTGGTACCAGTCTGATTTTTTCTGGTGTGTCGGGGGTACACTTTGTATCTTTGATATGTTCAGTGACACATTCACAAGACAATTTTAGAGACAAGGAACTTGAACTCACACATGTTAGACTGTAAGGCATGGCATGTGAAGTCAGCAGCTGCAAAAAGGATTCAACTGGTCCGCTGTAGCCATATTCAGTAACACAGGTTACTATACCTTTGAGGCAGGTAGAATATTGCACTGAACGCCTGACATGGTAAAGTTTGAGGGGTGCTTGATGCTAGTGTGTGAAGGGAAATGAGCAGATCGATTCTATTGGCTCAGACTGTATCACATCATGGTAGAAATCACATCACAGTAGTATATCACATTGCTACACATTAATGATAATGAGATTAGGTAGAAAGTGCATAATAAAACTCTTTTGACCAGTACTTGTTGAGCCAGAAATCAGATGAAAGTTCATAGCAACTTTTACTTGTCAACCGTGGATGTGCCTCCTTGCCAAAATGAGGAATGAGGTGTGCTGGGGAACAAATTTGTGTGACTGGTATCACATCACCAATCCTACTCCCATTGGACCGAACCGCACATTGCACTAAGTGCATACCTGTTCCAGCATTGGGATTATTCATATTTCCATGTTGAGGGACAGTGTTGAAGCTCTGAACATAAACTGCCAGGAGGTCTGAGCATATGGGACAGAATCTCATGTGAAGTTGGACAACCAAATGACCTGTACAATGGTGTGAATTGGATAACCTGGCATGTTTATAGAACATACCCTGTAGACCTCATCGAGGCCAATCACTGTCTGGGTCTGCATTGATAATAGCAGTGTCATACAAACCATGCGGGTAAAGAGGGGAAGGGGGCATGGCATGCATTGTTTGTGGGGCATCTGGAGTCTGTGTGGCATAATAATGCATTTGTTGAGCATGGATTTTGTACCATACCTGAAGGTGATTGAATGGTAATCCATGGTCCTGCCAGCTTCTGGCTCCTGATACAAGATGAGGCATTCCACTTTGAAGGTGATAGAGGTATTCTGACAAAGCTGCATGAAGGTCCAGAAGATTAAACATGGCAGCTGCCTCATCCACACTGAGTCTCAGCGATGGTTTGGTGGAAAGATGGAAAGTGGTAGTGGTAGTTGACAGGGTGCGGTATGGTTTCAAAGTATTGGGGATGCAGCTGCACACGAGTGTGTCAGTGATCACAAAGTAATTGATTGGAGAGTGCACCACCACCAAGTGGTCAGCAAGGGAAGTGTCATCTTCATCTGGCTCGTGCTCCACCTCTGCTTGTTCAAAAATCTCATCATCCTCAATGGTGTCAATGGTTGTGTGTCTGCCTTGAGACCCTAGACACGTGGCAATGTCGAATCAGTAGCATTTCTCTGCACAGTCAAGATGGCATGTGATCTGACTATAATAGTCCTGATTATTGCCAGCTCGTGCTGGGACCTTGATTTCTTGAACATGGGTGTGTTCAGTGGGATCTGCAGACCATTGGATAACTGCACCTGACAGATGGATGCTTGAGATGACACTTTGAAGCAACTCCAACTTGGGAATCTCCCAAGAATCCTTCTGTGCTCCAGCATGCTGTGGGCAACTCTTCTTGTGAGAGTGTGAAAGGGGAAAGGGGAAAGCTGTAGGGTAGACCTAGGCTCATCCCAAGGGATCGTGAGTCAGAAGGAGACTGAGGGGAGGCAACTGGTGGGTCAGGGAAACTTTCCCTAAGGTCTGGGAAGTGTAGGCAGTGAAGAACTCGAAATTCCGCCACAAAAATGGGTGAAGAGGGATTTTTCTAGTCGATAAGGCAGTGTTGGGAAGCTAGGAACTTGGTTGGCAGTGTAAGTGGACCCTTGTAGACTGTAGTAAAAATCGGTAGATGCAAAGGGGACAACTCAGAAGGCTGGCAGAATTTTTAAGATGCAGAGAGACTCAAAATCATCAGTAGAACTCGATGGATAACTCTGGGACTTGAAGTGGGCTCAGAAGACTCAAAGAAAACTCTGAAAATGACTCTGGGAACTCAGGATGACTCTTAGACACACAGATTGTGATGCCAGAAAAGTGGGTATATTTTTCCTAAGTGCAGCGGTGTTTTGTAGCATACAGGCAACTGTCACTAAGGTAAAATTTGGCAAAACTCAGAACTGCCACATGTCAAGCAAAACATGAAAGAAAAGCGCTGAAGTAAGGCACTACAGGTTGTAGGCATGAAAAGAAGGGAAAAGAAACCAAGCAAAACCAAAAGAAAGGAGAGGCAACGATGTACTACATGCCTAAGGTCTATGGGGCGCTGACTGATGCTGTGGGAGTTCCTGGGGATGATCGGAGGTGGCACGGTGGCACTACTGGCAGTGGTGGGCATCAGAGGTTTGAGTGGGGCCTATAGAGGCTGAGTTGCTGACATCACAATGATCGCTGGAGGCTGCTGACAGTTGGTAGACATGTGGTACTCGTTTGAACACCGAAAGCCAACAAAGACAGGGCAGATAGGGGCTAGATCCCTCATGGAGTGGTGGATAGGGGTTGGCAGTGATATTTAGAGGCAGTGAGTGTCGGCAACAGGGGCTTCGCCTTAACAGGGACATGGTGGTATTAGTAAGCAATGGAAGCTGTTGAATTAGCCGAGTTTGCTGAGAGTGGAGTGGCAGCGATGATTTTGGAGGGACAGCATGCTGCGGGAAGTGGCTTAGGGCGGTGATGATGATGCTAATAACTGATATATTCAGCCCTAGGGAGTATGGACTCCCTACAACGCATGATAGCATCCTTGTGATCATGGAAGCCCTGTAGGGTGTTCGCAACTCTGACAAGGGTATCATCTGTAAACTCCAGCACTTGGGCCATGTATTGAAAACTGAGGAGTGAGTGGACTGCAATGAGAAAACACTGCGGAACTGAGCCAGCAATAGCACCAATGATATAATGCTGGACAGTGTGGTGATCACGTCCCATGACCTGCTTCAATTGTGATATGCCATCCTCAAACACACAGTATCCAACAGGAGTCTGAAGCAATGAAAAGCAAAAGTCAAGCTCAGCCAATCCAGTAACAGTGATGCACCACTTAATGTCATGATCCCAAAACATCCTGTGAAAATGGTGAAGAGGTTCGGGAGTAAGGAATTGGGAAGGATCTGATAGTGGCCAGCCTTTCCAGCAAGGCTTGATTACACTGTTCAAGCACAGACATTTGATGACATTCAAGAAGTTCTCATAGTCAAAAGGGTCTTGCTCAGTGCATGCAGTCTGGATAGCCAAAAGTGTCAGTGAGCTAGTGTGTGAGGGGTGACAGAAGGGATTGCCAAAATCCTTGGATGTGGCAGTTGTAACTGGGGATGCCTTTGGACTTGTGGCAGCAAGGAGGCATTCTTCAGGCGTGTCTGCAATCCACATCAGGAAAATTTTAATGAAATGATAATGTTATATAAGACTTTATCTACCCTGTAAAGCCCTATAAGGTATATCATAATGATATACATATTTGTAATGCTATATATTCTCTGGGAGCCTTGGCAGCATAGGTCAAAAGTAATCATTTAGGTAGAGTGGATCATATGTATCAGAATGTGAACAGTAGATCATATATGTCTTTCATTATCAGACATTACCAACAATTGTCATTGACACCACCAACAGCTTAGAAATAAATTTTGCTATAGCAACCTTCAATTGGACTTATCAATCATGATATTACCAGAAAGCAATTCCATTCCATACTGTTTACATAATCAGTACCTACTCACTACACTACCTACTAAGTATGAACTACTTAAACCTCCAAAAAAGCGAAAATTAAACAGGGAAAGACACTCACAGATGACTTCACACAAGGGTACACTTACCTGGATATGAACCCTAAGACTTAGAGTCTTAGAGTGACTCTTGCCCTGAGGTAGAACTCAGAGACAAGAGTGAAGAAGAGAGAGAAGGGGAGAGAGGATGAGTTTATATAACATGTACTATACAGTCATTACAAAGACATTCCCACACTTGTGGCTGGGGAAGAGTTGTTCAAATGATCATAAAATGATATAGATGGCAAGACTAGATATTGATGATCAAAGTGAAATCAGACTGAAAAGAATATTGTCATTCATATCATGATGATATTATCTGATGAGCAATTATAATGTACTGTCAATTACATGACATTATTATATATGTCATATCAGCTCTTGTCATCATGATATCATGATGATAAAAGTATTGTAATCCTATATGCAGTTGACCAGATAGTAAAATGTCTGCCAGGTTATCTAATGCATTATCTGACTGTTATCATTATGATTTGTGGATGATCATGCCTTATACACCATTATCCAATTCATATCAGACAGATAACTACTTAACATAATTATCTGGGAATACCAGCACTTCAAACCTCCCCTGATGCCATGATGCTAGCAGCATGTAGCAGTAATGCAAGTTTCCCACTGGGTCATTCATCATAATTCCCACAGTAGCTGCTGTCTTGAGAGGAGTAAGGACCCAGTTAAGGACTTGATGGAATAGCAAATCCTGCAGAAGACTACAGATGCAGGTGGTCTTCTAGACAAACTTTGGAATAGGAAGAAGAGCAAGGAGGAGATATCTGTGAAGTGACATTTTGCTATGAACCCCCACATCAATATTTGCAAGGCTTATGAGAACAGGGTGAGCCATGTGATTTCTGGTCATGATGGATATATTTGTCTTGTCCAATGAGAGAATGACACCTAAGATGGTTGTGCCAGGGGGAAGAGCATCCTATGAGGAGAGTCAGATCAATACCAGAACAAAGCTGTTGAACCTACCTGAGCATTCCAAGCCCACTCCCCAGTCAACCACTCATCATAGATATGACATATTCTGGCAGCAGATGTCCAGACCTTCCTTGGCATGAAAGATATGTGTGGAGTGAGAGCTGGGTTACTGAGGAGAGCCTGTAGGCACTCCAGCAGTTGGCGGTAAAACAGATGGACAGGATGTTTTGTGGGAGCTTCGGGCTTCACCTCTTCACACAACCAAGCTGGGCCAGGGGGGAGAGCCTCTGCATGAGAGCACAGCTGCTTCCCAGTGTGAAAAGAGATAGGGATCCCCTGGAGCTGAATATTGATGAGACAATGGACAAAAGCAGAAGACAGGTTGGCTCACGATATCTAATGCCAGCAGTGAATCGATAGCAGTCAAACTCAGCCTTGAACATAGCAGCCAGGAAGTGAACTGCCATTCTTCTTGTGATGCAAAAGGGAAGTATAGATTATTCTGCCTCTCACCAGCATATTAATCATCACGAAAAGCATCCACGAAGGACTTTCTGCCAGGAAATGTCTCACTACTCCCTTCATATGTCTCAACAAACTTGCCAGCAGGAGGTGTGGGCTGCTCCTCCAGGCTGTCCATTGCAAAATCTGGCATGACTGCAGCTTTGGGTGCCTCTGGAGATGGAGGACTTGGATGCCAGTCTCGATTTGAGTTAGGTGCATGGTTACCAGTGCTGGGTGAGTGAAGGGGGCTGACAGGGCATTTGACTTGAAAGAATGGGCAAGTATATTCCTCGTGCCAGCTTGTGGTGTGGCAGGAACCCATAGGCTGGTTCATATGCTGAAGAACATTTGTCTCTGAACAAAATCTCTTGCCACATTGGGGACAGCTGATTGTCTTGGGATTTCCAAGATTGACTTTTGCCTTGGGCATGCCTAATATTAGGAAGGAATCAGGTTATGATTCTAATACCTAACTTGAACTTAGTGGGGGCTGACTCTTAACTTTGTTACTAAGTAACTCAGAACTGAAAGGTGGCATTACATACTACTGACACTCTTCTCACCACCACGATGCCCACCAACTTTGGCATATGCGATATGCAGGCTACCAACACTGGCGAAGCACATTGTATGTCTTTGTTTAACAAAGGATCAGATGACATCTTTCACCTCTCACCCTTTCCTCATCTGCACGACAATACCATCTCCCTGATATATTTGGGAGGTTACCACCCAAACCAGTCCAGTGCTTCCAAGTCTGATGGCCTCAAGAAACATGAAGAAACTTTGGGTGGAGATGGTGAGGATGCAATGTCAGATGCAGAATTACTGGTAAGCATGCTTCATTTACTGGCTACAATTCAAACCATGTGAACTTTGCTTCAAGTCACAGGAATTAAAAATTGTAGTACCACCTCCAAATAACTCCGAAGAAGCCTATCTCTTACTCGAGGCTGCACGTGCCAATTGACAAGTATGAGACACATGCAAGAACCTTGCTCTTCAAATCATTCATCACAATACGGTAGCTCTTCAATACAACCACCTTCTGCTGGAGAAAGCATGAGAGGACCTGTGCACAGCAGATTGCCTTGTTGGGCATGTGTGCCTCATGATTTGACAGAGTGGCATTCCTGTGGTGCTCAAGTGTGCGATGCACAAGGACTGTTCCCTCCATGGCATGTGCTTGTCTACCGACAGTAAGAAATGAGCCTCAAGAGTACCAAAACTGATAATTGACCATGCCTGTGATAGATGCTCACTGTACTTCCAAGCCCTGCATGACATCTCTGGCATTGGATGTAGAATTAGACTAGTAGCACTCCATGATGGGGAGTTGAACATAATGTGCATTACAATTGTGTATACTATGTGAATTCTCGAAGGTTTATATTTGTTGCATGTGTCCTGATACTTATGTCACTTGAAGTGACATAAGTTTGTATTTCTGGTTTTGGTCACAGGCTGTCAAGTTCATATGCAAAAATGTTGGTGAGTGACAGACTGTGACAAAGCCATGCTAGATCTGGGCATCGGCAAAAGTCTGTGATCTCAGCTGACTAAACCCAGTGCCACAATGTTGGCAAGCAACAGACAGTGACAGATCGGACAGGCAGTGAGAGGCTAGACAGGGCTGTGCTGGGTCTGGGGCCTCGGCAAGAGTCTGTGGTCTCAGCTAAATAAAAGGGCTGGTTTACTGATGAGAAAAACAATGGTTAGATGCTACTAAGGAATATGAGAGAGACTTTGAGCAAGGTATGCCCAATTGCTCTTCGTTTTTCCACAATTCTCATGTAACCTCCACAGCTGAGGAATCGAGGGTGGCATCCTTCACAGCTGCACACCCAATTGTGCATGCAGAAACTAGTGCGGAGGCAGGCCCTTCCCAGGCAGTTAATGTACATGACAACAGCGACCATCAACTGCCCAGTATGTCTCGATTCCATCAGGAAAATTTCAATGAAATGATAATGATATATATAGCTTTATCTATCACATAAAGCCCTATAAGATACATCACAATGATATACACAATGACAATGCTATATATTGTCTGGGAGCCATGGTAGCATAGGTCAAAAGTTATCATTAAGTTCAAATGGATCATATGTATCAGAAGGCCATATCCAGGTCATATAGGTCACCATTCTATCCCATGATAAGTTTGTTCACACTGGTCCCACTGGCAACCAGTATCAAGGTTGTACATACTCACAATATTAATCACACTGGTCCCACTGGTAACCAGTATCAAGTTTGTACATACTTGCAATATCAATCACACAGGTCCCACTGAAAACCATCCTCAGATTTGGCCAAAAGCTGGACAATGTCATAGCAAAAAACAGTACACAAAACATTTAAAGAGGCAGAGAGATTGTCTAGCCACATCAGCAATGACAAGAGGTCATTCATTCTCAAGGACCACTGCACTAGCCTTTCGCTCAGCACGTTTCTGGCAAATTCGTGCCAATGCACTGTTCTCTGAAGGTAGCTGCTCACTCTCCATAGACAAGGGAAAGATCTGTCTGTTGACTTGCTTAATGTCATACCAACAGGATTGATGACCTTGTACTGGTTCCACCATCCCATCAGTTGGTCTACCTCATCTGCTTCATCTGGATCCTTGAGAAGCTTGAGGATGCTGATATAAAATCACTCTGAGTCAGTGACAAGGTCAGTCCAAGAGAATACTTGGGTAGATGTAAGCACAAAACGAGCCTGGGTAAAAATTTAACATTCCATCTGTGCGTGACTCACACACATAACTACTCACCTGTGTGGCAGCATATGCAATCGATGCTTTAGTGACCATTTGCATACCATGAATACAAGCATTGCCAGATCGTGTTGCTTTCAGCACTTGATCAACAGAGCTGGGAGAAGTGAAAATATGTCTGTAAGCCTGCATGCAGTTCAGGTGTAAGTCGCCAAACAAGAAGTATAATAAACAAAACTTACTGAAACCAGGAGGCTGCTACACAGCAGGCTGTTCCAGGGGTCCTCCACATCATAGGAATAGTCCGCATACAAAAAGAGGGGCCACTGGTCACCAGCGACTTGCAGTCGACCGCTACGCAGCTTAGCCTTGGTCCTGGGATGCATTATACCTTTTCCAGGTACAGTAGACCAAAAAGGACGTACTCTGAATTTGCCCATTCATACCCTGCAGGGCAAAGCAATGCACCAGTGCATTCATGATGGAACCCTCGCCCCATCTCAGCATTCCTAGGAATATGGGGAATGAGTGCTTGACCCTTGGGAGTGATCCAATCTATTATTGCAGCCTTCATACTCTTCGTGTCATCAGGCCTAGCTGCACTGGCACCTTTTTGAATCTATTGTAGCAGTCAGATGACTAGAGACTATGCAAGTACAAGTGTACTGACCAATTCTGCCATGGCTATCATGTCTTGCTCGGAAGAGGACATGATGCAATCTTCAAGATTCAGTATGATCTTCAACAGTTCCCAGAATACAGAATACTCCTTCCTTTCCCTTGTGTGAGTGTCATCTATAATGCACATGCCCCAAAATGACTGTCAACTACTTACTCCCGAGTCAGAGTCTCTGGTCCCCTCTCCTCCACTTCAACCATGAGAGTCATGCCATTGGTTAGCAATGTTTGAATGTTACAAAAGGCATGTACGACACAGCCAAAGTGATGGCCGTGGTGCACCAATGGGTCTTGCACACTTCTATGAGGGGATCAGTACATTGAGACTAAAGGGGTTGACAATGCATGGGCATTTCCTGGGTCCCAGTTGCAGTGCACTCGGTCATGAACATTTGGTTCCATTCCACATATGACCTTCCTCAGAATCAGAATATTGACTGTAACAAGGCATGAGGAGACACAAGAGCAGTGCAAGGAGAGGAAAGGATCGAAGAGAGCACAAGCAGATTGAAGGGATGAAAAAGTTGGACTGCTCTTTTATACCTTTACTAGGACATGACATTACAGTCTGGCATGACATCGTGAAATTATGCAGATCCCTGATCACGAAATGCGTGACATGCATGAGAAACAGTGGGTCACGCCATAAGATGTTTTACAATGAATGGTGAAATCACAGTGACAATGACTGTGACTTACTGAACAACAAAAGTGGATTGCAAAGGAGCCTCACACATCTCTGCAAAGCAACCATGAAATCTGAGTTGCAACAACCTGAAATGATGTCAGTGCCTCAGACCCCACACATGAGAATAGCATATAGACACCTATGGCATTACCCATAAACTAAGAGACATCCAAACATTAGAGCATCCTCCAGAGTGTTTGCCTTCACAGCTCCCACTAGCATACATGCTGTGATATGTGCCCTCTGGAACAAGCCTAACAATGCCTGAGATAGTGATGAACTCAACCATGTGAAAAAGCAGCTATATTTCCATTCAGTGATTGCTGTCGACAAGGGGAAGAAGCTGTCATACTGAGATGACATTTATGACATCCCTTCTCTGTCTCCTCCCACACAGAACATGTCCATTCTACCAGATGGTCCCATCCCAGAGGGAGCTTACCAGAGGGACTATAACATACATTTGAGTGGTCAACCAGAGCACCAAGGAAATAATATAGTTACCAGGAAGGTTTGAGTCTTTGGGAGGTGTGTACTCTTCATAGTAAAAGGACTCCTAGGGTTAGCTCTACCTTCTGAGGAGCTCCCAATGCCCAGACCTATTTCGGTGTGAGAGGGTCACAGCATAAACAGAGCATGAAGAAGCTTGTGAGACTCATAATCATCCGGAAGGCTGAATGTACTCTGTCCCGCCCTTGACAATTCGTCCTGTAGAGAGTACTTGGGTAAAGGCAGAGAATCACCTGAAGAAATTCCCAAAGTCAGAATGAAGGTCAATCTTCACAGGAGTGCGAAGGGCGCTCTCCAATTGCTCCATGAAGCTACGTCGGTGCGATGCACTGGATTCGTTGAATTTATTGATTTCCCCAGTAAAATCGAATGATTTCTTGGTGTCCTCCTCAGACAAGGATAAGGCCCCAGCCTCTGGTCATCTTCATCGTTCCCTGGCATGACCTTCGCCTTTCTTGGATACAGGAGATGCCAATGAACTGCAATGCGAATCGGACTTCAAGTGTGATGAGCTGAATGTAAAAGCCGAGGGAGAGCAATCTGTCTCTTTGTCACCGAGAACAAGTGGTGGGACAGCAGATTACCAAACTGTCGCAGTAGCTCTGGGGACTTTAAACACTGCTGGACGAAGAGCCTTGAAAATCGGTGATGGGTCAGCTGCAGGGTGGGAGACAAAGTGCTCTTGTGCATCATCTGAATAGTAGGTATGTCCTCTTTAGGTTGTGGCCCTAATGGTCACTGGAAAAGCTTCGATGGTGAGATGCTGGCATTCAGGGTTGCCCAGGCTGCAATATGTTGCCCAATCTGCACCTAGCCGACTGCGGGGGTCTTGCTATAAGGTCAGAGCGAAGTGATAAATGCAAGTTTGGTGCACAGAGGCCTAACAGGACTGTCCATGGTAAACTGATTCTTCGAAGGTGTTGGACTACCAGGCGTCGAGCAACGATGGTGAACAATTACTTCTAGGAGATATATCCCAACTCCCTGGAGTGGCTTCCAGATCCAGTCCATTGATGAGCTGAGCTAAGTCATCTGTCACAGCCTCCAAGAGCAAGATATCATCATTGTCTGTTCATGCATCTTAACCATGAAATGCACGAGACATTGGACAAATACACACCGTCACCATCATTGTATATCACTTTAGGACCCAAATGACTTAGCAGTTGTTCAGACATTGGATGCAGGTGTGTTCATTTCATAGGAGTCTCATTGGAGAGTTTTACTCATCTGCAGAACGTTCCTGGATCATGGCCTCCTCATTATGACAATAGGTAGAACAGGGCTGGGAGTAACGTCCTCCTCTTTGCATTTGGAAAGTGTTCTGGGGAAGATCACTGCCAGTGGTTTCCTCTTTCTACTATTGGACACTTTCCTGGTCAAGACTTTCTCATTCTTGGACCACTCTCTTTTCTTGTCTTTCTCCTTCACCACCATTTTGCTCTCCTTTTCCTTCCTATGCTTCTTCTTGACAGTCCTCATCCCCACTTCATCCCAACGAATGGAAACAGAAGAGATTGACGATGCACCTGAAGCAGTTGACCTAGCTCAAAGGGAGGATGCCATAGACATCATCGAGCCAGATCACCCACATGCCAGAATGCCACCTCCAAGTATATTAGCGGAATCAATAGAGTTGATTCCCAGTACCATTCAAGGTTACAATTGACAAAGCTGGTTTTATGTGGTCAATGTCATGATGAGCAACCTCTGCATTGTGGCATCACTGCTGGAGGGCATTTCAATGGAAATGGAAGATACAGTGAGCAACAAAAATGTTGCAATGTTTGCAACATTTTGATTGTTTGAGGTATAACTTGGGATTGGATGTGGGTGTGCAGATGTGATAGGGGAAGCATTTGTAGCCCTTGGTCTTGGCTTTCCATTGGTGGTCTTTTCAAGGTCAGGGGTGTAGTGGCTGTGATTATATGAGCCAATTACTGAGGCATATGCATTGCAACATTTTTGTTGCTGACACCATAATGGATGAAATCTATGGTGTGAAGGATATATTTGGAGGAGAAATGCCAGCTAGTGCTTACATAATATATCACATGATCAATTAAGTGGTTTGTCAGTGAGCAAACAAACCCAAACATTGAATTTGAGTGATTTATCCTCTATCCTGTACCACAACCCAAGAAATCTCTTTTCTTACTATTCTCTCAGGAAATCTTAGCAACTTCTGGTGTTCATGGCATTACCATGAGTAGGGTGTGTTCCCAGCACCACCAGCCCCTTAAAAGGTTGCTAAAATTCATCCCAGCACTGTTTCCCCTGCCAATGCCTGAGGGATCCTGGCAGTAACCAGCATTGGGAAAGGTGAAAATGGCAAGTAAGTCAGTCTGGCACTTCAGGGCATGAAGAATGAACTAATCTGCTCCCAATTGGTGCATTTATACAAAAGAAAATTGGGTATCAAGGTTGGAGGAAGTAAAACCCTTCTGTACTTTCCAGGGGTTCTGGGTGGAATGACCCACCCAGCTGCCAGGGTACACTTTTTTTCCCTTCCATCTGTCCCTAGGTGTGTCCATTGGTCACTTATGACTGAATAATGCTTTTCCAGTCATCCACAGTTCAGCACAGGGCATAGTCTGACTGATCCTCCTTCGCACCTGGTGTGCAGTGGAGGGCATTGCCTCACACCAACCTTGATACCCAATATTCTTTTGTATAAATGCACCAGTTGGGAGGGGATTAGTTCATTATTCATGCCCTGAAGTGCCGGACTGACCTACATGCCATTTTCACCTTTCCCAATGCTGGTTACTGCCAGGATCCCTCAGGCATTGGCAGGGGAAACAGTGCTGGGATGAAATTTATCAACCTTTTAAGGGACTGATGGTGATGGGAACACACCCTACTCATGGTAATGACATGAACACCAGAATTTGCTGAAATTTCCCTGAGAGAATAGCCAGAAAGAGATTTCTTGGGTTGTGGTACATAATAGAGGGTAAATCACTCAACTTCAATGTTTGGGTTTGTTTGCTCACTGACAAACCACTTAATTGATCATGTGATATATTATGTAAGCACTAGCTGGCATTTCTCCTCCAAATATATCCTTCACACCATAGATTTCATCCATTATGGTGTCAGCAACAAAAATGTTGCAATGCATATGCCTCAGTAATTGGCTCATATAATCACAGCCACTACACCCCTGACCTTGAAAAGACCACCAATGGAAAGCCAAGACCAAGGGCTACAAATGCTTCCCCTATCACATCTGCACACCCACATCCAATCCCAAGTTATACCTCAAACAATCAAAATATTGCAAACATTGCAACATTTTTGTTGCTCACTGTATGCACTAGAGACAATACAACTCACACAGCCTTCCAACCTCAGAAAAAAAGACATGTTTGTTTTGAGGGTTTATACTCGGATACTAAGTCAAAGTGATGGCAGTGTGTTGGAGAGTGTTTCAACAGAAGACCTTGCAATCATGATGGTGGCAGCCATTGCAGAGAGAGATGATGGGATAGTTATTATGATGGTAAGTAGTAGTTGTGGCATGCTCTCAGCTATACAGTTGTACCCCAGCAGAGTCCATGTGTGAACTCTAATCTGATATGTCCTCATCAACACAATGAGATCCATACATCTTGTACATTCCAACCAAACCGTCATCCGATATGGTGTCTACTTCCAAATCAGTACTCTGAGACTCCCCACCAATCTCCCATTCAAGTGCATCCCCATCAGCAAGTGAGAATTCAGCTGCCCTTGAGGTACTTGCAGCAGAAGATGCTTCACCCAGTACATTTACCTCCGCTGGGCATGGCCAGTGCAAATTGCGTGACAGAGATGGCTGCTCAAAATTTGCAACATGGTTGGCCAGTGAACCAACATGTGAATATGTATGACCAACACCAAGTCCCCAATGGTGTCAAAGCAGCATATCACAATCTACAAACCTTTGAAAATTCATGAGCGAAAAATCCTAGTTAGGCTACTTGAGTTTTCACCCAACCTATTGACGTAGTAGTATTTCCAGTCATTGGAGTCTTTGGAAAGGGATGATATGGAAGTACAGTCAGGGTGGGACCTGCCTTTCACAAAGGCCAGTATGAGATGGCAGCCCTATAAGACATCCACTGGGTCGATGAAGTCAAATGTGCCATCCTCGTTCATGGGAGGGAATCACAGTACATCAAGACTGCATAAAACATCTCCAGGGTTGGGCAGTACTTGCTCAAACCATCAGACATGCAAGAAGTCCAGTTGGCACAGAAGATAACTGCTACACCCTGGCCCAATATACTGGACATTTGCATGGTAGATACCGATGATGTGAGCATAACAGAAGCGATGGTGGTGTTGGTGTATGGTTTCTAATTCATCTGTATTTTCCAGGGTTGCCAGCATCATGATGTCATGATGGTTGGTGGTTGGGTTGAAGATATCCTGCCCATGTCAGACATCGTAGGTGGTATAATTTACCTGGAGAACGCAGTGCTGGTATATGCAATTGCTTCTAATCAGTAAATGATTGACAGTTGCTTCAGATGCATCGTAGCTGGTGTCAAGGCCCTCCAGCAGCTGCAATGCACTTGGCTCTGAGGCCAGTACATGCATTGCCCTGATGCAAGGAAGGAGGTGGCGCTTCAGTCTTAGAGTAAACTCCTAGCAGCTCTGGTCAGTTACAGCTGATGTGGAAAATAAGAATGAATACCTACCTGCAAAGCAGGGTCACCGGAGTTCTTCCTAATGAAGTCAGCAAGGTCTATGGGTCTGTGCTGGGATTTTCCAACATTGTAATGTTCCTCCAGTATGTCAGGGACAGGTTCCAAGGGATCCTTCATCACTCAAAACAAATCGTGAACCTTCCAAATTCTTGCCTGTCAGTGTTCGATACAAGCCAGTTGCTGAACAAAGGCTTTCCAACTGGTGTGGATAAACCTTGCTTTCCCAACTCGGTGCTCTCTCTCACCATCATACCAGGTCAGAATTCACGAAGTGTAGATGCAAACTGTAAGACTTACAGACTGTGTCAAGTAGGAATCCGATGTTCCAAACATCTTGATAGTAGTGGTGTAGTCATTGAGTGCATGAAGTTTGTAAGTACGAAGGTTGAGAGTTTTTGATTGCTGAGCGACCACCATGGATTTGGAACGTGCTCTGCCTGGTGCAGTAGATGAGTGAGACAAGATCTCGTGATGCTGGCATGACTGAGCTTCATGTCTGAGCTCTTTCGTGGCAAATGCCTTGCACGTCTTAGCCTGGAAAACACAAACCACATTTCCAACTGATCATGTCAGGTCATCCATTACCCTAAGTGTTTTGTCAGTGTGCATGCGGAGTTTCGCAAACCCATGCCAATGGCAGAGAGTATAGAGTAGTTCAAGGACACTCAAGTTATGGGCTTCAGACAGTAAGCCTTCGAATACAGGAAATGCACACTGCAATTCAGCTGGGTAAATCATGACTGGTAAAACGAACTGTATGCCACACACCTGAAGAAGATCTTCGAAATCATGAGTGGTCATCCTCTTCATTTCAGAGCAATTCTTTGAAAAGTGTTGAATAGTATCTCATCCAAATGTTGGTACCAGTCGATATCTTCAAATCGCACAAGATGTCAGCTGTCACAGCTGGGAGGCATTTCTGGTGATGCATTACCTCCAATCAAGTTCATGCAGCTGACTTTCATTCAGACTATCTAGAATGCATAAGAGGTGTGAGAAAATGGCTTTCCATACTCCAAGTTCAAACTCATGAAGTAGGTCAACTACAAGCATGAGAAATAAATTGAAGCTGAATGCACTGAGTCAGTCTGAAAAAGCATTCTTCAGACCTGGGAGTGAGCATGCTGCACTACATCAAATGGGGCATTCCACACTTACTGAAGTGGGAACAAGAGACTCATCTCGAAGGAGGGCTTCAACTTGCGGAGTGTTGACAGCATAGTTAGCCTCATAGATAAGGTGTCTTGCATCAGCAACCTGTTTCTGCCTGGTGGAATTGTCAAGACAAGTGAGTCGCCGCCACTGCAAGATATCCTGCTGCATGCCCATATCAGGTACCTCCATCATGAGAATTGTGCACTGAGGACACGGGCATCTGCCAAGGTTGCAAATGGATGCTATCAGAACCCTGGTATTAATAGATCAGAACTGGTCAGCCTATGTTGGAGTGGTGGGTGAGACAGGCCATACTTCTTGGGATAATTGGCAGAATATGTGAATATTTGCAGGTAAAACTGCCACTTGATGCCATTGCAACATATTATGACAATCCCATGTTTGTAGGCCGTGATGAAGTTGTCATCAAGTAGTATTTTCCACTGCTCATGGAAAAATTCCCTGTTGCAGTGAGTAGTAAGGATGTCACCAGGATATTTTCCTCCAAAGTGTTCTGTCAAAAAGTCCTTGAACTCATTGGGAAGCTAGGGACAAAAAACAGGTTATTTTTGAACTGGCAATGCCCAATGTGCTTACCACTTGAAAATACGCCACATGAGAGCATAAATGATTCGATGGCTGGCACCTTTGATACTTGGACTTGTTCCCAAAAAATACATAGAGCAGCCACAGCTTAGCAGAGCCAAACTGTGCCAACTGGGTTGAATCCGACCAGAACATGAGTGCTGCAACAACATGAGGAAGGTCACACCCAGGTTCTTGGGGAGAATCCTGCAGTTCTTGGTGTGCCTCAAGGAACCCAGTGGAGGTAAACAATTCACTGTGAACCTTTACGTCATGATCCCTGTGAGCTGGCTGCCACTGCAGTTCATATGGTACAAAGTGGAAGTGTTGCACATGTGCTGGATTGGTGACCACTTCACAAATGATTGAAGTAAGTGAGTGATGGTAAAATCCATTGACAGTATAGTTCTTCAGGCCAGGATCCTTCACATGATTGTGAAATGGGACCGATATCGTGACCAATGAACACTTCCATCCATGATCCTCTTCAAGCCACTCTGGTTGATTACCATTGAATTGGTTGTGGCCAAGCTGATCATCGATAGCATCCCACGAGGTGTGAGCCACAACAGCGGGAAAAAAGGAAGAGTCCCTCACAATGTCAATCAATTGCTTGAAAGACTCCCGAGACTTCTGAGCACCTTGGTTCCAGTACCAGTCACCAAGGCATAATGCACCCTCACTTGGGTAGGGGAAGTATGGATTCATATGTACTTTGTCCAGCATCTCAGGATTGGAGTTAACCACACATGCATTATCGACTGAGTAAGGATCTTCTGGATCATAACTGGGGAGGGTGTCAGTGTCGTATGCACGGAATAAGCCGAATTTATTGATCTGTGACTTGAATATCTTGTGCAGCGAGGAGCAGAGAGAGGAAGAAAGTTTCTCTGCATGAGCTGGTGGTGTGTCACAAGACAAGGCTAGGTTGCCTTGTGGCACCAGCAATATCGAAGATCAAGGCAAATTGGTAGGGGGAAGTGGTAATGGCAGCTCAGGAAGCATATCCTGAAATCATAAGGGTAGCTGGCAATTGGTATGCTGAGCCCTTCTCTGAGCTAAGGGTAGATCATCATCCTGCAACAGCTTGTGCTGTAAATTTATTATAAGTTGCTTCGTCATTTACTTGACTGAAGAATGAAAGTTTCGACCTCTTACCTGCTGTAAAGTCGACTCAGCAAGCTGAAATCCATGGACCTGGTCTGCATCGAAAGTACTTGCAAGCTCAATGCCAGTGTTGTCCGATTCAGAGATCGCATGAGCAACTGAAAGCCTAGCTTTTTTTCTCTGATAGACTTGTTTTACCTTCTCCAACGCACTGGCGAGTCGCTTTTTGCCCTTGCAACATCCTTTCTCATGACACGTGAAGGCACCTAGGTCACTGAACATCTGACCACAAACACAAGTTTGTGAGAATGTAACCTCTGCCATGACTGCACAGTATTCAACTAGATCAAACAACCTTGAATACAGCAGTGATGTGGATGGCTTATACCTCCAAACAGCCAGGGATTGACAGCTTGAGGAAGTAGGTATTCTGAATTTGCACGCGTGTCATGCAGGTCTGGTCAGCATCACAATTGTGACAAAACACCAATCAAAATTCCAGCACCTACTGCACTGAAGAATGACCTACCCACCATGCTACAGATCACCTGAAAACCACAAGATACCAGCCTCGGCCCTAAGGAGCTGAAGAGTGAGGTAGCAACACTTGTGGATAGTAAGTCTGGAATGTGTAGCTGTTACAGTTACCAACTTACCACAGAACATAGGCTATGCACTTGGCTTGACATTTCAAGCATGGAGGCCATGACCATAGGATAGGATCTGACTGAAGGGAGGCGACCAAGGGCCTGGGTGTGGGCAAGGAGGTGTGCAGTCTGGCTTGCAGGGCAGAGAAATGGGTCCAACTCAGTGTCCCTCTACAATTCGTACACAACACAGTTGAGGATTAGAGTACAACTACATATCTGAAGACAGTGACTCACAGCATGCTGTGACAAAACAGCAGCTGTACTGTGGAGAGCACCCTCTCCTCACAATAAATGTCTTTGGCTAGCAGCTGTAATAAGTAGCATGTCTTCCTAAAACTTCAGTTATGGACACTAAGATGTTGTCATATCTTGGCCCACTCTGAGTTACATCAAGCTTGTCCGAGCGTCACTGAATGATAATGTTAGAAGGTAAAGGTTTTTTGGTCTTGTTTGGGTCGCATTCTGCACTGTGCAGCAATCTTCTTGACCAATTCTGACATGGAGATTCTAGTTGCACCTGCCACTCTAGAAAGGTAATTAATGACATGGTATTTGTATTAGATTCAATGGCTTAGGCAGCAGACCTTTAGCTATGATCTGCGAGGCGATCACAAGCTAAAGTGCAAAAATGCCAGGCTCCCATATTAGATAGAGAACTAGTTGTTCAACAAAAGTTGGGTGAGTTCTGGTTTTGTGGCTTTTGCGGCACTTTGGTGAGCAGGATTCAAAGTTGTAGGAGCAGTGGTGGTGGCACTGATCCCCACATGCACGTACTCGTGATATAATCATGCATTCAGTAGCAATCATCACAATTGTAAGTTCCAGCAGAGCACCAGTCAGTATGGTCTACATGTCTTCCATTGTGCAATTGATACACGAAAATACAGGGACACATGAGAAAAATAGTAATAGGAGTTTGCCTGTGTTCACATCACTAGAACTCCAACATGGTGGCAAAATGATAAAAAGAATCCCTCTTGCTTTCTCAGACTTTGTGGAGAGGCTTTATGGCTTGTTCAGAAACCAACCGTCAGCGCCACCATGTACCCAGTTAGTATTTGAGGAACTTACCAGTGGCTCACAAGACAGACAAAAATCGTGCATAGCTATTGCAGCAACCACTGTGATGTACCTCCCTTTGACAGTTTGCGGCTTCTGGATAGTAAAATTCGCCCACACGAGTCATTCTACCTCTGCATCACCAAGATATCAGCACAAAGCAGTCTCATAATCCTTGCAAGCGAACTGGATGTCTGCTAGTTCTGTAAGGAAAACTTCCTTCTTCTGCAGCATCTCTGTGAAGTTGTCGACCATGACCCCCACATTAGGCAGGGGTACAAAATACAGCAACATCTAAGTGAGTTAACAATGCAGATGGACCCTCAACATTATCATAAGACCTACCACATACTTGCTTGCCTCTTGCAGAGCTTTCTGGTATTCAGAAAGCCCAGATGTGTCTTCAGGTCCTTTCTCTTGGTCCTCAGAACCAGCAAGTTTCTCTTTCTCTTTCCCTCCATGGAGTTGTGAAGGAGGAGTGGATGACACCTGGTTTGCTTGTAATAACCCCTGGTTCCTATGCCAGCTGTAGAATGGTGCATGAACTAGAGGCTGGATGTTAGGAATGGGTGTTTGGGAATCCTTCAGTGCTTGTGGAGTGACTTGCAACATTTTACTATGACAATGTCCAAGGTACTTGAGAGTCCAGTGTTTGGTCGACGAAGTTGTGTAACCTGTCACATTACTGCCACACTACCATATGTTTGCTGTTGTTTGGCTGTTTTCTGTGAACATTCCAAGTTGGGGCCTAATCATATAGCCACTCATATGAATGCACACAAAATATAGTAGCTTCAGATACCAGGCTACATCTGAACAGGTCCAATCCCAGTGAGAATTGATGTCATGAAAGAAAGTAGCGAACAGGCGGTATACATGCACAAGAGATATAAAAACAGACTATACCAACGGACCATGTTACAACTCCTAATCAGGACTTGGTGCGGTTAGTACTGTAAGCTGTATAAGGTCCAGCAGTGACACCTGAGCCCTTTCACGTGTCTCCAGAGGTAGCCCATTTGTCCTGTTCAAAATGCCAGAGAGGAAGTCCTTGATTTGGCGTTCCAATTCAGCAACATGCCTAACATGATCCTGGCCCAGTGTGGTGTGGCAGAGTGAGTACTGTTCAAGTAAGAGATCCCGTATTTCAATGATTACCTGCAAAATTGAGACATGACAAACAAAATGAGTATTGAGTGGCTTGCCCATGCAAGCACAAATGAGAACTTTTCCACAACAAACCCAATGACTGGGCTTATTGTAACATTGAGGTTCACATCAGTGACTATCTCAAGCACTCCTATCCAGGTGGCTGTGTCAGGTTTGATGAGGGTGTAATATAAAATGCTGCACATGGACTCATTGACGAACCAATACATCGTTCCTTCTTGCTGGTTCATTTGATGGAAGGGCAGGTAACTGATTGTTGGTTGAAAGGTCCTCAGGTACATGATGTAGTGGACGTCATCCACAGAAAGAAGGGCATGGGGCAAGAGCATAGTTGTAAGTGTGGATGGGTGCGGCAGGGACCTGTAAGGCGAATAATACTGATAGACAAAACTATCTGCCATATGCCATACGTGCATGAGGTATGGTAAGGCGACATTTTCAAGCTATATGATCAGAGTTCATTGTGAGTGGAGACATGGATGTTCTGATACTGAACTTACCTCCTCGAAGAAAAGTTGTTGAAAGACTAGGTCATCTATGGAAGACCGGAACATTGGCTGGCCAGGTGCCATGATTAAATTTGAAACTACAATATCGAGTCAGTATAACATTGCATGAGTAGTTAGTACACACCTTCCATCAGTTGCCACATAGGATTGCACTGGCTCTTTCGGTGATAGAAAAGTGCATTGTAAACAACCGATACAATCGTCCTACTGTCAACTTTGAAGTTAGACTCAACAAGCGAATCTAAGTCAATTTTGCTTGTTAGAATTCAGTGGCAGATGCCCATCATGCAATCCACAGCTAAAAGCCACCAGTTGCATGCTCTGGCATGAAGAAGTTGGAAGAGAGGCACTGTTACAGAGTGAACAATCAAGATTATTCACATGACAAAGTGCCACGTGTACTCACCTGATAAAGCGAAGTATCGGGCAGCAGCCATGACCTGCCTGTCACTCTCCACACTGGCTGGGAGAATATCCAACCCATAGCCTTCTGGGTCATAGAGGGTTTCGCCTGCTGAGTAGGTACTAAGGTGATTGTCATCGTGTGCATGAAGACTGGAAGTGACAGTTTCAGCCGGGGCCAGCGATGACTCCAATGGAGTCGGGCTGGGAGGATCAATGGTCAGTAGCTGTTCGAGGTCAGAGTCTACAGAATTGAGTGCCAGGTGTCATGGTGAATGCCGCTTTTAAATCTTACCTGGAGATTCGGACTGGATATTGCTGTGTGACCGGAAAATAATGCTTAATAATCCCTGCGAAGTTCTGCTCAGTGGTCAGGCTGGGGCAAAGGTTGGGCTGGGAGTATGAAATCCACGCTCGCCAACATTGCTCATTGCTAACACCGATATTCATAGACAACACCGAAGTCCACTTATGATGCTGGCTTCATGAAATATAATGTCACAAGTCACACATCACTCTGGGAAACAATGGACGTACTGTATGTGCTATGTAGCCAATGTTGGCTTTGCCCACCTTGCCAAGTGAAGCCCACATGCCACCGAGGTGTGACAGCTGATGTCACAGGTCGCTTGACAGCCCACTTACAGTGGGCGAGGCAGGGTGTGACCAATCTTCTGTTTCAGGCTGTGACTGGCACCACATTTTCCAGAATCCAGAAAATTTGCAGGTGGCAACTGGGATTCAAGGCAAAGGATACGACATAGTGATCACCATAATCACATTATATTAATTAATGTGTCTGTCAATCTCTGGCAAGTATTTACATGACAGTGCTCTGTGAGACAATGTATCTGGCTGATACTTGGTATGTATATCATGGTATCTCTGGGAGATAGCATTGACATGATGAGTCAGATGAGAACAACATTGGGTCCTGTTTCACAAAAGCATGTTAACAAAAGCCCTCATCAGAGTTGCAGACTACACCTGCTAAACCACTCAACGGCCATTGACATTGCAGGTGTGTTCAAGATGGCAGCATCGTATCAGCCAAATTTCCAGTAGTAGTCCAGTGCCCAAGCATGGATAGTAAATACAGAAGAGGTCTCCATTGAATCAAAATATGTCCACTGTTGCAGGCAAACCTTGAACCAGACAAGGCATTGGAGAGCTTTTCAGCAGAGTCAAAAAAAACAGGTTGGCGAGCAGTCAGGTGACCATAGATCCTGTAAAATATTGCCAATCACAGCGTCACCTGCACTGTCTGGCATGTCCAAGCCACCATGATCGGGTGCATCAGTCTTGAAATCGTCTCCTGCGAGGATATCACGAATGTCAGTTCACTCAGACAGAAAGACAGTGGCATTGAAGAGGCAGCACTTTCCGTTGCAATCAAGGGTCCAGCAGATCTTGGAGTCATAGTTCTGATTGTTCATTGCAGTTACTGGTTCTTTGATGACTTCAATGTGGGCATGCTTGGTAGTGTCAGCTGACCACTGTATAACAGCACTGGTCTGGGGGATACTGCGACAGATGTGGATCGACAAGGTCAGCATCAGCACGAGCGACACGTGTACACTAATGTGACTAACATTAACCATGATGGATGTGAGACGATCAACGCACTGGACCAAAAAACATCCACCTCAGCATGGCTGCATGAGCAACAGACATAGATTGGCAAGGACAATGTCAGCACGAGCAACAAGAGTACACCAACATGACTGACACTAACCACAAGTGATATACATGAGATGATTAGCACACTGACCCAAAAAAAATCCACCTCAGTGTGAGCAACACAGGTGGATTGGTGAGGCCAACATCAGCACGAGCAACAAGAGTACACCAATGTGACTGACATTAACCACAAGTGATGCACATGAGATGATAACAAACTGGATTGAAAGAAAAAAGTCTACCTCAGTGTGAGCAACAGAGGTGGATCAGCAGGGCCAATGTCAGCAAGAGCGACAAAAGTATGCCAACATGACTGACAACTTAGCCATAAAGTGAGGACAATGAGACAACAATAAAGGCACATACCATTTGCTACATCAGCACGGGTGACAGGAGTACGCCAACTAGACAGACGCTAGGCAAACGGGTCACGACTCGCTGAACTACTGCAAGTTAAAATTTCCTCAAACCGAAACATGAATCATCACATGACCATATGGATTGTCAAGGAAGCGCGTCACATCCAATGTCCTCCGAGAATGGCTAACCTCTCTAGTTAACTAGTTAATACTTATGGCCCACACGAGGCTAGGCACAAAGAAATGCATGTCAGGTGTCACTCAACCAGCCCAATTGGCTGGTCACAAAAGACCTCATACACTGTCATCCAGAAGCACTGCATCCCCACCTCTGAGTCCTCTCTCATCACTCCCATCTTCTCCAATCCTTCAAGAAGCCACACATAAAGAACGATCCAATCAGGTAGGTCTGGGATGCCATAAGATATTTTTTGCAGTCTAATAGCAACCCATAGTTTTGCTACCTTTGCCATGATGGCAGGAACACAATCACATGTTCCAATCATATCTGCCCCCATGTCATCTGCAATGCTTGCATCAAGATTCCACCGGAAGTCGAAGGTATACTTGGGCTGCCAGAAATATCGTTCAAATGTCCCGCTTGCCATGAGAAGGAAGAGCATCTTGCAGGATCCAAACCATTGCCATATTTTGTAAGTTCCTCTTAATAAATACAGTGAGAGCTAATATACCTCAAGGTGTTTATGTGAACAGAACAAGGAAAAATACTTCTGGCATGCAAGACTCCAACATTCATCAAAGGAGTCTGCGAGCGAGCTTCGAAGTCCTAAGTTTGCAGAGGGCCAATCCTAATACTACACTTTGTTTATACAGGCATGAACACCTGAGGATCCCTTCCCCATGTACTCAACACTATGCTCGAGGAGTATCATGATCAATCTATGCTACACTACCATGAGATTATCTTCGATTTCAGCATGGCTGAAAAACTTTGTCATTGGGAGTCAGAGGCTGAGTGATTGGCAGTAGGGATTGGCATTGACGCTTTCAAACACAAGATCATATTTGTCATGGTACACAGTGAGGTAACGCATGGGGACTTATTCATGGGGAAGGATGGAAATAATGAGGACGTGGCTTTGTTGCCCCAGGAGGTGTGTATTTATTTTCAAGCACTCCCCCTCCACTGTCTCATTTACTTAGTTTATGATATACTTGTTTTCTGGGCGCCTTCAACATCTTGTCAGTGGTTCAACTATTTTTATGTTGTCATGTGGTCCCCTGGTCGCATTCCCCGAATCCATAAACAGTCTGAAGGCAGCAGTTGTGCAGTGAGTTTTTCATCATCTGCTGTCACTCCAGATTGTATTTGAGCTGTGATAGATTCAAGCCTGCATATATGGTTGCATTCAGTGCTGACCAATTTATTAGTGCCATCATGAAGCTGTTTATTGTGGCATTTGGTGTCCATGTCCTTATCCAAGGACATGATCTCTATGAGGTCTTTGTAGACCTTTTGGATGTGTCCATTGAGCTACACATGCACAGCGATACATTTCTATTCTGTTTGGGAGAACACATGGCACCCAGGACCGCTGATGTATCTTCTAGCCCTGCCATTATTGGGGTCAGGTATTCATGGTACCACATATTGTGCAGAGGTGGTACTATGGGGGCAAGGGACTATGGCTGAGCACTTGCCTTTATTTCAGTTGATACCTTGGTCTTGAGTTGTAGGACTTGGTAGGACGCAAGAGTGTGAGCTCGAGTCTTATTCTCATCTGTATGGAGATATATACTCTTGTGGTGTGCATGGACCATGTGTGCTTTCACCTTTGTATCTACTACCATATGTGTAAGTATGAGGACCTTCCTATTCAGGATGTCTCTCGCTTTCTCCTGATGATACAAGTATAGCATCTGTGACGTAGTGGAACTACTAGTCACCTGACTGTCTGGAACATTAGTCACCTGACTATATTCAACACTCCCCCTCGCTTTAGTTTGGGTTTGGTTGAAGACCCAACAACAAGCGATTTTCCTCAAACTTCTGCCAGGTTAAGGACTTCGTTAAACTGTCAGCCCTTTGTCTAGTTGTGTTGACATATTCAATGGCGAATAACCCTTCTTCAACACATTCGCGAACGAAGTGCCACTGGATATCGATGTGCTTGGATCGACCATCAGAAACTGGATTCTCAGCAATAAAGCAAGCACCCATGTTATCTGAGTAAAGCACAGTCTTCTCCATTTTGAACGATAGTTCTTTGAAGAGCATGTCAAGCCACTTGATTTGCCTAGCAGCATCACACATCGCCATATACTCTGCTTCAGTTGAAGAGAGGGCAATTGTCTTCTGTTTTTGGGATCTCCATGAAACTAGGGAGTTGCCATAGTACATGGCATAGCCTGTTGTGGAATGTCGAGTGTCTTTGTTTGAAGCCCAGTCCACATCAGCAAATGCATACATTCTGTTTTCTCCTCCCTGGTACCTCAGGCACAAATTCGCTGTGGATGCCACATATTGAACTATATGTAACACCTGTTTAAGGTGTAAATCGGTTGGGTTTGACATATACTGCGACATTCGGACAACCGAATATGCAATGTCTGGTCTGGTTCCCAGTGCCATATAGAGTAATGACCCTATAACCGATTGATACCTGGTTTGGAGTTCAGATGTCGCTTTATACGTTGTTGGAGGTTTTTCCGGGTTATACCCAGAAGGTAACGGTGTGCGAACAAAGTTCACATCCTCCATGTTGAAACATTTAAGGACTTTCTTCACATAGGGAATTTGATGTAACCATAGTTCCTGTGAGAGTCTGTTGCAGTGAATCTGGATCCCAAGATATTCCTTGACTTCTCCAAGATCTCTGGATTCCCTTCTTTTCATAAACTCATCTTTCTTCTTCTGTAAAAGGCTCTTATGTGATCCGAGGAACAAACCATCATCCACATAGACCAGGAAGACTACACAACCAGCTTTTGAACTGTAGGTGTATACTCCAGCATTGACTCTCAATCGGGTAAATCCCATTCTTAAGAGCAATTGATGCAATTCTTTATTCCAAGAGAGTGCTGCTTCCTTCAATCCATAGAGAGCATGCAACAACCAATATACTTTGTGCTCTTGACCTTTGACTTTGAATCTGTCTGGTTGTTCCATATAAATCTCCTCATCTAGCTTGCCATATAGGAAGGCGGTTTTAACATCTAGCGCTTCCATTTCCCAATTGTACTGCGCTGCATGAGCTAGGAGGATTCACACTGTTTCAAAGTGTGCGACCGGAGAAAAGGTATCTTCAAAGTCTATCCCATACTCCTGTGTAAAGCCCTTTGCTACCAGGCAGGCTTTGTGATGACCATCGCTTTTTATAGTGTAGAACCATCTTGACTTGACTGGTGTGCAACCTGGAGGAGGATCCACTAGTGTCCATACATTTCTCTCTTCAATCGATTTAAGTTCATCTTTCATCATGTCAAACCATACTTTTTGTTCAGTTTGAGGTAGCCTAAGAACATCTCTAAACTGTTCCGGAGCTTGTTTTATTCATGCAGCTAGCAAGATGGTTGTTACATCCACCTTGTCCTCAGAGGTTTCCTCGAGAGCTCCTGGAAAACACGAAGGTCCAGCCTCATGTTGATCCTGTTGAAGCAAGGGAGAGGGAGGTCTTTGCTCCTCAGCAGTACACCTTTGCTCTTCCCTGATTCATTCGGCTTCCCAGTGAGATGGTAAATCCTCAAATCTCCTTTCCTGGATAGCTTCCCAAATTCTTTCAGCTCCTTCTTCTGTTCTTTTAAGAAGATCTCGCAGGGCATTTGGGTCCCTTTCAATCTCAACTGGATTTCTCCTTTCTCCATAGACATTACCAGGTCTTAATGGAGGTCGAGTCTGGTGAGTAGATCTTCTGACAGGATCAGCAGTGTAGGGAGTCCATACTCCCTAGGGCTGAATATATCAGTTATTAGCATCGTCATCACTGCCCTACACCACTTCCCACAGCAGGCCGTCCCTCTGAAATCATCGCCGCTGCTCCACTCTCAGCAAACTTGGCTAATTCGACAGCTTCCCTCGCTTACTAATACCGCCGCCACCAAGTTTGGAAGGAGCCCCTATTGCCGACACTCACCGCCGTGGCCAGTCGCCGCCTACCCCTGTCCACGGTCCCGCACGACGTCCAACCCCTATCCACATCGGCCTTCGGCCCTTTGTGTGTATATCACGTGTCTTCTGACCGTCGGCAGCCCCATTCCAACACTTGTGACGTCGGCAACTTGGCCTCTATAGGCCCCACTCGAGTCTCCGACGCCCGCCACCACCAGTAGCACTGCCACACCGCCCCAGAACGCTGCTAAGAGTCCCCGCATCGTCGGTCAGCGATCTACAGTCCCCTAGGCATGTTCACCTTTGCTGCCTCCATTTCCTTTTGGCTTTTCTTGCTTTCTCTCCCCCTTCCTTTCGTACCTACATTCTGTAGTGCCTTATTTCGGCGCTTTTCTTTCAAGTTTTTCTTGACATATGACATTTCCGAAATTCGCCGAAATGTACCTTAGTGACAGCCACCTGTACGCTACAAAACACCACTGTACTTAGGAAAAAGATACCCACTTTTCTGGCATCACAAACTGTGTGTCTAAGAGTCATCCTGAGTCCCCAGAGTCGCTTTCAGAGTTTTCTTCGAGTCTTCTGAGCCCACTTCGAGTCCCCAGAGTTACCCATCGAGTTCTACCGACGATTTCGAGTCTCCTTGCGTCTTAAAAATTCCGCCAGCCCTCTGAGTCATCCCCTTCGCATCTACCGATTTTTACTACAGTCTACAAGAGTCTACTTTCGCCGCCGACCGAGTTCCTAGCTTCCCAACACCACCTTATCGACTAGAAAAATCCCTCTTCGCCCATTTTGAGGCGGAATTTCGAGTTCTTCGCCGCCTACACTCCCCAGGCCTCAGGGAAAATTTCCCAGACCCACCAGTTACCTCCCCTCAGCCTCCTTCCGACTCACAACCCCTTGGGACGAGCCTAGGTCTACCCTACAGCTTTCCCCCTTTTCCCCTTCGCACTCTCGCAAGAAGAGTTGCCCACATCGTTTTGGAGCCCACTGCGAGGGGTCTTCAGATCTGGAAAGGAGATCTCTCCAACCTACCTGTCAAAGAACCGAACTTGAAGAGCTCCTAGAGCCCTTCCGCCACCTTTCTATTTCGTCTTCTGATTTATTCGTGCCGACTACTGATCCCAGAGAAATCTCAGAGCTTCATTCCTCAGATACCGAGTTTCCGCTTGAAGAACCCCTTCCCGTACCAGATCCAACATCTACATCGTTCCTTGATATACCAGGCGGCTTTGAGATCAACAAACCCTTCGTCCCGCCACCAGACCGCCAAGAACTATCGCCTTTAACCGACCTCTCGTCCACACCGTCCCCATCAGCCTCCGCCTTCGCAGTGGAACAGCTTCTTATACCATCAGAATCAGTTTCCTTTTCCCGCAGTATATTCCCGCCCCTAGTTCGAATCCCACCACAGACTACTGCCCCGGTCCCGATTCCAGTTCGAAATCTCGTCTTACCACCGCCTACCCAGATACCGACAGCCATGTCTGCACCTACCGCTCACCGCGAAATGCCGCTGAGGGGTTCTAACAAAGCCCCTAAGTTCTCAGGCAAAACCGAAGATATCTGTGCCTACTTCGAAGACATCGACCAGATCTGCACTGATGCAGGAATCACCGACGAGAAGCTTAAAATCAAATGGGCCATTCGCTATGCTGACCGCAATGAGTCTGAGCTCTGGTCGTCCCTCGATTCAGCAGCTAACGACGACTGGGACGCCTTTGCAGCGGAAGTAATGAGTTTCTACCCGGGTGCCAATGTTAAGGGCCGCCAATATACCAAAGCCAACCTCGAAACCCTCCTTCATCACCAAGTTCAGAAGCCCATGTCCTCCCTCGACGACCTCGGCAAATATGTTAGAGAATTTCGCCGCATCGTCGCCCTTATCAACAAAAAGAAGAGGCTGGCTGAAGACGTCATCAATGAGAAGTTCCTTGAAGGGTTCCCCCCCAGATTCTGTAACACTCTGGCTACCCAACTCCAACTTAAAGATCTAGATCATGATGTCGACGACCCCTGGCCCTTCGACAAAGTCTACAAGCAAGCCACCTATCTTCTAAGCGGTGCTCGTCGGAATATCGCTCAAGTCGACAGTTCAGCTCTATTCCCCGAGTCATATTCACAGCCATCTGCCCCACCGACCATCCTTAAGCGAGAATACGTCCAAACTGCCGACCAGCACCAGGTGCCACCGCCTCATCAGACCCAACCTCAAGATCAACAGTTTTGCTGCCCTTTCGATCCCCGCTGCTTCTTCTGTGGCAGTACCGACGGCCACAGGACCGCTGAGTGCGAACTGTGCCAAGAGTATGTCCGCCAGGGGAAATGCGTGCTGATTGGCGGTAAAGTCTTCATGAAAGATGGTTCTGACATCCCCAGGTCTGCTGCTGGGCGGAATTTCAAAGAAAAGATCAACAACTTCCTAGCCCTTAGAGAGTCCATCATGGCGTTGGCAAATCTAGTCTCCATCCAATCTCCAGGCACCGCTTCATCATCTAGAGGCAGAGATACCCCTCCCCACCTCGTCAATACTATGTTCTTCGGCTCTGAGGACTCAGCTGAATTTCAAGTCGAAGTTCACCCCTCATCTTATCTCGTTGACCAGGAGATAGAAGATAATGCCGACGAAGAAGATAAGCGTGCCCTTGCTAGAGCTTATACTCAGGTCGAGGAGCTCAAAAACACTATAAAGAGGAAGAAACCTGCCCGCTTCGATGGAGTGGAAATCCTGACTCGTCGTCCTCATAATGTGCCCCCTTCGAACCCTGCTCCAGTCAACAATACCGCCTCTACTTCCAAAAATCCAACTTCATCTAACGAAAATATCGCCAATCCTCCACCTAGAAACAATGCCGCCAAGCCTTCTAACTCTAAACCGCAGTCTAACTCTACCCCTCAGTTTCGCTACCAGAGCGGCTTTGACGAAGCCGCCGCCACTAAGTGCCTTGTATCCCAAGTGTTAGGGGCCAAGATCGAAATTTCGACTCAAGATCTCCTTGCAGTCAGCCCTGAAATCCACAAACAAATCAAAGAAATGGCTATGACGAAGAAGATCGCTATCGGCAGTCTCGAGACCACGTCGGACACATTGTCCTCGTCGACCTGGGCATCATACGAGCAATATCTCGTCAAAGATACTGAGGGAAAATGCGTCAGCTTAGCCACCACCCCCCTTCATGCCGTTGATGGGATTCTGATGGATAAGCTTCGAGTGGAGTGTATCCTCGATAGCGGATGCCAGGTAGTAGCCCTTAGGCACGAGTTGTGGGAGGCCTTGGGCACCCCCTTATGTTCCGACATGCGCATGACCCTTGAAGCAGCTAACCAGTCTAAAGAGAGTACCCTAGGTGTCATAGAAAATGCCTCGTTGCGCATCAGTCCGGTAGAAGCTCACCTCCAAATTCAAGTCGTAGACCAAGCCCCCTTCGACCTCTTGTTAGGCTGCCCATTCTTTTGCCTACTTAGCAGCATATTACGAGACTTCCCCGATGGTGAACAGTCACTCGAAATTCGCAACCCCAACTCAGGGCGGCAATTATTAATACCGACTCGACCTCGTCATCGCCTACATTCCCAACCTCGCTTCGTCAATCCGGAGGACAAGGCCGAATATTTCTCCCACCAAGAATACCGCCGTCACTTAGAAGGAGCTGAACAGGGTTTTTGATGTCGGTCAATGACTCGCCAGGGGTGCGAGGAGACCAGGAAGAAGTAGTATCTGTGTGTTCCCTCTATGTTTCAGACCCCCCCTCTTTGTCTTCAGATTTTACTTCGTCCCTTCCAACAGACTCTAAAGAGAATACCGCTGCGGCGTTCCTTCTCGACTATACCACCCCTAGTGTGCCTTTTCTCGACCCCTATGATTCTAGCTTTGTTTCATCCAAAGATCCTTTCCTATTCTCTACCAGCACTACCATTTCACTGCTGACACTTTCAGTACTTCAATCTACCTTCAAATTCGATCCAGTTTATCACATTTTAAAATACAAGCCTGTAGCGAAGAAGGTTCAGCCAATCCCGACTGCGATGCCTGTTGAATTCTGGGTTGACTGTCGGGAGGTCGGTAACCCTCTCGCAGATCTTCCTGTATTACCATACTGTCCCCCACCGTTCGTTCCAGGCTCTAGGTTCACGGCAGCACGAGCAGAAGAGCTCGACCTCGACCCAGCCAAATTCCTATGGCCTTCGGAATTGGAACTCGTTCAATGGCTAGTTCGAACCCATGAGACCGCTTTCACATGGGAGACCTCAGAACGAGGTACTTTCCGAGAAGACATGTTTCCCCCCCTTAAAATTCTGATGTTGCCGCACAAGCCCTGTGTCGAGCGCAATATACCTATCCCACCTGCTATATTTCGTGACATCGTTCAAATCATCAAAGAGAAAATTGCCGCTGGCATCTACGAGCCCTCGACTTCGTCATACCGATCAAAGTGGTTCTGCGTAGTCAAGAAAGACAGAAAATCCCTACGTCTTGTCCATGATTTGCAGCCACTAAATGCAGTTTCTATTCAGGATTCAGCCATCCCCCCCTTTGTCGATTCGATTGCCAAAGCCTTCGCTTGCCACTCTGTCTACGGCATCCTAGACCTCATGGTCGGCTATGACCACCGCACCATCCATGATGATTACCGCGATCTAACCACCTTCCAAACCCCTATTGGCACTCTCCGACTCACTAAGCTCCCTATGGGCTACACTAATGCCGTGCAGATATTTCATGGTGACGTTTGCTGGATCCTAAAAGACGAAATACCCGAAGTTACTATCCCCTTCATCGATGACTGCCCTATCAAGGGACCTAAATCTCGCTACCAACAAACCAATGGTACCTTCGAAACAATTCCGCAAAATAGTGGCATTCAACGCTTCATTTGGGAGCACTTACAAAACACTAATCGGGTTCTTCACCGACTACGACATGCAGGTGCCACCGTCTCTGCCAAGAAGTGCGTAATCGCCGCTCCATCTATCATGGTAGTCGGGCACAAGGTTTCATACGAGGGGAGAATTCCTGACGAAACTAAAGTTCAGAAAATCAAAGACTGGCCCTATTGCACTAACGTCACTGAAGTCAGGGGCTTCTTAGGTCTATGCTCGTATTGCCGCATATTCATTAAAGACTTCGCCAAACATGCTCGTCCTCTCGTAGAGTTGACCAAGAAAGATGTTCCCTTCAAGTTCGGCGACGAGCATCGAGTGGCAATGGAGTACCTCAAGACCGCCATCGTCGCATCCCCAGCACTTCGATCGATAGATTACAATTCCGCCTCGCCAGTAATCCTCGCCATCGACACTTCGAATATTGCTGTCGGCTATATACTCATGCAAGAGGACGAAGGTGGCAAAAGATATCCCGCTCGTTTCGGCTCAATCACTCTCAACGACTGAGAGCGGCACTACAGTCAAGCCAAACTCGAACTGTTCGGTCTCTTTCGAGCCCTTCACGATGCGCGGCTTTACATATTCGGTGTACGAAACTTGGTCGTCGAAGTGGACGCCAGGTACATTAAGGGTATGATTAACAAGCCTGATCTACAGCCTAATGCCACCATCAATCGATGGATCGCCAGCATTTTGCTCTTCGACTTCAAACTCGTCCACATACCTGCTGCTAAGCATGCCACCCCTGATGGGCTATCCAGAAGGCCTAGAGCCGAAGAAGATCCTGAGGTTGATGAAGAAGAATATGAAGACTGGGTAGATGAGTGTGGAGCCTTCGCTGTCGAACTCATGAATCGCTGCGACCCAAAGTCTCGACTGCTACGTCCTACAGACATTCCGCCATCAGAGTGCTACTCACCTGACACCCTTCCCCAGGACATAGCTATTTTTACCACCGGAGAAATACCGCCAGAGACTTCCGAGACTGAAATACCGTGATCCGAGAAGGCGAAGCAGAGAGAAGAGAGGTTAGAAGTGGTGAAGGAGTTTCTAGAGACGAAGAAGCCGCCAGATGGATTAGAGGAGAAGGAGTTAGAAAGCCTGGTGCAGCTGGCTACCCGATATTTCGTCAAGGGCGGGGAGTTGTGGAGGAAGGAGCCTCAGGGTTGTCACCAGCTCGTTGTTCGCCGCCACAAGTGGCTCAGCATTATTCGTCAAGCCCATGACGAACTGGGCCATAAGGGTATCTTCTCCACCCACATACGTTTACTGACTTGGTTCTGGTGGCCTATGCTTGAGCAGGATGTTCGCTGGTACATCAGGACGTGTCACGAGTGCCAGATTCGCTGCCTCGATCGAATCCATATTCCCCCTGTGGTCGTGATACCAGAACCCCTATTCTACAAAGCCTATGTCGACATGTTTGTAATGCCGAAGTCGAACGGGTACCGCTATGTCACGCAAGCCCGCTGCTCGCTCACCAGCTACCCTGAATGGGCCATGCTTCGATCCGAGACTGGCAAGTCGGTCGGCAAATTCCTATTCAAGCAAATCTTATGCCGATGGGGAGCTGTAGCTGAAATAGTCACCAACAACGGCGCCCCCTATGTTCTAGCACTGGACTGGCTTTCGAAGATGTACAGCATTCAGCATATTCACATCTCGCCTTATAACTCGCAAGCGAATGGTGTCGTAGAGCAGCGGCATTTCGATGTCAGAGAGGCAATGGTTAAGAGCTGTGAGGGAGAGGCATCGAATTGGTCTGAAGTCGCACCGACGGTATTTTGGGCAGAAAGAGTCACCGTCCACAAAGCTACGGGATTCTCTCCATATTATATGGCTCATGGTGTCCATCCCAGACTACCCTTCGACCTTGTCGAAGCGACATTCCTAGCACCCTATGAAGCTGAGTCCTATTCTACCGCAGATCTCATCGCCAATCGAGCTCGCCAACTACAAAAGCGGCCAGAAGATCTCCAGCTCATACACGATCGAGTCCTAAAATCTCGCTTCGCTTCAGCGAAAGACTTCGTATTCCATTTCGAGAAAACTATACATGACTTCGACTTCGAACCTGGTACACTAGTCATCGTCAGAAATTCCCGCATCGAAAAAGAGCTCGACCGCAAAACCAAACCGCACTACCTAGGACCAATGGTAGTGGTGCGTCGAACTAAAGGCGGCTCATATCTTCTCGCAGAGCTCGATGGTGCTATTTCGAAATTCCGCTTCACCGCCTTCTGACTATTCCCCTATTTCCCTCGCAATAAGTCTCGGATTGAGGTCACCCACCTAGTAGGCCTCGACAATCCCACCATTGACTGACTCGAGGATGACTCCCTGCCTGACCCAGAGCTCACTGGTGTCCTTAGGGACGAGTCAGACAAGTAACTATACCTTCTGTTTCATTTTCTCTCTGTTTTTCCTTTCATCTCTTTTGTTTATCTTTATAGACTCCCTACTCATACGAATATTCCGAAAGCAAAACTCACGAACACAAAACCTATAAAACCGATAAATACATCTACTTCTTTCTCTTCTGTCATCTGACTTCGTAACCGTACTCACTTCTTCCTCTACTTAAAAGATTACCGACAACCAAAACAACGTCAAAAATAAATATAAAATAAAATAAAGAAATACCGCTCGTTCGCTTTCATCTTTTCCTCTGTATCCAGGACGTTTCCTTACTGTCATCTAACTTACGCACTTTCACAGACACTTGATGTCGTACCGAACCCGCAGTAGCGGCGATTTTTTTACATACCCTAGCCTACCTTACTGGTTTCTTCGATGTTTCGTCTGTTTGGAATGCGGACACTCGAATAGATTCTGCAGGACAAAAGCACAAGACACAAATACTTCCTACGGACCTTCCACAAAACTATCCCGTCGCCACTTCTTCAACGACTGCAGCTGGAGCTTCGCCCTTCGAAGAGCAGTGCTCACCTGCCCCGCGTCGGCGGTCACTTGAGCCATCTGCAAATATAGGTCGAGCAGGGTCTCCCCCCCCCACTCAACGGATTCCTCGATTGCAGTGATCCTCGCGTCCAACTCTTCGAAGGGAGACCGCTCACTTGAATCAGCCCGGCGCTTACCCCTTCGAGCTCTTGGTACATCTTCTTTGGGAAGCGGCGACGCACGGGGCATGGTCAGGTCGACCTCCTCGACGTCAGCTGGTGTGTCATCGGTACCCACATTACCTTCATCCAGTATCCCACCAGGGACAGGCACAAATGCTGCAGAAACGTTGATAGGGTCGTGGTCAACAGGTGAAGGTGGAGGAGTTGGGTCTTGAGGGTTTGGGGTAGGGGTAGGAGTGGTTGGACGACTGGAGGGGAGGAATAGCGGGACGCCGGGTAGAGTCGAAACCGAAGCAGAGGGGATGTCTTGAGGCACGGGTAGGGAAGGGGCAGCCTCTGCGGCTGGTGTGGGTCAACTAACGACTCGAGGACGAACCTTCAAGGTGACCTTTGGGGGAGCCGATGACGAGGGAGGTGGGACAGGCGTCGTCCTCGCCCTCTTGCTCGTCGAGGCTGATGACGCTGGTGGAACGTCGGGGTTTTTGCGCTACGTACCCTTGTCACTGCTGAGCTACAGGAGAGAGACTGGAAACTCACCTTTCTGCCCGGTTTTCCAGCCTTGTCGCACTTCTTCTTCCCAACGTGACATGCTTCACATGCCGCACCACCTTTCCATATGCACTGGACACCTCGCTTGACGCATCGTTCACAAGGTTCCTCGGTCCCTTGTGACGCCTGAGGTGCACCTGTCATGCCAACCCCGAGCCCCTGCGTCACGCCGGTTGAATTATCGACGACAGCGGCCTGCTCCTGCTCGACCGCTGGTGCTTCACGAGAAGACACTGCCGCTACCCCGACGGCCGCCAAGTCGGCGGCACGACTGGTGTCCTGGATGAAAGACGAAAGTCAGACCACAGCGCTACGAAGACTGGCGTTATGACATACCTTAGACCCCTCATCCACCATGGCAGCTTTCTCTTGTTGCCGGCGGGACCGCCTAACCTCGCCGCCAACTGGTGCACTGCTTGAAGGTGGCTGGGCTGTCTTGCCCTTCGACCTCGCCACTCGTCGAGGGAACCGGTTTCAAAGCGCGACCAACGTCATGAACGACGAAGAGATCGCTTCCTCGGTCTCTTCAGGATAGCACGGCACCTCAGTTCCCATGTTGGCGGTGAACGTGCGCAGCCCCTCGATCTGGCCCTGAAACCCGTCTTCGGTCGACGCGCTTGAACGTTTGCTAGAGACTTACCGATACTTCCTCAAACCTCTCCATCCACTCCCGCGCTACCTCTTCCTCTGCCACCTCATCCGGGATCTCCCTCATCACCGCCGCCAGAGCCTCCATGTTCTTGGCCCACCTTTTGGGAATCTCCTTACGGATGGCATCGGGTGGGATGTAGATGGGCTGGCGAGACGTGGTAGCCTTGGACGTCGACATGTCGATGGTGGATCGTAGTGAGTTGTGGCGAGTACTAGTGGTGGAGGTGGGACTTAGAGAAAGAAAGACGAAGTAGCGGCGTTTGTTTGGTATGTTTGGCAGCGTTTGTTCCCACAGAATCATTTTTTGCCACAGCACGTGCTCGAGAACCCCATCTCGCTTGCACTTGATCCGTACACAGCCACATCACGTGCCTGACAGCATCCCATCATTGTTCCGTGTCACTGCATGTCTCTGACCGAGGATGGTCAGTATTCAAAGACCCCGGGAGGTGTAGGGAGTCCATACTCCCTAGGGCTGAATATATCAGTTATTAGCATCGTCATCACTGCCCTACACCACTTCCCGCAGCAGGCCGTCCCTCTGAAATCATCACCGCCACTCCACTCTCGGCAAACTTGGCTAATTCGACAGCTTCCCTCGCTTACTAATACCGCCGCCGCCAAGTTTGGAAGGAGCCCCTATTGCCAACACTCACCGCCGTGGCCAGTCGCCGCCTACCCCTGTCCACGGTCCCGCACGACGTCCAACCCCTATCCATGTCGGCCTTCGGCCCTTTGTGCGTATATCACATGTCTTCTGACCATCGGCAGCCCCATTCCGACACTTGTGACGTCGGCAACTTGGCCTCTATAGGCCCCACTCGAGTCTCTGACGCCTGCCGCCACCAGTAGCACTGCCACACCACCCCAGAACGCCACTAAGAGTCCCCACATTGTTGGTCAGCGATCTACAGTCCCCTAGGCATGTTTGCCTTTGCCGCCTCCATTTCCTTTTGGCTTTTCTTGCTTTCTCTCCCCCTTCCTTTCGTACCTACATTCTGTAGTGCCTTATTTCGGCGCTTTTCTTTCAAGTTTTTCTTGACATATGATGTTTCCGAAATTCGCCGAAATGTACCTTAGTGACAGCCGCCTGTACGCTACAAAACACTGCTGTACTTAGGAAAAAGATACCCACTTTTCTGGCATCACAAACTGTGTGTCTAAGAGTCATCCTGAGTCCCCAGAGTCGCTTTCAGAGTTTTCTTCGAGTCTTCTGAGCCCACTTCGAGTCCCCAGAGTTACCCATCGAGTTCTACCGACGATTTCGAGTCTCCTTGCGTCTTAAAAATTCCGCCAGCCCTCTGAGTCATCCCCTTCGCATCTACCGATTTTTACTACAGTCTACAAGAGTCTACTTTCGCCGCCGACCGAGTTCCTAGCTTCCCAACACCGCCTTATCGACTAGAAAAATCCCTCTTCGCCCATTTTGAGGCGGAATTTCGAGTTCTTCACCGCCTACACTCCCCAGGCCTCAGGGAAAATTTCCCAGACCCACCAGTTACCTCCCCTCAGCCTCCTTCCAACTCATGACCCCTTGGGACAAGCCTAGGTCTACCCTACAGCTTTCCCCCTTTTCCCCTTCGCACTCTCGCAAGAAGAGTTGCCCACAGCGGGTACCTCACCATGAGTCTGTGGGAATGGTCCCTCATCAGGTTGTCTCCTTTTATGAGTTCCTTCTCGTGTAGGTGAAAGATGTTGATTGGTATGAGGAATAGTCCCCTTTGGTGGTTGATGATGGTTTCCATCACCATGGTCACTTCCACCATTCCTCGGTGGGTTTCGATTTTCTGGAGTTCGTGGTCGGGATTGGGGTCTCCCATCCATGAGCTGATCAGGCCCATTATCCATCCCAATTCCTATGGGTAGGTCGTCTCCTAGTCTTTGGTCTGTCACAGGGATTTGGTCAAAGTTATCAGATTTGTAGTCCTTCTTCTCCTTTGTGCTACAAAAAGGAAATTCTTCTTTGACAAACTCTGCTGTTCTTGCAAGAACCACCTTTCGACCATCCAAAAACCAATAGCCTTTGGTGTTCACTTCATAACCCAAGAAAACCATTTCCTGAGCATGAGGTTCTAACTTATCTTTCCATTGATCTTTCGGTATCCAGACATAAGCAAGACAACTGAAGACTTGGAAGTAAGATATATTGGGTACTTTGCCCAGAAACAATTCAACTGGAGTCCTCCACTGACATCGTCGAAGTGGAGTGCGATTATAGACATGCAGCGCACAGTCAAATGCAAAGTTCCAGAATCATTTTGGTACACAAGCATAATGGCGAATCAATCCAGCCTTCTCCAGTACAGTTCGATTGAACCGTTCAGCTCTCCCATTCTGTTGTGGTTGATCTGCAATAGAGAGCTCATGTACAATACCCTTGGAGTTGAGGAGCGAAGAAAACTCTTTCCCCATAAACTCTCCCCCTCGATCTGAACGAAAAGTCTTCAACATACAACCACAATGCTGTTCAACATTGGCTAACCAATCTGTGAACCTGGCCAGGGTGTCAGACTTGTGTTGGAGATAGAGACAAAACCCCATGGAGGAGTAGTCATCCAACAGAGTAAGTACATATTTACTGCAGTAGTAGGACTCCACAGGTAACTCTAGCAGGTCACCATGTACTAATGCAAGCGGAGCACTAGCACGTTTGGGCGAAGCATGGAAGGGATCAGAGGCCATTTTGCCCTGAGCACACCCTTTACAGTGTAGAGGTTTTATAACCAACTCAGGAATACCCCTAACATTTTTCTTGCAGTTTTTCAGCACAGACACACCTGGATGTCCAAGGCGATTATGCCAAAGAGTATAGTCATCCTTTTGTACTAGTCCCAGGTCTACAGTCTTGGTGCTGGAGGAATGGACAGGTACTCCATAAAACCAGTGCAACCGCGATGTAGACAAGCATTCCACCTTGAGAACAACACAACCATTGGGAGCACAAATCATCTCATGATGTTTCATTGCCCATGCAGTAAAGCCAGCACATAGTAGGCGATTTCATGAACATAGGTGTTTAGAGAAGTCACCATACATGACTCCATGTAAGTGCAGGATATTTCCGTTCTCTAGTTTTAGCACAACTGTGCCTTTTCTGTAAATCCAAACTGGTTTTCTACCAGCGGTTGAGGCAAGGCTATTATGAGCAGTATAAGAAGAGAAATCTTCGCAGCAGTGCGTGACGTGGTCTGAACAACCACTATCAAGCATCCACATACAGTTCCTGGAGTTGGATCCCAATGAGTAAGCATCAAAACAATCATCATTGTCGTAAACATCTGCTGCACCATACAATCTTTCATCCATGTCCAGCAAAGACACTAAACATAGGCTAGGAGAAGGATACCTATGCTCGGATACCAAAGCATGAAAATCCTGTAACAACACCATTACTCCTCTATTCCTATGACCTCGCCATTGCTGTCTTTTACTGTCACACCCAGGTATTGTAGGCTCTGGGTGAACGAGTGTAGACTGTTCTTCTCCCTGAATATCAACTCCTCATACTTCAAGTACCAGTAACAATTCTCCTCCGTCATGAATTCTATTGATGTCAGTACCAGAATTTCATGAGGGTCCATCCCGTCTGACAGAAATCCATGGCACCTCTGCATGCAGAACTGGATGGAGAATGGAAGGATCCGGTACCACCCAAAAACTTGGGTCTAGGTTTCGAGTACAGATGGAGCAGTTACAGGGAGTTTCAGTTTCCATAGCATCTGGCAGTGACACAACATACTCAACTGCCTGTTCACTATATTGTGGAACTGGGACTATTTCCTGGTTGAACTCTTCAAACCTCTGGGCATTATCAAGCCACTTGGCTTGGTTGACTTCAACAGCATATGATTCATAGCCAGTCTCCTTGTAGTTTTGAGCCTGATCAGAGTACTCCTCATGATCCTGGCTGTCGAACTGAGATTCCTCAGCTTCGACCTCATTGAAGTCTACAGCGTTGAAATGCCCTCGACCTCTACCACGAGTAGCCCATCATGGTCTTTTGCCACGGGTTTGTTGGTTCTGCTGTGGAGGAGGCGCTCCCCCATGTGTTGAACTGCTATGTCCTTTGTTTCCTCGACCTCTAGCCAGATATGGCGTGGATGGTCAGTAGTCTACATGTTCCTCAGTTGAGTGTTTGCCTCGACACTTTCAGCAGCAAGCCGGTTTAGACAGTCAGTTTATAAGCAGTGTCATGCACCAAAGGTGTTTGGTGACATGAGCATGGACCCAAAAGCTGAATGATGAAGAATGGAGAAGCCTAGCCCTAATGCGCAGAATGACTGGAGTGTCTAGCAGTCATCCGTCGCACAAGAACCACCCTTAACATTAGGGAAGAAACCGCTCAAGCGCCAAATAAAAGTTTTCAAGCACCAGTTTATGGCATTCCGATTTTTTGAATATCTCAGCCATTTCTAAAGATATCGACATCATTCCCACGCTCACAGAAAGCTCTCGACCACGCCATCCTGCCTACCAAATTTGGTGACGATCCTCGCCCTCCACGGTTTTCTGCATCATTTCTGCCAACAAACGCCCATTTCGCCACTTTTTATTGTAATGGCCACCTCTTCAACAATCTCTTCACTCATCCCCTTTGCCAGGGAGAATAACTACAAGTACTTGCCAGGAATCCCCACTAGCATTCACCCTGAAGCCTCCTGGTTCATCCCTCCCTCGTCCATGACCTCCCATCCTATCGCATTGGGACAGCGAATTCTCCTTGTCAGTCTGACATCAAGGAGGACTTTCTTTGGTCATCTCAAGTCTGTTATCAGGCTTGAAAAATCATATGTGGTTGTTTCAGTTTCTCCAGTCAAAGAAGCATATGGATCCTTTGTCCCTGTGCCCTGCAACGTCTACCTCTCAATCTCATCCTTCATTCTTCCAAAATTGCGACAGGTTCAATACCAATTACTGTCATCCAGTCTATCTGATCACATTCATGATGAATTTGAGACACTTCTCCCTGCTCTTATGGGAGAAGATGGCCCTTCCTCCTCCTCAAACCCTCCAGAACACTAGCTGCAGCTAATGCAGGTCACTTTACAGAGAGGGGGAAAGGGGGAAAGTTGCAAAATCCTATGCCCTGACTACCCTGGAGACCCCCAAAATTGGCCCCTGGCAGAAACCCCCACCATTCCTCATTTGGACACACAGCAAGTTACCATGATGCATCTAGATCTCAGATCTAGGAGTCACTATGACTCATTTGCAGTCATATCCCTTAATCAGCAGTGACCAGTGCACTTACTCATTCCCCTTTTCACATTATTCATCCATTCCTTGATGACTCATTCCATTTTCAAATTGATTAGTGATAATCTTCGTCATGCTTACTGGTTTTACTTACCAATTGCTTACTGTCCTTACTCATCCTTACAAAGCCTTACCAATCCTTTACCAATCCCCTTACCAATTGCTTACAGATCACTTACAAAGTGTTGCTCCATATTTACTGCAGGCTACGCTACCTTTTGTATATAAAGTACCAATACATCGACAGCAATCAAGCAGCTACCAAGTTCCCTGCATAGGAAGCAGTCCCCTGTGTAAAGACTCACCTGCTCACTCATCATCATCATCATTAGCCCCATTCATCATCGCTTTTAAGCCCCTCATCATTATCTCTATTCCTGCAGTATTTGAGGCTCCATTAAGGGTCTACTTACTGTCATCATCATCATCATCTTACATCGCTTCTAGGCTCAGAGCAGCCTACTATCTTTGCTTTTTCAGTCTTCCCCTGCTCCCCCTTCATCAGGAGCACCCATACCCTCTGCCCTAGCCCCCTCTAGGTGCACAGAACCCCTCCCCCATTTTATTTTAAACAGATCCCTCAAGCCAAAGCCCGCATAGGAAAACCACCAACTCAGCAATTGTCTTTGTGTTGGTTTTTTTTGGTGTTTTTGCCATTGATCCACACGTCGACTCACAGCGGTTGGGATGAAGATGCTTGTGTTTGCTCGATTCTAGGCAGAAGAGACTGCCTGGTGCGATGAGACACAAGTTCCTTAAGCCTTGCAGTGATTTTGGTAATCTTCAAGTCTTTTGTAGCAACTGAAGACAAGATGTTGGTGGGGCCCTGTCCCCATTTATCGGAAAACACTCCACAGAGTAACATGCACTGGACAGGTTCCTCAAACTTGATACTTTGAGTTGCAAGCGACCCAAGAATCATGTTGAATTCGGCCAACTTGGATCCCAAGTCATCTGAAGGATTAACCTGAATCTTCATAAGGCGCAAAAAGTCTGTGTAGGCTGACATGGCCGTAGGAGCTCTGTAAAGACCAGCGAGATGGTCCCACATCTTTTTAGATGTATCCAAGGAATCCAAGGCTACAGAAATCACTGGATCACAATAGAGGAGTATGGTTCCCATTCCTCGATTATCCTTTGTGTCCCATTTAGCTTGTTCAGCTGCACCTGCGGGTCAAGTCTCATTTCCATTTACGACACCCCAGACATCTAATGTCATGAAGTATCCCTTGATCATTGCTTTCCAGGAAGAGTAATTCAAGCCATTAAGGCATGGAAAATTTTTGGTTGCAGAAGATTCTTTCTGATCCGTCATTTTGAATTAATGCGACTAGAAGTGTTCTAGAGTCAGCATATAATCCAGAACCTGATCATCGGCATGAAGAGTCCGAGATCTCTGGTTCAGCCTCTTTCGTTGATTAGATTCTTGTCTAGGTCTGTGGCAGCACAACTTTGGCCTGAGCGCCTTGCTATAACCCTTTGCGTTATACCGTCATCTTGACAGGGTAAGATTCTCCAAGTCAGTGAATCCAATACTCGGATTGTAGTGATATGAAATCTGCTTCAGCTGCACAGTATCGATCAAAGATGTAGACGGATATCCAGTCTCATCTTCTCCTTCAGAGATACCACTCTGAAACGGGAGAATCAAGGCATCAACCTTGATTTGATTCGAACAGAGTATGTGTAACAGTGACAACGGTGCAGTAATTTCAATATCCTCTATTTCTTCCCCATAACCAGCATAAGGATACCAATCATTCCCTGGCAGCAGGAATTGAAGTGGAACCTCTGTCCTCATCATCTTTTCCAAAATGCCTGGCATAAATTCCTTGTCAAGGTTCAGACTGTTCAATCTCTCCACTACCTTTCTCACATTCACGTTCCAAATCCTCCAAAATTGCCTTTGTAGAGGGCCATGCGATCCACTTTGTACCTCCGCTAAGAGGTCTCCAGGCGAGACGTTGTGTATCTGCATTGAAACCACAGCACCTGCCCATATGAATCTTTGCGTGTACAGCAAGTTCCCAGTATCATAGTAAGACTCCGGGATCAACCTCGATTCTACCATTAGTGTGTCTTGTCCAGAGAATACTCGGGACGTATCCAAGGCTGGCGGTGCCGTTGTAGGGAAAGTAAACTCCCTACTAGGTATTTTGCTTTATTTCTTTGTTTTTACTTACATTTTCATTCCTATTACTTTCTTTTATCTTTTACTTAGTATTCCAAGTAATGTTTGGTCGCGTTGTGGCTTATGTAAGCCATGTGCGACTTAGAACACTTTGTACTTACTTAGAAGATAATAAGACGAGTCACTACCAGACGAAAACAGACAGAATTCGAAGACCAGAGGCTTTGGAAGAATTATTCTTCCTTAGTTAGACCCTTGATAGACGCTATCTGACCTCTCATTTGGACTTTTGGGTGCGTTTTCTATTGTTTTACTGCACTCCTTGACTTCCTACCAAGCACCTCAAGTCCCCTTGGGTCGAACTGACCATCCCAAACCCATCTGGAGACCCCCAGGTCACCATCAACCAATTTCACACCGTCATTCCAAATTCCTCTGAAATGGCCTTCAAGATAGAGGTTCCATACCCAAAGAGAAGGGATGAATCCATGGAAGGCCCTGTGGTCGAAGAATGGATGGGCGTGGCTCTTGAAGTAGAGGTAGATATTGTTGGTGATCGTAAAGGCTGGGACTGTCTCGAGGGCAGGATCTTCATAGCTCAAAGAGGGAAGATCTACACCTTTCCAGTTAGCGATCACATGTTTGGTGGAAGCGGAATGGAGTTTAGGATAGAAATTAACAAAGTAACCATGGAAGGCAAGGTTTAGCATTGACCAAGCCATCGGTTCATTAAGGAGATTGAAACAGTTGTCCAAATCGACGGTAATGGAAGCCCAGGTGGCTTCGATGGTGACAACCGGTATGAAATGAAACGCTGAGGGTACCTTAGAGAAAGGAAAACCCCCAAGGGTGATAGAGCACCAGTGTAGGTTTCTCTCAGCATATAGTCCATCCATATATCGAATTATGTCCCATACATGTCATTCCAACACTGGTCCTTCCATCATACTCACCTTCTCCAAGGCAAGAGTGATTTCTCACTCAACCGCCTTTGGGAAGGGTCGGGAAGGTGGTGCAAGTCCAAACAGATCGTTCCTGTTCCAAACAATGGCAGACATCTGTTTCAAAAACAGGAGCTGGTCATTATAATGTACTTGAGAGGAGAAGAGGAGAGATGCGACTACAAGAGCTCAGAATTGGCGATGCCCAATCCCAAACCCTCATCATCTCCCTCTGGAGTCGATGGAAGCTCTACCCATTGAACAGGTAGGCCTCGAGAGGAAACAGGATCAGTTTGAATAAGAGGAACACGACTACACCACCTTTCGTCACTAGTGGATACCACTTGCGACTCTGCCTGTGACTCTCCAAGGAGTACAGGATAGTGTGGCGGGGATTCAGGATATGGCAGAACTGGAGTATAATTGGGAATAGCATCTACATTCCAGAAGAACTGCACCTGATATGCAGGTGGACTATGAGATGGTGTCCTCGGTGGCAGAGCCATCGGTTGGACAGTCAAAGACCAGCCTCGTTGTGGTTCAGGCAAAGGTGCCCGCACATCATGAGCCTGCACACTAGCTGCAATCCGAATCCATAGTTCTCGGTAAGAACTGATATGCATCCGATACTCGCTATAGGCAGCAAAGATGCCATGCCATGCTGGTATGCCTAAAAAAGTTCCCCACATGATGGTAGACAGAATCATAGCCAAACGAAATGAACCTCCAATGGAAAGAACTAGAAACATTGCCTGACTAAAGCCTAGCACGAACAAAACAACTAAGATGGCCAAGGACCAACCTAGCGCTTCAGGTCCGTTCAATGGCATCGTCTAATGACAGACGTCTCTCTCGAAGAAAGATGCACATGTGAAGTTAAGAACCCTTAGGCAGGGCTCATAACCTATCACGCAGAGGTGGTACTATGGGGGCAAGGGACTATGGCTGAGCACTTGCCTTTATTTCAGTTGATACCTTGGTCTTGAGTTGTAGGACTTGGTAGGATGCAAGAGTGTGAGCTCAAGTCTTATTCTCATCTGTATGGAGATACAGGGTATATATACTCTTGTGGTGTGCATGGACTATGTGTGCTTTCACCTTCGTATCTACTACCATATGTGTAAGTATGAGGACCTTCCTATTCAGGATGTCTCTCGCTTTCTCCTGATTAGTGTTGCCATGACTCGGCTCAACCCGGCTCAACCTGGTTGCCCATGACTAAGCGAGTGACTCGACTTGCAGCAACCCCACTTTTTGTAAATCCTGACTAGACCAAATTTGGTTAGTTGGTACCGCTGGCTAAAGTCGTTCACGAGCTCAGACTGACTTTGAGTCGACCTTGGTCAGCTCGAAGTTGACACAACAACATATTATTGTCAATCACAGCAGCTTTTTTATCTACCATTGCTACATGTCTATGTAGATAGGCACCGGAACATTGGCAAACCCACCGGTCACACAGTGCTGCGATATTTGACAGCCTTGTTGTCGAGGTGACATGGTTTTCGCTCTGCGACAGTCTGACAGACATGAAAACATGAACCAATTGCGGACACAGCCAGTATGTAGTACAATGCAGTTTGAACATATGGTATATAATACCAGATGACATCAATGTGCACACACACGAACCGCATCCTGCCCACTGCTGGCATAACTCCAGCTACCCTGGTGTGTGCCCATTACACAGAGTTCACTGCGGTGCAGGCTTCCATGAACGAGGCCTTCTTGCAAGTTTGTACCTCAGTTACCCACTTGATCTAAGAACCATACAGTTCCAACGCTTACCTTTGTGGTGTGACACCTGTACCGATCCTGCCAGGAGCTTGCTCGCTGCAGCCATCGCAGTCCTTGTCCCTACTAGCACATTGCACATGCATAACCAATATATTTTTCGTCTCTCTCTTTATGAGGGTCAGCAACAATGTTGCAGGAAGGAGGATGGTGCGAAGATGTTCATAATTTGGTTTTTGCACGAACAAAAGGCTGCGAGCATATGAGAGGAAGGTTAGGAGTTCCATTGGCATTTCGGGGTGAGATCCCGATATGAATGTGGCCTTTAATTTGTGAATAGCTGAAGGCAGTAAACGTCTTCGATCACCTGGTGACGCCAACCACGGCAATGACCCATTACAAAGGAACAACAACGTGTAGGCCAGAGCTTCCAAGTCATCCTGCTGGCTTAGTTCTAGTCCAAGATGACTATTCAGGGATGCGAAAGCCGGTGTACCAACTAGTTCATCAGTTTTCTCCATTGGAATGTGGATACGGGATGATGGATGCCGGTATTGCTTCACGATACCAAAGTCAATAAGAAAGACTGTATCCTTGGATTCCATGAGACCCATGAGCATATTCTGCGGTTTAATATCACGATGAATGAAATGGTGGGAATGGATATACTCGAGCCGGGTTATCTGAACGCAGATGAGCCAACTCGACACGTAAAACAGCGAAGGAACTCACCATTTGCAGTCCCAGGGCAGCAACATGATGTAGTTGAAGTGCACTGTCGGGAGATGCATTGAGTAGCCCATCCAAGGACGGACCGAGGTTGTCAATAACCATGGCCTGATAAGATCCTTCTCTGCCGAACCAGATTGGCCAAGGAAGTCCAGCAGCACCTCCAAGCTCACTAAGAACCCGGTATTCGTGTTCCAGGTGAGTTTCGTGAGACGTTGGTTTGTGGGTGGTTGGTTCCAGTTTCACTGCAATCTGCTTTGTAATGATGTCCTGCGCACGGTAAACTGTGGCTGACAATCATGGTCCCACCATGGAAGTTTTTCATGCACTCAAGGTTCGACAATTGTTCACTCACCACATGAACCAGTGCCCAAATGCTCTTTTAGTGCGTATCTGCCATCAATGCAAACTATATCTGCCATAGTGTGGCCTGACTACCACCAAGATTTCTTCTCCGAGTTTGGGCAGCCCTTTGCAGTATGAAGCCTTAGGCCCTTTGGATCCAGGAATCAGCACATCCACCAGCAGGAAGGAGTATGCCTCAGCAGCCTCACCTCGAGGTTCAAGTATGTATGTGACCCACTTTTATTGGTTCAAGGGACTCACTCTTGGAGCAAGAGCTGGTCTTTTTCCAAGGGGTCCAGTGATGGCAATGGACTTCCAAACCTGGCTGCTTATCGACTTCCATATTCGAAAGTGGCTGGTGGTCAGGATGACTTATAATGATTTCAGTTCCAAGGTTAGTTTCCCACTGCCTCAGTGCCTCCTGCCTCCTAAGTCCTAAAGTGACACAAGTCGCCAGAACCCACTCGCACAGCCCCACACATACTATTATATTCTTTTGCTCACCCAGAATCTTACGAACTATTCCAGTTTATTCTCCCAGCATTTGAAATAAATGGGCGATAAGTTGCATAGCCATACACGAGGCCATGGAGTTTACAAAAGGTTTCATGGAAAGGTTTCCCCGAGCTCCCTTCCTGGCATGATCTCTACACTGGAATCACCAAGGCCTCGATGCTTAGGCGGCCCTCGCTTTGCCACTGGTCTGAGGTCTGTGAAGAAGTTGTCTCCAGCTCAGTCCTTCTCAACCCAGTCCCCCTGTGAGACACCTGCTCTACTGCCCATTTTATCACATGAAACACGTAACAATGGTGCAAGGGTCAACACTATCCCGGCTACAATCAAACCACACTCGCTTCCTAGTCCTCGAAGCAACGCCAGTGATGTTAAAGGGGCTAAGTGATCCGAGCCTGTTGCACCCAATGTGGCATCTCCCAGTGACAATTCTTAGATCATTTCACAAGCTACATCACCCAGTATGTCTCCGTAAATTTCAGGGTGACTTGAACTTATTGTAGTCAAGAATCATTCCAAGACTTATTGAAGGAATTTGGTTTGCGAAGCACAGATGCTGATCCAACTGCTGAGGTCCAGGCAAGGTCTTAATATGCTAGCAAGTTTTCACAGCTGACACCCCCTGCTACACAGGTATTTGAAAACATTGATGCACAAGTATTTGAATCTCTCGCACGAGCGGTGGAAGAGTGGTCTCTCTCACTGAGCAAACTGAAGTTAGAGAATTCGTGACCGTTACGATATGACATGTGACTCATTGCCTCTTAGGTTGTCTCACAACCCCAGGAATGGTCTTTTGATAGTAGAAATGCCGATGGCCACACACGAGTTTTGTCTTACCAATTTTGGCAGGGCTGTGCAGTCCGCACTGGACTGCCTTCCAATCAACCGATCGCTCCTTTGCATTCCGTTGGAATCAAACCTCAGCCTGCGATCGTCACGCACCAGGTTCTCTGCGACCCCCGATCATTCCCTGTTCACGAGCCCTGTCGAGGCAGGACCTGGCATCCTGCTTGCTGTAGTAGAGTGCACCTTCAGCCAAAGCTGTGAAGATGTGATGAAGAAGGTTCAGGCTGAGGTCGAAGGTTGGCCAACTATCGTTCTCGTCATCTTGATTTTCGTTTTGGAGGATCATGACTACCACTCCCCAAAGGAGGGGACACCCACCTGGTCTTTCTTTTCTCAATGTGACACGTGTTTCTTGGAAGATAACTTTTTCGCACTTCCTCAATCTATCGAGGCGTGCACTACGATATTCAACGAATCCACTTCCTCTGACTCCAGCTCTACCAATAGACCTGAGGTCGAATCCCCGACGCAACTCGACCCCTCATCCTCCATCAAGCAGGACTCAGACTCCGAAGCCGATTTCGAACCTGAGCCCATGGTTATCGAACCAATCGTAGTGGCTGATCATATGTGGTGCGCAATTAAAGAGGTCGAGTTCGATGTTTGGATCAGGGAAGACGGAGCTGAGAGGATCAACCTTGATGATAGCAAGAGGGTGATTGGCGTAAGTGATGCGTTTGACTGCTTTACGACCTGCTGATGCAGTATTTTTTTGAAGCACGTATATCCGCGCATCGAAATGGAAGAGGCAGAGCGAGTAATCAGGAAGGGACTAAGTGCTGCAAAGAAGGAGATATGCAAGCTGGCGAATGTATTCAAATCTAAGTCTGCACTTCATAGGCTACAAGCAGCCAAACTCGGAGTCGAATTCAACTGGAGGGTCATGCAATCAGGGCTCAAGATCTCGTCCCGCTCAACTGCTTGGTCGCACTACAAAAACTGGTACTTCACCCAGTTTCGAGGCATCAAGTGCGCTCATTCCGATGACGAGGAATACGAGCCCACAGATAATGGAACCCCTAGCACGTCCCCCAAGCCCCGAGATGTCACCCCACACTTGGCTGCACGTCGCAAGTCAGTTCACAGGTAAACCCTCGTTGAATATTTCTGATTTTGAAAATCTCGCATGTATCTCTGATATCTTTTTGTACGTTTCTTCAATGTTTATCCCACTGTCCTTCACACACCACATTTGCTGATAATTCAATCAGACTATCTAGCATGAGGTAAATGTATCACTGCCTGGCGAAGGTACACAAGGTGTGGAGCCGTCCGTATGTAAGTACTGCAAGGGGTTGCGTCCAGCTGGCACCCTCACCTCATGCACATGTCCGGTTGCAACCAGTAATGCTGATGCAATGATGCTATAAGTATCGATATTTCATTTCACTCTCTGTCTGCTCACGAACCGTTCCCTTCCCCTCCATCCTATGGCGAAAGGTCAGCATCAGTGTCAACGACCAACTCCTGCCACACAACCCGACACTGAGAGTTGGGACACTGAGGTCAGAGATCGCCCCACTTGTGCTCACCGCCTGCCACAGCATTATCATAACGACGATTCGAGGGAGTTCATCGCCATTGATCAAGAACTCGAAGTCGATGCTGATGATGAGGACTGCGAGACACAAGAAAATCATCAACCTCAACCCACTGCCATCTGCACCACTATGTCTGACCCTTTTTCTACCATAGACTCAAGCCAGGGCCAGTCAAGGCGCAATGTGGCTCACAACACTTGCTACTTTTTTCAGAAGGAAGAAACTCATTACTATTGTAACATCTGCAAGTAAGGCCTTTTTTTTTCTGTTTTGTGTTTGTGATGCTCACATAGGGTAACATAGCTTACCATACTCTCTGGGCTCTTCGACTACAATGCATCACAGCCATCTTGACTCCCAACATCCACTGCCATATCTGGACAAGATTGAAGAAAACAATTGGCCTGTGCAGTCTCGTTTTCTTGAGGCCACTTTCAAGAGAGGGTATACTTACAACACCCTTCAAGCAGAACTTAATCGCCCCGGTGCAGAAATCAGTCATCTACCACCTCTGCCTCCACCTGGCGTGGACGACAGAGTTCCTGGTGGAAAGCTACCGAAAGGGGACCCTAGCATCGGTCTGCCCAAGTTCTCCATTCAGGGCCTGCACAAGCTTTTGGTCGATTTCATTGTTTCCGACGACCAGGTAAGGAGTCTTTAATCCATTCAGCACTTTACTGACGTGATGTTATTTGTGGATCAGGCAATCTATTTAATGGAATGTCCACAATTTCACCAGCTGATCCTTTACCTTCGTCACGATTTGCAGGATACTGATATTCCTCATCGCACTAAGACTCGTGAACTCATCCTCCAGCGCTGGCAAGAACGTTTTATGCAGCTCAGAGTGGAGTTGAAGGTGTGTGGATCGCTACTTGTCACGCTGTTATTGAGCGTTTATTGTGCAGAGAGCTGTCAGAGCGATTTCCTTTACTGCAGACGTGTGGTCTGCTGACAAGCTCGACTCCTACCTTGCGATGACGGCACACTGGATCGGACATGAGTTGGGAAATGCACCACATTCTGGTCAGCTTGCCATGAAGGCTGCATTGATCGCTTTTCACTATCTCCCTACTTCGCACATGGGTGAGGAACTTGCAAAGACCATACTTCACCTCATCGATCATGCTGAAATTCCAGTGGATAAGGTTTGTTTTTGACTCGTTCGGCATACTCTTACTAACTTTGGAGTAGATTGGTCATTTCACCATGGACAACGCCACCAATAATGATACTGCCATGGCGGTGTTCATGCGGATTTTACAGGAAGAGCACGAGTTTGACATAGATCCCGTTGCCCATCACATCCACTGCTTTCCTCATATCATCAACATTTGCGTACAACACCTTATCAACAGCTACAAATGTGCAGATTTTTCTGGCCTTCTGAGGACCTGGGGCAATCCACCAAGGGTTTTGCACAAAAAGGAGTACATCACAGCAGTCCAAGAGGACCCTATCCGGCATGGATGAGAGACCGTTCGATGCGTCCGCAATTCAGGTCAGCGTCGGCATACTTTCCAACAGACCATTGAATCCGGGAATGCCAATCAATCGTTCATGAAAGGTGGTGTCCCATTCCCTCTCCCTGTTGTCCAGCTACTACATGATGTTGCGACTCATTGGGACTCAACCTACTACATGATCAATCGTCTTCGAGCATTAGACCAGGTTTGCGATCATCATTACAGTGTATTGACATCTAAAGCTTTGCTGCAGGCAATTGACCTTTGGGTCAGAATGCCATGGAACATAAATTTGGTACCAGAGAAGCTGGAACAGATGCACTGGGAAGTTTTACAAGACCTCGAGTTTGCCCTGCAAGTGAGTATCCAAGCTTTCAGTGCACACGGCCGATGCTAACACTTGTTTGCAGGCCCCTGCCGCAGCCCACCATACAATGACTTCAGAATGCATCCCCTTGCTCGGTGGAGCCCTGCCCGCTTATGAAACCTTCCTCGAACAGTGGAAGAGACTCAACACTTCATCTGCGAACCCTCAATTCGGCCCACTCCTCAAAGAAGGGTTAGCTCATGGGGAACGATATCATAAACATATGCGTGCAAACAAGGCATACATATTCACGATGTGTGAGTGGAGTCACCTCGAGTATTCGAACATCCACATGCTAACATTCTGCAAAGTTGCACACCCTTCTATACGTTTCTCATGGGTGGAGCACAAGTGGTGCAATGAGATTTCTTCCATCAAAGCCAGCATCTTGGAACTAGTAAGTACCCACCTCGGCAAATTTATAATGTATGCCGATTGTTATCTCTTCATAGATGCAAGAATACCGCACGAAGTATGCCGATGACAATGCTCAGCCAACTCCTACCACTATGTGACCAGTGTACATGGGGCTAGCCTCACTCTACAGTTTAGATACAATGGAAATCACGCCCATGGCTCAGGAACAAGGGCAGTTATCCGTCGAAGAAGAGTTTGGTTCCTACATCGCAACCACTAGCCAAGCGGACACCGACGTGCTCGCATTCTGGGAGGTAAGAGAAGACCTCGACATGCAATCTACTGGATGTAGAGCTGACATCCTGTATAGCTAGAATGCGCGAGGTTCCCCACAATATATCGCATCGCCATGGACTATCTTCCGGTTCAACCATCTTCTGTCCTGTGTGAGCGTATATTCTCATCGAGTGCAGAAACCGACACCAAGAAACAAAACCGCATTAGTCCCATGTTGATGGAAGCCTTACAGCTACTCAAGTTTTCACTCAAACAAGACAGATTTCATTTCACTCAATACTGGGGCATGATGGAAAATGAGATGGTTCGAGACCAGGGTAGGGAAGATGCTCTTGGTGCCCTCGTGATGTCACAGGCAAATGGTAACGAAGCGATGAGCACTATTCTCGATACGATGGCATCAGCAGAGGGTGACCATGCAGCATCGGGGCCGGTCAAGTTGTACTGAGCTCATGAATGTTGCTGTGTGCTGCCATCTCATTCCGAGTGCTCTGAGGCATTAGCTACTTTGTTACTTCATATTTCACAATCATCATCCTGCTGTGCTCGTTTCTAGACGCCATCCGTCAGACCACACGAGTTCCCGCAACGGTAATCATCATCATCATTCAGATACTGTAAGGAGGAGAGGCCATCGGAAGCATCCACCCACGTGACTCCCCTGTGTCCCTATTCGTCCTTCCTTACGTCAGCTCCTATCTGCGTTACTAAGCTGTTCGCACTGTTGAAATATTAGATGAATAACACCATGGCTATACGGATGTATGATACCCAGTCATGTGATGGTATAGTTCCATACCATTCTACGGTGTTCTCTTGTACCGGATTACTGGTCTTTATTGTTCTGGCAGAAAGACAGAGGTAACCTAGAAAGGAAGGTCCTCTTATTTACAGATATAGTAGTAGTTTAGACGGTGACAGACACACCTGGTCTGTGCGCACCTACAGTGTATATAAGGGCCATGTCTTAGCCCAGAGTATGGTAGAGCTCCCACAATCTCTATACTTCTCACACAACTACTCACTCCTACCTTCAAAGTCCAAAGACTCAACTGATTAGCTTAAGGCAAGTGTTCGCCTTAGCTCTCACCCCATAAACCCTCTGCGCAATAGGTTATGAGCCCCGAGCTCATTGTCTAACGGACATTTGCTTCTGAGAGAGACGTCTGTCATAGCAATGCCGTTAAACGGACCTGAGGTGCTAGGTTGGGCTTTGGCCATTCTAGTCGTTTCGTTGGTTCTAGGCCATGCTCAGGCTACATTTCTATTTTCATTATATGGCGGTTCATTTTCACTTGCTGTGGTTATGTCCTGCGTTATGTGGGGAACTTTCTTAGGCATTCCATCATGGCATGGCATTTTTGCCGCATACCAAGAGTACCATATCCGGCTCGGTTGCTTTCGTGAGCTCCGAGTTCGAGCTGCCATGACTATTGAAGCAAGGGAAGTACCGGCTTTGCCAAGAAACGAGCATTTGGCTCTGCCATGCTGGAACCCTCCTTCATATCAGGCTCTCGAGATCCAGGACTTGGACCTTGAAGCCGATTTGGATCTGGTTCCTCCCTATCTGATGTCTCTACAGGGATATCCTATGGTTCTCTCGGAACCTTTTGATCTTTTGATCGAGGAAACCCAGGAGCTCCATCGTAGATGGGTTGAGATGCAGCCCCAGCATAGGGTGTCACATGTTGGTATAATTGTCAGCGATAGTATTCATATTATGCAAAGGTGGCGTAATATCCGTTTTGGCTCTGTTCCTGATCCTTCAACGACTTCTTTGCCCCATTTGGTTGAGGAGTTACCTCCCACACTGACTCCCGAAGGAGATGATGAAGGATCGGACTTGAGTCATCTCAAGTTTGATCTTTTGTAGTCGCTTCTCTCTTCGTCTCCTCTCGAGTTCATTAGGCTTATGTCACTCCTGCTTTTGCAGATGTTGGCCGTCGTTGTAAACAGGAACACCCTTACGGTACCACCAGCATGGGCATCCCGACCCTTTCCTGTTGCTGTAGAGAAGGAAACCGCTCTGGCAATGGAAAAGGCAAGTACGACGGATGACCCTACGCATAAACGATATGTCCAACATGTAATCGGATTCATTGAGGAGATTTATCTCCCAAAATGCCCAAATTGGAAGCACACTATTTCCCAAAATCGGACTCAGTACACACATTCTCTGTTCCCATGGCACGTAATACCTTCCATTGCTGTGGAACAAACATGGGAGTCTATTCCTAGAAACTTTGCCAACCGCTGCCCTGAGGACGAACCTCTTGTAAACCAGAAAGTTCATCTGACCTTTCATGGATTTCTCGTTAATTGTTTACCCAAAATCTCCGCTGCTTCAACTCCACATGCTCGCGCTAACTTCAATGGCGTAGACATTCCGTCTCTTATTTATGAAGATCCTGCCCTCGAAACCGTGCCAGCCCTTGCACTCACAAATGATACCTTCTTCTACTTTAGAGGAAGGGTCCATCCCTGCTACAATTACCGAAAGTTCCATGGGATCATCCCGGCTCTTCGGATTTGGAACCAACATCTTGAACGCAATTTCAGAAGAGTTTGGACTTCCAACTCAATCAACCCAAGGCACGTTCCAAGAGCCTTGCAAATGAGACACTGCGATGGTAAAGTCTCGTTTGATCCCAAAATCGTACTACTCCTTATGGAAAGATGGGATGTTATCATGTGGGGTATGGAGCAGGACGTTAACAAGGCAGGATATAGCATTGAGGATGAGCATCTCTGGTGGAGATCTCCAAGCGGAAGTACAAACTGGGTCAACTGGCCCTCTACAGCATTGATTTATGCAGATCTGGAGAGAGAATGCAAGAAGGGTTCTGGAGAGGATATCCCTCCTGCACATCCCAGAGGAATTTATCGGCGGAATCGTCGAACAACATATGCAGCAGCTAGTATCAAACCAATTCCCACTTCCAGGAAATCTTCGTGAACCATATATTGGTTATGGCACGACTCCCTACTATTCAATAAATAGAGATAACCATATGCCTCTCAATTTGTTCTATCCAATGTGTTCTGAAAACTTGAGATATTCTCAGTTTATACTGCAATTCATTTGTGGAATCCACGAAGGATTGACAGTAGACAGAACTCTGTCAGAAACATTGTTGGATCTTTATCGTCCAGAGGCTTTGGCTTATCATTATTTCCCGGATCTTGGATTTACCGATCTGGAGGAACTTCGAATCGGAAGATGGAGAATTACGGCTAAAGGGAATAGCACACCGATAAAGGAAAAGCGAAAAAGAAATAAAGACGTACAATGTCACCACAGAGCGCTGAGACAGCGAAATAACCGGCAGTATCGAAAAGAGAACAAGGCTTTTGTGTCTAGCTCAGATCAGGTCGATGACTTGATACTGATGCTTGAACATTTCTAGATGGCAGATCAAAAAGAAACCTCTGCATCCAAGAACATCCCGTGCCTTAACGGCTCAAACTATGCATCATGGAAGGCTATGATCAAAGGATACTTTATGACACTTGATGTCTGGGGAGTGGTCGATGGAACGATCACTTTACCTGGTGGTCCTGATGCTGCTATTGCAGCTTGGCATACGAAGAATCAAAGAGGCATGGGAACCATCCTCTTGTACTGTGACCCTGTGATCTCCATGTCTTTGGATTCCAAAAACACAGCCAAGGAGATGTGGGACCATTTGGCTACCACATATGGCGCACCAACGGCCGTATCGGCCTACACAGACTTCTTACACTTAATGAAGTTAAGGATCAATCCGACCGACAATTTGGGATCCAAACTCGCCGAGTTTAATATGGTGTTAGGGGCGCTGGCTACCCAGCAGCTGGCTATTGCCGAACCCTTACAATGCATGATCCTGTGTGGCGCCTTCTCGGACAAATGGGGACAGGGTCCCGTAAATATTCTTTCATCGGTACAGGCCAAGGACCTTAAAATCAATGACGTCATAGCTCGTTTAAAGGAATTATCATCTCATCATACCAGACAATCAAATTTGCTGAAACTGGAATCCAGAATTCAGGTGACATCTTTGGAACCACTTTTAAACCGACTCTCGAAACCTCCTCGCTGCCGTAAATGCCAAGGAAAACATACCACAGAACAGCATATCGACCAGGGACAGTCTTCCCAAGGTCGTGGATCTTTTAGAGGAAGAGGTCAGAATCATGGGGGAGCGCCTTATCAGCGCCAGCAGCCCCAACAACAACAACAGCAACAATCTTCTTGCGGAAAGGGCAAGTCTCGTCATGGTCGTGGTCGTGGTCGTGGCCATGGTGGTTTCCACACGGTAGACTTTTCTGACATCCCTGAGGAATCCCAGGAGTATGATCAGGAATATGACCAGCAGTATTATGACCAGGAGGGGTCTGGTCAGTACGACGACCAGTATGACGAGGGCTATGAGTCCTACAATGTCAAGGTTACAGCCTTAGACATTAATACTGCCAACCGCTTTGAAGAGTTCGAGGAAGAAGATATCACTCCTGTTCCTGTGTATAACCCGGAACCAGTTGAGTACGTTGTTAATCTACCTCAACCTCAACCTGTTGATCCATGCATGTGTTCTATTTGTCAACGCAACCCAGCCAACCGAGCTTGTCTTCGGTTACTACAGAGTATTCCCATTCATGGTGGAATTCAAACTCTGGAGAGGACCAACAAGCGATGGACATCTGTTGAATCAGATGACCAGTGCCATAACGGAACCTCCAACTCCAATTTTGGACATAATAGATCCGAGAGTTCCGAGGCACAGGTTCAGTTGCGGGTGGATAGTGACATTTCAAGAGAGGAATTGTTATCACACGATCATACAAGCTCTAAGACTTCTAGGCGTAGACGCCGTGGAGTGAAGGTTACCTTACAGGAATTCCATGCTTCGGTATCCGAGCATAGGTATCCAGAGCCAGTATGATATGTTAACATTCCTGATGATTATCGTCTTGATGTCCTAGGAGCCTCTGGCTTCTCTTATGGTTGTAATGATGATGAATTTTCTTTGTATCCTTGTGAACTTGAGGTTAACCCAAGTACTAATTTTGTCTCCAAGAATTGCATGTGGATGTTGGATTCTGGTTGCTCACACCATGTGACACCTTACCGGAAGGATTTCATGACTTACTCTGTTGCCACGGAAACACAATTTGCCAGAACTGCTGGTAATGAACCAGTACGCCTAAAAGGACGAGGAACGGTTGTTCTACGTCTTGAAAATGGAAAATACCTGACACTCCGTGAAGTCATCCATGGAGAGTTTTCAAAATGCCTATGTTCCCGAAATCAGCTGTTAAAGAGTGGCTATACCTCTACAGCTACGAAACGACATGAAGTGATCCATACACCCGATGGTCATGTTGTCCTCAAGGCGGAATGCTTGTCTACATCGTGGTTACACTGGTTCTATGGAGTACCTGTCCATTCCTCCAGTGTCTTACAGACCGTAGACCTAGGGGTTGTTACAAAGGATGATTATACTCTTTGGCATAATTGCCTTGGACATCCAGGCATATCAGTAATGAAGAATTGCAAGCATCATATAAAGGGTATTCCTGCTGAGCTAATCGCGAAACCCTTACATTCCTGTCGAGGTTGTGCCCAAGGCAAACTAGCATCTGATCCATTCCACCCTTCTGACAAACAGGCTTCTGCACCACTTGCATTAGTCCATGGTGATCTATTGGAATTACCCAACGAGTCTTATTACCGCAGTCGTTATGTTCTTACACTGCTGGATGACTACTCCTCTTTTGGTTTTTGCTTGTATCTGCGACAAAAGTCCGACACCCTGGCCAGATTCACCGAGTGGTTAGCCACTGTTGAACGGCAATGTGGTTGCATGTTGAAGACTTTTCGTTTGGATTGAGGGGGAGAGTTTACGGGGAATGAGTTTAAGTCTCTCCTCAACTCCAAGGGTATTGTCCATGAGCTTTCTATTGCTCACCAACCACAACAGAATGGGAGAGCTGAGCAGTTCAACTGCACTATACTTGAAAAAGCTGGATCGATTCGTCATCATGCCTGTGTTCCTAAATGCTTTTGGAACTTTGCATTTGACTCTGCTCTACATGTTTACAATAGGACTCCTTTGCGTCGCTGCAATTGGAAAACTCCTTGTGAACTGTTTCTTGGCAAAGTACCTGACATCTCTTACTTCCGAGTTTTTGGTTGTTTGGCCTATGTGTGGATACCAAAAGAACTACGGAAAGATAAGCTGGAACCCCATGCCGAGGAAATGGTTTTCCTTGGATATGAAGTAGTCACTAAAGGCTATCGCTTTCTGCATGGACAGAAAGTTGTAATCGCTCGCACTGCAAAATTTGTCGAAGAAGTTTTTCCTTATTGTACGGATGAAAGGAAAGGAAATAAATCCGATAACCATGACCAACCTGTAACAGACCAACCACCAGAAGACGAAAATATTCCTACTGATGAACAGATGGATAATGGGCCTGATCAGCCAATGGACGGGAGACCCCAATCCCAATCACAAAGTCCAGAAGATTTTAACCCACCGAGGAATGGTGATGAAGACCAGTATCCAGGACCTCTGGATATTCCACCACAGAGAGCAATTCCTCATTCCAATCAAACACCCTAAAAACGCTCCTTGTCTTCGCTCCACCTGGCACCCCGTCTAGGACCCCGAAAAACTTCGGAATCCTCGGACCACCAGCCACTGGAACAAGCCCGTCTCACCCAGACTGTGACGTTAATCGAAACCTGTTGAGCCAAAACATACCCCTGCCTCTAAAATACGGCCACTGGCCCAAGAACCCGGCTGAGTAGACAGACCTTCGACAAAAAAGTTGGACACCATGCCACTCGCCGACACCCCCCCTGGCACCACCAGAACTAAAACCCCCGCGACACGTATCAACACCCGCGCTTCCTCACAAGCGAACTTCAAGGACCTGCTAGCTACACAAACAAGCATCATCACCGACTACGCCACCAGCCTGCGTCACCTTCTCAGGAAGGGAGTCCTACAGCCAGGCACTGAACCGACCACCGACACACTCTCCACGGCTCTCTTCCAAATCGCCCAGTTCCCTAATGTGCCAGCCTCGGCCATTGATGGAATTCGGGCGGTGGCCTTCCTTCTGGAGAAAGTGGACGCCACGGCCCTATCGCTGGATATACAAAACACGCTACGTACATCGTTACCAGAAACCATCACTAACCATGTTATAGCTGCGCTATCCCCCCATATAGCCTCCCTACAGGACTCCGCACTAGCACTCAAGCACCCCATCCCCCCACCCCCTCGACTGACCCCCCCCCAAGACGATGCGCCCCCCGACATCACCCCCAGCCCAGCACCTGCACAAGCATTGGAGGACCTGCTCCCTCATGTCAAATCCATCCACACCACAGTAAATGCGCTCCAAGACAAAATGCCCCTCCTGGACGCTATCCACAAGCACCTCGTAATCACGGGTAGCGGCGACACTCTTGCATCCATTAGCGCATCCCTGGACCGTACAGAAATGTTAGCAGATGATCTCGGATCAGGACTGACGCTAGCTACCGAAGCAGTCAAATCCCTCCTCCCCTCCCTCGACAACACCCAAGCCCAGATCACCCACCTGCACGGCTGCCTGACCAACCCCACCCCACCACCCCAAACAGCCCAGGCTCGGGCTGACCCCACCCCAGCACGCACCTACAGCGATGCAGCAAAATCTCCCCCCAGATCCCAGTTGGTCACCTCGGCCCTAGCCAAAGCAGAAATCCGAGCGAGACAGGTCCTATTCACCCCTACACCCGACCAAACCCTCTACTCTAAATCCACGGATCCTGGAACCATCGCCATAGACATCCTGGATGCCACCATGGCCCATCAGAACGAAGATGCACCCTACATCAACGTCAGATCTGCGGTATGCCTCAACAATGGAAACCTACTGATCGAACTCTCCTCAGCTGAGGCAGCAGAGTGGATGAGGTCAACGGAGGTCAGAACAACCCTCTCTAGCTCTCTAGGGATCAATGCTGTAGTCAAAGAACGCACTTTCACCGTGGTGGTCCCCTTCTTCCCCACCCCGCTTGACATCTCCGACCCGTTCCTGCTAACCAACATCGAAAACGAAAATGACGTTCCACCCGGTTCCCTCCATTCCATCAGATGGGCCAAAAACCCAGAACGCCGCAAACCGGGCCAACGGGTAGCCCATGCCCTCCTATCGGTCAGAAATGCAGATGTAGCCAACACCCTACTCAGAGACGGCCTATATGTCCTCAGAACGAAGCTGTTCCCCAAGAAAGATAAGAAGGAACCGATACGGTGTGCCAAGTGCCAACACTGGGGACACATAGCCCGGGAGTGCCAGTCTGTTCAGGATGTCTGCAGCATGTGCGGAGGCCCCCATAGGGCATCAGCCTGTGAACACCCAGGACGCAGGTACTGCGTCAGCTGTAGGACTGACAAACACTCTAGCAACAGCCGCGAATGTAACGAGCTCGCGAGAAGATCCGAAGCCTTAAATAGAAGACACCCAGATAACCTGCTCCCGTACTTCCCCACCCCAGAGAAATGGACGCAATCCCTTCTACCCTCAGACTTCATCCCAGCAGACCCCCTTGCCACGGCCCCTCCTAACAATCAACCAGATCAACCATACCCCCCCCCACCTCCCATGGCACCACCCTCATCCCAATCCCGGCCCAACCCCACCAAACCCAACCCAACACGGCGGCTGGTTAACCTAGGACCTGGCCTCAAGTCCCACCAAACTACGCTGGACAGCTACGCGAGACCGACCGCCCCCAAACTCCCAGCTGTGGTCAACACCTCATCACGCTCCCTACCCCCGCACATCCTAGATTACTCCCCCCCGGTCGACCATTCAGCCTTTGACGACCCTGTCACCTCCTCCTACTATGACTGATAACCCCAACCCACCCAACCCCCTCCTACGTATCTGGCAACAAAACCTCAACCGCTCCAGCACCAACCAACACTCCCTCCTCCATGGACCCCACGCAAAGGACTGGAACATATATGCCCTGCAAGAACCTCACATCCGACCCAACAAGAACACCATCTCGACCCCAAAGTTCTACACGGTATACCCATCCACCCGCTACTCTGACCCCGACAGGGTGTCCAGGGCAGTCATCCTGATCTCCACATCAATCAGCACCAACGCCTGGAAACAGATCCCGTTTGCATCCCCAGACGTAGTGGTCGTCCAGGTAACTGGCCCAACAAGCAAGATCACCCTGGTCAACATCTATAATGACTGCACCAGCCACGGCACCGAAGAAGAGCTGGGTAGGTTCCTAGCGACGGAGGCAGAAATTGTCCAACCATCCCTGGACGATCATGTAGTGTGGCTGGGCGACTTCAACCGGCACCACCCCCTCTGGGATGACGACGCCAACACGCAGTTGTTCACGGCAGCCGCCCTGAGAAAGGCACAACCCCTGATCGATCTCCTCGAAGTGAACGACATGGTCATGGCCCTCCCCAAGGGGATACCCACCCTGCAGCTGCTCAACACAAAAAACTGGACAAGACCAGACAATGTCTTCTGCACAGAGCATTCTATTGACCTCTTTGTCCGCTGCTACACTGACCCTGACAACAGAGGACCCAAGACCGACCATCTGCCCGTACTTAGTGAGATAGACTTAGCCACAACGCATGCCAACCCAGAGCCACGCCACAACTTCCGTGCCACCAACTGGGAGAAGTTCCGGACGACCCTCCTACAGCAGCTGCAAAGGATTGGGCCCCCCCAGGTTCTGGCCACTAACAGAGAGTTCGAGGCAGCCACGAAATCCCTCACGCAGGCGATCCAAGAGACCATCAACCTGGAGGTGCCCGTCTGCAAGCCGTCCCCATATGCCAAACGCTGGTGGAACCACGGCCTCTCAGCCCTCCGGGCAGAAGTGGCTAAGCTAAGCCGCCAGAGCTACAGAAACAGAGCTAACCCCCTCCACCAGGCACATGAAGAGCTGAGACTCAAATGCAACCGCTACTCGGAGACCATCAAGAATACCAAGGCCACCCACTGGACAGAATGGCTGGAGTCCATAGAAGGTAACGAAATATGGACCGCTAACAGATACCTCTCCTCAGATCCGAGCGATGGGGGCTGCGCCAAAATCCCCACGCTCAACACCGTAGTAGACGGAGAACGACAACAGCTAGCAACCAACGAAGAAAAGGGCCAGGCCCTAGCATCGGCCTTCTTCCCCCCTGCCCCTCACACTCCGACCACTCCACCGAACCACGACTACCCCGTCCCAGTGGACACCCCGCCCACCATCACGGAAGATGACATCAAACACAACATAACTCGGCTGAGCCCGTTCAAAGCACCTGGCCCAGATGGAATCAGCAACAGCATCCTCGTATACTGCAAAGATGACCTGGCTCCGTACCTCCTCCCCATCTACAAGGCCGTGTTCATGCTACACACCTACTATGAACCATGGAGGGACTTCACCACGGTCGTCATCAGGAAACCAGGTAAACCTGACTACTCTCTAACCAAAGCCTACAGACCAATAGCCCTCCTCAACACAACCAGCAAACTCCTCACAGCGATTGTCACGGAGCAACTCTCCCACGTAGCCGAGTCTAATCACCTCCTCCCAGCCATGCAGTTCGGAGGCCGCCCACGCAGATCAACGACGGACTCACTCCACGTCCTAACCACTACAGTCAAGAATGCGTGGCGATCAAAACAAGTCGTCTCTGCCCTCTTCCTCGACATCGAAGGGGCCTTCCCCAATGCCGTCACGGACCGTCTCCTGCACAACCTCCGCAAAAGAAGAGTACCCACAGCCATTGTCCAATTCGTGGAACGCCTACTAATGAACAGACGCACCAAACTCAAGTTTGATGGATACACCTCTGACTGGATCTTAATCGACAACGGAATAGGACAGGGAGACCCACTCTCCATGCTACTCTATGCCTTCTACAGCGCTGACCTCGCAGAGATCCCAGGTGACAACAAAAATGAACTAGCCCTAGCATTTGTGGATGACACGGTAATCATCACCATCAGAAAAAACTTTGTTGACACACATAACAGAATCCGTAGCATCATGCAACGCCGAAACGGTGCCTTCGCCTGGTCAGAATCCCACAACTCCACATTCGAACTAACGAAGTTTGCACTCATCGACTTTCACTACAACGCCAGTACCGAACGCCCACCGCTCAAGTTGCGCAACACCACGATCACACCCTCACGGTCACACAAGTTCCTTGGAGTGATCATCGACCAAACCCTAAGGTGGAACACCCATGCGGCTCATGCTCTGGCCAAGGGAACGGCGTATGTCATGCAAGTTAGCCGCATATCGTCAGCCAGCAAAGGCCTCCCAGCTGCCCTCCTCAAACGACTCTACTTGGCAGTAGTAGTACCGAAAATGCTCTATGCTGTCGATGTATGGTGCACCCCCCCGTACTCCTTCGACAAAACCAAGAAGACAAGGGGCTCCCTCAGTATCATCGCAAAAATCAACCAAGTCCAACGCCAGGCCCTGCTCACCATAACAGGCGCATACCGCTCAACAGCCACAGACATATTGGAAGTATTCACTAACACTCTCCCCATTGAACACCGCATCCAGAACCTATGCCATCAGGCGGCTGTCCGCATCGCATCACACCCCCCATCACACCCCCTACACCCCCACACCAGAAGAGCAGCAGCACGACTAGTCAAACAGCACAGGACCCCACTGCATTACCTAATGCACGCCTTCAACATAGCACCCAACTGCGTGGAAACGCTAGACCCTGCCGACAACGACCCCCATGCCCCTGCCCCCCTCTGTTCACTAATTCCCATGTCCAAAACTGAGGCCAAGACAGCTCACGACCAAGCTAACGACCCCACCAGAGTCTACTGTGATGGCTCAAGCACAGAGGAGGGAGTAGGTGCCGCAGCCGTTCTATTTCACGAGGACCACCCCCCTCGCAGGCTTAGATACCACCTGGGCCCACCCAAATCACACACGGTATACGAAGCTGAAGCAGTAGGGCTCACCCTAGCCGCCCACCTACTTAGGACAGAACCAAATATCACCCTCCCTGCCACAATCTTTGTGGACAACCAGGCCGTAATCCAATCCGGTGAGAATCTGACATCGAAATCAGGACATCATATCATCAGGAAGTTTCACAGCGCCATCAACCTCTTGAGAAATGCCCTCCCAGCTCCCCATTGGAAACTAACGCTACAGTGGATCCCAGGACATGAAGGTATCCCAGGGAATGAACTAGCTGACGAGCATGCCAAAATAGCAGCGAAGGGCCCCCAGAAAAGCAGCGCCCTAAGGCGGCTACCAACGTACTTACGGACAAAAGGCCTCCCCCAGAGCATCTCAGCAGCAATCCGCGCACAACGGGACAGCTCAAAGGCAAGATGGGAGAAGAAATGGAAGACATCACCTAGACACGCCATCGCGTCCAAGTACAAAGCCCATCTCCTGTCCCCCACGACTGCAAACCACCTCCTCAAGCTACCAAAACTGCACACAACCACGTATGTCAGACTACGGACAGGACACCTAGGACTCAACAAGCACCTGTTCCGCATCAAAAAATCTGACTCGCCAATGTGCAAATGTGGAGCCCTGCAAGAAACAGTGGAACACTATTTGACGGTTTGCCCATGCTTCAACAGAGCACGTCATGTCTTACGAAACACGCTAGGTCGAAAAGCCTCACACGCAACATACCTACTGTCCGACCAAGAAGCTCGCCTACCACTCATGAAGTTTGTCAGTGCCACAAAATGCTTCATTCCTCCCACCCGACCACCATGAGACCAGCATCAGCACGCCAAACCAGGTAAACCCTCCCCCTGGAATGACCAGATGTTCACGCACCCTCGCAGTAACCAATCCGGGGCTGAGACAACCCCCACACACAAAAAAAGCCTAGAAAGACATGAAGGAGTTGGCCCAACGGCCTCCCAGTTAGATGAGAGGGAAAGTGGCTGAGGCAGTAAACGAAAAGGAACGCCCAGCAGAAACACGACACCAAAAAGCCCAGGGTACAAGGCCCCTGGATGCTAGCTGTTCCGGCCGTCGTTGGCTCTTACTGCCTGACCTTCCTACTTTACCATCTCCCCTCCACCACCTTCTTGTGCACGAGCCTCTGGGCTCAAGCGTTGTTATACCACAGTTACGGCACGTCACACCTTACATGCACCGAGACCCCACACCCACAAAAATGGGTTAGATAGTTTAGTCCTACATAGGGTACACACACCCCAACAAAGGACTCTAAAAGGAAAAAAAAAAAAAAAAAAAAAATCAAACACCCTCACAAAATGTTCCTCAAAAGAGACCTATGCCTAGAGAGTTTAATCGTCGCATAACTCAACCTCCACTCAGACCTGGAAATGTTTACGGAGAAAGACGACATCCAACTGAGATAGAGAGGGAAATTCGAGACAAGCAGGATGCTTTGCACGATATTCTTAGGAGGACAGAAGAAGGAGCAGAACAAATCAAAACAGCAATCCGTGAAAAGAGATTTGAGGATCTCCAGTCCTATCAGGATGCTGAAAGAGTTCGTCAAGCTAAGGAAGGAGAACAACCTCCACCTTCTAGTGAGGATCAGCCTTCAGCTGGACCTTCGCATTTTCCAGGAGCTCTCGAGGAAACCTCGAAAGAAGAGATGAGCTTTGCTCAGATCTTGTCTGCATGTGTAAAACAAGCTCCGGAACAGTATAGGGATGTCTTGAGACTACCTAAACCTGAACAAACCAAGTGGTTTGACGCGATGAGGATGAATTAAAATCAATTGAAGAAAGAAAAGTATGGACACTTGTGAATCCTCCTTCAGGAAGAAAACTGGTGAAATCAAGATGGGTTTTTGCTGTTAAAAGCGATGGTCGTTACAAAGCTAGGCTCGTCGCCAAAGGCTTTACTCAAGAGTATGGAATTGACTTTGAAGACACTTTTTCTCCGGTCGCACAGTTCGAAACAGTGCGGATTCTCCTAGCTCATGCTGCGCAGAATAATTGGGAAATGGAAGCTGTAGACGTTAAAACAGCATTCCTTTATGGCAAGCTAGATGAAGAAATTTATATGGAACAACCGGAAGGATTTAAAGTCAAAGGTCAAGAACATATGGTCTATCAGTTGCTGTGCTCCCTGTATGGTTTGAAGCAAGCAGCACTCTCCTGGAACAAAGAGTTACACCAATCGTTGTTATGAATGGGTTTTCTCCGATCCAAGGTTGATGCCGGTGTTTATTTCTACAACTCAAAAGCCAGACAAGTAATCTTCTTGGTATATGTTGACAATGGACTTTTCCTCGGATCACATAAAAACCTCCTAAAGAAGAAGAAGGACGAGTTTATGAAAACATGGGAGTCTCGTGATCTTGGCGAGGTTAAAGAGTATCTGGGAATCCAAATACGTTGGAAACGCCATACCAGAGAGATCTGGTTAGATCAAATCCCATATGTTGAAAAAGTCATAAAAAGATTCAGCATGGAAAATGCGACTTCTGTTCGCACGCCTTTACCTTCTGGATATATTCCAGAAAAACCACCGACTTCTTATCAGTCGACTTCTCAACTCAGATCTAGATATCAATCGGTTATAGGGTCATTGCTCTATATGGCTCTAGGGACGCATCCAGACATTGCATATTCGGTTATCCGAATGTCTCAGTATATGTCTAATCCCACCGATCTTCATCCTAAACAGGCGCTTCACATAGTTCGGTATGTGGCATCCACACCGAATTTATGCCTTCATTATCATGGAAATGAGAAGAGAGTTTATGGTTTTGCTGATTCTGATTGGGCTTCAAATAAAGACACTCGTCATTCCACTACTGGCTTTGCCATGTACTATGGCAACTCCCTAATTTCATGGAGATCCCAAAAACAGAAAACAATCGCTCTGTCTTCAACTGAAGCAGAATATATGGCGATGTGTGATGCTGCCAGACAAGTCAAATGGCTCGATATGCTCTTCAAAGAATTGTCGTTTAAAATGGACAAGACTATCGTCTATTGTGACAATATGGGTGCTCGCTTTATAGCAGAAAATCCTGTGTCCGATGGTCGTTCCAAGCATATAGACATTCAGTGGCACTTCATTCGTGAATGTGTTGAAGAAGGGTTATTCGCCATCGAATATGTTAATACCACTTGACAGCGTGCCGATGGATTAACAAAGTCTTTAACTTGGCAGAAGTTTGAACAAAATCGCTCGTCATTAGGCCTGGTAACCAGGACAAATTAGAGCGAGGGGGAGTGTTGAAATATTAGACGAATAACACCATGGCTATACGGATGTATGATACCCGGTCATGTGATGGTATAGTTCCATACCATTCTACGGTGTTCTCTTGTACCGGATTACCGGTCTTTATTGTTCTGGCAGAAAGACAGAGGTAACCTAGAAAGGAAGGTCCTCTTATTTACAGATATAGTAGTAGTTTAGACGGTGACAGACACACCTGGTCTGTGCGCACCTACAGTGTATATAAGGGCCATGTCTTAGCCCAGAGTACAGTAGAGCTCCCACAATCTCTATACTTCTCACACAACTACTCACTCCTACCTTCAAAGTCCAAAGACTCAACTGATTAGCTTAAGGCAAGTGTTCGCCTTAGCTCTCACCCCATAAACCCTCTGCGCAATACGCACATGCATGACTGTGTGAGTCATCACTGTACTGATCAACGTTTCACATCGACTTTGCGTCGTCCATGCATCACTCCCCCGTAGAGAGCAGGTTCCATGGTCATCGCTGTTGGTTCGCATCCTCAGCCGACACCGCTCTGCATTTTCATCGGCTACTGTGTGCAAAACAGTGTGACTCGCCTTCGATCGAGAGCAGCCTCGCCATTGTGTCATGCATGGCATCATCACAGATAGGTAGCACCTCTGTCTCTGTGCCCATCTTCGTGTTTACAGCTTCTGACCTCCTGTCATGGTGTCCTCCTGTAATGTTCATGGGGTGGTTGGCATTCGAAATGGCCATGCATTCACCTATTCACAAGGCAAGACCTTTTGGAAGCACAACGGATTTTTGCCCCTGCCTTCCGGTGATCTTGCTGTTGATTTTTTCACCTTTGGTGGAGACCCTGCTCTGCTGGAGGATGGGCCATACAGTGGCATCGCACGCATCGTCTCGCAGACAACTGCTGCAGCTAACATGGAGACCACAGATCCTATTTTGCAGCTGTTTGCAACAGACATACATCTTCTCCTTCTTTCCCTGCATTTGTCAATGCACATTTCTTATGCAGGATTTTGTGGCCATGCCTTTGATGGCTGCCGAATGCGACTCTCAGATGCCATCCCCTGCATTCATCACTGTGGGAAGGGTTTGCCATTCCAATCTTGATGTCGATCAAAATCGTGGTTTCAATATCAACGTCTCGCAGTATGGTGCCACCCCTCAACAGTTAATTCGTTTACGTTGTTTCTATCCAAGTTCGCCTACATGCTTCCTCAAAACACCTCTTCCCAATGTTGGTAAACACGTTGTCGTTGGAAGTAATGACAAAGCGAGTTTTTTCGGATATTCGGATCACACTTATGTTCATTTACTTTCATCACTCCTAACATTCCAGGTCTACTAACCTCGCTCCAAGAACCCACCTAGTATCCCTACCCTTCCCCTTGTGTGGCTTGTAGGTTGGATCCGAGCAAGTAAAGTGATCACTGACCGGCACAATCTTGGGCCCAGCATTGTAGCTCTGAAGCTGGGGCATGGTCATCCATTTGTAATGATTGCCAAACAGTATGTGAAACCACAATAGCAAGACTGCGGGACTGACTGTGAAGCAGGTTTGAGGAGGTTTTTGGGCATTCTGCATATGCCCATCTATTCGTCACTCAGGCCATGCGGGATCACCTCGCGAGCAAACAGAACTTGACATATACCATATACTTGTACTTATACCTTACACATTAGCTGACCATCTTTAAGTGGCAGAGTGGCCGTCCTTTACGATCGCCCTCCGAGCCATTTCCACAAGTGTTTGCCACCCGAAGTACATGAGGCGTGTAACAGCATTTTTTTTGCTGAAACCCAACATCCCTTACTCTGCCAAGTTTACAATGATGAGTTGGCCTTCTCGTGAATCTCGTATTTCATTGCAACATTTGCAGATCAATATGCCTACGTTGCATGAGGATAGAGTCGCCTTACTTGTAAGCAGTACTTCCTGGATGCCTGACAAAGTCTTCGACACTCTGCTGGAAGCCCTAACGTTGTATGACGAACACACTTGGGCACTCAATGATAGTTCGCAGTCTTCTATGGAGAAGCTCCCAAAAATATGGATGGTGATTACTGGGAAAGGCCTTCAGTTCAGGCAATGTACATGTCCTGAGTGGCGAGGCTACAGGAAATGTGGGTATTCGTAAGGTGTAGTAGTTTATGGCTCGAGGCAACCAACAAAGAGGAAAACAGGCATGGCACGTGACATCATAGACGAGGACAGAGAGCCAAACAACAACGAAACAAAATTGCATGATATGGATAATACATAAGTGAACAATATATTTTACAGGTGTTTGTGGAAGTAATGACAAAAGCAAGTGTTTTTCGAATATTTGGTTTCATCCTTATTAGAAAATGTCTCTGTATGCTGTAGCAACTGAGGCTTGGTTCGACAGCAACACTAGTATTACTTAGACATAGTCTAACTTTATTAAAATTATACCCCACAAAATTTTCCGACTGGGTGATGACTGGCTGGTCGACTGGAAGTCGGAAGTCGCAACTAACCGAGCTGGTCGAGTCAGAGATATTTTAATTGACCCGACCTGGGAAAGTATGACTAAGCCACGTACTCGACTTCAACTCGAGTCGACTATTAGTCAGAGTTGTGGCAACACTACTCCTGATGATACAAGTATAGCATCTGTGACATAGTGGAACTACTAGTCACCTGACTGTCTGGAACATTAGTCACCTGACTATATTCAACACCACACACATCGCCATCCATGGGGTGTATCTCTCCCCATGAGTTGCCCCATGTGTAGCTCAATCTGGTCATGGTCAGCATCGAAAGTAAGTGCTGACAGCAGCATCAAGCAGGCCCAGGTCAGCACATGCATATCCCCTGGCTGCAGCTACAAGATTTTTTCATTTCCACCACAAGGTCCACACATGCTTATCAAGGCTAGCAGGGGCAGCAAGGACAGCACCAGTCAGGGATGGATCAAGAATACAGGGATCTAGAGGCAAGTGTAGATTGCTTTCTGTAGTTTGTACCACCATCCCACTACACACTCTCACTATATATGTACTATCATTGGCCACCAGATGCAAAACTTTTGTGAATTCTTGAATAATGTCACAACAACTCAGCAACTACATGAACAAATTTCATACATAGACAGATTGAGGTCTCAACTACATCCTTCTTAAGTCTCAAAATAATTGGTGAAGAATTGAGAGTAGTCGGGGCAACACAATCTGGAGGGGTCAAAAATGATGCCAGATGCAAGGTTTTGTCATGGATCAACACAAGCCCAAATGCACTGGACATACCTAAACACGATCACGAGCCAATGATGCCTGTGACTGGTTCTACTAAGCCCAGGAGCACTCATGTTAATTGCATACAAAATTGGATCAACTCACGACATACCTAGTCCTCCTCAACCTCATCTCATGTGCGCAGGCTCCATTAAGTTTATTATCTTGCCATGGGTTAACCCTGTCGTGACCATCCAATCCTGTAATACAGATATTCTACGACATCACATCCCCTCTTCCCGTCATCGTCTCTGTATGCCTCACAGAGTATGGTTTCCTTTGAAAGTATTACAAGTTCTGGGAAATCATTGTGCGGTATGTCATCCATCCACCGGAAAATAGTCTCGATGCTGCCAGCCTCTAACAAGTGCGTCGGCCTGAGGGGTATCACTAGATGGAAGGTAGCGGCGAGGGGGCAAGCTGCCGATGTGCTTGGGCGGCGTAGAAGCCGCTCGAGACACTTTTTGATCCAGATAGCGTGGTCTGCCTCGTACACGATATCTGCGCCGAAGATAACGTCGAATGGCTCGGATAGAAGTTCGGGAGCCGAAGGCATGGCAGACAGCTTCGACCAGTCTAGGAAGTGACTCGTGATGGTTACAGCACCATCACTCCGGTCCCCGGGGAAGTTTTTGTCGATGTTGGCCCTGAGATTGTCCAAGACTGATGGGTAAAAATCTGTTGCTACGACGGTTGCCCTGCAATCCTTCTTGGCAGAGAACGCAATAAGTACTTTCGCAGCAGTCAACCCAACCAACCCCGTGCCAGCGCCCAGCTCGAGTACGCGGAGGGGACGTTCGCTGCACGTATCATTTTCTCCGGTGAGGAAGCCGAGACCGAATTGTTCGGGGTGCTGGACGATCATCTCCGCCAACACACACGCTCCACCCCATGTCTGAGCTCCAACACTCCTATAATCCTGGTTCTCCATCGGAATGTCCGTCACACGTACGTCTATTTTCCCAATCTCCCCAGAACCGAACGAAAAGATGCGTTCTACCGTCCCCGCGGCAGAAGCACCAGAGCATATAGCCAGTAGGGAGGCAGCTTGCTGCATTAAGATTTCAGGATGTACAGGTCCATGAAATGTCGACGCCGACTCTATTTGGGTATTACCGATCGACTCCAGTAAATCCTCCATTCGAGCTACTAATGCGATAAGCCATCGTATCGTATATGAGCGCTCGAAAGTATCTGATCGGATAAGTTGGGTATCACTGTCTTCATCGTCGCAACGCCACTTGACATCGATAGGAGATGATCCCCGATTACGCGCGGCGTTGGAACGTATCCTGTGAGAACCGCGAACTTCGGGATTGTATAGTAGTTTAAGGTACGTCAAGGCGTCGAGTAGCTGCGTTGAAGTATAAGATGCGATCTTTGCAATCGGCGGGAGGTATGAGGTGGGCGGTTGGGGTATGGCCATGCGACGCATTCTCTGTCGGATGAAGCTGTTAGCAAACAGTCATTACTGTAATGCGATGAGAGGAAAATGGCTTCGTCGTTGAGAGTAACAGTAGATAACGGACAAACACTCACAAATAGTCGACCCCTTGTTACCAGCTTACCATCTGTCTTATCGAACGGAGTCAAGTCTTTCACTCACCAAAGATGAACTTCAGCCAGCAATCCTATGCGCCGTCCAGCTCACAGACATCCATGGGGCTGGCATACTCCGTGTCCACGCTACCGTCCAACTACTCTCTCGTCCCCTTCTTATCCCAGGAATCTTCAACCAGCATCACGGACCAAAACTCACCGGAGGTTTTCAAGCAGAATATTCAGATAGCCCTCGACCAGGTGGCCAGAATACATGAACTCGCTCGCAGTGGATTGAACGGAATGTGAGTTTGCGCCGCTAGTGGATGTTCTGAAGCAACTCCCTGCTTTCTGATCACTCGAGATCAGGCAGAGCGCATACCAGGCTGGGAACAGCCCAGCTCAGACGGAAGGTACGGTACGGGTACCGTATCGTTATAGGAGCACCGAAGAATGACGATGCTACTACTATCAACAGCGGACTTGATCGCTCTTGACCAAGCTCTGCATACGCTCGCGGACTTTTTGAAGACCACGGGCGTCGGAGCATTTCCACTCCAGCCCTCCGGTGCACAGGGCGTGGCATCCGGTCATCTAACGGAGCAACACCTCATGGCAGAGATGAACCGGGAAGTCCAGTTTCTCTATGAGAAGCTCAAGCGTATACAAGAGAGTAGTGGTGTCGTCGCACAGCACATTTCTACGCTAGACACGACGAGACCGAAACCCTAATCGTATCTTATCGAGCAACTTAAAGGTGTTTTTGTGTTCGTTTTCGTTTCGTTTCGTTCCTACTTTCCACGCTCAGGGGTGCTCCCTGCCAATTCCAAAAGATTTATCGACGCAGTTCGTTCAGGGATGATCGAAGGTACGTGCGGAGTGGCTTTTTTTCTCGTTGATATCTGTACATCTAGATTATTCCTTTATTGGGAAAACAACCGCTGTCGTCGCAGCCTTAAGGGGGGCAGGAAATTTATATTATTCCTTTACAGGGAAAACCACTCTTTCAAGGCTTGATTATACCTTCCGCACTGAAGTATTGACTCTGAAAAGGTAAATATTCCCCTCTGATGAGCTGCAACGCGAAGCCAGTGATGAGTAGAAACTCGGATCACGATTGGTACAGCACGAGTCACAGACGTGCCTGGAGTATATATCACCCATGTGGACGGGAGAACCTTAAAGATCTGAACGATCTCTCTCCCGAGTCCTCACCGTCACCTCTTCAAATTCTCAAGTAAAGGAGTATCTACACGCGACATAGACAGGCGGTGACAACGACGTAGGACGACAGGCGACAGCAGTGTGAGGAACGGACAACAATGTAAGAGGCAAAACAAACAGCGAAGTGCATGATAGAATCACTGATGAGCATGGATAAAGATACTCCCGTGCGAACAGGAGCTTACTGTCAAGATCGAACAAACCCATGAAAAAAAAATGCATGTGAGAACAGCAGATCTCTCGTTAGCCAGCGCCTGCAGGAAGCCCGTACACTAGTTCCCATTCTCCGAGCGTGCATAGCACAAGTGCACCTCTTTCACGTGCCTCATAAAGTTTTTGCGTGTGATCACCCTTTGCAACTCTGAAGGACACCAGTAGCAGATCACTTTGACAGTGCATGCTATATTCGTGATGCCGTGGGCAGAGGCAAAATGGTCCGTGCAATTGCCATAACTAATAGGCTTACCGCATTTTTTGCCTTCGTCATCTCGCCATCCACAAGGTATGGACCCATTATGGCAACGAGCCGAGCGTGCCTTCGGCAGTCTCGTAGGTCGTGACCGGGCGCTGGCGGGGCGACTTGTATGATAGAATGGCCTTGAAAGGCTTCTCCTTTTAACGCGGGACGCGCGGTCGTGCGAAAGACGCCTGCGGGGTGAAAGCGGAAGCCGGTTTGGAGGCAGCGGTAACTGTGGACTTAGGCCCACAACCCGCTCCGAGTTGAATTCACTTTCATCAAAATTTCTGTAGTCGTCTACCCCACCGCCTGTAGTATGATCATCGGGCATGTATGTTGCGTGACTGCGAAGGAGGCGTGTCTCGTGGTCAGAGAGAGTATGTGATGGGTGATCGCCGAAGATTTGTGCTGCATGATGGTCGAGAGTGCCTGGCACGTGCAGTTCAATCTTGCTTCCGGTATTGATCCCATGAAATCCTGGCAGGTATACAGGTCTCACGTCGCGAGGGTGAACGGGTAAGGGGTATCCGAAATGCTCTTGTGGGAACCAAGAGGATGCGTTCTGGGACGAGATGTATCTGTCAGAGGCGGAGTAAGATGTCGAGTTGGACTGAAATGGGATCGGATCTGCGTAAGGGAATGGTGTCCAGGGGTGTATTCTAGGGTATGGAGTGGATTAGTTGGGCAAGACGTATTGGAAAAGGACCCACTGCTCTGTTGGTTGCATTGTAATTCGGGTCTGTTCTAGCGGTAGTGGAATATTGCCATGCATGAAGTTGTCCAACGGATGCGGCTTCTGAAGTGAGGGAAGGAGGGGATCTGAAATCCATGGCCATGGTGCATCCAAGCCGATCACTTGTCCTGAGGTGCGATCGCGAAGGGATGGTATGGAACCCGGGCCCATCGTAGGTTTAGCGAAATTACTGTCTAGATACCCAAACATTGAGATGTCCTCGCTCTCCCGCAAATGCCCTGACGACTGTTCTATAGCATCAGGCAGTAGAAGACTTGTGTACGATGGGAAAAGAGTAGTGTCATGGTTCGTGATGTAGTCAGAAGTGTGACCCTACGAGACTCGGTAGGCACAGTATGGTCGACCGAGGGAGAATCATTGATTTGAATGAGGACATGGAGGGTACGTGTCGCATGTGGGACTTACGATAGACGATGCTCTATTTTCGCTGGCAACATAATAGCCCAATGACAGTGCGACCTGTGCAGTCTGAACGTGTGGTGAGAGGATGGCAAGACCGATAGAAAGCGACTTACATCTGGTTCTCCACATATATAGCCAGCTGGACTTGAATTGAATGTTGGAAGGGGGGCTGGTATAATCGGACAACTCGGTAACTGCAGCGCCTGAGGGTAACGCGTTAGGACAGCCGCACTGACAGCGGAAACAGCTTACAGACCCTTGGAACAGAGACAGAATAACCATCACTAGACCAAACCGTGAGTCGGAAAATTTTGGTAGAGGAATGACAGTCACCCTGTCGATGATTCGAGACACTGTGGTACCCGTCCATCGACGGTGGCAGATCCATATCGGGGCACCGTAGTATAATGCTTGTGCTCGAGATGACAATCCTCTCGGTAAGTTGAGCCCCAGGAGTGTTGTACGGTTGACCTGATCGGGGGTGCACGACCCAGGAATGGCGGAGTGGTCATTTTTCGATGCATAGGAGCCTGCACCCACTATTATGACGAGGGAAGATCGGACAGGGCAAATGGAAAGATGAGTCCATATATATGGAAGGGCGTGCCCGAAACTGCGGTATGCCTTTCGACCAACGATGAAGGTGCCGTGATAACGGTGACACGTTTGGGCATGCGGAGGAGCTCGGTCATTGCTGGCTGGGTTTGGAAACAAGCGAGAAAAGGAGTCGGCTCCAACAACCAACGGCCGAAAAAAAAGGACCTTTCAGGCATGTGTGGGCGCTCCGATCTGGTGAACTAAACGGGGAAAGGTGGCCCTGGTACAAGGGCAATATGCCAGACTAAAACCTACCTATCCTATCCTTGTCCATGCTGTACTGTGTGAGTATGGCATTCAGGTTGGTCAAGCCACGCGAGGAAGCTCCACAGGCGACACAGACAACCGACACCTTGTAAAAATGACGGAAAATGGGTGCAGCAGTTAGAAACGGCGATCTCCGGTGGTCGGTGCGGCCGGCGGCCACTTCAGGCCCATCGATAGATTGACTAGCAAGGGACGACCATTGGTGGAATACCGAATAACTGGCTATATAATAAAGTTGTTGGTTTACTGCAAGCTGACTGACTTACCAAGGAAGGTTGGCACTGCCCCGGCGGCCGATAGGCGGGACTGACAATTCGCGGGTAGCATTCTCTACATACAAGACGCCGTCAGTTATCTTACTCGGGAAGTCCCAACAACTGTATTATATAAGCAGAGCACCCCATCAGGGAGGGTCATGGGATAGTGCCAGTTATTCGGTATTCCACCAATGGTCGTCCCTTGCTAGTCAATCTATCGATGGGGCCTGAAGTGGCCGCCGGTCGCATCGACCACGGGAGATCGCCGTTTCTAACCGCTGCACCCACTTTCCGCCCTCTCTACGAGGTGTCGGTTGTCTGAGGCGATCCCGATCTCATACTATGTATGCAGACACTCTCCCAGTTCAGCGGTGACAAGAAAGCGTGGCCGGTGTATCTAACTATTGGGAACATATCTCTCTCCATCTGTCATGGTTTCGAACTTCGGGATTATGAAATAATTTAAGGTATAAGTCGAGGCATCGAGTAACGCGGCTTCGTTCTCGACGTAGCGGTGGATAATGGACAAACACTTACAAACAGTTGACCACGTGTTACCTGCTCACCGTCTGTCTTATCGAACACAGACGAGCCATTAGCTCACCGAAGATGAACTTCAGCCAGCAATCCTATGCGTCATCCAGCTCACTGACATCCATGGGTCTGGCATACTCCATGTCCACGCTACCGTCTAACTATTCTCTTGTCCCCTTCTTATCCCAGGAATCTTCAACCAGCACCACAGACCAAAACTCACCTGAGGTTTTCAGGCAGAACATTCAGATTGCTCTTGACCAGGTGGCCAGAGTAAATGAACTTGCGCGCAGTGGACTGAACGGAATGTAAGCTTGGGCCCCTGGTGGACGCACTGAAGCAACTCCCTACTTTCTGACCAGGCAGAACGCATACCAGGCTGGGAACAGCCCAGCTCAGACGGAGGGTACGGTACCGGTACATATCGTATCGTTATAAGAGCACTGAAGAATGACGGTGCTACTACTATCACTAGCGGACCTGATCGCTCTCGACCAAGTTCTGCATACGCTCGCAGACTTTTTGAAGACCACGGGCATCGGAGCATATCCACTCCTGCCCTCCGATGCACAAGGCGCGGCATGTGGTCCTCTAACCGAGCAACACCTCATCTTACAGATGAATCATGAAGTCCAGTTTCTCTATGAGAAACTGAAACGTATACAGGAGAGTAGTGGCGTCGTCGCACAGCACCTTTCTATGTTAGATACGACAAGACCGAAACCTTAGTCGTATCTTACTAAGCAACTCGAGGTGTTCTCGTGTTGGTTTTTCGTGTTCGTTCCTACTTCCACGCTCAGGGGCGCTCCCTGCAAATCCCAATAGATTCATCGACGCAGTTCCGTTCAGGGATGACCGAAGGTGAGTGTGGAGTGGCTTTTTTTATCGTTGATGTCGATGCATTTAGATCATTCCTTTACAAAGGAAAACCACTCTTTCAAGGTTTGATTATACCTTCCGCACTGAGGTATTGACCCTAAAGAGGTAAATCTTCTCTTTCGATGAGCTGCAGCACAAAGCCAGTGATAGGATCGGTACAGCACGAGTCACAGACGTGCCTGGAGTATGTATCACTCGTGTGAACGGGAGAACCTTGAAGATCTGAGCGATTTCTCTCCAGAGTCCTAACCGTCACCTCTCAAAAGTCTCGAGCAAAGGAGTATGCACGCAAGTAAAATATGAAAAAGAGAGGGTATTCTGTACAGATTACATGCCCGTGCCCAAGCGTTAGGACACGCATACAAGCATATGGCCAGAATCTTAAACCACAACATCACTAGGGGTGTTAGGGAACCATCCTTGAACGCTTGATATGTCGTATCACAACTCGCACAGCATACCACATCCCTACGAGATACGCTACCGCGTGATGCCCATCTTCAGGAATGCACCGACGACATCGACTTCGTCGTACCGACCCGGATTCTCGGACGTCTTCTTGGCATGTATATAGGATAGCGTGTTGTGGAAATGCCGCGTTATCATTTCCGGCGAAGCAACGCCTTCGATTCTCTGCGAAGGGTGCAAATAAGAAGTCGAGAACGCGGGCGAGGAGATCGCGTCGATCGATGACGCAATGAGTTCGACGAGTGATACGATGTATTTGGGAGCGATCTGCATGAAAAGAAAAAAGAAGTTGGTTATTTAAAACGCGCGCTATAAGAAGACATTCCGAATGTGACGTACCGCGGGTGCACCGTGATCAAAATAGTACAGGTACTGGTCTAGCGTCTCGCAGTACAACTGTACCGTCACGATCTCCTCCGTTGCAGAGTTGGCGATACGCAGTGCTTTCTGCAGACACTCGAGTACTCGCTTACTGTCTTGGTGAGGGAACTAAAACGCAAATGATCAGGTTGATAATTCAAGGTCACAATAAGAACGGAAGATCTAACCGCGCCGGCTTCCCTGTCCTTAGGACTCTCGCTCTTTTCATCGTCTGTCCGCGTGCCATCGCCGTCGCCATCGCCATCACCCTCTGCAGGCGGCTCTTGCCACCACAGATGACTAGCCGCATGTACTGCGATAGCCTGATGCGGCTTCTTCAACAACTTCGCACCGTGCAAGGCAGCTTTCGTGATCAACGTATCATACGCGTCCACCTCGAACACCCGAGATGTCTGCAAGGTGCCGATGATAAGCGTAATCGCTGCGAGCTGCGCACGCGATTCCGAAATCGAGTCCTCGTACACCGAGAAGGCTTGCACGTAGAAATCGTACGCGAGATCGGCGAATTCGGATCCACACTCAGACGCAATTTGAGCAGCAAGCAGGAAGAGTCGTAGGGCCAGCGCTGGGGCATCGACTTGGGTAGCGAGGATAGAAGTACACTGTCGCACGAACTTGAGGATCGTCGTTACTTTGGATTGCCAGTCCTCCTCCTGTAGACTCAGGCGTCAGTGAGAGAATTCTTATAACCAGAACTAGACATTCACCAGATGCTCCCGGTTCTTATATCGGCGACAAAGTTTGATACTCGACGTGATGAGAGCAGGGAAGGTATAGCGCATGCGCTCCCCACCCGCTTCGAAGTGCTTTCGCGCCGTCTGCAACAACTGCACGAGTAAAGTCAACCACTGCCCACCAGCCACACCAGATTCACTCACCTCAAATTGCGTATCCAGCGATTCCGCTCTGAATAAGTGCACCATACGTGCGACCCAACCTTGCTCCTCAGCGAGATCTCCCCTCTCTGTAAACTGTGGTCCCTGACGTCGTGTCTCTTTAACAACACCCATGCCTGGTGTAGGCATTGCGTCATTCTGGTCCTTGATCAATACGTGGCACAAGTCCAGTACGCCATCCACGTCACGCGGAGTCTCGATGAACGTCTCATTCTTGAGCACGCTGGAAACAACAGAGTGCGCGATAGAACGGCGAGTAGAGAACAGCTGTTGAGTAAGGAGGGGAACGTAACGTGGGATAGCTAGGAGGGTGAGAACGGATTGATAGGAGTTGATGGGAGCAACAAGGAGGGCAGCCAGATTTGCAGCTGTTTGAGGAGCGTGGAGATCAGGGCTAGGAAAAGCTTATGAGTTAATCTTGTTCTGGGTTTTGGCTTAAACCATACCTTTTTGAGAACTCCCTGATCTTCTCGTGGGTATAGCCAAGAATCTGGTCCACATATTCCAGCCTATCGGGATAGCAACTTAGCGACAAGTTCGTTAACGATACGAATAACGCTGTGATATCCTGTATGGAGAGGTCTGGTCTTGCCTAACGGGAAGAGGTCAATTCAAACCCCCATCCACCGCAAACATACGTACCTTGATAAGCTCAACGACTTGTTTCCAGAATACCTCGAACAACTGCACATTTTCTGGTATACCCCGGAACTTGTGCATTGGTGCACCCTCCTTCTCCTTGCCCTTCTCTTCCTTACTCTCTTCGGGCACGCCATTCACCTTCTCGCTCGCCACACTGTTCACCCCATCTTCTGTTGCAGCGTGAGCGGCATGGTCTCCCCAGGTATCTGCACCGTCCTGCTGCACTCGTTCCACCCGAGGTTCGCTCGCCCGCTCGCGCGCTAGTCTGACCTTTTCCGCAAGTCGTCGTGCGGCTGCCTCTTCCTGCCTCTTAGTTTCCTCGGGATCCTCACTCTCAGCTTCACGTGCAGCATAGGCAGCAAGACGATCGATGAGAGCAATCACTATCAACTTGATGTTCACCTTTGGATGAAGCTGAGCGGTTGCTGATAGGAAAGGGCCGAGTGTATGCAAATGGAACTCGTCCGTGAAGACCTATCAAACAACAGCCGTAACGGTTTCGCATAGCATGCGGGTAGTCCAGTGAGCCAATCTCAGGGTCAAATTATGGTTACTATATCGCACCTGTATGACGACCTCCATCAAATACTCCTGGGCGATGACATCCTTGCAGTTGACCACTTGTTCCAAGACAGCAGGAAGGATGGTTCTTTGGTACATGTCAAGGTCTACGCCATCAAGCTGGGACAGGCGGACGAGGTTCGTTCCGACGAGTATTCGTAGATCGCGCCGTTCCATTTCGCGCTTTTCGCGATCTCGCGAATGACCCTGATGTTGAAGGCGGACCCACAGTTTGTTCATTTCGATGAAATTCGTGAGCACGAAGGATATGGAATCTTGCAAGTTTCCACCGGGTCTGGTGCGGGACACGCACTGTCAGCAGGTCTGACTAAAGCAATACACATTTAGTGAAGATGAACACATACCCCGGGTCGTCCCCCACTGGAAGGTAACCCCTCGTCTGGCCACTGAGATAGTGCCTGAGAAAGAGCCCTCTGACCGGATTCAATACGCCTCTGCACATTTCTATCATGTCCTTCATGATCTCCTTGACAGGAGCTTCGGGGATAGACATGTAAACGGAGCCGACGGTGATCATGAGATAGAGTCGAGGTACTATGTTGCCGGCGTATTGGACCAACTCGTACAAGTCAGCGAGATGATGTCGGCCTTGGGTGTGCGCATCGTATAAATAGTTTGAGAGATGACGAAGCGAGTCAAAGACGGCCATATCTGCGTTGCAAGGGGGTCAGGTCGACAAGACATGGTATGCACAACACATACAGAGTTCATAGTATTGCTTTGGAGATAGGGACGACGTTCGCAGCTCCGCGAGCATTAAGCTGGCACTCTTCAATGCATCCATGATGTCGTCATTGTCCTGTAGACCAGAGTTAAGTCATATGTGCAGTAGCAAGACAATGAATGCTGGGAGAGAGGAGTAACCGAGGTGACTGCGCGTGCGTACCAGATGTCTCCTCATCTGAGCCGCCTGTATTTTGACGGTAGCGAGACTTTCGCTCAGCAGTTTTCCCTCTTCGGGGACTTGCGTCGTCGGCGTGGTCGCCATTTTGAGTCGCGACGAACGGTGAGCAGGTCTCTGCACAGCGCCGCGAGCGGTTCGTCACTTCACTCGCTTGTCGGCAGCACCCTGCAGCAATTTGACAATTATGTAATGCTGTGCAGTAGAGGGCAGTACAAAGTTTCCCATGCAACCACAGGAAATATTTTTTATTACTTGTCGGTTAAGAAAATACTTATGTAGAGTTTGGTGCAGAGAATACCTCTCCAATCGTGCGCACTAGTGCCCCAAACCGATCCGCAGGAACCAGCATAACTCGTCCACCAACATCAAGACCAATACTCTCCGCATCGCGTGGCGGCGCTTTAGTATACGAGTATGTCAACACGTGCGTGGCAACCTGTATAATTCACATGAAATCGATGTGAAGTGTCGTATGAACGAATGATCACGAACCTTCATTACTTCCTCATCCTCTGGATGGAATCCGTATACACCATCTCCGCCCCTTCCTAATCCTGAAGTTCCTCCTGATTTGTACCGTTTCGAGTTGCGCTGCGCAGCGGCCATAGCCTCCTCCTCGGCCGTCAGGCGATACACACGGGATATAAACAAGTAATGGGTAAAGTTATAAGGATCACCCTGCACAGCATTGGAGATTAACTCAACCGATCAAACGAAGATGTGAAAAAAGCATACGTCCGCAACCGCATCTTTTATTTCCTCAACGAGCATGCGATACATAGGTGGAACGGTCTGCACAGGCATGTTGATCAAGCGTTCGCACAAGACGAGTCCTACATGCGTTTGCGCCTGATTTTGAACCTGTGTTTTGGGCGCGAGGAGGGAAGACAGCGTGCTGTGGAAGACAGGATCCTTTGATGTCTTTGACAGCATGTACTCAAGGAGTGCCCTGATGGCCGGATTATCCTGTGGAATTGCTCCGTTCATCAGGTGAGAGACCGGAAACAGCAAGTAGTCGTACACGGTGTGCATCGCAGCTCAGAACAGTAAGAAAAGCGCATGGATCGCTGTCCTCGCCATCTGTCTTGATGGTGCTCCCAACACCCGAATCGGCCGTCGACAAGACCAGATCAGCCAAGCTTCCTGTTTGCAGGCCCTCGGCGTCCGCGCCAAACAGCTGAATCAGCAACCGATTGATAGCATGGTAATCGACCTCAGCGTTCAAGTTGTAAAAATCAAAGTCGACGTCGACGGAGGTCGGAGCCTACTGAAGTGGTGGTATCAGCGAGGATGGTCGCTATTGCAGACGCATAAAAACATACCTCTTCATCAGAACTATCGTAATCCATGTCTTCATCGGAACCTTGTTTGCGCTTTGACATGACAGCGAGGAACAACCACAGCAATGCGTCTGCTGTTGACACAGGACCACAGGCTGACTTTCCAGTGGAATCAGTGAAATCCCGGCTCATCAATCAGTGGCCAAGGTGACATTCTCTCACGTGACACGCACTAACACGGGAAGCACTGGCATGAAACTTCCAAGATGGCCTCATACCGACAGACAGGTCTTGATCTTTACATCACCTCTCATGATGCCAGCGAGACGCCGCTGTATAAGTACGTTGTATTACAGCCACGTCAGGTGAAGCTAACATTCAACCCCTTGTCAGATGCTGCATCCTGTATGTTGTTCCACGGTTCATCGATCACCGCGGGATCCATTCTGGCTAACTCGGGTTTTCGTATCAGAAAAAAAGTAACCTTCAGGTTAGTCTTTGGTACGATGCTGCACGGCTCTCACTGAACTCTGAGGCAGTGTCCCTTCCTTGTTGCTGTTACTGGCGCCGCGCACCGTACAAAGTCCTCAGGGTGCGCTACTCGCTTCCCTTGGCCGGTCTTAGTCGATTAGACGCTGTGTCTGGCATATGTATATCTGGTGAATCGGAGTTGATAAAACAGCCCACGTTCCCATGCCAAAAACCCTCCCTCCTTCTCCCCCTCCACACGCATCTGCGCAGGTGATGTCCGGCACCTGGTACCAGGTGTTATCCCTTGGATCGTTATCTATTGGTGGCAAGCTTGGAGGTCTGTAAGAGCCGTGTGAACACGTAAGTGCAATCCCCGGCGGCGGTTCCTCGCTCTGATTGATCTATGGCGACGAAAAGCGGATTGAAAAGGAAGGGGGTCCCCAAAGTTCTGATCGAATTGCTCCGTCGAACGTTCCCCGTGTTCGTCTACAGCACAGGCTATCGACGACAGATGCAGTGTTGGAGGGCTCATACTGAGAATGGGTGCTCGCTGTGTGTTCTCGTTGGACTTTCCTTTCGATACTTCTGATGACGGTCATCACCGACGCGGTCAATCAACTGGACATCAGTGCCCCTTCCAGCTGACCGAATCACCCGCCAAAGGTCCCAGCAAGTTCCTGTACTTTGCTGTATGCGTTATCCTGAATTTTAGTAATTGTCGCTGCGGACAACCCCTAATGGACTGCTCGGCTTCCCAATAGTTAGACGAGAATGCGGTCAAAAAAGTGGCCTGGATTCCGAGTCGGAGGAGGTTCCACGACCGCGAGAAATCCCGCCCTTGATACCGGGGCTTGTCGGTGGTGCGCCACCAGATCTTGGAAGTAAGTTTACGTCGGTGGAAGTTCATAAAACTTTCTGTTAACCTTTCTTGTAGTTTTTTTTTCTGGCTCTGGATTCGCATACCCTTCTGGTTAGTCCGCATCATTGGCGGGCCTCCATTCATTTGAGAGCAACACCGTCACGTCGCCGCTGCAGATACTTGGGCTATCGGGCTGGCCTCCATAGCCTCCATGGCCTCCACATGTATGGCAGCCCTCCCAACAATCCCACCTCTTCTACTCTGTATCCCTGCCTGACCTCCAAGCCAGGGGCAGACGACTCATCCATGTTGCCAGTTCAGATACTTGGCGGGCTTTCCATGCCCACGCTCTAAGGAGTCCATAACCTCCATATAAATTGTATCCCTCCCAACAGTCTCCTTTCCACGAACTCGTCTTCAGCCCCCCATCGTCTTCAAAACCATGTTCTCTCAGAATCAGTTTTCGACTTCGGACTTCACCCCGGTGGAATCAGCTGCGCCTGGTTGTTATCTTCACGGCCGTCCCGCGTCAAGCCATTGTTTGCCGCCATATGAACACCCTCCGGGACAAGAAGCGTTTTTACTATCAGAGTAGGTCTTGCGTCGACTGCAATGTACTGGTCTCTCACCATCATCTTCCCTAACAGTGGTAGCGTCTGTTATGGTTTTCCTCTCGAGGTGAAGCGACTATCCACGTTTGTCTTCCATGCAGCCAGCTCAACGTTTGTTACCATATCCCAGCAACCGCGCACGTTGGATATGCCAACTATGCCCGCACCATCGGGGTTTTACGTAAATTACTCGAACTCCGCTGCCGCTTTTGGCTTTGAGGACGGTATGCGAAGCACAGCAAACTACTACGACAGGCCATTGGAACACTCCTACCCTCCAGATGTTGGATTTGTCTTCGTAAGCTTGACTGCGATGCGTACAAAGACTACGCCTCATTGATAATTTTCAACTTCCCTGCAGCCCGCACAACCCGTTCCCCCTATGGCCTCTGTTCAGGCTACTGGAGTCAATGTTCCTGCCGAACATCCCACTATTGCCCAAGAATACTTAGGACGATTCGACAACGATACCAGCGCTGTCCCCACCTCTGGAACTTCGATGGGTACCCTCGGCTCAGCCAACTCGGCAAGCTCCCTGTCGGAAGTTTCTCAAGGCCACTCCTTCCCAGCTCAGCTCGCAGGCTCCGCATTGTCGGTGCCTCGACAAATGACGCCGCAGTCTTCTGGTGATTTGAGGCAATGCCAGTGGAAAGTTGACCATGGGCGTATATGTGGCAAACTCGTGGGTCGGGAATGCCAGAATCATCTGGCCTCTGCACACGGAATTGTCCAGATACCAAGTACCGAGCCTGTCAGATGCGGCGTCTGTGGCAAGTTGAGGAAGCGCAAATTTCTTTTGAGACACTTTAGGGAAACGCATCTCGGATTTCCTCGCCGAAAGCGACATGCTGCGTAGATTCCAAGGATTGTCGTCTTTCGGTAAGGCTATGGACACTTATCGTGTGCTCGCCAATTTTAACCGACATTTTTTTGATCCCCACACAGGTTTCACGTATACTACGAGAAGGGGTCCCATTATTTGCGCTGTGTCATTTACTTGCTCGTGATCGTTGCTCATCCCTGTTATATGATCCGCTTCAATCTCGTCCAATAAATGTGGTTATGAACGACGCTGGTCTGCCCATACTGGTCATCGCGTACTCACAACTAAGTAGCACTCGCCATCTCATCGGTTTTGAATAAATCTTGGCTAATCGTCACACCTCACTTCGTAAAATGCTGTCGGCTTCCGGTCCTCGTTCTGGTAGACGGATCCCTAAAACTGGTCGGGTCGCATGGCTTTGTCTCCCAGATTGTCTTAAAATGCTACACAAAAGGTTATCAGGATCGCGAGGTGCTTACGTGCTAACGGCGTCGATGATCCGGCTCCCGAATGAGGTTTTGAAGGATCACCAGACAGAAATTTACCTCATCTACCGCTCTCAAGGAGTTTCGAAAACACGATTGTCGTCCCGTTTCTCTGGAATCACTTGCAGGGCTGAGACGCCTGTGAAACAGCAAGCATGCACAATACACCGGGTTAGCTCACCCATGAAACCCTCAAGTCTGTGCAATATGGAACCTTCCGATATCCCACGACCGATTACGGGAGATTCCCGCGAACATTCTATTCAGGATTGGGCAGCCACGAACTCCGAACGGCGGGTCTGGTTTTTGATCTGACCCATATCGAAGATTGAATTCAAGGGTACCATCTCCTTGCACACTTTCCTGCTGTTAGGTTTGGGGGGAGCACGCCAATATTTCCACGCCCAGATGGTATTAAATACTGGGCATATCGAACCACTCGTGCGGCTGAAGGCCTCACCGGTCACCCACCACCTTGCTCACCTCCCACCCCGCTTACCTCCCACCTTGCTCACCTCCCACCCCGCTTACCTCCCACCTTGCTCACCTCCCACCCCGCTTACCTCCCACCCTGCTCACCTCCTACCCTTCTCACCTCCCACCCCGTCCAACTCCAACACTCGTGATCCGCTTTACCAGCATGGAACGCGATCCGTCCTATCCCACACAGTCTCGTAGCGATCCCGCCGTGTCGGACCATTCGTCGCCATCATTTTCTTTGAATTTTGGGTCGCAACTGCTGCAGCGGTGGTATCCTAGTCAGTTGCTGTATGGTGCAGCCCAGTACTCTGATGGCGAAGACGTACCGCCTCAAAACCGGACCATCCCACCGTTGACGCGAGCATCTGACATTGGGCACCAATTCTTGACATATCCTGTACTCGGATGTGGTCATCCCATGAACTTTTCCGAGGTTCGCTGTCCTACCGTCTTCTCCTTCTTGAAGGGAACTCAAAGATACTACTAGGATGATCAGTATCACCAGAGCCGTTTGACACGGATTTCGGCCCTCGTGCCCACTCCAGAAACATATGGAACTCAAGATGTATGTAGCTATTCCACTGAGCTCTCAGTCGTAATGCTTATCGCGATCCTAGGATGCTCCGCACGCACCGCATGCCGCTGGCGAGGTTGAACGTCTCGTGGCGTCCGTGGTGGGTTCGACTTTGGCCAATAGTACCCGATATTAACATAGTGTTTACCTTCGTATGACAGCCACCCAATGGACATCCCCTCCCTCCCGCCCGGGCCCACACCCTCAACCAGATATGTCCAGTTTGGAATTCTCAAAATCCAGGAGTTGACGATGCCGACGCTTCGTACTCGCCCCATCCCGTTGAAAGCAATGGGGGGTCTTCGATGGTAGGCGTGACTTCGTAAGGCACGGTAATGGGTTACTAATCAGATTAGCTTCAATTTCCACCTTTCAAGTCGCCGCCACATGACGCCCGACTCATCGCTATTAATGACACCATCCAGACCGATGTTCCTGATTGGACTGAGGAATATGGCCACGCGGACTCGATTCATCTCGGGACGCTTGGAGGACATAGTTATACCCGAGCCCCACGTGCCTACTGTGGTCCTCACGAGTCCCAAACTCCATTTCCATACTACATCATTCCGCCACCCGAACACGTGTTCACCGTGTATGGTCCAACCCTGGCGTATCCTCCGATTGCCCCAAACACCGCTGATCAAACTATAATGAACGTAGGGACGAAACCCCTCCCACTCGATTATACGGCACCCCAACCTGGCGGAGGCGATGATCGTGGATGGACGGGCGAAAATTATCACGTCTCCGGCGAGGCATCACACTCGAACGAGTTTTGGCATCAACAGCCGTATTCATCGCAGTGCCTCCGCCCCCATAACATTAGGGGCCCTTCGGTGCACGACGGGTCACTGGGGGCAAGCCATGCCGGCGCGGGGCCCCCAGCAGGTGCTCCTGTAGCATGCGTAGCTTGCAATCACCCAGCGCCCGAACAATGTGGTTGGCAGGATATCGGCAGCGGAACATGTAGCAGGTCTGTTACGTGCGGCGACCTGTCACGCCATCTCGCCACTTTCCACGGCATCAAGGACATACCATTCGATACCGAAATCGTGTGCCGCTGGTGTTCGTCACCAACGACGCTCACGCGGAAGAGTATGTTGAGACACTGTAGAGAGGTGCACCTGAACCATCCGCGCTAAAGAGTTGCGCTGCCCTCGCCTCAGTTTCTTTCGAAAGTTTGATCACAAAGAACTGAATGCGGCCATCCCGGTGGAATCCTGAGCATTCGCTTTATCCTCTCTTCCCCATACCCCCTCACCTACCCACGCTTTTCCCCCGCGTTTTCGTGACATTCCAACTTCTGCCCAGCGCCCACTCCGACATCATTTTGAAGATGGATCGAGTAAGGTTGGATCCTACACCATGTTGCAGTCCTCATCGGGGGCGCCGATCTATGCCAGTGGTATTGTAACTCAATAAGCTGCACTATTTGTTAAATATTGTATATTATATTTAAGGTATCCTGACCCTCCCAAACCGAACGTGTAGGACATGTAATTTTGTACAAGACAGGCCTATGCCTTTTGCTCCGGCGGTCTTTATTTGTATGTACATGACTGGGTCCATCGACCTCGCTCAATTCTGGTACGAAGGTATAGACTTGCTCACCACATGAAAGGGCATGTGAATTCCGAAGCGTCACACAGGTGACTGGTGCCGGTGTGACCTTGCCTGATGGGCTGATGGTAACGATCATAATGGAAGTATTGTTGCGAAGTCTCCGGGAAGTTCGCGACACGACGCCGCCGACCACTTCCTTTGGAGCATCATGCATGGCCCCTGTCGGAAGAGGCAAGGTGAGGAAAGTGGAGTGCCACGAAAGCCTGTCACGCGACGTTGACCCTGCAGGCAAAGATCAAGCCAAGGCACGGACCGCATTACTTGCGAGGCGGCTTCCAGTACTCGGAACAAAGTCATTTCAAATCTGCACAGCTGCCATACCTGTTCACGGATATCGGAAGAAGGCAGCCCACGCTCTGGAAGCCGAGTGTGCTTTCCCGATATCAGTAACTAGATAAGATTCCACAATACAAACCGCCACCTGGCCGTCCCACGGACCCCGCCAAAGTGAGAACGTATTGGCTGGGGCGAATAAGATGCGGGCACCCCTTCAGTATTCCCTCGTGGCACGGGAATTGTTGCGGGGAGATACATGCTAGTATATCTTTACTGAAGGCAGGCCTGGGGTGTCACATACGTGTGTACCATGGACCAGGATTTACATAAACCTATTGCCACCAATTGATACTGTGTAGATAGTTGCAGATGCAAATGTACGTTGATTCAGTCCCCGGATCTATGGCTGCTGACGTCTTTCCCCATTAAGGGCGAGCCATTCTGCGGCGGCAGCTTCTTGGATGGAAAGAAAAAAAAAATGAAATTAGATTTCTGACAACCTCCCGACCGCACGTGCTTCGGAAGCGGACGGAAATGATAAGGAGCAAATCTGCACGCTCGCAGGAAATGACAAGGCCAAATGAATAGTATACGGTGACCAAGTAGTACACTTTACCCTAGGGAATAGTATCTACAAGGTGCGTGGCATCCATTCGCCCGCGCACTCTAACGGCAATATGATCTTCAAAGTCACTCACCACCATCAGTGCCGTGAACAATTTTTTTCCATCATGCGTTCGTCGAGGGGCTGTGAAGCCTCTTCGAGGAGTCTCCGTACGACCGCAGGTCGTTGTTATCATTGTCAGTAAATGTTGTCGCCATATCCCACTACTCGGTTTCCGCGTTGTGCTTCAGGTTATTTGATCTAACGAATATTAATGCCAAATGAAGAACAAAGCGTGCCGCACTGTCTCCCCTGTCAAGTGAAGGAACCTAAATGGGCAATGGGTGTCAGGTATGAACCAATGCATCCTCGTAGAAGATGAGGGCCAGTTGGCCAAGTCCGGTCCATTGACCCGGTGAGCTGCTTCTCACGACGAAGCAGGGAACGAGTCAGAAAATGACTGCGCTGCTCATATGTCGAACATTTGGATATGACACCGGTTGGGATCGGGTCCACCATGTACAAGTTGCTTTCACATTGGTCCTCCACCTAACAAGGTTATAGAACAGGAACCTTAGTCGAACGTATTAGCGCCACGATAGTCTTCAAGGATTTGCATAACACGTATACCAAGATCGAGGTCAATACCCTCCATATCACCTAGCGATGCATGAGTAGGCGAGTACTCTGAAACGTTCGCACAAAATTACAGCTCCTCATTTAGATGAGATTAGTCAGGGTGTCGAAGGGGGTGAGACTCTAACTGAAATTTCGACTCCTTTGCCGTCCTCTGAACGGAATACAACATTTCCCTGTTCAGCGGCTCCGGGTGAGGCGCTACGTTGTTGATATAAGCACGTAGTAGGTGGAACCGTAAGGGCCCCCTTGTACGGCAGATTATTGCGATCGGTCAGAAGTAATGGTGACCGTATCGTGTATTGCATCTCCAAGTACGCAATAGGTACGTTGAAGGACCGGCACTGGCATGTTGATCAAGTGATTTGGTGTAAACCGGTGCTGTGGAGGGTAAGATCCACTGAAGAGTTTTGAACAACATGTACTCTACGCTGCGCAGCCAAGTTAACCTGTGTATTTTGTCTGTCCATCAACGAGAATAGAGGGGCCGGAGAGTAAACATCGCACCCTGGGTCAGTGCGTTCGGAATGCTCTGCACCGTTGTTACAAGGTCACATCTGCTATCCTCCCTGCAAGTGAAACTATCTGCTCCAGCATTGAATCGGCCGCGGACTAGACGCGTATATGGTGATCGGTCTCTGTGTTGAAATTGGGGAGATCAAAAGCCAGCGGTATTGATACCGCAGTGGAACTGTGCTCTGCAATTTCAGCTGATAGTCTGAGTTGATCAATTGATCGATGATCGAGATCTCACGTGGGGCATTACAACTCACTCCTCCACCGCTCTACACGTACGCTGAGTTTCGGCTACTGTGGATGAGATCCAGCCACCCCACTTCAGCCTCCACGTGTGCCGCTAATGTGATAATCCACAGTTAAACGGCGACCGCTGATGCAGTTCGTCATCGATCCAACTGGAGAGGTGGATAATATGGCCTTAGGGCACATCGGACTAGCGAAGCGACCGCCGAACCAGTGGCAGTCTGATGGAAAAACAAGGAATACCAAGCTACATACCGTGATGTGACGGTTCTGTTGTTCTCGAACCTCCCGCTTGCGCCGAACACGGACCCCCAGCCCAGCCCCTGACGCGGAGCCTCTTCACAGGTTACAGTAGTGATGCTAGGTTCTTTGTCGCGATGTTTGGCACCTTTGCGTATGTATGTGTCGTCGAAGAGTGTGTGACCGCTTCCTGAGTACTTATCAGCAATAAGATGGTGAGTCGAGGTTCACGAGCTATTTGGTTCCAGTGTAAAGAAGTCGTGTGTGGAAAGCTGTAGTTCACATGAGATCGACGTAACGTGTCGGACGAACGAATGGAGCTGTCATGCGAATCTGGATATACATCGTCTCCATCCCCTCCTAATCCTGAAGTTTCTGGCAGCTTGAAGCGTTTCGAGTTGCACTGCGCAGCGACCATAGCCTCCTCCTCGTGCGTCACGCGGTATACGCAGGATATAAACAAGTAATGGATAAAATTATAAGGATCACCCTGCACAGCAATGGAAATCAATCACCGATCAAATGAAGATGTGGAAAAAGCATACGTCCGCAACCGCATCTCGTATTTCTTCGACGAACATGCGATACATAGGTGGAAAGGTCTACCTACACAGGCATGTTGATCAAGCGTTCGCACACGACGAGTCCTACGTGCGGTTTGCGGCTGATTTCGAACCTGTGTTTTGGGCGCAGGAAGGATGACAGTGTGCTGTGGAAGGAAAGATCCGCTGATGTCTTTGACAGCATGTACTCTAGCAGTGCCGGATTATCCTGTGTATTCGCTCCTCCCATTAGCGAGAGCTGAGAAACCGGGAACAGAAAGTAGTCGTACGTGATGTGCATCGCATCGCAAGACAGTAAGAACGGCGCATGGATCGCTCTCCTCGCTATCTGTCTTGATGGTGCTCCCAACGCCCGAGTCAGCCGCCGACAAGACCGAATGAGCCAAAACTTCCTGTTTCTAGGCCATCGGCGTCCGCGCCAAACAGTTGATTGTCGAACAACCGGTTAATAGCAAGGTAGTCAATCTCCGCGTTTAAGCTCAATGTCGACGTCGACGGGAGTAGGTGCCTACCGACGTGATTGTATCAGCGAGGATCCTGGACAGTATTGCAGACGAATAAAACATACCTCCTCGTCAGACCCATCGTAATCCATGCCTGCATCGGAACTTTATTTGCAGGTTTGACACCCCGAGTTTGGTACTTATTGACACAGGACCGGCTGTTTGAACCTTCGGCGCATCAACTGGCCAGTCTCACGTGATACACACATGATCATGCATCACTTCACAAGGCAGCCAACGCTGTGTAAGTACAGTGTATTATAACCAGTCAGGTGAGATTCGTGTTCCCCTCGTCAGACTTACGTTGAGGTTCCATTCTCTATGTTGTTTCACGTCGCCAGACTCATTCTGATCAACTCGGGTTTCGTACCAGAAAAGGGCAACTTTCAGGTTAGTTTTTGATATGATGGTGCTCAGTTCCCACTAAATCCAGAAGCAGTGTTCTTCCTTGTCGCCGTTGCTTGTACGGCCGGCATAGAACACAATACGGAGTCGAGGTACGACTACTCGCTTCCCACACGCGTCTGTTGGCGGACCTTTAGTCGACTAGACGCTGTCTTCCACATATATCTAGTTGAACGTTCATAAACAACCCACTTTCCCATGTCAGCACCCCTCCCTCCTCCTTACCCTCCACACTCACCCCCGCTGGGCTGGGCAGTTGATGACCAAAGCTTCTTAAGTTGGAGGTCTGTAAGTGCCATATGAACATGTAAGTACGATCCCCAGCTGTGGATTCCTCCCCGATTAATCTATCGCGACGAAGGGGGGATCAAAAAGGAAAGGAGCGCCCAGAGTTATGATTGGCTTGCGCTGTCGAACATTGCTGGGCCCAGTAACAGCACAGGCTTCAGACTGCCGACACATTGTTGGAGGGCCAATACCGAAAACGGGTGTTCCTTGCGATTTTTCTTGTGCTTTATTTCATATTTATTCCCGGCGACGAGCATCGCCGATGTTCTCCCCTCCCCGACCGGTTGAATTACTACTCACTGGAGGTCTCCTCAGCAAGTTCCTGTGCGTTTGCTATACGCATAATTTGGAATTATAGTCGTTATCACCCAAAGCAGTCCCTCTGCGAATACTCGGCTTCCCAATAGTTGGACGAGGGGGTTTCGCGAGTAGGAGAAGCTCAGCCCCCACCCCCACGCCATATTGGGGGGTAGGTGCGCGGGCTGCGAGATCTGGAGGTAAGTTAATGACATTGGAGATCCATGGAATTTTCTGTTAACCTTTCCCTGCAGTTTTTTTTGTAACCTGAAACCTTGGGCCAGCGTACTTTCCTAGCCAGATTGCGTTCCGGGCCGCCTCTTTTCATTTGAAGGCGACGCCATGACGTGCCGCTCAAGGTGTTTGGACTGGCCTCCACGGTCGATGTTCCGAGGGATCCATGACCTCCATATGTATGGCAGCCCTCCCAACGATCTCCCCTTCCTGGCCTGTCTGCATCCTCGCCTGCCCTCTAAGCCAGGAATGTTCGACTGCGAACGACGCCATCGCTTTACCGCTTTAGATACTTGGACCACTTTCCATGGCTCATTTTCTAAAGAATCCGTGGCCCCCACCTATAAATTGGCCCTCCCAACCCTCCTTTCCACAAGTTCGTTGTCTTCTGTTCACACCACCTTCAGAAGCATGTTCCCTCAGTATTTGTCCTCATTCCACGCTCCGGTGGAATCAGATGCGCCTGCTTATCATTTTGACGAAAGTGCAGCATCCGAATACTGTTTCCCGCCCTCTGAACATCTTTTGGAACCGCAAGCGCCTTTTTCGTCACCAGAGTAAGCCTTGCGTCGACTGTCCGTAACGTACTGTCCCTCACCGTCCTCTTCTGCAATAGTGATAGCACTTATTATGATCCCTCATTCAAGGTAACGAGACTATCCCCATTTGTCTTCCATGCAGCCATCTTGACGCTTGTCTCCATATTCCAGCAACAGTACTCGTCGGATATGCCCACTGCGTCTGGCCCATCGGAATTTTACGTAAATCATCTGACAACCAGTAACGTCTTTGTCCACGGGAGTGGGGTACAAAGTACTGCAAATCCCTACGACGTGCCCTTGGAACCTTCCGACCTTCTAGATGCGGGATTTATCGCTGTAAGCTTGAGTGCGATGCGTACAAAGACAGCGCCTCATTGACGATTTTCAACTTCCCTGACAGCCCCCATGGCCAATTCCCTCTATGAACTTGGTTCAGGCCACTGGATTCAATACTTCCGTCGGACATCCCACTCTCGGCCAAGAATACATGGGACAGTACCGTAGTGGTATCAGTGCCGCTGGCACTTCGGTGTGCGCTCCCAACTCAGCCAACTCTGCAAGCTTCCCGTCGGAAGTCCCTGAAGCCCACACCTTCCCAGCCCAGCTCGCAGACTTTGCAACCTCGGTGCTTCCACAAGGAACGGCACAGTTTTCCAGTGATCTAAGGCCCTGCGAGTGGAGAAACAACCAAGGGGGTATATGCCGTCAACTCGTGGGTTGGCATTGCGAGTCTCATCTGGCCTCTGAACACCGAATTCGCAAATTACCAGCTCACATGGTCATCGTATGCGGTGCTTGTGGCGAGGAGAAGAAGCGCAAGTTCTTTTTGAGGCACTTCAGGGAAGTGCATCTTGGATTTCATCGCGGAAGGCGAAATGCTACCTAAAATCCAAGAATTGTCGTCCTCTGGTAAGGCTATGGACACTTACCTCGTGTTGGCTGAATTTAACGGTCCGTTTTTTTAAATCTGCATACAGATCTTACGTACACTAGGAGAAAGGGACCTGTCATCTGTGCCGTTTCAACTACTTCCTCGTGCTTGTTGCTCATCTCTCTTATATGACCCGCTTCAATACGATTCTATGAATGTGTACATGAACGACCTGATTCGCCGATGCTGGTCATCATACACCCACAAATAAATAGTAGTCACAACATTTCTGCTTCGGATGAAAATTTGGCTGACAATCAGATACACTCCAACTCGTACACTGCAGTCGGGCTTCTCGTTCTCGTTCCGCAGCAACCCCAGTCTTCTCCCACCCTCTCCGGTGTGTAGGGATTCAAATAAAATTGTAAGTGGTACATACGTCATGTTGCTTTGGCTCCTGTTCCCTCTTGGGGCTGTCCTCATGCAAGGTTTGCAGAGCCGCGATGTGCTTGCCTGCCACGCCGCTAATGGTCTGGCCCCAGATGAGGTCTTGATACTACCAGAATGGATGTCATCTCATCATCTGTTTCTTTGACACGGATACTAGGGACAATAGCTCTCAGTTTTGTCGGTTTCAGGGGTCCCACAGACATACCCACCATCCCGTTACTCCGGGATTACCTGCCAGTTTTTAGGTGACTGGTCCTGGTTGGCAGTCACCAGAACGGCACAGAACCCACCCATGAGGTCGCTGCCACTTTAAGGTTCGTGCTGCGCGGAACCTTCCGACATGGCACGGGGGACATATCCAGGTGCAGACGTTGAGTTTCCTCGCGAGATTCCAGAAAACATTTACTTCCATGGACACCGCTTTACTCATTTACGGCACTACGGTGCGGCCATGCGCCGACCCTACCATATGGCCACACAGATGGATAACTGTCTGGGGGATCCGATCTGTCCAATTCTGCACGACTGGCTTCTTTGAGATTGTTTCCAAAACACGTTTTTTATGATCGCGGTTGGCGTACTTCGGCGGCAGCCTGCCAGCATTGCCACACTCGAAACATGTTAAAACACGTACGGGGTACGCACCGAAGCTTTTACCTCTTCCATTCCTTCCTAACCTCCCCTTCACCTTCCTTTCCCCAACTCTTTCCGCACCTTCGTTATCCGTTCTGCAGATATGCAAAGTGATCAACTGTACTCGACACAGTCGCCAAACATACATGTCGCATTGGACCATTTGTTGCCATCGCTCTGTCGGGATGTGACTTACTCACAGCAGGAACAGGTATACTATCCCAGCCACATGCTGTATGTCGCACCACCCGGGTACAGCGAAGATGTACTGCGCCAGAGCCAGATCACCCCACCGTTGACGTGAGTGACATTTCCCATTGACCAGCAATCCTTGACGTACCCTATATTCAGATATAGTCATCCTGTGGCCTTATCCAAGGTTCGCTATCCTATCATCCTCTCTGCCCCAAAGGGAAGTCTAAGACGCTGCTAGTACGATTTACATCTTCTGAGCCGTTCGACACGGCCTTCAACCCTTATTCGCCCCCAGGAGGCTCGAGATGTAAGTAAGCCTTCCGCTGAGCGCTTGGCCATGATACTTATCGCGATTCCAGTCCACACCGCGTGCTGGATATGTCGTTGGCAATGCTGAAAACCCTGAGGCGTTCATGGTACGTTCAACTTTGGCCAATGGCATCTAACACAGGATTCCCATCCGTATAACAGCCACCCGATGCGCATTACCGCCCTGACTCCCTCGACCAAATGCATTCGGTTTGGAACGTTCAAGGTGTAGGAGTTGCTGGTTCCTTTACCGCACACCCGCCTCATCTTGTCGAGGGAGATGGCAGGTCTCCGACTGTAAGCTTGGCTTTGGAAAGTACCGTGTTGAGTTATTAACTCAATCAAATATCAAGGTTCCCTACTGTAAACTGCCGCTACCCGACGCCCGTTTCTTTCCTATCAATGATGCTGTCCAGATTGGCGCGCCTACGTTGACCGCGAAATATGGCCCTAGTACTCTCGGAGGACATCGTGGTTACAGAGAGCAACAGCCCTGTTATGACCCGAACGACTTGCGATTCTCGCCTTCTGGACACCTGCCCACCGGGCGCCTTTCGACGCCCGCGTGTCCCCAAAATTTGCTAGACATCGCTGACAGGACCACGATAAACGTGGGGACGGCACCTCCCTCAATGTATTACACTCCGCCTCAGGCTGGACGTGAGGGAAATTATGAATGGGTGAGCGGAAACGATTACGGCTACGGCAATGTGGCACCGTCATTCCCATACTCTAACAAGCCTCGGCATCAGCAGCCACATTCATTCCACCCCGTCCACCATGACATCGGGAATCTTTCGATGCACGGGGCATCACCGGAGGCAGACCACTCTCACATTGGACCCTCGAAGGATGCGCCTGCAGCAGGCGTAGCATGCGGTCACTGTGGCTGGCGAGATAATGACGGCAAGGAATGTGGCGAGCTTCTTACGTACCCGGGCAATCTGGCGTCCCATTTCGCCGACTACCATGGCATCAGAAACATGGCATCTAACGTCGCAATCGTGTGTCGTTGGTGTCCTCCCGGGGAGATAGTCAAGAGAGAGAGTATAGTGAGGCACCTCCGGGAGCATCACCTGGGGTATCGGCGTCGCAAGAAAGGGGTTGCTCAACCTTCCTTCCAGTTTCCTTCGGTGACTCGTTCGCCCAGAACCTCACATGCAGTCACACCCGCGGAATCACCAACATTCGTTTTTTCTTACCCTCCCCATGGTCCCTCTCCTACTCACACTCGTCCCCCGCGTTCCCGTGACTTTCCGACTGCTAGCTTCCCAGTGGACATCTCACCCGGTGGGACACCCTCGTGGAATCAGAACGGATAGCTCCTACACCAAGCTGCAGTTCTCAAGCAGAGGCGCTGATGTGCGCTAGCTTGCAGAACATCAATAGAGTAGTGTCCAGTATCGTAACCCTCCCAAATCGCACATTGGAACATGTACAACATGAAATTTTATGATCCGTAGCTCACATGTTGTCAGCAGCCCAATCAGATGACAAGTCACGCTTCATGTGAGAGACGTCCCGGCATCCTGCGATCGATTACTCTTACGACTCGACCTGTAGCTTCTGAGTATTGTTTCTTACCGTCACATAGGTGACCTTCTGATGGACTAAACGCAACAGATCCTGATGGAAACATTGCTTCGAAGTTTCCTGGAAACTCACAGCACAACGCCACAGAAACCTTCCACGGGGCGTTGAGCGGATTGACCCCGGCGAGCAGAGCTCGAGTTGAATGGCGTGCACCTTATTATGGATTTAGGGTACAAAGCTGTCAGTACCCAGAACAATATAACTGGTCAGCGAATATGCCGCACCTGTTCGTGGAAATCAGTAGCAGGATGAGCTTGCCCCTGAGCCTGCTAGCCGAGTGAGAGCGAGACTATGACGAATCAGTGTCCGCAGTTTGGTCCTCCCACTCTCTGAACACTGAGCCAATCCGTTCTTGACTAAATAACTCCTGGTTCGATGACACCCAATTGTGAGTACCAGATGTAGTCATGTACTTAACTGTAGCTTTTTTCCAAGGCCGCCGGAGCGAATATGCATGCCTTGCTGGCACCAGTCCCCCAGACACTCTTCCTCCCCCCACCGACACGCCCCCTGCGACAACGAGCTTGACAACTGAGCGTATCCCATTCCCGCCTTCCGCGGGGATGTGATTATGTCGCTCAAGGTTCTGTTGACGGTATGTAAGAACTTTAACCTAGTGCTACTTATCCAGTTACTAATTTTTGCAGATAAGCCTCGCACGTCCCCTACATATTGTACTGGGTCGTAGACCTAGGTACCGGGGCTCGTTTAGCGGGGCTTGACCTGAACTTCTCATGCGCCTTCACTGAACCGTTTCTGCACGAGCGAATCTATCTCCTGCCAATTGACACTAGCTACATCGATTCGGTCGCCAAACCTATAGAAAAGTCAACCCCATATCGTTCATAACTAGTCCTTCGCTCCTTCGAAATCTACCTGATTCTCAGATTAACGTACGACTCTAATAGACTTCTGATGTCTTCCTCTATCAAGGAGTCACTCCGCACGGTTTCAGCTTGCCTATTCTCGGATTCGAATGGATCTAGATTTCCAAGAGATGGATCCCCGCCGACCTACCGCACGTGCTTCAAAGGCGCAAGGAGAAGTTGAGAAGCAAGCGTACATGAGGCAAATGGATGGTATACGGCGACCAAAGATAAGTGCGCCAGTTATACCCATATTGCTTTATCCCCGAGAAGCTCCCTGCAAAATCCGCGGTATCCATGCATTCCGCGCACTTCATTCTCCAACCTGTCGGCAGTACGATCTTCAAAGCATCGACGCCGTGGATATTTTCCTCCGTCTCGCGTTTGTAAACGGGCTGTGAAGCCTCTCGACAAGCCTCCGTACGACTGCAGATCACTGCATATAATGCTGCCACTGCCTCTCGTTGCCACACCGTGCTCTCCTCAGCTTTTGCACTGTGCTTCTAGTTAATCCAATGCTTCGTACAGCAAACAACAAACTCGGGACAAAGTGTGCCGTACTCTCTCCCTGCTAAGGAACTCAAAACCGGCGACGACAGAATTTGGCGTCTGGGTCATGGTTCATCGCCTTCGCATTGATTCTCCGCCCTATTCCGCAAGAGACGTCTAACAACATCGTCAAGTAGGATCCTCAGTGAAGCGTACTAGCACTGCGATAATACCGGGATTCGCATAGCTCGTCTGCCAACCCCGAGACCAATACTATTCGTATTGCTGTAGCCGCGCATTAGGAGGCGAGTATTTTGACAAAGTTTCGGTCAACCGTAGTCCTCACATTTGCATGAGATCAGTGAGAGTGTCGAAACGGGTAGAAACATAATCAAAACTTCGCCTCCGTTGTCGTCTTCCCGCTTGAGATACAACATTCTCCCCCCATGCTAACGCGGAACTTCCAGCCAATTGCACCGTCTCGAATTTCACTCTGTGGTATCCGTCATTTCCTCCCCACCGGGCGTACACGGGGAATTAGTGCGATTGTTCCACTGAAAGGGTGAAGAAGCGGTGATTGTATCATATCTATCGTATCCGAGCGTGCAATAGGCGAGTCTTGCACCGGTACGTTGGTCAAGGCTCGCGAAAGACAAGGGTTCTGGCACAATCAGTGAAGGCAGGGCACTGCGGGGGCGGTGTTTTTGATAACAAGTGGTCATTCTACGCTTTGCGCCAGATCACGCTGTGTTTTCTCGTCTGTTCATCAATGGGAGCAGAGAAGCCGGAAAGGCGAATATCGTACCAAGTGCATACAAATTTCTCTCCACCAATCACTTTCCCTCTCCGCGGCTGTACTTGCCGAGCCGCACACAATGATCGATCTCAGTGTTCAAATTAGGGAAATCAAAGTCAGCGCCGTTGACCTATTGGTGTCAGCGACGATGACGGTTAGTTGCTAGTGACTGCAGCGGGAGTAAAATATACCTCTTCCTTGGGCCTGCTGTAATCTACATTTTCGCCGGGTCCTGCTCGCACTTCGACGTGCCAATCTCTCACGTGATCACCGGGCCCGTAAGAGTTACCTTATCTGGGTAAGACGATTCAGTCGTTTTAGTTGAAGTACTTTGGAGCACGATGGAGTCTTGCAACCAAGCGCAGCTCTACGAATGCGTTGTGTTTCAGCCACGGTGAGCAAGATCCAGACTCTTCACTACAGCTTCCAGGCATGACCTCCTGTGTGTTAATCCGCAGTTGAACGGTGGCCGTTGACTCAGTTCATCATCGATTCGACAGCACAGGTGGACGATATGGCCTTACGGTCCATCGGGCTAACAAGGGGACTGCCAAACCAATGGCAATCCTGCGAAAATCGAGGAAACCAAGCTACGGCGTTGATCCCCGTTACGATGACTCGGGTTTTTTTTACGAGCTACAGGAAAGATATTAGGTTCTTTGTTGCGGTGCTTGGCATCTCAGCGTATGTATGTGTCATTGAAGAGTGGCCCACCGCTTCCGAGAACATTTGTCGGCAATAAGACGGTGAGTCGAAGTTCATAATCGATTCCTGTGTAAAAATCTCCTTGTTCACATATCAGCGTGTTACTGCGTCACTCACCTATCTGCGTGACACCATTCATAATATTTGGTGTACGACACTACCCAGTGAACGATCACTCGTGGGTTTCAAGCTGCAAAATCAGGTCGATTACGGCGGCGGTAGGTTCGCATGAGTATTGGTGTTCACTTGCGTATCCTCTTCTCTGAGTGACAAGTCAGGACATGAGACTAGCTAGGGATCGGGGAATGCCGAGTGGCGGGATCCCTGCCTACTGGACAGGAGTTCTTGGGCTCTCCAACACAGGACGCCAGTGGCAGCGTAAAGATGGAGGTCATTCATTGAACGAAGCTGGAGGCAGTTCCACTGGAACTTCTATTCACTTCTGCGACTTTCCCAGCCAATGAATAAGTGCTCACTCGTACCAGCGCCTAACTTAGAGCTGTGTAAAATTTTGTTTTAAGCTAGGAGTGCCTAGTTGTCCCTACATGCTCCCTTGTATTTGGTGAATGCTGATTCGGATTACCTCCGCATCACACTTACTCCCTTCCGCAGTCTGTCCTCCTCGTGGAAACTCGGTTTCCGAAATGCAGTAGAATGCCATGCTTTGTGCAAGTCGAGGTTTCAGTCCGGATATCCCTGTTACTTGGTCATGAAGCCAAATTCAGCACTGGAGCGATATTCATACTCTATAAGTAGTCCAAGGCTGTGCGTATATGGATTCTTCCATGGCAGTAAGTCAATGTTCCTGACAATTTGTATGGCTTGTTGCTCATCTTGTTTCTTAGATCGACGTGCTCAATTAGGAACGATATACAATCTTATTTAAGGCTTCGGAATACCACTCTTTTCATCGTCCCTGCTTCCCTGCTTCCATCGACTAGCCGTCAACATGTCCACTCGGTTCCAATACCCAACTCTGATCTCTACCGACGCTGCGGCATCTACTGATCAACTTTGCCAAATCCATTACGGCGTGCCAGCTAATGGCTTTCTCCTCCCAAGTGAACGTATCGTGGAACAGGAGAAAATGTCGTCAGAGTAGGTCATACGTCGTCCCTTCAGTGCTGATGACCCACTGTCCCCTTCCATTTCAGTGATGGTCCTCAAAGTGGTTTTCTTCTTGAGGTCCGGAAACCACCTAGACTTTCCGTCGGTACCGAGAATCTAACACTTGCGACTAGGGACCATGGTTTCTAGGATATCGTGCGCAGATTGCGAGTAACAGTTTTAATGGGTCTATTGTGCCACAAGGTAGCATGCCCTTTCCAATTGCGGGGCCGGTCGACGTAAGTTCGACTTTTTAGCGTGCCAGGGAAGTGATGGTTTTTTGACAATCTATGGCATTCGATTCTCGGCTCAGGGTGCTGGAGGCGATATCCCAGTTGCGAATCCTGGCGTTAGCACCTTTGTCAACCCTATGAGCTTAGTGAGCCCCACTTCCACCTCGGACTCGCAGCGGCCACCACCCGGCTTTTTCGTAACCGCTCCCCAGAATCCAACCCCTTCACAAGAATCCGCTGACGACCGACAGCCATGCGGGTGGAGAGGCGATCACGGGGACACATGCAAGATTCTCGTCAGCTACCATTGCGAAGCCCACCTAGCTTCCGCTCATGGCATTGTTGACATGTCGCGAACTCGAATCGTCAAATGCGGTCGTTGTGGGAAGCGGATGGGACGCAGATCTATCTTGCGGCACTATCGTGAAATACACCTCGGGTTCCATCGTTGACGAAAAGACATTTCATAGAACCCTCCATTCCACCAAGGATCGGTGTCCTGGTGAGATTAGTTATCTACTGCCAACTGAATGATTCACATTTTGGATTTCCTTGTGCCCCGGGGATGGGGGAGGGCGTGGAGCTGTGCAAACCTCATTCCTGTGCGACGCTTCGGCATTTTCCCTCGGCCGCCCATAAAATAACATCTGTGATAGGGATGTTCCTCTGCATAACATTGCGTGTGGACCTGCTGGCGCCGCTGATGTTGGGGAGGAATGGCTTTAACGGAGTCGTTCTGGAGTGGCTGCCCGCCCCCTCCAGCACCGCCGCCCTGCCAGCTGTAATATGTACAAAAGTGCGATGCAAACATCGCAGCTTCGATCTTTTCATTCCGTTGGATCCTGCCTAACCATCACATTCCACCTCGCTAGTTCTAGCACTCTTTCGATCCACTCAAGAGATATGCAACCTTACTTAGCTCTGCTGCCAAACGCCTCTACAGAGGTGCACCCATCACAAGTGTCATTCTATCAGGGCGAGCTCCACCCACAGCAGCAGTGCCATCTCAACCGCGCCTTGGGGGACATTTCCACAGATGACAAGGGTGTCCCAGAACAGGAACGAGGAACTTCTACTTTGGGGTAGGGATTGTTCCATCGTGAATGGTTGATGTGGCTCATCATATCCTTGTGTAGACCACGCTTTGCTAGTGGTGCTGGACTAGATGAAATGTCTTCCCAGGTAAGCGTGACTTCGCACCGTTCAATCTAGAGCATTATCTAGAGCATTAAACGGGTCAAGGTTCCCACGGTACCACTGTTATCGCGTGCGGTTCATTCTCCGATCATGGAAACTTACGGAATGGCGCGTTTGCCTCTGTGGAATAAAGCAAACCTTGGAGTGAGCTTTTCTGACTACCAGAGCGCCTCGGGTTCTTCCTTTTTCCAAAGCTCACCGCCGTCTTTACTTTCAAACACCCCACTTCCACCTTCTCAGGACTTGTATGCATGCATGAACAATGGAGACACTTCAAATGTGCACCCATCGAGCGTTAGTCTCGCCGCCGGTATCACGCCAGGAGCGTCCTTCCCAGATCGCACTGCCTCTCAGGTTGGTTGTATGGACAATCATGAAAAGGTGTGCAGCAACGATAGTGCATCCGGTTGGAACTCTGGCTTGGCGGTACCGTCGTCACTGTCTTACAATCTGGCGAAACATCCCCAACAAGAGCCATATCTGTTTCCTTCCGACCACTACTACAGTTTCAAGGATCTACAAATGCTCGCTGGGTCACCCATGACTGATCATTCCCTCGTTGTCACCCAGAACGGCCTGCCCAAAGCATACCAGTCTCGTGGTCCCACTGTACCCTGTGGATGGAAGGACAATGATGATAAAGCGTGTGATGGTCCCGTGACGTCCGACAATTTGGCAAACCATTTCGCTACCCTCCATGGCATCAAAAACATGGCATCGGGTGTTAAAATTGACTGCCGTTGGTGTCCTTCAAGTTTGCGAAAACAGGTGAAGCGAGAAAGCTTGCTCAGGCACCTCAGGGAGGTGCATCTGAGGTGCCCACGCCCAAAGAAAGAGGCCACGCAGTCTTCCTCGTACTTTCCTTCAGTTGAACTCTGTTCAAATGACACCTTGGGTGTCAATATGACGGTGAGATTCTAAGCTTGTCTTTCATAATCTCAACGAGCTGTGTTTACAAACCGCAATTGTCAGGGGGGTATGCGATTCGAGCGATGTGGCATGCTATCAGGCAGTCCTTGGTGCCTGGATGCACACATGCACTCACTCGATGTTCATGGCTGACTGTTGTTCACTTGGAATCCTTGGCAATCTTCTTCAAGATGTGAAACAGGCTTCCTTTATACATAACTTGAATCCAACTTGCACTTCCTGGGAGCAAGTTGATGATTCTGATCATATCAAACACATAATTATCTTAAGGAAGATCCATATACACGACATATGGTGGACTCTGGTGCTTGTTAATTGTAGTTCCAGATATATATTATTATGAATCAGTCAATTCCTGCTTTGCTATTGCTGAAAGCTTTGGACCACCTGGGAGGTGATGTGAGATTTGGTAGGTCTTCTTTTTCACCTAGGCCTTAGCACCAAACCTCGGTCATTATACTGTATGCCGCTTCATGTCACGTGTTGTGCCGTATTTGCTTCATTGAATTTGAAATTATGGAAGCTTTCCAACACGATGGCACTCGGAGCACATGGATGTCTTGATGTTCTTGTATCATCCTTGCCGTCGGGCGCTGCCCTACAAGTAAGCTGTATCTCAGTTGTGGGTAAACAAGGCCCAGAATAATTACTCTAATCTCGTATTTCCTCCAAGTAGCGGCCTCTTGTGGAGCAATCCACACTTGAACACTAGCGACCGCCGACTCAACTCCTCATGGATCTGATAGGATAGGAGGATGAAACCTTACGATACGTCGTAAGGCTATACAAAGCCACCGCGATACCAATGCATGACCAGTGGAGAGTTGAGGAATACGAAATTGCATACCATGATGTGGCCATTCTCTCGTTCTCGGACTTTTTAACCAGAACAACAAACGGGGACCTACAGGTCAGTCTTTGTCGTAATGGTGCGGGACTTTTACAAGCCAGAAACGATGTAAGGTTCTTTGTCGCCGTTAAGTTATCGCGGTGACATCGCCGATAGATCTTTGCGTACGTTTGCGGTTGATCGTTTCCCAAGTATTTGTCGTTAGCAATGCGGTGAGCAGAAGCTCGTAGACAATTCGATTCTTACTTGAAGAGTTCCTGACCCAGGTATCAGCACGGCACTGCGTTACTTTCTTATCTTCGTGATCCAGTCGTACTATTCGGTAACCACCGTTATCTACTGAACAACTCCCTGCAGGTTATTTACAAACTGAAAAATCTCCGGCGACGATACGATTGCATGAGAACAACATATCCTCTTCTCCGAATGACGGATCCAGACATGAGACCGGGTGGAAGGATCGGGGACTGCCGAGTGGCAGGACCTCTGCCACCGAACAGGAATTCCTGAGCTCTCCAACACAGGATGCCAGCTGGCGATGCAACGACGGAGTTCAACGTTCAACCCTCGAACGAACGCACTCGTGACAGTTCTATCGGAAAGGATTCTCTCACGCCCACGCGTTTCCTACTCAATACGTAAGTCCCCACTTGCACTAATATGCAAAACCTGTGCGAAAATTCATTGCAAGACAGGAGTACCTAGTGGCCCTTAACGGGTCCCTTTGTACCGGGTGAATACGATTACTTCTGGCGCCGCACTCACCCCTTCCGTATTGTGTTTCCTTCGTGCAACGGAATATCACGCATTGCGCAAGCCTAGGTCACAGTCAAGGGGTATTCTCGTTGTTCGGTCTTGAAGGTGAGTCTAGAACTGGCACGATATTCGTACACTTTACAATTTGTCGTACAGCAGCGTGCAACGATGCATACGTGAATTTTCACACACAAGCATATCGATGTCGCTGATAATCCGTATTGCCTGATATCTATCCCTCTTTCTTAGATTGCTCAATTGGGAACAACTATACACGGTTTTATCCAAAGTGTTGGGGCTTCCCTCTTTCAGCATCGTAAAGGACTTGTCGCCCCTCTCCTTCGTACACACACACACATATACATACATTACCGTCACTGACTTGTCACGAATATGTTCCCCCAGTACCAATTTCCAACTTTCATCGCTATCCCATCGGCAGCATCCGCTTATGTCTCATCTGTCGTTAAGCAGAATAGCCTGGTCCGCCACCGCGAGGTAAGTATGGTATCACGTATCATTGGTATGCGTCAACAAAGATATTTGTGTCAGTCAGAGCGAACTCAATCAATCATAGCACAAGTGAAAGTTGAGTCGCTCAAATAGTACAACCCGTTGGTTAAGAAGTTCCACTTCCAACGGTGCACTCATCAGAGGCGGGGGGATATCCGAGAAGCCCTTGCAGGGACTGAGAGGGATAGGATCTAGTTGGGAATCGGCAAGGTGGGACAGGACTTGAGTTGGGCTGAGATGAGGTCGGACGCGTGTAAGAAAAGGATGTCGGGAGGTGCTCTCTGAGGCACGGGGAAATTTAGTTGGCCAAGATGCACTGGCGAAGTGTTGTATGAGGTGGACATTGAGCTGGAGTGGGGAAAGTCAGACAGGACGGAAGGAAGGGAGGAGAAAACCAGTTTGCAGAACGACCAGGACGGATCCTCTTTCAAGAATGCGGCGAGAATCAAAGCATGTCTTTGACCGACGATGAAAGTGTTGAGATGGCGAACGCGTGGCGACGCTCCATGGCGAGCTAGAAACCAACAGGACACAGTCAACATACACTAGCAGGCGTAGAATGGTCCCTACCTACCCTCTGTGCAGAGACGGAGGCCAGCGTTTGAGGGTACTTGCGTGATTAGACGAACTCATGTCATAGATCTCTGATTAGAGGGCTTCAGATCGTGATGGGCATGGACTAAGGGTGACGTGCAGCGCGATCTCGGAGGCGAATGTGGGGGGAGGGCGGAGTGCTTAACATGTGTTTTGGAAGGAGGATTTGCGAAAAGGACGAGGTGCCAAACGACGGAGACCCAGTGACTTTGGTCTCGGAGGCTTGGGTATACATGTAGATTTACTGAACTAGACCTTATCAGCTGTAATAGTCTCGAAGTAGCCACTTCAGGATGCTTGGTGTGAACACCCTGTCGCTGCTTTTCTGGTTTTTGAATGATCTTAAAGTCAAGTCCGAGGCAAAGACCAAAACGCACGGAGCCGAGACTAAGCCTTCAGCGTGGAAGCTTGATGATGACAATGCATAGATGAAACAGAACAGCAGAAGAGTTGGATGTAACCTCCCTGACATCAGAATAGCACCGCCCAAATGATGCCGCACCTTTGCAAGACATGATCGAATTTGGGCGTGAACAAAGCCGTTATACACGGCGTCACGGCAATAGCGAACAGGCAGGATCCTTAGCAGTCAAGGGAACGAAGTATGACCCGCATTGCAACATGACTTGATGATCCATCCAGTCTGGGTACGGGGTGAAGGTGAGGAATCCGCGGCTCCGATACAACTCCAACGTTCAACCATCTCTATTTTTCGACAGGCGCGAATATCGACACTCGAAGCTCCGATTCAAGATGGGTTCATAGGTCCATATTGACTGAGCAGTTCATCGAATATTTGTGTAGTAACGTAGACCACGGTTGCGTTGCTACACGTTCATGTACTAACTGTGATGTGCTGGTATGTAAACATGTTGACTGGCGTCGAGTACGGCCCTGCAGTCTTCTAGCGTACTCACTAACTGACTACAGTCAACTCCCTCATAACCGATAGCCCTCCGTTCCACCAAAAAGGTATCGGGTTTCAGGGAGTATCGGGTCTCATGGAGACCGAGAAAATAGGCCAAAATCATTGAAATCCGTATTTTGTTGTCTAGCACCAATGCTATAGTTGGGACGAGTCTCACCATCCTTTACGAGTAAAATAACATGTAATTTTACTCTCTTTCGTGCTTTGCAAAATCATTGTGTGTCGTATCTGCCCAAAAATGTGACCAACGCGGACTCTACCTTACAAGTGCAAGGGTAATCAAGACCCCTTGCATGTTTCCACAACAATAATACTGTCGAGGAGCATCTTTACGCACTCAACTGGGTCCCGTCATGGACTTCATAATCGGACAAACTGAAGTTCTGATGCTTTGGTGGCCACACGGCTGCTGATTATATAATAATAATTTCCAAATATGGTAATACTTATCGGGTTTTCCCCTCAAAATTGGTATGGGTTATGGGGTATCGGGTATCGTTACAAATTTACTGCGAACCGAGCCGGGAGATCCAAAAAGCTATCGGATTTCAGGGAGCATCGGGTATGTAGGGTATCGGTTACGAGGGAGTTGACTGTATATCAGCAAGACGGCACGATTACTGGATTCTGAGTACTTAGAGCCCTGCAGGCACTGCTACTAACTTACATAAATGGTCATTATGGTCCGCATGAGTTGTGATAGATAGCAGCGAACCTCGGACATGGCATGCCGCGCCACGCCACGTGTTTTGCTCGTTTCATCGAATCTGAAATTATCCAACCTTCCAGCACGGCTGTGGTGGCTTCATTCCAATCTTTTGTTGTCTTGACCCCAGGTGCGGCCTCTTGTGTAGCAGTCCACACTTGAACGGCGACCACTGGCTAAACCCCTCGTCGATCCGAGGACCGATAGGATGAGTGGATGAGGCTTTACGATACATCGTAAAGCTATACAAAGCCACAGCAATACAAATGCATGTCCAGTGGAGAAGTTAAGCAAGACCGAGCCTCATACCATGATGTGGCCATTCTGTCGTTCCCGGATTTTTTATTGGAAGCAGCGAACCGGGACCTTCAGGTCAGTGCTTGTCGTAATGATGCGGGACTTTTGCGAACCACAAAAACGACGTTAGGTTCTGTGTCGCCGTTAAGTTATCGCGATGGCATCGCCAGCATACCTTTGTGTATGCATGTGGTTGATCGTTTCCCAAGTATTTGTCGTTAGCAATGCGGTGAGTAGAAGCTCGCAAGTAGTTCAATTCTTACGTGAGGAGCTCCTGGCCCAGATATCAGCACGGCACTACATTACTTCCTTATCTTCGTGATCCCAGTCATAATACTTGGCATTCACCATTACCTGGCGGACAATTCTCTGGAGGTTCGAGAGAGAAAAATTTATGGCGGCAATACGATTGCGTGAGTATCAGTGCTCACCAACATGTCCCTTTCTCTGAATGACGGATCTAGGCATGGGACCGAGTGGAAGGATCGGGGGTTGCCGAGTGGCAGGATCCCTACCACTGAACAGGAATTCCTGAGCGTGAGTTCTCCAGCACAGGACACCAGCTAGTGATGCAACGATGGAGTCCACCCTCGAACGAACACACTCGGGACAGTTCCATTGGAACTTTCATTCACGCCCATGGATCTTCTAACCAACAGGTAAGTCCCCCCACTCACACAAACCTGTGCGAAAAAATTATTGCAAGATAGGAGCGCCTATTTGCCCTTAACGGCTCCCGTTGTACCTGGTGAATTTGGAATTTCACTAGATCTGGGGCCATACTTACCCATAGTCTGTGTTTATTTTGTGCAACGGAATGCACGCATCGCGCAAGTCGAGGTCACAGCTAAGGGATATACCCGTTGTTCGGTCTTAAAGGCAAGTCTAGAACTGGCACGATATCTGTGCACTCTACAACTTGTGGCGTGCAACAGTCCATACGTGGATTTTCACGCTTAAGTATGTCAAAGTCACTGATTATCTGTATGACCTGATATTTTTTTCTCTTTCTTAGATTGCTCAATTGGGAACAACGGTATGCGGTCTTATTTAAAGCTTTGGGACTTCCCTCTTCCAGCGTCATAAGGGACCCGTTCCCCCCACACCACACACACATACACATGCACAGAGAGTGAGAGTCACTGACTTATCACGAATATGTCTCCTCAGTTCCAATTTCCAATTTCCAACCATTTCCCATCAGCGGCATCCGCTGTTCCAGAGTGCCAAATCCACTACGGTGTGCCAACCAACAACTGTTTACCCCCGGGCGAAGATATTGCGGAGCAGAGAGAAACATCATCAGAGTAGGTCACACGCCGTCCCTCCGGTGCTGATGACTCACCGTTACCTTCCACTCTAGCAACGGTCCTCAGGGCGATTTCCTTCTTGAGGTCCGGGCACCATCTAGGCTTCCTGGAAATACCGAAATCCTAACACCTGCTGCTAGGGGCCATATTTCTCGGGATATCATGCGCAAATTGCAGATAATGCTCGTCATGGCTCTGTTCCTCCACATGACGGCGTGCCCTCCCCAGTCGCAGCCTCAGTCAATGTAAGTTTGACTTTGATGTATATGAGGGCAGCGACTCACCGGAGATCGCCATTGACGAATGACCCGTGCCATTCATTCCCCCGTTAATCCCGGCTCAGGGCGCTGAAGGCAATTTTCCACTTATGTATCCTGATCCTTTGGGGGGATATCCCAAAGATCGGTACTCCGGTGATAGCAATATCGCCGTTATCCGCCCTATAAGCTTAGTGAGCACTGCTCCGGCTTTGAACACGCTGCTGCAGCTGCCACCCAGGTTTTCGTTGAACACTCCCCAGTATCCAACCCCTTCGCAAGTACCCACTGATGACCGATGGCCCTGCAGCTGGAGAGGAACACATGGAGACACATGTGACGTTCTCATAGGCTACAATTGCGAAGCTCACTTGGCTTCTGCCCATGGTATTGTTGGCATGTCACGAACACGAGCTGTCGAATGTGGTCGTTGTGGGAAGTGGATGGGACGCAGGTCTATCTTACGACACTATCGCGAGAAGCATCTGGGGTACCATCGCCGTTGGAAAGGTGTCATGTTCCACGATACACACCAGTGAATTTTCGCCACACACTATGTATGACTGGTAGTGCTGGACTTGACGAAAGTTCTTTTTTGGCAAGGGTGTTTTTTCCATGCTTCGATCTAGGGTATTGATTGGATTAATTTCCCTCCGGTACCGCTACCGCCATATTCCGTTCATTCCCCAATGACCCTCACTCATAAAGCGGCCTAGATGAACGTGGCCGACCCCCATTTACTTTGACACTGCGGCAGTCCTATTGAAACAAACTCAAAGCAGAACAAAAAACATTCTTCCTGCGGAACTCGGATTGAATTCGCACTTGGGAACAAGGTGACCATTATGATAAGGGTAACTGAAAATTACTTCAACTATCTCAACTGCAGTCCATATACCTGATCAGCAATGGACTTTGGTACTCGTGCATCTAACTGTAGTTTGATATTCCCTAGCATACTTCTTATGAACAAGCCAATTCCCACTTTGCTATTGTCAAAAGGAGTGATGTCTTCGTAGATACACATCACACTTTTTTCCAATAACCTCCGATCAAGAGACAACACGTGCACAACCAATGAGGATATCTCACCATAGAAAGAACTACTCGCGGAATGAGGCCGCTGGGTCAGTCGTGATGGGCAATTACAGTTCCGCGGCCATCGCAGCTTCGCTGTCTTGGAAACTTGTTTCAGCTATCGTCGAACAAAATCCGAGTGATCAGCCTGATCCGTAGTGGCGACCATATCAGTTGGCAAGTTAGCATGTGACCAACGTGGTCGTTATGCATACTTTCGGACTTGGTCCGTGGGCACGAAGTCCACTGCTACGGTACATACCTTGGTACATTTGCGAGGCTCGTCGAGGATCCCCGGTCAGCGATTATCTGTCTGTTCAAACTTCATTATACCTTGCTTGTCCCGTGCCGAGAAAATGCTAGCGATCGGATGGTCGACGTGGGTATCACAGGTTTTTGTGAGACAGATGACAGGGCCTGCTTAGTCTCGCTCCTGGCGAAACCATTAGGTTGATGGGTTCGTCGCCTTCTATGCTTCTAGCCAATCAAGCAAACTGACCGAATGAAACAGTCAAACTCACGGAAACAAATTATCTCACACTTCGGTGGGTCCGCCAGCGAGGGCGATAGGAGGGAAGCTAGGAGATAGTGGTGTGGACATGAGGGTGTTGATAGGCAGCGATAATCGCTTGGAGATGGATGGGAGTAAGCGAAATAATCAGAGCAGTAATGACAAGATAGCACCGTGTTGCGTAGACGCGTTCTGTCGCCAGACGGAAATGAGTGCCCGGTGTGGGGTTGCATCAATGATATATTATGTAATTCGATGTGAATGGAGACTCAGACAAGGTGATAGACGATGTTAAATGAAAAGTGCCTGGGCCATTGAGGAGCTGCGGTGACGGAGGGGAAGAGTGAATCATGATCATACGTGGGCTAGCTGGTAACGTGGACCACGTTACGTGGTTACTGCAATGATTTTGTGGCGCGTGTTTCCTTCTCTTTACAATCCTGCTCTAGTACGAGAAATGGCTCGCAGGCTACACCCGGATCCAGTGGGTGGATTGAGTCAAGAAGTTCCAACAGTACACCGAACCGAGAAAGAAGCGACACACCATGCGTGTTCATGGGACAGCAGCAGCCTTGTCATTAGCGTCTGTACAAAGCCCGCATAACTGAAACCCGTTCTCCGAGTATGAGTAGCACACATGCACGGTGCATCTTTCAGGTGCCTTGTCAAGTTTTTTGTATGACCTTTTGTGGCCCCGGAGAACGCCGGCGGCAGATGATTCTAACGTTCCATGCTATGTCCTTGATGTCGTGGGCAGCGGCAAAATGGTCTGTGCAATCGCTGTAGCTGATAAGCATACTACATTTTCAGCCCTTTTCATCCGGTCATCCACAGGAATTGAACATATTGCGAGCACAGACCGAACGTGCCTCGTGCAGCCTCGTCTAAATTTGTGACTGGGGAGTGGGCCAGGCTTCCACTCGCAGTATGGGATACGCATTCGTGCGAAAGTGGGAGTTGGTTTGGAGGCAGCAATGACTGTGAACCTGCACCGAATTGTTTTCGCTTTCACTTCCGCAGTAGTGGCGTAAACACTGACAGTCAAACGTCTCAGATGTGCGTCTTACGAAGTAACTCTTCTTTTACCTGCAGCCCCGTGCTCAGCGGGTCTCTCCAACATGACAGGGAAACAACATGCTGGGGTGCGCGCATGCTGACGACGACGGTATGATTAATCATTAACCGCTCCGTCTGGTATTGAGCTAGTCAGTCACGAAAAATCAAAACACACCCATCACAATGGAAGCCTGTCAGTGCACAGGGAGGCTGTTTCAGGACTGGTCCCAGGCTGAAGCTGAAGTTTGTCATATGACCGAATAAGCATCACCGGCATTCCGTCATAGCTCACGTATGTGGTATGGAGTGGTAGGCATTATTACCAGTGTCTCTAGGTTCCACACTAAGAGAAGCTGTATAGATGAAGGATAATGCATCCACAGCAAGTGGAGTCGCTGACAATCAGCTAAAGTTGCAGACTGCAGTCTAGATTTCGAAGTGGAGTCAGTGGCGAAGGCAAGTCATATCCTCTTTAAGGATGTTGTAATGGGCTCGAGCCGTGCGGTGGCTCCTAACATCTTCTATTGGTAAACCTTGGCGACTGGGTTTCAGGTTTCATGGAGCAACATGCCGTCGGTGAGAAAGTCAGTCACACATTCGCTCCGGTGGGAGAGACGAAAAACAGACGTGGTACGGACCTGGCACTTGGGACCGTAAGGCAGGGACGTGATTTATGAGTGGATTTCGAACATGCCAAACCCCATATACGTATGTTGGTTCAATTGCTAACAGGATATTCACCTATGACATCCTCCGCATCAATCACGACCCTGATACGTATTTTCTTTCTCACACGCAGCTTCTTTTCAAGTTGGCAATCGATTCCTGTAGATCTCGAATGGCCTTTTCCTGTTGGATACCCCGGCAGTTGGTTGTGTGAGAAAGCTGAGCCGAGTTCCAGGAAGCGGCACGAGTTTTGACAATTTTAGATGGCACCTGTCACATATTCCTGAAACAGGCTTCACAGCACGAGGAAGGGTTCCCATCCCAGACCTCCGTTGGCCCTTCACATGCACCACTCCACCCGTTGGGCAGGTCATCTAATCATGGATTCATGTGGGACCAATGGTCCGCCGTACGCCTGCTTTACCATCAGAACGCGCGGATGCCAATAACACTGCTCCCTTCTCTTCGATGATGACAATAGTGCCACCTGTTAACCATACATGCTACCTTGCCAATCTCCTATTTACGGCCATGCCAGCAACCCGCTCAATAATCGAGATCGCAAAAGTAGCCTGTAATATCTATTGCACTGGTTGATGGACTACGCAGATTCCATCTTCGCATGCACGCGCAGTCCAAAGATAGCTATAACTTGCACCCAAGTATTATCCACTCCCCCCCAGACCTTGTCCGCACTGGTCCACTCCATTCCCGCCGGCAGCGCTTTAGATGTCTAAGGTGGACGATGTAAGGTCTCGTCAATTGTATCCAAAAAATACACTTAGTAAGAGAACATCAGCGCAGCTGCTGAGTGAGTTCGTGAAAATGAGGGATCATGATTCGCCACTCTAGTGTGTACCAAAGCGAGTGAGACAAATAAGGGGACCGGTTTGATCTCGCTCTAACAGACCGTCGTTGATGGGTTCTTCGCCTGCTAGTTACTGACTAGCGGGCGATAAAAAAGTCATGGGAATACAATTATCTTACGTACTGGTGCCCCTCCCATCGGGTGATAAGAAGAGTGCTGGAAGATGGAGACGTGGACATGAGGGTTATGGCAGGCAGCGTCGATCTCTCAGAGATGGAATGGCAGTAAAAACATGGAGCAGCATCACAGGATACCAACGAGTCCTGCCCACAAATGGAGGACGCAGGCGGGGCGTGGGGTGCATCAATGAAAAAACACTGTCTATCAGTCAATGGAACGGAGGCACGGACAGGGTGTAAAATGAAAAGTGCCTGGTCCACCGATCGAGGGGAAGAGTAAATCAGGGTAGCGGAGGGCTGGCAACAGATTCAACAATTGGGCGACGTGTGTTCCCTAGCCCTTACCAAATCTTGCGTTCGCACGGGTGAACGCTCGCAGGCTACCCCTAGACTCTATCTACACGTTCTCATCTTGTCGACTAGAGAAAGGTGGTTTGGATGAAAAACAGGTAGGCTTCCCGGCGTGAGGCCAGGCTGAATCGGCCAAGCTGAGCTGTGAGGGTGGGTTGGGTGCCGCACATGTCAAGCGCTTTGAGTGGATGTCGAGCTCAGTGCGTGGGACAAGCTGTGAGAGGGAGTAGCGGGCGGAAGCAAAGAATGACAAATCTTAGATGGGTGGGGCCTACGTGAACTCTTTTCTCATGCAAAGACTATATTCTCTGTACATATGACAAAACATATCAGCTAAACGGGAGCACCGGTGGGGGAACGGACAACGATACGAGAGGCAATACAGACAGCGGAGAGTATGATACAATTACAGATAGATTTGGGCGAAGATATGATAAACGTAAATAAGAGCAAACCGTAATCAATCGTAAGATAAACCCGTTGGTTACAGCTGTTTGCGGAAGTAATGACAAAGCGTTTTTTTTTCGAATACGTGTGGTCATGTCCAAAATAGGAAACGTAGCCCGTAGCCTGTCGAAGTGCTAGTGGGCATGTCTGTGGCATGTTGCCCCGTAGTATAATTCAGTCATAACCCAGCATACATGGTGGTAAAGTGGACAAAGCAGCTTGTCCAAAACCAAGAGAATGTGAATGTCAGAATATCCATCATGATCACACTCCCAGCTTCTCGTGGCAATGGTAAGGTCTCCCCATCCGGGTATACCCTTGTGGATGTACTTCATGAGCGTATCTTGGGCATCTCGGGAGAGCGATTTGGGAACGTTTGAGATTTCTGTTCCTTTGGTGTTGTTGAGGACAGAGACGACCGTTTGGAGGGTGAGGTTCCGGGATAGCGATCGCAGATGATAATGGGTGAAGAGGTGCATGGGCACAGTGATGATTTGAACAGATGAGTTTTTACCTTAGCTTCATCTACTTGGGGTCCCTACGGTGAGCTACCGAGAGCGAGGTTCGATGAGAATACGAGTGCGCCCGATGAGAGGAGACTTCAGCTGCTTGCCTTGGCAATGCTGATTGAAGAACCACCGCCACCGATAGCAGCCACATACTCGGCGATATGCCAAGTGCAAAATAGATGTCTTCGGCCACCCATCTGGATCTGAGGTCCCACAATCGAAAGGTGCATTCTTTCAAGTCATCACTGATATGTTGACTCGTCAGGGTGGCGGCAGCACTGCAACTGCTACACGGCCACACCTGAGGCCCAATCAGACTTAAGGTGAGAATATGAGCCGAGTTGAGTCACGTGAGACTTGAGTTTGGCACATTCCTGATTAGGGCGGGCAGCATATTCATGATGGTTTGCAGCAGACACAATCTTAGACAACAATTTTTTAAAAGCTGGAGCGGGCACAAAAAAGTGCATCTCGATAATTAGGGACAATGTAAGTTTGTTCTACAGCTATTTGGGTAAATGTCATCAGTCGCATTATACTCCCACCAACTATATATTTGGACTTGGTAAAATTTTCACTGATCATCTCAACCACGACCACAGCAGTCTCCATGAGGTGGCATACTCTGCCCACTATTGTTGGTTCTACCATCTCTCTCATCACAACGTGTGGTACTGACAGATGAACCCTTAGATGTGTGATCTTGATCTTCACTGTCTCAGCTCATATGGGAACTGTGATGTGCTGGGCGGGTTCAGCAACTCCTGCCCTGTCTCTTAATGATCTATTGGTGTGTGGTTGCTTGCTCTACGAGGTTGGAATAGCCTGATAAGTGTTTCTATCAGTCCACTATGTTCTCAGACTCATAAGGTAATTCTCAGCATCACCATCATCTGAGTGTCCGACTGACTCCTTACTAGACAAATGTCCACCGTGTTTCAACTGTCTTTTGCCTGCTTTTACGTGCAGCCAGTTTGGTCGCTGCAACGAATACAATGGACAATGCAAGTGTCTGCCTGGGTGGGGAGGCTTCAATTGCTTAATTCCTCATGCGTGGTCCTTCGCCCCTTGGCCCAGCCTGACCAGCCCCCTCCGCATCTCGTACGAGCCAGCCCCTTGCTAGGCAGTCTTCCTCGTCCGACACAATACCACAAGCCATGCGCAGCAGTAGTGACCGTCTACCCACCTCAGACAGTCTGGAGGACCTTTTGAGCCCAAATTTCTAGATGTTTTTAACAAATCATTATCTATGCTTTATAGCTTTGGTTGTAACCTATGTGTTAAGTTGCATATACATGTGTATCGTGTGTTTTTCATAAGTGTGCATGAACCTGCTGCAGTCGGATGAAATCGGGAGCATGACGGAAAGCCCGGCTTGACAGCTCCTGGAGCCTCAAGTCTGCTGCAAGTGACATTGCAACTGACGTATTTATCATCAAACTCTGTCAAATGCAAACTGCACGTCAAGGCGTCTGGCTGCAATCTGACAAGTGTCAGACTTGGATCCCTACAGACGCAATCCTAACTGCGTCTACGGGGTGGCCGTGTACTGCAGCATATAGAGATGTTTCCTATTTTGGACATGACCACACGTATTCGAAAAAAAATGCTTTGTCATTACTTCCGCAAACAGCTGTAAGGATTTCTAATGGTACACCAGACCGAAGGATCTAAATAACACATTGTATTCATGGGAGACTTGCCTTTAATACCCACGCTGGCAGCCCAAATGCACCTCTTTCACATGCCTCGGAAGGTTTTTGCGAAGGATGCCCTTTGACCGATCTGAAGGACACCAGCGGCAGATGATTTCGGTATTCTCTCCAGTGTTATTGATGCCATGGGCAGAAATGAGATGCTTTTTGAGATTGCTGCAGTTGACATGCTCACTACATCTGTTGCCTGCGTCTTCCCGCCATCCACAGGATGTAGAGTTATTGTGATAAGAAACTTTGGGCAGTCTCGTACTTGATGGTGACTGGGCAGTGGTGGAGTGACCTGTGCGATGGGATGTCCTTGAAGGGCTTCTACCCCCGATGGGGGACATGTGGTCGTGTGAATGAAGCTGGCAGGGTGAGATCAGGAGCTGGTTTGGAGGCAGTGGTAACTGTGGAGGCAGGTCCACCACCTGCCCCAGGTTGACTTTGCTTGCATCGAAATTGCCATAGTCATCTACCGCACCACCTGCATCAGCAAATCGGTCATTTTTGCACAGTCCCACAGCCACCACAGTCCTTCCCAGTATGGCGACAGTGGCACATGACTACAGTGTGACAGTTCACAGTGACGTACAGCATCACAGCATTGTCACAGTGCCACACCCTCACAGCAGTATAGGGCACAGCACGTCACAGCACATCACAGGGCACACAGCAGTACAGAACATCACAGGGCACACAGCAGTACAGCACGTCACAGGGTACACAGCGGTCCAGCAGTACAGTAAAAGATCATAGTACATACGAGTACAATACTACTGGACAGAATGAATAAACGAAACAACTCATAAATGCCATCTCAGTCTTGGCTTCATTGTACTCTTACTGTCATTATCAACTTATCATTGCACCTGCAGATGCTGCTAGTTACATCCTATGTCCTGATGTACCAGTACACTACCAAGCTTATCAGTACAACATACACAACCAGGCAATGAAGATTACAATGAGGGGAGAATGCATAGCTGTCATAGTAGGTGCGGTGTCACGCACCAAAGGTGTTTGGCGACGTGAGCATGGACCCAAAAGCTGAATGATGAAGAATGGAGAAGCCTAGCCCTAATGCGCAGAATGACTGGAGTGTCTAGCAGTCATCCGTCGCACAAGAACCACCCTTAACGTTAGGGAAGAAACCGCTCAAGCACTGAATAAAAGTTTTCGAGCACCAGTTTATGGCATTCCGATTTTTCGAATATCTCAGCCATTTCTAAAGATATCGACATCATTCCCATGCTCACAGAAAGCTCTCGACCACGCCATCCTGCCTACCAAATTTGGTGATGATCCTCGCCCTCCACGATTTTCTGCATCATTTCTGCCAACAAATGCCCATTTCGCCACTTTTTATTGTAATGGCCACCTCTTCGACGATCTCTTCGCTCGTTCCCTTTGCCAGGGAGAATAACTACGAGTACTTGCCAGGAATCCCCACTAGCATTCGCCCTGAAGCCTCCTGGTTCATCCCTCCCTTGTCCATGACCTCCCATCCTATCACTTTGGGACAGCGAGTTCTCCTTGTCAGTCTGACATCGAGGAGGACTTTCTTTGGTCGTCTCAGGTCTGTTATCAGGCTTGAAAAATCATATGTGGTTGTTTCAGTTTCTCCAGTCGAAGAAGCATATGGATCCTTCATCCCTGTGCCCTGCAACGTCTACCTCTCAATCTCATCCTTCATTCTTCCAAAATTGCGACAGGTTCAATACCAATTACTGTCATCCAGTCTATCTGATCGCATTCATGATGAATTTGAGACACTTCTCCCTGCTCTTATGGGAGAAGATGGCCCTTCCTCCTCCTCAAACCCTCCAGAACACTAGCTGCAGCTAATGCAGGTCACTTTACAGAGAGGAGGAAAGGGGGAAAAGTTGTGAAATCCTATGCCCTGACTACCCTGGAAACCCCCAAAATTGGCCCCTGGCAGAAACCCCCACTGTTCTTCGTTTGGACACGCAGCAAGTTACCATAATGCATCTAGATCTTAGATCTAGGAGTCACTATGACTCATTTGCAGTCATATCCCTTAATCGGCAGTGACCAGTGCACTTACTCATTCCCCTTTTCGCATTATTCATCCGTTCCTTGATGACTCATTCTGTTTTCAAATTGATTAGTGATAATCTTCGTCATGCTTACTGGTTTTACTTACCAATTGCTTACTGTCCTTACTCATCCTTACAAAGCCTTACCAATCCTTTACCAATCCCCTTACCAATCGCTTACAGATCACTTACAAAGTGTTGCTCCATATTTACTGCAGGCTACGCTACCTTTTTGTATATAAAGTACCAATACGTCGACAGCAATCAAGCAGCTACCAAGTCCCCTGCATAGGAAGCAGTCCCCTGTGTAAAGACTTACCTGCTCACTCATCATCATCATCATTAGGCCCAATCATCGTCGCTTTTAAGCCCCTCATCATCATCTCTATTCCTGCAGTATTTGAGGCTCCATTAAGGGTCTACTTACTGTTATCTTCATCATCTTACATCGCTTCTAGGCTCAGAGCAGCCTATTCTCTTCGCATTTTCAGTCTTCCCCTGCTCCCCCTTCATCAGGAGCACCCATACCCTCTGCCCTAGCCCCCTCTAGGTGCACGGAACCCCTCCCCCATTTTATTTTAACAGATCCCTCGAGCCAAAGCCCGCGTAGGAAAACCACCAACTCGGCAATTGTCTTTGTGTTGGGTTTTTTTTGGTGTTTTTGCCATTGATCCACACGTCGACTCACAGCGGGCGGTGCGACAATAAACCGGGAAGTGATATATGCATGTCATCTGAAGTGAAGCCAGGTACGTGGATGTTATGGTTGCATTCTGAACGAGCATCACAACCTGTGAGCTCCAGATGGTATGAAAAGAAAAAGCTGCTACAATAACACCATGGGTACTTACAGATACTTAGATGACGGTCGGAGAGTAGCAGATCGCCGCGCATGCCAGCGCATCGGTAACAAGTGCCTCTACGAGTTCTCGTGGCCCTCTTGATGTGGTATCCTGTTACCGGGCAACCACTTCTCCATGGAAAATGAGGATGTGGAAGAACGTACACAAAAGAAGGATGATGTCCGGTTTGATGGGTGCTATAAAGTAACACTGGCTGCGGCAGAACGTCGAAAGTGTATGACATGAGAAGTGGGCTGAATAGTGAGTCATTTGTATCTTCCTCGTCAAGGATATGTCTATGGCCACGTGTTAGTATTCTGTCTGCAGCAGAAAAGCCTCGCACAAACCCATAGAACGCTGTCTCATCCGGGCTATTGTTGAACACCTGCAAAAATTGACTCCTCTGGAGATGGAACATGAACTGCGGATAAATGCTGAAGTTATCTGATAATCTAAAGCTACTTGGGTCCTCCTTCCGGTAATCAGTGAATTTTTGGCAAAGCCGGATCAGCATGCAATCCAGCCAACACAATATGTCGGGTGAATCATCAATTTCGGCTTTGAAGACTGATATCTCTGCCATCAAGATGGCTGCAGCTTCCTGGTGGAACGAAGTGGCAATGCTTGGTGATCCTGATTCTGCAAAGTTGCGTGCAATGGTTGTGACACGCAGGCACTGCCATCCAGAGGAATGCTGATAATGTGTCACGAATTGGATCAAGCCGCGGGAACCTGGCTGGAGAGCTTGCCCAGCCGGGGTAGCCACTTCGAAGTACATGGCTGTTGATGTTTGTGGAGTGATGGCGTTCAGTCTCCATGCAGAGGTTTGGCCGATACTGATTTTGGTCTCTCCAACACAAGCCAATTTTTTGCCTGCCGAAATGACATGCCCAATAAGCCCAGAGACTTTCAGTTCCTTGGTCATCTATCCAATGTCCATTGGCCACACGCTATACAAAATGGGGAAAAGAAAAAAATACCTGTATGTCAAATGTAGCATTGAAGCCCATCTCCAAGAAATCTTGATCATCTTTGTTGAAGATATGGAGGAAACTTTGCTGGAAGTTGGAAGTCGCAAACCAGTCAGATAAAATAATGACGCCATTGGTGAAATTGGGTAGGGACTTCATCTCTAGCAATCCGACTTGATCCGGACAACCAGCGAAAAGATCGACTACGTATCCGTTGTTAGATGCCCGTTTCGCGAGCCCTTCATAAAGCTAAGGAGCCATTGAGAAGGATAGCTCTTCATGCAACAATACCATACCTTCACAGCATGCTTGTAATGCTTGACGCTGTCTCGCTCGATATCACGATGGGAATGGATTGGCTCTTTCAACTCGTTGCTCACCACCATACCAGGACCCTCAGTGGCAGGACTGCCAGCAAACAGCATGATGCGAGCACCTGTGTTAGGATATTTTGTCTTCAAGGGGTCAGGAGAGAGGTCACAGTACAGGGGAAAGTGTATACTCACCTCAAGCAGCCCAACTGTAACACTCAAAGCGACTCCGGTGCATCGAAGGGATGCTTGTTGTTCGCGATGGGCCAAGGATCACATTGAAGGGACTCGAGTATGCCGGTAAGCTGAAACTCCACCTGTTGCATCGGGAGCAAAAACTGGGCAGTGCCCAATGCCTGCTGGGGCATGGGCTGACCAGGACGACAGGCAGCACGAGCCAGTGAGCTCAAACCAAGCATGTCCTGGATTTGCTTCGAAGCATATTCCTTGCCACCACGGAAGACATAGGATTTGCTGCACTCGGTATAACCGAGTTCGTGTACTTGAGTCTATCACATGTTAGCTGTTGTTGGCACCTCGACGGATGGCAAACCATAGTACCAAAAGTGATAAGCCTGACCAGGGCATACGGTGGGATGTGACCGAAACTGACAGGAATGGCCTTGTGAAGAACCTTGCAATCTTCCTCATCTAAGTATCCACCACAAAGAGGAAGATCAGGGGCACTTGAGCAGGATGAGAAAGAATGTGTACTTGATGGTGGTGCATTTGGAGAATTCGTTGGTGAAAATGGACGTCGACACTGCAGTGAATGCATGTGCATATTGGCTGAAGGAGAGTGGGTGCATGTGGCACAGCTAGTGTTACCTGATAATTTTGGTCTTACCATCTGTGACACGCCTCGTTTCACTATGGAAATCGAGTGCATTCTACCAGGGAAGACAGTCCTGATGGGAATTTGAAGATTTTCTATGGCATGTCAGTGAACATTTTTCACGTAGTCTATGTGCAACACAAGTGATTTCAGACATCTCACACTTCAACGAGGAATTGAACTTTACATGGTGGATGCATTCACATGGACAGACAGACAAGCATGATAAGTGCAACTGGGATGTAATAAAAGTATGACAAGTGGTCACATATTTTTTGTGCTCAATGTGCTCAAATGTCGGAAGAAAGGCAGCTACCTGTACAAGTTGTGAGATAAGAATGGTGTGATCCATAGAGTGACCATACTGGTAAGCCCATTGTCAGACATTCGACGACACTTGCAAGTTGAGGGAAGGTTGCAGAGGGAGACACCATTCTTCTGGATACTGTGATGAACATGTCCGAGGTCGAACTCAGCATGATTCAGTTTCCTCTCTGCATCCTCAGCCCTGAACTGGTAAAGGTTCCCCAAAGCATCGGTTTCCTCGATCCTGGCAATGGAGAGCTGCTGCTTGGTGCAACAAACTTTGCGCTGCGCTCTGGCAACCTCAAGGACCAACTTTGCCTCATCCCTTTCCATGCGCTCCTCATCCTCATCTTCTTCTTCCCCCACTCGCTCCCCCTCACCCCCATCCTCAGTAGAAACCTTTTTTTTTACGGTGTATTAAGCTCGGTCAAGCAAATGTCAGACAACTCACCTCTGTTCGCACCAGCACGTTCTGAGTAGGCACAGGGGATCTTACCATGAAGTTGAGAGCGTAATTGTGGTATGGGAAAGGGGATGTATACAGTGGCAACGTGGTCAATGACTTGCGAGCTCTGAATAAACCAATCATGGCAGGTGTTCCTCGGATGAGGGAAGTACTTGTATTGGAGGGGATGATCCATGGGACAGATGAAGATGGGAGAACTGGTAGAATTTGTTGTGAATAGCTGATGTTAGCATCGGGTGTTTCAGGAACAACACTGGGGGAAGGATGTGAGTAGGAACTGGCACAAGCTGTTGTGCTAAGCTGAGGCATATCCAAACCACTGCTCATAGTTGTGCATGGTTCTGGCTTGCTAAATGTACTGGAGGGCTTGGGGGCTGCCATACGAAGATGACGTAGCAAAATGATGTGAACATGAAGTAGCAGAACTGGTGGGCGAAAATCACAAGGCTTCTACTTGACCCAAAAATTGTGGGAAAGTGCAGACCAACCTCGTCTTATCTCCTTCCACCAATTCAGGTCTTCTCATTCAACTAGTCAACACTTTCATCATCTGTGAGTAATTCCGAACTTTGAGCCTTCTGAAAAGAGTGTTCTATCTGTCACAGCAAGCATTTCACAATTTTTCTTCAGAAAACATACTGAAAAAACGGAGGGAAGAGATACTCTTTTATTTTTGATGTTTGGAAAGAAAAAATGCAAAATTAATGTTTTATTTTCTTCCAGAGAACATGAATTGATGCTAATACCAATTAGAGCAGAAGCTAATGGACATTACCATCAATCCATGTTTTTTGGACAAACATAAAATATTATTTTTGAAATTTTCCCTTCCAAACATGCAAAATAAAAGAGTATCTCTTCTCTCCATTTTTTCAGCATGATTTCTGAAGAAACATTGTGAAATGCTTGCAGTGTGTGTTCACGTTGCTTATCTTTCAAGAAATATAGTGCCGAGTCTGCAACCCAAGAAGTTATTGCAGATGAAAAGGTATGCACAATAGATCGATGATATCTTCATAGAACAATGTAATGCATATTTCGAGGAGCATGTGTGCTGGTACAGCTCAGGGAGTGATCAACATATTCGGAGGAAAGCTAAACTACATTCAGAAAAAAGTATGCTCATTGATCCCTCCTGGACTTTTCCCTCCTCCGACAATCTACCATCCAACCCCACTCCAACCATTCTCCATTCATGGCTCTTGATCATGGATGGACAACACGAGCAGCTTGCATGCATGTTGCCTGAGTCAATGTGCAGCATTGGTGGGTTGGTCTTGAGGCATCTTGTCCAGCAGCGTGGATATGAAGCAACTTCCGCAAGTGGAAGGTGCGTGACTCCGGAACATCGATGTGGAACTTGTCATTGTCAAGCAGGTTTCCAAGTCTCCCTTTGTCATTGACGTCAAGTCTCCCTGAATCATTGATGCGATGAATCTCAGTGTATGCGAGGGAGTTTGGAGTGATTAGCGGACCTCTTGAATAAAGTTCAGAATGAATACCTGAAATGTGAGTGTTCGTTCTTCCCTTGTTCCTGCTTCATCGACAACGAATACTTACAATGATCGAGGCCAGTAAAGATATCTTGTGTGTCATCAGATGCATGATGAACAGAAATCCGAGGGATGGTGTTGCAGGAAGGAAAAGAAGTGATGTTTAGTGAGTCTGTTCAGCTGAGATATCACTTAGGGATCCGTGATTGACTGGTACTTATGGAATCCAGGATGTGGCTTTTGTCTGCAGACCTGCTCTGCGACACCACTGCTGAGTGTGGTCTTTCTATGGGACTGGGTCCTATCTGTCTGGATGAGCTGATGTTCTGGATGGAGAAGCAGTCTCTACAACTCATCACTCTTGCTGTTCAGGTTGTGTGGACCACATTAATGGAGGGTATGCTTGATTCTGGGGGACTCCCTGAAGAGCCTTTGCATACTGTTGGCCGACATCTTCCTGCAGGAGTTGAAGCCAGCAACATGCCGTAAGTGCGAGCATCTGATCACAGAACTCGTTCATCAATGTGATGTTACTTGTACCCTCATCCAGCAACAAGTAGCAGACCCCAAAGCTTTCACGTGGTTTTCCTAGATGCGCTTCTTTCTGCACCTTACAGCACTCTAATTTGTATCCTTGGATGCCAACACTGACAATACCATCGACGTACACGGTCGCCGCACTGACATTCTGAGCACAGAAACACCACCCAGCGCCGCTCACATTGTTACTCAAACTCGGGTAATTGCCGTCCTGGAACGTTACTTCGGAGATGCGACCTTATGAGCTTTGTTCTCGAGTTTGTGGAGCCTATCGTTTGTGTTGTGGACTTTACCACTTCGTGTGCGCCGCATACGCTCTTATCCATTCTCAACCAGACAGCGCAGAATATCGCAGAATATCCGCCACCCAGTTTTTCCCGGCACTCGAGAAGGTCAGTATGTCACGAAGCATTTGCAAGTTAGCATAATTTAAGCCTTTTCTTACTAGGTCTCTGTGCAAAACTGTGCAGTTCCTTGCATGAGAAGCCGGAACTGAACTTCCTCCTGTGGTTCCTGAGGACTCCCTTTGTCAAACTTCGATATCTGAATTGCAAGCGGACAATCAACTAACCCGATACCGAGCTATGCAGCTGTAGTGGCCTCAAAATGTTTGTTGTTATGGGATCATGCAGGGGTTGAAAAAAAATGGGCACCAAAACCCTAGATTGTTGTCAGCACCAGGCTCCCTCTAAGCCACCAAATGAAGAAACCGACTCCACCCGTATTTAATCAAAAGCAAGGGAGAAAGAAGACATGCATAACATGGTCCCCTTCCTCTGCTGTGGCTCCCACATTCACATGCCCGGCTTTGCATCCACCATCTCCAATTCTATTATCACAAGGTATCAAGATTGGAGTGTCACTTGGCATGGTTGGATGGCAGAGATGCCAAACCCATTCTGCATGCGGAGCTGGGGGATTTCCTGCAAATACAAACCGGAACCGACCTTACCCTAGTAGCACTTGACACCCTTTTTTGCTGAAATCACTCCACAAACCAGCGCTTGATCACGCCTCAAGGTTTAACCTGGATGAATTATAGCTGGTATTTTCAAACCGTATCACCCGTCTTACTAGTATCTACAATTCTACATTATTCGTTTACTTAATGTCACTGAATCAACCTGACATGGTTCAACGTTCACCTGTTATCATTCACTGAGTACATATACACAGCTGTAAGTGACAACTAAGTTTCTGCCGTGTGTCACTTACATGGCACTTCGAGTACTTTGAAGTCTTACTGGACTTCACGACATTGTGAAATGGGTACTCTGCAAGCTTCCAGCTTCCTCTTTAACCTCACCTTCAGCTTTCCAGCGATTTCCTTATCTCTGTCCCTGATACCAAAATGCCAAGCTGTCCGCATTGTGCGAAGGCATTTTGAACAGAAAATGGCATCACTTTCCACCTCCAGCAGCTGTGAACAGCATGTCACCTTTGGGAATGAGAATACATTTCATTCTCTGGCGATCCAACCTTGGAGGATGCTGATGCACTCACTCTCCGTTCTCCAAACTGGGATGCTGAGCAGACAGACGGTCACTTCGAAGTCCCATACCCTGAAGATGTCAATTATGACGTCCCTGAAATTGGAGAGAGAGAGAAACCAGTCGAAGGAGTGGAAGCTTCTGTACCGACGACTTGTGCCAGACATCTTTGCTGAGGTGAGCAATTCGAAGGTGCTGCGATCGTATATAGGATCGGGGACACCTTTCTCAGGTGCTTCGACATGGATCGTCATGCTCTCCATCGTCAAACTAACATGTATTATCCTTTTGCCAACCTTGGAGACTGGGAAATGGCCAACTTCCTGCTCCAGTCGAATCTCAGTATGAGAGAGATCAACAGTTACTTGTCTCTAAGTATGGTAAGCAGCCGTCATATTTTGCAAAATTATTGCTATCATTTACATGCTACCTCTTACTGTAAAGACGAAGAAGATGCCGCTCTCCTTCTGGACTGCAAAGGAACTTTGTGGGTGTATTGAGGATCTTCCAAAAGGGCTGCACTGGAAAATTCGTATAGTTCCTACGCACCATCTGACCACCAGCCCCATTGAGCTCTATTGGCGTGATCCTCTCGAATGCATAGAAGCGTTGTTTAACCATCCATTCTATGCAGGAAAGATGGACTATTCTCCATTCTGCGTGTTCACTGCTGCGGGACGAATCATGAGGGTATACAGCGAGTGGATGAGCAGCGATGGGGCTTGGGAGCTGCAGGTAAAGGTTTCGAGACAACAAGCTGCATATGTTGACTATTATCAGACACAGGTTCCCGCAGGCTCCATGCTTTGCAGTGTAATCCTTTCGTCAGACAAGACGAATATCACCAACATGTGCGGAGGCAAGGTAGCACACCCATTACTTATTAGCCTTGCTAACATTAGGATGAATGTCCGGAACAAAGCTTCATTGCACACCTTTCTTCTGACTGCACTGATGCCCATTGTCGAATTCATCCACCCCATTCCAAGGATCTGTTCAGTCCTTGAAGCACGTCTCTTCCATGCATGTCTTGATTTCATCCTTGAACCTCTCAAGAAAGCTGCTCAGTTGGGACGGATGATGGCAGATCCACTCAGGAACGTTTGCTTCTGCTTCACCCCACTGGTCGCTTACAAAGTCAACACACCGGAAGCATGCATGCTTGCATGTGTACGAGGAAAAATGTCACCTGTCACAAAAGCTATGTACAAGGACTTCGGCGACCCGTTTCGTCACGGTCCACGCACTGGTGAGGAAACTCTCCGTCAACTTGGGAGCATCTGCTGTGACCCTGACGACGTTGAAGCATACTTTGATGCATGTGCACGATTCCGATTAAGTGGCATATCACATCCTTTCTGGCATAACTGGCCTCTCAGCAATCCCCATCGGTTTCTTACACCAGAATGTTTGCATCATTGGCATCACATGTCCTGGGACCACGATGTCAAGTGGTGTAGGCGTGCACTGGGCACTGGGGAACTCGATTTCCATTTCTCTCTCTTACCACCCATCACAGGTCTTCGTCAGTTCAAGTCTGGGATCACCAAATTGAAGCAGGTTGGGGGATGCACCCAGCGTGACATCCAACGATACCTTGTCATGGTCATAGCCAGCTCTGCCCATGCCAATGTCATTGCTGCGGTCCGTGCATTGATGGAATTCTGTTATCTTGCCCAAGCACCCACGATCATGGAAGAGGGATGTGAAAAGATTGCAGCGGCACTTGCAGAATTTCATCGTTACAAGCATGCCATTATTGTCAGAGGCCTTCGTTGAGGTGACCAGAGTGGGTTAGTCCTTGAGCACTGGGAAATACCCAAACTCGAGCTACTACAAAGTGTTGTTCCCAGCATACCTCAAGTCGGTTCTGTGCTACAGTGGTCTGTGGATATGATGGAGCACGCTCACATAGAAGTCGTTAAAGACCCAGCATCAAGGATGAACAATAAGGACTACAGCTCGCAGATCTGCTGCCACCTGGATCGTGTTGAGAAATGCTGGATGTTTGATACTGCCATATGCTTACATGGGGCTACTGTGGTGGGCTTTTCTAGCTCTGCCATTGAACGTGACGAGGATTGAAGTGACAGAGAGGTTGGTTATGCAGCTGACAATGCAGATGAAGCTGGGGAAGCCATCTTGAATGACTTATGGGCACCGAAACAGTCGCCATCTGACTTTTTCGATATCGCTGCAAAGCATGTTGCATCCACGGCCCTCTCTTCCTCTCCGCTGTGCACATTCACGCATGGTTCGACTGCATTCCATCTCAACCTCTGCCCTTCTCTCTGTCGTCTTTCAGTTGATTCTGCCGCAGAGAAATTTGCTATACCCGACCTTCGTAGCACATTGGGAGACTTCCTGGCTCTCCACAGCTGCCATGGTCGAAGGATCTGACCTTTCGGGAGAACCAGACAGTCGGCACAAGATATGCCACTGCCCTTTAAATATCTTCAAATTTGGTACAAAGTCTGTATCCAGCAAAGGGATTATCACAACAGAACTTCCACCGCTTTGATGTATACCATTCATGCCAAACCATCAAACGGTCATTGGAAATATGGTCACTACAATGCAGCTATTCTGCAGGTGGATGAGGGTCATGACTGGCCAGACAGTGGGCTCATGGGTATGTTTCTTCGTATGCACAGTAGTGGAACTAATCTTAGTGCAGGACATGCGGTTGTTGAAGTCTGTCTCATAATGCGTCCACGTCCTCCCTGGGGGACGAATGTTGCGTGGGCAAACCGCTTTCTTGTTTATGTGCGGTGGCTCGACATCATCAATGTGGAACTTGTGACGCACTTACCTGTGCTCAAGCGGGTGGTTCGTGCATCTGGATCATACTTTGGCAATATATTCCCTCTAGATCAGATCAGCTCCTTTGCTCACGTTGTCCCTTGGTTTGGCGAGACTGCTGACAAGAGGCTAACTTACATGAATGCCTGTCATGCCTCGCAGTCATTTTACTTAAACAGATACTTTGACAAGGATTTTTTCTATGCTACTAATTGCTGACTCGTGTATGCCTCTTTGTTTGGTTTTTCTTCAAGTTAATATCCAGTTCCCTGTATGTACGTACTGTTCTGAAGCTGAAGCTTGTTGCTGTACATGATTGAATCCTAGAGTTGATGGTGCTATACTAGAAGAGCCTTTGAGAACGCATAACCTTACATATATACCTATATTCAATATTCACTATTCACTATTAATTAGTATCTGTATCCATATCTTAGCACAAGCATGATTATCAATCCCGATCGGGATTTATGGTGCATACTGGAAGCTGATGCTTGTTGATTTGAATCACCGTCTTTGAAGTTCTTCCAATCGCCGGTCAAACACCACTGCTGGATTGCCAAGTAGTAAGGAATGGGAGTAGGAGGATGTCATTGGTGCATTTGGCTTTCAGAAAAGATAACTAACTACTTGCTTCAAGTATATGGAACCAGTCATTGTTCAATGGTTCAGCTGCCTCATTGTCCTTCAATTCAACAAATCTTACTACGACTGCTAGCATCATCGAGCCTGTGTCTGGCATATTTTTGACCCCTTCCCTCTCCTAGTCAATTGGACAGATGGCCATGTTCTCTCATGTACAACCAGCAACTTGTTGTAAGCCGCTGGGAAAAATAGTCTCCAGGACGGATTCCTGGCCCACCCAGTCAAACTTCCTCTGCGAGTTCTGCATCAAATCGGATAACGAGTGTACAGATCATTCCATACAACAGACTCTTATCGAATCAAATGTCGGTAAGTACTAGTCCAAGGGTATATCTGAATATGTATCCTCGATCCCCTACTAAACATCCTGATTGTACTCACGCAGGTGTTCATCTCACAAGCCACTTTCAATGCATTGTGGAACTGTTTCATATATGTGGCTGACATCGAAGAATAGAGGTGTAAGCAGATTCGTGTGGTAGAACCTGAAGCTGGTCTTAAAGGTCGGCCCACTGGCAATCTCCACGACCTCCATCTATGCCCCAGTGCAGTGGGCGTCGAGGATTCTACACACATGAATGCATATGGCAGTCAGTCCTGTTTGTTGTCGAAGTTCATCTTTCCATAGAGAATTCGATGAGGAATCCATTCAGGCAAGTGTAACTAGGTGCTGCTCAAACTCGGAGATACGCTCATGCTCGTCACATATGCCTTCCAGGATAAGTACGTCTTTTGGAATGCACCGGTGTGAGTCGACGTGTGGATCAATGGCAAAAACACCAAAAAAAACCCAACACAAAGACAATTGCCGAGTTGGTGGTTTTCCTACGCGGGCTTTGGCTCGAGGGATCTGTTAAAATAAAATGGGGGAGGGGTTCCGTGCACCTAGAGGGGGCTAGGGCAGAGGGTATGGGTGCTCCTGATGAAGGGGGAGCAGGGGAAGACTGAAAATGTGAAGAGAATAGGCTGCTCTGAGCCTAGAAGCGATGTAAGATGATGAAGATAACAGTAAGTAGACCCTTAATGGAGCCTCAAATACTGCAGGAATAGAGATGATGATGAGGGGCTTAAAAGCGACGATGATTGGGCCTAATGATGATGATGATGAGTGAGCAGGTAAGTCTTTACACAGGGGACTGCTTCCTATGCAGGGGACTTGGTAGCTGCTTGATTGCTGTCGACGTATTGGTACTTTATATACAAAAAGGTAGCGTAGCCTGCAGTAAATATGGAGCAACACTTTGTAAGTGATCTGTAAGCGATTGGTAAGGGGATTGGTAAAGGATTGGTAAGGCTTTGTAAGGATGAGTAAGGACAGTAAGCAATTGGTAAGTAAAACCAGTAAGCATGACGAAGATTATCACTAATCAATTTGAAAACAGAATGAGTCATCAAGGAACGGATGAATAATGCGAAAAGGGGAATGAGTAAGTGCACTGGTCACTGCCGATTAAGGGATATGACTGCAAATGAGTCATAGTGACTCCTAGATCTAAGATCTAGATGCATTATGGTAACTTGCTGCGTGTCCAAACGAAGAACAGTGGGGGTTTCTGCCAGGGGCCAATTTTGGGGGTTTCCAGGGTAGTCAGGGCATAGGATTTCGCAACTTTTCCCCCTTTCCTCCTCTCTGTAAAGCGACCTGCATTAGCTGCAGCTAGTGTTCTGGAGGGTTTGAGGAGGAGGAAGGGCCATCTTCTCCCATAAGAGCAGGGAGAAGTGTCTCAAATTCATCATGAATGCGATCAGATAGACTGGATGACAGTAATTGGTATTGAACCTGTCGCAATTTTGGAAGAATGAAGGATGAGATTGAGAGGTAGACGTTGCAGGGCACAGGGATGAAGGATCCATATGCTTCTTCGACTGGAGAAACTGAAACAACCACATATGATTTTTCAAGCCTGATAACAGACCTGAGACGACCAAAGAAAGTCCTCCTCGATGTCAGACTGACAAGGAGAACTCGCTGTCCCAAAGTGATAGGATGGGAGGTCATGGACAAGGGAGGGATGAACCAGGAGGCTTCAGGGCGAATGCTAGTGGGGATTCCTGGCAAGTACTCGTAGTTATTCTCCCTGGCAAAGGGAACGAGCGAAGAGATCGTCGAAGAGGTGGCCATTACAATAAAAAGTGGCGAAATGGGCATTTGTTGGCAGAAATGATGCAGAAAATCGTGGAGGGTGAGGATCGTCACCAAATTTGGTAGGCAGGATGGCGTGGTCGAGAGCTTTCTGTGAGCATGGGAATGATGTCGATATCTTTAGAAATGGCTGAGATATTCGAAAAATCGGAATGCCGTAAACTGGCGCTCGAAAACTTTTATTCAGCACTTGAGCGGTTTCTTCCCTAACGTTAAGGGTGGTTCTTGTGCGACGGATGACTGCTAGACACTCCAGTCATTCTGCGCATTAGGGCTAGGCTTCTCCATTCTTCATCATTCAGCTTTTGGGTCCATGCTCACGTCGCCAAACACCTTTGGTGCGTGACAACGCGCTGTATGACAGCCTCATGCTGTCACTCACTGTACAAATTTCCGAAGCTGTCAGTTACTGCAGAGGGCCATATACACTATCTCCTACTGTACAAAAGGACTTCACACTGTCAGGTGGTATCCACACTGTGAATGTAAATGATCATTACTACCTCACTATCATATTCTCAGGCCAGAATTGTGTTATAGACCAGTGTAACGCGAATTAGTGGAAATATTAATCTAAAATTACCTCCCAATCTCCCTGCTTCACCAGAATTGGATCTTTCACAACAAACCCAGTCCTGCAGGACCGGTGAGATTACATGTATGAGTTCACAGATGAATACTGACATTCCTGTTTGCGCCCAGTCCTCCAACATGGCAGTGAGCTTCGGGCCATGATATGTATCGAGGGCAACAGTGTCCATTAGCACAAGCAGTCTCTGGTAAGAGTCTTCAAGCTCGCCCACGTTCAATGATTCCACCTTGGAGAAGCCATGCTGTTCGTATGTCGAAAGAATGCTGTGAACCTTGAAAGCAACATCATGGTTAACTTCGAAGCTGAATGGTTAAATAACTCACAATAGTGGCAATGAGGGCAAGGGCTTTGTATGGGACAAAGTGCTGAAACTCGACATATTGACGGAGTGATTTGACACTGTTACTGCAGTAAACTGCAAGACAAATATTCCACAGAGCGGAGTGTGCAAAGTTGCTAGCTCTGCCCTAATAATCAACAAGGTTGGTCAGCTAGATGGGTGGAAAGAACCTGTACATACAAGACTGTCACACTCTCCTCGAAGGAATTTAGCTCCATCAGCAAACTAGACATCACCTGGCCAGAACTGGCCAGACTCCCAGCTCACCCAGAAAGGTCCCCCTCTGGCCAGGACTGGCCAGACAGGGTTCCAGAGTTCCCAGAATCCCAGCCCATCACCTCTGTCCATACTTTTACTATGCTTTTTTGCTAATGCCACTACCATTTTTTGCTAATACCACTACTACGCTTTTTTGCTAGTCCCACTACCATTTTTTGCTAATACCACTACTATGCTTTTGTGCTAATCCCACTACTGTTTTTTGCTAATACCACTACTACACTTTTGTGCTAATCCCACTACCATTTTTTGCTAATACCACTACTATGCTTTTGTGCTAATCCCACTACTGTTTTTTGCTAATACCACTACTACACTTTTGTGCTAATCCCACTACCATTTTTTGCTAATACAACTACTACGCTTTTTTGCTAATCCCACTACCGTTTTTTGCTAATACAACTACTATGCTTTTTTGCTAATCCCACTATGCTTTCACACTAATAGGACTATCACTCCATCACACAGAAATCAAATCAAAGTAGTAATATATTCAAATCCAAGTACTACCACATGATAACCTAATAGTACTACGCTTTTTTGCTAATAACACTACCTGCTACACTTTCCTAATACTACTATCTACTACCCTTTCTCCTAATACTACTACCTACTACACTTTTTCCTAATACCACTAGTACATACTACGCTTTTTCCTAATACCACTACGCTTTTTTGCTAATACTACTACCTACTACGCTTTTTCCTAATACTACTACGCTTTTTTGCTAATACTACTACCCACTACTACACTTTCTCACTAATGAAATAGTTGGTAGTAGTGGACTAATAGCATACCCCCCCCATGGTAGGAATTGGGCTTTGTTTGGTTGGCTTTGGCTGCTTGCGCAAAAGGTGTGAGTTTTGGTGTCCACTATATCGCATTTTGGGGTATTTTTGTGACTTTGCAAAATTTCAAGCTATTAGTGGCTGTGCCAACTACACAACAAAGCTAATCATGACTATGCTTTTTTGCTAATCAACACTACACTACAATGCCTAGTCCCACTACAAATATTTGGTAGTCAAAAAAGCGGCACAACACTACACTTTTGGTAGTACAAATGCACACTACACATTGCTAATCAAACATTACAAAAACACTACACTTTTGGTAATACAAATGTACACTACACTTTGCTAATCAAACACTACAAAACACTACACTTATTTGGTAGTCAAAAATGCGGAGTTTACTACACTTTTGGTAATACACATCTACACAACACTTTGCTAATCAAAAACTACACAACACTACACTTACTTGGTAATCAAAAATGCGCCACAACACTACACTTTTGGTAATACAAATGTACACTACACTTTGCTAATCAAAAGTCTACACAACACTTTCCTAATCAAACACTACAAAACACTACACTTACTTGGTAGTCAAAAAAGCGGACTTTACTACACATTTGCTGATCAATAGTCTACACAACACTTTGCTAATCAAACACTACAAAACACTACACTTATTTGGTAGTCAAAAAAGCGGAGTTTACTACACTTTGCTAGTCAATTACTAATCAACCACTACACTTATTTGGTAGTCAAAAATGCGGACTTTACTACACTTTTGCTAATCAATAGTCTACACTACACTTTACTAATCAAACACAACACTTATTTGGTAGTCAAAAAAGCGGAGTTTACTACACTTTTGGTAATACAAATCTACACTACACTTTACTAATCAAAGCACTACACTTATTAGGTAGTCAAAAGTGCGGAGTTTACTACTTTTGCTAATCAATAGTCTACCCTACACTTTGCTAGTCAATTACTAATCAACCACTACACTTATTTGGTAGTCAAAAATGCGGACTTTACTACATTTTTGGTAATACAAATCTACACTACACTTTACTAATCAAACACAACACTTACTTGGTAGTCAAAAAAGCGGACTTTACTACACTTGTGCTAATCAATAGTCTACACTACACTTTGCTAATCAATTACTAATCAACACTACACTTATTTGGTAGTCAAAAAAGCGGACTTTACTACTACACTTTTGCTAATCAATAGTCTACACTACACTTTGCTAGTCAATTACTAATCAACACTACACTTATTTGGTAGTCAAAGAAGCAGAGTTTACTACACTCATTAGGTAATCAAAAATGCGCCACAACACTACACTTTTGGTAATAAAATGTACACTACACTACACTAATTGTATCTTGCCTGTATCTCAACCATTTTTGCAGGTATGGATGGGATAGGCATACCTCTGGGGTCCTCTAGTCAGGCACTACAACTTTTATTATGACATCTTTGAAATTTAATTTTTGAGATGTCCAATTTTTTCGGTATTTTGCATTTTCCTCACCCATTTTTGGGCATATCAATGAGATAAGCATATTCCCATGATCCTGTGATCCAGCCCTACAACTTTTGTTATGACATCATCACTGTACAGCCACTTTTTGTTTTTGACAAACTGTGACTCCAACTGAACTTTGCAAATATCTCACCCCAAAAAGGAGATATTGCTGAGGTAATCATATTCCCATGGTCCTGTGATCATGGGCTACAACTTTTGTTCTCACTGTGGCTGTGCACCTGGAGGGTTGGAGGGTCTGGGAGGTCTGGAATCATTTTTCAAAAGTCCTGGGAGCACTGGAAAGCTGGGGGGGAAACGTCTGGTTTGCTGATGTCCCTCGAGAAACGCAGCGGCTTTCTGCTTGACAGCTTCAAGCTGCTCATGTTTGGTCGTAGCACTCTTCGGCGCAGACAAATTATACTCAATAGGAACAATCCGTGCAGCCAACTTCTTGATTTCGCTCCGGAAGGTTTGTGTGTCATTGAATAACTGTCGAAATAATAAATAATAAAAACTGGTAGTGAATGGGCATTTACCATCTGTGCCATAGACCTCTTGTGTTGTGGGTAGAAGCCTGGATGAAAAGGTTAAGAGCAGGCCAAGAATATATCAAAGCAAAAGGAGCATATTTACCTGCCTCAAGCTCACTACTGTCTTCCTGGTATTTGACAACCAACTCAATTATTATTTCACTACACTGACCATCGACAGCAGTCTCGAGCCTAAGGAAGGGTTCTTCAGTGGCGATGTGAAGCCGGATCCTTGCCTTGGCCTCGTCAAGTAGTTTCATCCATAATGGAGGGTAGAACACCAGTGTCGTGGGCTTTGGAACAACAGTGCTCCGTGAATGCCCCAGACGCTCACACTTGACAGACTTAGCTCCTGCATTGTCCACATCCATCATCTCCTCTGCAGCTGACTGTTGGTCAGGTGATGTTGTATCAGGGTGGATCTTCTTTGAGGGGCGGCGATCCTGAGATGCATGGCTGTCGTGTATGTCCCTTAAGTAGGTTGGTGATGGAGATCTTCGGCGACTATTAAAGCTATGATGCCGACCAAGTACATCGTAGTTGATTCCTGGCTGGTGGATAATGGTAGTCGCACTTGTTATCAATAATAATATACTAAATACCTCTTGGTTAACTTGGTGGGTCTCGTGGATACCACTTCTTCGGACACCAATAGCTTGCCTATCCGTGGTACGATGTGATGCAGCAGGCAACAAACTGTGCGACAAACCTGGTGTTGGTGGTCGGGAAGGTTCATGATTCTGGGAAGCACCCTGTTGAGGTACATTTGACTTGACTTGTTCTGAACGATGAGAGGTAACTGTGGGTTGCAAAGAAACACCCTGCCGAGATGAGGGAAGTTTGGAGGGAACAGGTGGTTTGCACACGGACTGAGAATGGAAATTGCATGGAAGCCGGGATGGCAAGCCTTCCTGTGAAGGATGCTGACACTGCTGAGCAGGTTGCTTCGAAGTCGCTCTTGGTAATGGCTGAGTCTGCATCACAGACTTAGCAGAGGGTGAGCTCAGTGGAGACAATGGCTCATCATCCTGATGAGTGTTGGTATTCAGCGCTGAAGAAAGAGAGAGAGAGAGAGAGAAGAGTAAGTATTATATGGGACAACGCAAGGACCACCACTCGCCTCCAAAAAAGTTAAGGTGTGCATCTCGTTGAGTATCTGTCTCATCATCAGAGTGGATCACTGGACTGGGCAAAGTATTCCACTCATTGTCACTCCAACGTTGCTGGGAGTGCTGCTCATTACCCCATCTATCTGCTTGAGAGTCATCAAATAGATCACTGTCATCTCGGACTTCTTCACGACCATCATTACCGCTGTTTGTGTCCGATTCCCGGGAGTTGTCTGCCTCAGGAACAACAGATAGGTTACAACCACTATTACCACCTAACCTCTGTTTCCTAGCCACGTTTTTACCTCGGGATGTATTGGGGAAAGAGCTGCCCAGATGATGAACCTCCATGCATGACCCCAAGACATGGTCTTGAGTTATAGAAGAATGACCTGTGGTTCAGCAGTAAGAACGATGAGCATCCTCTGAAACAATTTCAACACACCTTCAGTAGAAACATGCTTCGCGCTAGTACAGCTCTGTTCATAATCACATAGGGACTGGGTACCAACAAAGGAGGGCAGCTGCAAGTCATCAGTTCACAACCCAAAGCGGGAGCCTGAATCCTCCACCCCACTAGAAGTATATGTGCGTTTGTCCTAGCGGAATCTGGGTGAAACAAATTGTTTTTTGGCATGTCAACTTACCTGGGCTTGAGAAGCCGTACGTGCACTGTGTGGCGTCTTCCTTCCATGACAAGCGGTCGGTGCCATGGGATTGATACTCTCATCACTGGAGAGTACAACCTGTGGCTTGCGTAGTCTGTGTGGAGTCTCGACTGCCTTACCTACTCTTTCTAGTTGGGCAACAGCGCCTCCTTGACTGGCTGTAGGTCGCGTCGATCAATGGGTAGGGCTGCCAACGACTGCTTCCTTACTTTGCACTTTGCCATGTCTAACCATACTGACACCAGTGTTGAGGTGAGTGGCAGCAACCACACTATGACATTCAGTAATAGTGTTACTACAATATGACAAATAATGTACTAGAACTAATTCGGTCAGGCTTGACACGTGTTCTGACAGCCGCTGCGGAACACACTCAGGCATTATGAGCCTTGGAAGGTTGGTGAGCTGAGGTACTACAACTACATAAGTCACTGCTAGTGGTTTGATCGAGGTGTACGTTCAAAACGTCTTTAATCTTACCCGATAGGACTGACAAAAGCCTTCTTCATCTGCCACAATGAATCCGCTGAGCAGCATTGAGCAGTATATGTAATGGGATACTTGGTAGGGAAGGCACTTCAACGACCGATGTTTCATTTACTTGCACAGCATTGAGGGCTCGGTGCGAATCAGCCTGGCCGCTTTTCTCAAGGGCTGACACTATATGATATTCAAATGTTGTGTAGCATCAGTGCGAGGCTGTTGGTGGATCTGGTTTCCAACCTGTACAAAGAAGTTTTCTGAAAACTAGAAGAGAAGGATATTAGGATAAGCAATTGGAAATGTGTGTAAAGACGTACCAGCTGAACCTGAGCCAACACCGCAGAATCTCTCCTCTTCATCTGTTATCTGAATTGTTCATGGTTGAAGACGTGCAGCCTCAAATCTGTGACTCGTCCACCCTACACCAGCTGAGTTGATTGTGGCTTTTGACAAGTGTCAGCATGGCCAGACTGCATGACCCAAGAACGCGTACTTACTTTGAACACACTTGAGACTCCCAATCAACATCCCTTTTCTTCTCTACACAAGATAAACTGAGACAACGCTGAGTAGCCTGTTGCTCCATTCATGCACGCCTCTGCACTACTCGAAGGTTATAGTAGTATCCTCCCACGCAAGCATTCTCCACCATTATAACACCCTTTCTAGATGTATGTGTGTCGTGCACCATACGTGGAGTAAGCTTTGCTGGCGAGTTGGAGTGAACGAGGTGGTTCTGGGAGACATACCTCAGTACCGTGTTGCACACCTACACAGGATGTGATGCACTTGTGATACAGGGACACAGAGCAATGTTATAGCCCCCCACACCTACAAGAAAACTCTCAGCTTGGACAAGAGAATCTTCTGACTGAGAATGACAAGCATAGAAAGAACGGGGGCCGGTGTCACGCACCAAAGGTGTTTGGCGACGTGAGCATGGACCCAAAAGCTGAATGATGAAGAATGGAGAAGCCTAGCCCTAATGCGCAGAATGACTGGAGTGTCTAGCAGTCATCCGTCGCACAAGAACCACCCTTAACGTTAGGGAAGAAACCGCTCAAGTGCTGAATAAAAGTTTTCGAGCGCCAGTTTACGGCATTCCGATTTTTCGAATATCTCAGCCATTTCTAAAGATATCGACATCATTCCCATGCTCACAGAAAGCTCTCGACCACGCCATCCTGCCTACCAAATTTGGTGACGATCCTCACCCTCCACGATTTTCTGCATCATTTCTGCCAACAAATGCCCATTTCGCCACTTTTTATTGTAATGGCCACCTCTTCGACGATCTCTTCGCTCGTTCCCTTTGCCAGGGAGAATAACTACGAGTACTTGCCAGGAATCCCCACTAGCATTCGCCCTGAAGCCTCCTGGTTCATCCCTCCCTTGTCCATGACCTCCCATCCTATCACTTTGGGACAGCGAGTTCTCCTTGTCAGTCTGACATCGAGGAGGACTTTCTTTGGTCGTCTCAGGTCTGTTATCAGGCTTGAAAAATCATATGTGGTTGTTTCAGTTTCTCCAGTCGAAGAAGCATATGGATCCTTCATCCCTGTGCCCTGCAACGTCTACCTCTCAATCTCATCCTTCATTCTTCCAAAATTGCGACAGGTTCAATACCAATTACTGTCATCCAGTCTATCTGATCGCATTCATGATGAATTTGAGACACTTCTCCCTGCTCTTATGGGAGAAGATGGCCCTTCCTCCTCCTCAAACCCTCCAGAACACTAGCTGCAGCTAATGCAGGTCGCTTTACAGAGAGGAGGAAAGGGGGAAAAGTTGCGAAATCCTATGCCCTGACTACCCTGGAAACCCCCAAAATTGGCCCCTGGCAGAAACCCCCACTGTTCTTCGTTTGGACACGCAGCAAGTTACCATAATGCATCTAGATCTTAGATCTAGGAGTCACTATGACTCATTTGCAGTCATATCCCTTAATCGGCAGTGACCAGTGCACTTACTCATTCCCCTTTTCGCATTATTCATCCGTTCCTTGATGACTCATTCTGTTTTCAAATTGATTAGTGATAATCTTCGTCATGCTTACTGGTTTTACTTACCAATTGCTTACTGTCCTTACTCATCCTTACAAAGCCTTACCAATCCTTTACCAATCCCCTTACCAATCGCTTACAGATCACTTACAAAGTGTTGCTCCATATTTACTGCAGGCTACGCTACCTTTTTGTATATAAAGTACCAATACGTCGACAGCAATCAAGCAGCTACCAAGTCCCCTGCATAGGAAGCAGTCCCCTGTGTAAAGACTTACCTGCTCACTCATCATCATCATCATTAGGCCCAATCATCGTCGCTTTTAAGCCCCTCATCATCATCTCTATTCCTGCAGTATTTGAGGCTCCATTAAGGGTCTACTTACTGTTATCTTCATCATCTTACATCGCTTCTAGGCTCAGAGCAGCCTATTCTCTTCACATTTTCAGTCTTCCCCTGCTCCCCCTTCATCAGGAGCACCCATACCCTCTGCCCTAGCCCCCTCTAGGTGCACGGAACCCCTCCCCCATTTTATTTTAACAGATCCCTCGAGCCAAAGCCCGCGTAGGAAAACCACCAACTCGGCAATTGTCTTTGTGTTGGGTTTTTTTTGGTGTTTTTGCCATTGATCCACACGTCGACTCACAGCGTTACAGCGATAGACAGTTTTTCCCAGCACGGGACCATGGTACATTGGTTGACAGTGAGCTTCCCAGCTGGGCTTGCAGTACAGCCACTAACAGCATTTTGGGTAGCTGGAGTAGCTGACAGCGCTTATTAGCCTTCACAACCGTAGTATTTCATAATGACATGTACAGATATAGCACAGTACTAATACTATATATGGAACTGTCCAGTACTGTTACTGGACTGTGGGGTAACTAGACAGCAGGGGACCTTGCTGTGGCACTGTAGCCACTGTACAGCACTGTACAATGGCTGACTGATTTGCTGATGTGTAGTATGATCACCAGGAGTGTATGCTGCACAATTATAAAAGGAGTGTGTCTTGTGGTCGGAGTGTTAAGTTCAGGCCGACTCCGACGATCTCCGACGCTCACAGAGGCCGGGGGATGCAGGCGAAGGTTGGCCGACGTTAGCCGAGGGTTGGCCGACACGGGCCGACAGAGAGCGACGATGGCCGAAGGGTGGCCGACGGTCGCGACGGAGGTACGGGAGAGGGCGTCAGGTTCAGCTCGTGCACTGCCCCCTTGTACGAGCCCAGCCCTCGGATTTCGGAGGTATAGAAGAATCGGTATGAAGCTGACAAACTTTAGGGGAGGCCAGTCGAGGACTGCAGAGGGGTGAACTAAGGTGATATTCGTACTGAGGAACTCTGCCTAAGTACATCGGGATTATATACGGTTCATGCGCCATCGAGGTGGTACAGTATCGGAAGGACGGAACTGACATACGGGGTATCATAAATTTTCCAGGGGGACAGACGTCAGAAAACTTCACGTAGAATGTAAGTCAAGCGGCGGAGGAGAGGGTCGGGATAAAGGAATCAAGCATAAAAGGAAAGGTGCGGGCGGTATGACTTCGGGGCGCTCAACTGATAGCCAATCAGATAGTGGGCCGAAAGCCTAAAGTGGCAACGACCCTGCGGCGTACCATGCGGTGGGGGTGCTGTGCCATATCGGGACCGGTCCATAGCCTCGATAGAAGATCACCTGACCTCGGGGAGTTGCCGAGGCCTACTGGTAGTAGTCACGTGGAAGGACCGACATATGCCGACGGGTGCCGAAGGTTGCCGACCGATGCCGAAGGGTGCCGACGGTGTTCCGATCGGTGGCATCGTCAGTTGTGGGATAGGGGTGGCGGTCATTGTCGGGAATGGTTGGTAGCGGGTCAGGGCTGATCGGAAAGAGTCTAGGGGTGTCGGAGGGTTAGCGGGGAACCAGGACGGAGCATGGGCATGACACGGAGAGCGTATGGGATAGGTGATCACCGAGGACCTTGCTTTCAGTGTCGAGCGCGATGGAGTAGCTGCGAGTGGCCTCTTGTAGGTGTGAATAATGTCTGTGCATTTGGCGTGGGTACTGTGGTGCACCGTGATGACTAAGCTCATGGTGGCTGTCCCCTTCGTATCTACCTCCGAGTCCCCCTACTCCACTGTGAAAGCCTGGTGGATCTACAGGCCTCACATAGTGAGGTTGAACGGATGAGGGGTAGTCATCAGGAAAATTTTAATGAAATGACAATGTTATATAAGACTTTATCTACCCTGTAAAGCCCTATAAGGTATATCATAATGATATACACATTGGTAATGCTATATATTCTCTGGGAGCCTTGGCAGCATAGGTCAAAAGTAATCATTTAGGTAGAGTGGATCATATGTATCAGAATGTGAACAGTAGATCATATATGTCTTTCATTATCAGACATTACCAACAATTGTCATTGACACCACCAACAGCTTAGAAATAAAATTTGCTATAGCAACCTTCAATTGGACTTATCAATCATGATATTACCAGAAAGCAATTCCATTCCATATTGTTTACATAATCAGTACCTACTCACTACACTACCTACTAAGTATGAACTACTTAAACCTCCAAAAAAGCGAAAATTAAACAGGGAAAGACACTTACAGATGACTTCACACAAGGGTACACTTACCTGGATATGAACCCTAAGACTTAGAGTCTTAGAGTGACTCTTGCCCTGAGGTAGAACTCAGAGACAAGAGTGAAGAAGAGAGAGAAGGGGAGAGAGGATGAGTTTATATAACATGTATTATACAGTCATTACAAAGACATTCCCACACTTGTGGCTGGGGAAGAGTTGTTCAAATGATCATAAAATGATATAGATGGCAAGACTAGATATTGATGATCAAAGTGAAATCAGACTGAAAAGAATATTGTCATTCATATCATGATGATATTATCTGATGAGCAATTATAATGTACTGTCAATTACATGACATTATTATATATGACATATCAGCTCTTGTCATCATGATATCATGATGATAAAAGTATTGTAATTCTTATATCAGGCCTATATGCAGTTGACCAGATAGTAAAATGTCTGCCAGGTTATCTAATGCATTATCTGACTGTTATCATTATGATTTGTGGATGATCATGCCTTATACACCATTATCCAATTCATATCAGACAGATAACTACTTAACATAATTATCTGGGAATACCAGCACTTCAAACCTCCCCTGATGTATCCAAGATGCTCTTGCTGGAACCAAGACAGTGAGTTCTGGTTGGATATTGAAAATGAAGGGTAGGGTGAATTGTAACCGTGAGAGGTGAAATAAGACATTGAGTTGGACTGGGATGGGATGGGTGTAAGGGATTGGTGTCCGGGGGTGTTTAGTAAGGCATGGAGCATATTGAAAAAGGTGTTGGGATATGTTTGGTATGACTTCGTATGGTAGACTTTACACTTTACAGCTTCGACACTCATCGCCATCACATGACGTACAGACGCATAGGTACTCATTTCGTTTCTTTCCCCTTTTTCCTCAGCGCATTATCATATGGCTGAGGTATGTTTACTGCATGTCGTACGATAGACAGGACTGACAGTTCACGGTAGTATTCTCTCTGTTGCAGGTTCAGATGCCATGTATACAGTAGCACATTATCATATGGCTGAGTATTCTCTCTCACAGCAAGCATTTCACAATGTTTCTTCAGAAGACATGCTGAAAAAATGGAGGGAAGAGATACTCTGTTATTTTTGATATTTGAAAGGGAAAAATGCAAAAATAATATTTTATGTTTGTCCACAAATCATGGATTGATGGTAGTACCCATTAGCATCTACTCTAATTGGCACTAGCATTGATTCATGTTCTCTGGAAGAAAATAAAACATTATTTTTGCATTTTTTCTTTCCAAACATCAAAAATAAAAGAGTATCTCTTCCCTCCCTTTTTTCAGCATGTTTTCTGAAGAACAACTGTGAAATGCTTGCAGTGTCTGTTGCAGTCTACAGGTTATGAGCCCCGAGCTCGCCACATAAAAGGGTAAGCTCGACTCGTAGACAACTGGAACAGACAAGATTGAAATCGCAGAACCTCACGCATGAGAATTAGGGTGCATATACACATACTTGCAACCTGCATCATGGGGAAATTCAAGAATATCCCAGAATTATGAGGGACCAAGAACTATTACAAATGGCACCAACAGACTGAACAGCTTCTCCTCAGGCAGGGAGTATACAATCACATCAGCAGTGGGATGAACCCATTCAATTATGTGAAGTATGCGTTGACCTGTCCATGCCCACTCATTCCAGCTGCACCAACTTCTATGGAACAAGAGGCGATCAAAGTCTGGTTCAAAAACGATGGCCTTGCAAAGTCAATCGTCTTGAGAAAGATAAACTCATCCATCCTAACGCTGATCCCCGATGACATCAGTATCACCGCTCGAGAGGTGTGGAACACCTTGGCTGAGCTCTATGACCAATCCGATGTCTCTTTGCAGTTCTTGCTACACGCTCAGATTTCCACGTTTCAGATGAAGGGGGCTAGCAATGCGGAAAAGTATGTGGCTTTGCATGCACACACCAATGACAGGCTGGCTCAGATGGGCACACGACCTTCAGAGGCAGACACAATATATGCGCTTTTGCGAGGCTTGCCAAAGACTGGAATCTGGCCAGTAGTCTGGAAGAACATAGAAACAGAGCTAGAGCGCAGTGAACAACTCGCGTGAATGATCATACCTGGTCCATTCATGGCAGTGCCAGTATCTCAGTCAGCATGGCCTCCCCCAGCCAACACTCCTGTTACACCACAAAATCCATTTGCTCTGGCGCAACAGTTCACAAATCTGTTCCTCACTCCACCGCCGCACCCTACTGCACATTACAGTCAGCGCATGGGATCATCGGGTGCCAGAACTTACACCTTCAAACATGCCGCTCAGACTATCATTAAAGAGGTCATGCAGATTGCGAACGAAAGCCCTAATCCCGGTCCAGGTTCAGAGTATGCAAATGCAGCAGTCTCAGGAGGGCGTGGGGAGCTCAACCTGGTCACCAGTCTGCGGAAGACTAGAAATAATCCGAGTGGAACACCCTGTTCTACACCCATCTGTGTAGGCCGTAAATGAATAGATCATGACTGGAACAACTGTTTTCAGTCCAGAGGCAGGAAAGCGGGACAAGCTCCATGGCAGAAGGCGAAGTCAGCAAACCCTACGTCTCAGGTGGCAGCGGCAGTGGCTTCAGCCTCAGCAGTCACAACACCACAGTCTGGAGGATCGCAGGTGAATTCCCCACTGGCAGCAGCAGCAATACAGTGTCCACCAGCCGATAGTTATTTCCGAGACTTGTCCTGTGCGATTGTGGAAGAGTTGGTGGAGGGAGAATCAACAGCTGAAAATGTCACATCTTTAGCAGAGACAGTATTCTCCACCATTCTGGACTCGGGCACGACAACACACCTTATCAAAGATCCATCTCTTTTCTGGACGTTTACTCGTGACTCCACAGTGTCAATGCGAACGGCCAATCAAGGCAGCTTGAGCACGGAGGGATATGGAGAATGTGTCGCAGTGTTGAAGCTAGGCAATAGACGCGTTCACCTATGACTGGAGCATTGCCTGTACGCACCCAACACCATGGTGAATCTTTTGTCAGTTGGCCAAATGATGGAACGTGGATGGGAAGTGCGTTTCAAGGGGGGGCCAAATCGTTGTGAGCTGATTCATAGCAACGAACTCCTTGGAAGTGTCGATATGTGGGGGCAGCTGTGCTTCTTGGACGTTGAGTTTGTTCGTCCACCTGCCAACGGCCCAGTCAAAATGCCTGGTTTCACTGCTTTCACACCAAGCACACTCACATGGGACCTCTGGCACACACGATTGGGACATGTCGGGGGAGACATTGCCAGATTCCTTCCGGCGGTGGCAAAAGGGGTTCAGGTTACTTCAGCTACAGCCCAAACGTGTTGCAAGTCCTGCATTATGGCTAAACATCCACGTCAGCCTTATCCCTCCTCCAACTCAGCACCCACGCGAACGTTTCTCGAGCTGATCCACACCGACCTTTGTGGACCTTTCCCCACTTCAACGTTGCACGGCAAATGGTACTTCATTGTGTTCATTGACGATTACACAAACATCATCAGTGTGCACTTGCTAGCAACTAAGGACCAGGCCTATGAAGCATGGTTAATGGTCAAGGCACGCTGGGAAAACAAGTTCAGCACTAGGGTCAAAGCAATACAAACCGACAATGGCGGGGAATACATGGGGAATGTCTTCACAGGTAGTCTGATGAAGGCCAGCATTGAACACCGCAGGTCAGTAGCTTACGCACATCAACAAAATGGCAAAGCAGAACGAGGGATACGCACTGTTGAGGGACAGGCTCTAGTGGCGCTGTAGGGAGTCCATACTCCCTAGGGCTGAATATATCAGTTATTAGCATCGTCATCACCGCACTACACCACTTCCCGCAGCAGGCTGCCCCTCCGAAATCATCGCTGCCACTCCACTCTCGGCTAACTTGGCTAATCGAGCGCTTCTTTCGGCTAGAATTACCGCCACGTCCCGATTAGGTCGTATGCCCCTATCACTGCTACCAACATTGCCGCTGACCCCTGTCCACCGTTCCCTTCGAGCTCTAGCCCCTATCCGCCCCACACTACGTCGGCTTTTGGTCTCCAGACAAGTATCACGTGTCTGCCGGTCGTCGGCAGCCTCCACCAAAGGCTGTGACGTCGGTAACTCGGCCTCTATAAGCTCCACTCGAGTCTCCGACACCCGCCGCCGCCAGTAGCACTGCCACACTGCCCCAGACTGCTTCTCTTGCTCCTGCAGAGTCGGTCAGTGATCCATAGACTGTAGGCATGCTCTTCTTCGCCGCTTCTCTTCCCTTTTGGCTTGTTTTTACCTCCTTTTCTCCCTTCCTTTCATACCTACAATCTGTAGTGCCTTACTTCGGCACTTTTCTCTTGAATTTTTCTTGACATGTGGCAGTTCTGAATTTCACCGATTAATACCTTAGTGACAGCTCCTCCTACGCTACAAAACACCGCTGTACTTAGGAGGAATATACCCACTTTTCTGGCATCACCATCTGTGTGTCTAAGAGTCATCCTGAGTCCCCAGAGTCACTTTCAGAGTTTTCTTCGAGTTTTCTGAGCCCACTTCGAGTCCCCAGAGTTACCCATCGAGTTCTACCAACGATTTTGAGTCTCCTAGCGTCTTAAAAATTCCGCCAGCCCTCTGAGTCGTCCCCTTCGCATCTACCGATTTTTACTACAGTCTACAAGAGTCTACTTTCGCCGCTGACCAAGTTCCTAGCTTCCCAACACCGCCTTATCGACTAGAAAAATCCCTCTTCGCCCATTTTGGGGCAGAATTTCGAGTTCTTTGCCGCCTACACTTCCCAGACCTCAGGGAAATTTTCCCAGACCCACCAGTTACCTCCCCTCAGTCTCCTTCCGACTCACGACCCCTTGGGATGAGCCTAGGTCTACCCTACAGCTTTCCCCCTTTCCCTTTTGCACTCTCGCAAGAAGAGTTGCCCACAGCACTAAATCAGGCCAGCCTCTCAGTGGCTTACTTCAGGGAAGCCGTCCTCACGATAGGCTATCTCTGGAATCTAACCACCACACGAGTGTTACCTGAGAACAAAACCCCCTTCAAGATGCTCTACAGCTACAAACCAGACGTCTCTCATCTTCGAGTGTTCAGTTCACAATGCTTTTCCCGTATTCTGCCTGAATGTTGTACGAAGAATGGACCACATTCCTCCAAAGCGCTATTCATGGGATATCCGGATGGGATAAAGGGCTGGCGACTGCGAGACTGCACCACTGGAGCTTTCTTTAATAGCAGGGATGTCATTTTTGATGAGGAGTCAGTTATGCATTCCAGAGATCTCTCTACAGATTGTCGCTCACCACAGGTTACAACGACTGCTTCTTCCTCGCCAATGCCTACTACACTCATTCCCCCCACCACATTGCAAGAGGTGTTGAATGAACCATGTCAGTCGACTCACATGAGAGTGTTGACTGAAAAAGGGAAGGCGTTAGCTGATGATCTTCAGAGGTTAAGGGACAGGGCACGTCTTGTGGCTCAGGGAACAAGTGAGGGGGTGGATAGTGACTCTGGCGAGGGGGTGATCAGTATGAGAGAAGAGGATGCAGAGAGCGAGAACGAAGCCTTTCCGGAACATCAGGTTAACCTGATCATCACTGAACAGTCACACCTCTCCATCAGAAGTGATAGATGACAGGATCCTAGTCAGCCTGGATATGATATGTCCATTCCTCCAGCAATGTACAAGGAGGCGATGAAATGTTCAGACCATGCAGGGTGGATGGAGGCAATGAAGAAGGAGCTCGGGATGATGAAAGATATGGGAGTGTGGATGCTGGTAGAGCCGCCACCTGGCCGCAAACTTGTGGGAAATCAATGGGTCTTCGAGTTCAAACCAGTTGACCTAAAAGGAGGCTCTAAGTTTAAGGCACGTCTCATGGTGCAAGGTTGCTCCCAAGTGCCAGGTGTAGATTTTCATCAAACCTATGCACCAGTCGCCAGGCAGGCCTCAGTAAAGCTGTTAATCGCAATGGCGTCGTGTAATGACTGGGAACTGGACTGTTTCGATGCAAAGCGTGCATTTCTCCATGGTAAACTCACGGAGGAAATATACATGAAACAGCCGCAAGGATTCAAACAGCATAACAATCTTGGGATACTCCTTGTCTGTTGACTCTTATGTTCTCTCTACGGGTTAAAACAAGCTGCCTTCGACTGGTATGTCACACTCTCGAAACTTCTTGAAGAACTCGGTTTCTCCAGGTCGGACATCGATCTTGTGGTCTTTATCTTCGACAGGGCAGGAGAGGATGGACAGAGGGTCATATGCATCATCGTCTGGCACATCGACGACAGGTTAGGCAGATGTAATAGCAGATATTTTCTTAATTGGGTGAAGGGAAAGATTGGTGAGTGTTTCAGCATCAGTGACCTAGGACCTGTTTCGCTGTATCTTGGAATCGAAATCGAGAGAAGATGGGAAACTCACGAGGTGTGGATCAATCAGGAATCATACGTTGACCATCTATGTGAAGAGTACAGACTGGAAGAGGCAAACTCAGTGTCGCTTCCAATGGATCTGAGTCACCCATTTGGACAGGAGACGGACGTTTTCCCCGATGTCCCAGATCTGGTGCACACTTATAGGAAGATCATTGGAGAGTTAACTTACCTTGCCACATGCAGCCGCCCAGACATCGCTCAGGCAGTCCAGCGTTTAGCTCAACAATGCGCTCACGCAAAACCATGCCATTTCGCTGCAGCAAAACATCTGCTTCGTTACTTGAAGGGGATGAAGTCTCTCCACATCCACTATGGAAATCTGAATGTCAACCACCTTCCTTATGCTTTCAGCGATTCAGACTGGGCAACATGTCCAGCAGATCACATCTCAGTAACAGGCTATGTTTGGTTTTTCTATGGTGGTCCAGTAGCTCATGCGTCAAAGAAACAGCACACTCTCACTCTGTCATCCACAGAAGCCGAGTACATGGCACTCGCTGCATGCGCACAAGAGGGCCTCTGGCTACATTCGGCAATATGCTCCTTTCATCAGACATCCATTCTTCCTTTTGTTATTCATGCCAACAACACTGGTGCAGTTTCACTCTCTTCCAGTCTGGTCAACCACCCTCGTACTAAACACATCAACGTTTGTTATCACTTTCTTCAGGAACACATCAGCAAGGGGGTGTTCGCTCTTCGATGGATTCCAACACACCAGAACATTGCAGATATTCTTACCAAACCTCTCGCACGTGCATCGTTCCAAGGTCACCGAACGGGTCTGTCTATGGTGTCTTGCTGAGGGGGTGTGTTGGGATATGTTTGGTATGACTTTGTATGGTAGACTTTACACTTTACAGCTTCGACACTCATCACCATCACGTGACATATGGACGCATAGATACTCGTTTCGTTTCTTTCCCCTTTTTCCTCAGCGCATTATCATATGGCTGAGGTATGTTTACTGCACATCGTACGATAGACAGGACTGACAGTTCGCGGTAGTATTCTCTCTGTTGCAGGTTCGGATGCCATGTATACAGTAGTGTGTTATCATACAGCTGAGTATTCTCTCTGTTGCAGTCTACAAAAGGAACCCTGGTTAGGTGTAAGGGATTGGTGTCCAGGGGTGTATAGTAAGGCATGGAGTGCATTGAAAAAGGGACCCTGGTTGGGTGGTAGTGGAACATTGCAAATGGCGAAGTCACCTAACGGCTGCAGCTCCTGAGGTGGGGGGGCGGCTGAGTTTGGTAGCTGTGACCATGGTGCATTTGGGCCAGTCACCTGGCCAGCGGTGCCATCGTGAGGGGAAAGTATGGGGCCCAGGTCCATCATTGGTGCTGCGAAGCTGTTGTCCAGTTCCCCAAACACTGGAACGTCCCCACTCTCCTGTGGATATCCTGACAGCTGTTCTAAAGCATAGGGAGGCAGAAGACCTGGGTACGATGGGGGAATTGCGGTGTTATGGTTTGTGATGTAGTCGGAGGCATGAACCTGCATGTCTGAGTAGCCACGAGTATGATCGACAAAGAAAGAATCCTTGATCTGGATAAGGACATGAAGGGTATGTGTCACATGTGGAACTTACGATAGACGACACTCTATTCTTGCCAGCGACATTACCCAATGATAATGCGACCTGCGTGCTCTAAATGTGTGGTGAGAGGATGACAGCAAGATCAAAAGAAATTGGCATACATCTGACTCTCTGCTGAGATGGCCAACTAGATTTGAACTACCTGCTAGAACTTGGGGATCAGATATAATTGGACAACTTGACAATTGCAGCACCTGGGGGGTAACGTGCTAAGACAACCACACTGACATCGAAAGTGGAGACAGTTCACAGACCTTGGAAATCAATACAGCACGATCGTCACTAGAGCAAACTGTGAGTCAGCAGAATATGATGGATGAATGAAAAACACTGTGATGATGGTTCGCAATATTGTGATTCCTGAGCATCGACAGTTGCAGACCCGTAGGCAGATGCTGCAATACGATACCCATGCTCGAGATGACAACCTCCTTGGAAAGTTAAGTCCCGAGAGCATTGTACCATCGACCCGCTTGGTGGTGCATTACCCAGAGATGGTGGTGTGGACATTTCTCTGTGCACAGGAGTCTATGACAAGGGTAGATCGGACAGGAAAAATGGAAGGGAGTGGAGGAATCGGTATGCAAGGTGAATCCATATTTATGCAAGACATTGCAAGTATATGATGAAAACTGCAGCTAAAGCATGCGTGTCTTGGACGACAGAAAAAATGGCTACAAAGTTCCATGGCAAGCTGGTATCAGCACTAGACAGTTGGCTCACTGAGTGCCAGTCCAGAAACTGCCATGATTCCACGTGTTGGAGGGATGACCTCTCCACTACTAGTGTTGGGAGTCTGCTCCAAGATGAGCAATAGTCCAAACAGGGATAAAAAGAAATAAAACCTTTATGTATTGGCATCGCTCCAGGGACATTGCACCATTGCAGGATACACATCAGCAAAACAGTCATTTTGGGACAGAGTCACAGTCACTACAGTGTCACAGTTCAACTTTCCAGAGCAAATACTGCTCTAAGTACACCATTTTGTGCACTTCCAATGCATGTAACTATGTATTTAGGACATGCACATTCATACTAAAATACATTTGAGGTCTGAAATGTAGTACTTAACGAGTTGGCAGCCACTGTGCAGCACTGTACAGAGGGGGACCTTCCTGTCACACTGTGGGACTCTGTGGTGGCTGTACAGCACTGCACAGTCACAAACTGTTTTGCTGATGCAGTCTCTAATCCTGGACGTCAATGGCACCATTCCAGGCCATATGTCGCATGGCGGCATCAACGGGCGGACTGTTGACAGATCGGAGTCTGATCTGTGGGTGTGTGCTGTGAGCTTCCGATTGGGGGATTCTGAGAAAGGCTCAGACATTGATCCCATGGACCCTTGCTAGGGGCCGGCCCATCTACAAATGCTAAGCATCAGAATGGCTGGCCATTCTGACACTTAACGGTCACTTCTTCCCCATATAGTATGTGTAGGCACTTGCCGAGCACTCAAAAAATTCAAAAACTGTCAGAAGTGCGTGCTGTAAATTCAGCCATTTTGTAGATGTACTGTCATGTGACAAGCAATGCACAATTTTTGCAAACCTTCGAGTAACTTCACAACAACAACACTTTTGGAGCTCGTTCTTGGACAGTATAACGGGGGCAGGTCTTGGCTACAAGCTCCTGCAAAAAAGCTGGACAACTTCCGATAAAATGCGTGAACAAATGAGCTCCAAAATTGCCATGTCTAAAAGTATAGGTAATGCACAATTTTGTCACACTATGTCACATGCGGCAGGCCCGTCGGCATGCAGAAATTGAACCTCCGCACCAAACACTATGAGGCAGGGATGAAGTGCATGGCGATGACAATTTTTATGCCGAGCTTGCCACAGCGGAATCTGAATATGCCAACACATGTGACACCCCTATCCTGGCTTTTTGTCACATTCTCGCAGTATCTTGAATATTGCTCTTGAGTTTCCCTGATTCCTTGATTTGATGGAGCCAGGCCATCCATTTCGACATGATGGAGGTCCCCTGAAAATTTGAAGCCCAACGCCCAAACAGATCTCTGGGATCTGGGCCGAAATGCCAGAAAAATGGCAGTTTTCACACCACTCTTTTCAAAACATCCAAGCTAGAAAGTTACCGCAATATATATATTTCTCGTTAAAGTACGGAATCTAGTAGAATAGGCCTCTGGCAACATGCCCATGGTGTTAAATCATAAATATCATGTGTGTCACAAGTGGAAAATATGATTTTGCATTACCCGTCCATTGTGCATTGCTCGTCGCATAACAGTATGACGACTCTTCGGCCGGGGAGCCATCTCCGATCAGAAGTTCCCAGTTTACTATTCAGACGTTATGGCACGAGTCGCGTTTCATTTTCGTACCTTGACATCAGTGAAATGACTTGTCGGTTCTCGACAATCCACACTGATGGCCTTCCGTCTTCAGTCTTAGCTTCTCAGGGCTTGTCTACTGTATCCCCACAGCATCACTCGCCAACTTCCAAACCGCAAAGGCATGCACAGGCAAAGCAGTAAACAGTCTGACTCAGAATCACTATCTGCCTAACACAAGCATTCTAAACAGCGATGGCACTTCAAGCGCTTCAGCCGGAGAATGTGAGGCAGGCTAAGTGTCCCCTGGGAGATGGATGGAGGGGAGCGTTAGTTAGTGGTCCGATGCACGACCCCAAATAAAACATGAGCGACGACGAGGAGAACTTGGGCGAACATCCATGACCGATGTAGGACAGGCTAATTGTCTTAATACAGCTCTGCGGTTCCCACTACACCCTACGAGTTCAATGTTGGCGCAGGAACATGCGATTTTTCAACACGTGGAGCTTGCTGTATCCCCTGGGTGCTCCACCCCTATCAAAACGCAGTTTGTCAGCCGTGATAGAGCATCAAACTCCGCTCCCACGTACATTTGGTTTGACGTTCGCAAAACTGATCAGGAGTGGCTCACTCACCCCTTAAGACGCACTAACTACTTCCATTACCGTCTACTGGCGGGTTTAGGGTGACGCACCACGTATGGAAGGGTTCCAACAATGTGCAGCATCTGCACGTCGTTTTTCGTGTAATCATTCGTCCCGAAACCCAGCCGTAAGTTGTTACTTTGAAGGCAACCCTAATCGGTTAATGTCTTGAGTCTCTCGGAACGTTTCAAGTGCCATTCCAGGCGGGTTACGATTCCCTCGCTTTCACGAGCTTACTGACCAGCCGTACAGATGTATTCGGATACAGTCAACCGGTGCATGGAGCTTCCGGACCAATGTACGGCAGAAATGGCAAGGGAAAAATAAACGTTCCAAGGCAGGAGAGGATAATTGGGAAAAGTCGGAAGTACACCTTCGCAGATATACTTTATACTGAATGGCAATTACGGCATTGATACATATTGGGAGGAATTGAGCACTCTTTCCCTCATGTTATCTCAGCGTCTTTGGCATCCAGTAAGTCCGTCCAATAAACAACGATGAGATGGATGCTGGAGAGCATAATAGTATCACTCTGATACGTGTGTGGCTTGCACAACCGGTTAATCAAGCAATTCCAACGGTACACCTGATCGAGCCTGGCAGATATGCGGGCCTCGTGTAGTGATCGTGCACGAGGACGGGGTCTGATTGGACTTTGAAAGGAGAGATAGAACAAGAGGTGATTGTCAACGCTGGAGTAAGGGGTTGAGTTGGACTGAGTTGGATTTGAGCGTGTGGAAGAGAAGGGTGTCGGAACGTGTGTTCTAAAGTGCCGTCCGCCTGCTGACGGTGGTGGTTCTACTGCACTTCCAGCGTGGAATCCATGAAATCCTGGCAGATATATGGTGCCCATGCAGTGAGAGCCTATGAGGAAGGGGTATCCGAGATGCTCTTAAGAAAACTTAGAGGATGGAGTCCAGCTGGGCATCGGAATGGGGTGATAGAACGAGATGCAATCGTCAGCAGTGGAGCAAGACGTCGAGCTGGACTGAGATATGGGTAGACTTTTGTGAAGAGAGAATTTCAGGAGGCATGTTCTAAGTAACGGGGCTAATTAGTCGGATGAAACGTATTGGAGAAGTGATTCATCTTTTGATCAGTAGCACTCTGAAACTGGTAAGGAACAGAGCTGGAGCCGCTCTGGTAATAGCGGAACGTCACCACTGGTGAGGTCATCCGACGAATGCAGCTCCTAGTTTGTGAGCATGAGCAGGCTCGGAAGCTTCGACCATGGCGTGTCTGAGTTGACCACCTGGCCCACGGTATGATCATGAAGGGAGGGTATGGAGCCCGGGCTCATCGCAGGTCCAGCGGCGCAATAGTCTATCCCCAAATGTTGAGATGTTCCCCTTCTGGATTGATTGATAACTATTCTACCGTACAGGGTGGGAGAAGAGTGGGGAAAATGTGGTATGGTGTTCGTGACATCGCCGGAGGTAACCCTGCGTCGCGCAGGCCCGGTTGACCAAGGGAAAAACCTTGATCTGAATGAGAATACCACGGTCACTTGTCACGTGTGAAGCCTACCATAGATGATGCTCCATTTTCGCTGGGTAGTGCCACCTGCGCTCTCTTGGAATCTGGTAGTAAAATCGAAGGAAAGCGGCATATATTTTGTTCTCTGGACGGCCAACCCTGACTCAAATTGGCCATGGGTATAGTTGGACAAGTTCATAAACGCGGTGCTTGAGAGGAATGTGGAGACAGTTGTACACCTCGTCGATCGAGGTAGCACAACCATCGCTAGAAATGAGCAGTGAGTCAGCAAAACTTGAGGGAGGAGTGACGGAATGATGGTTACTCCGTCGATGATGAGACGCTGCAGTTCCCACACATCGATGGTAGCAAAATCGCAGCCAGGCGCTGTGGCGTGATGTCTGTGGGCACGACGACAGTCCTTTCAGCAAGACGGGCTCTAAGAGTGTTGTGCTTGGCGTGGGTGGCCCATGAATGTCAGATTGGGCGTTTCACCGTGCATAGTGGTTTGCGCCGATGACGAGGGCGGGTCGAACGGGGCGACGAGCAGAGATTGGCAGTATGCAGGACGGCCAGAACGGATCTGTATTTGGAATCAAGGTTGTCTTTGACCAACGCTCCATATTGGTGAGGTGGCACCAACAAAGATTACCGTCGCATCAACCAACGTTAGTAGATTGCGCCTACTGCGCGGAGTGGATGGTGGTCAACGATTGGAGGACACTTGCACGAGTAAACTACCTCATTGCATGAAATCTTTTGATTTAGGGAGCTACTAATGGGTGGAGTGGCGGACACGTGTTGTGAACGGGGCTCATGGAGGGCCTTGGAGGGGCGCCGCCTTCACTTCATTTCACATTTTTCATGTTTCATTAGTACCCTCCATGAGGACGATGCTTCTTGCATTCGAGCTTCTCTCTCTCTCTCATTATGGTAAACGGAAGTTGCATCATAGAAGGACATACCTGCCCATGATCGATGACATCTATGATCGATCATAATTAGCTTCCGCAGCCTTGGTTGGTGGCACTACTGACCCCTTGGCGTGCAATTCGATTTCGGAGTCAGCGATCCCGCTGGAAACACAATGGAATGTAACATAGTTACATCCCCACTCGTAACTCCAGTAATCGCAATACAAGTTATAACATCGACGGTACATTGCATGGAAACCTGAACGAGTGTGACACGATAATGAGTGGCATTCTAGCTAAGTAACCATTGAAAAGACGGAGCAGTGTTATCAACGTCCGCACAACATTCATGCATCCTGTTTTTTGGAACGAGGGCAGCGTAAATGCGCCTCCCGCAGATGCCTGAGGAAGTTGTGTCGTGTGACCTCCTTTTGCGCGCTCAAAGGACACCAACGGCAGAGCACTTCGACGTCCGCTGCCATGCGCTTGATACCGTGTGCTGCGGCAAAGTGCGTGGCACAATTACGGCGTGTAACCGACTCATTACACATACGACCGTCTTCTTGCAGCCAGCCACAAGGCGTTTCTATGCTCTGATCGCGGGGCGGGCCCGCAGATGTCCGGGTCCGGGTGCGTGATTGAGTTTCGGCATAATAATGACCTGCATTGTGGGCGGAGATCGGCTGACTAGCACGTGGCCTTCCCTCCATCATCTTCCGGCGGCAAGCTTTCGCACAACCACGAACCCGGTTCGCTCCATGCGGGTTAACCGTGAATTTGGTATGAGAATGGTCTGCTGTTGGTGGCGTCGCGGGTGTCGGAAGGTTGCCACTTCCGATGCCAGAGGAAGACTCATACGTATCAATCTCGCTCGGTAGGGGTGGAGGTAGGTTTGGAGGCTGTGGTGTCCAGGCTGATGCACATATGTTTACCGCCTGGGCATTCGGATTGGGTTGGGGTGGGGTTGGGAATGCGTAAGGCAGATCGTAAGGTTTGACGGGTGTAGATGCGACCTACAGTCACGGAGGTGAGTCGATTGGGTAGCACATAATCAGAAATGACCCACTTCGGTCGGTTCGCTCGGAGGAAGATAAGGTTGGGCTGTAAATCGATCTGAATGTGTTGTCCGTCCCAAAAGCACTGGGAAGTTCTCATTGTCCGGATAGCTGGAAGGATCTGGCCCTGGCACTAGCGACATGACTGGTTGTGGACTTGCTGACCATGATGATACGTCCGGGCGATGGTCTGGCCAGTCATGGAGGGCCAGGCCCATCGTAGATCCAGAGGCTACACCGCGTGCGAAGGGTGGTTCACCGAACCGGGCAGCGCTCCCATCGTCCTGTGAGTACCTTGACGGGTATCCCGCTGTAGGGTTCAATGATAGGGGTGTAATACTGGGATATGCATTAATGTCGGCAGTGCAATCCTGCAAATCCCCTTCAGAACGAAGCGTTATAGCATTATCAAAGCCAGCTTACGATGGAACCCCTCCCATCTTCGTCACTGTAACTTGTCGAGGGTGTTGAAACAGGGTAGTTCACCTGCGCATACAGACTACCCCAGAGCGACTCTTGGTATGTCGGTGCCAAAGTCGAGGCTTGATGGAGCAACGGAGAAACCTTGATCTAAATTAGGACACTCGGGTTACTGGACATGCATCATGCTTACCACAGGTAGTACCCTACTTCCGATAGCATTTCCCGATGGTACGTCGACTGGCCCAACCTAGGGATGGACGAATGAAAGGAGGATGAAATCGATGAAATGTGGCTTACACCCTGTGGATAGCCAGCCGGGGGAAACGAGACATTATTTCTAAAGATGAGAATGAAGATGAGTTATCAGGGCCCAATGACGATATGCTGACAATTACCCTGATGACGACACGATGTACTCTGGTGCTTGAGGTCGTTTGATGGTATGATCATTACCGAACATTATACCATGGCATACGTAGTCGAGGTGACAGCCTTGTTGGTGACACAGATTACAAGGGAGTAGGGTTGACCACATGTTCGTCATTATATGCAAGGTGTTGATGATGAGGAAGAGGAAATAATGCGGTTCAGTCGCTTGCGTGCACGTTTGGGTTTTATAGGATGAAACACCAGAGGGGAGGGAGGAAGTCGATACTATGAGAAGCAGTCACTGGAACGGAGATGGGTGGCGATAATGATATGAGTGCAGCGAAGGGCCAACCTTTCCTTTGATGCCCGAGCCACGGCTCCAAACGTATCCAGAAAAAGTTGAACGGATCAACTTTACGTTGGCGGCAGCAGAGATTGCTACATTATCTAGAAGCTTTATATGAAAACAATCCGTAAATGACAAGTGTTTGCCTTGCAGACAACACGAGGATAGCCAAATGAAATGGAGGGCGGGAGATGTATAGATGTGCCGTCACATTCGGTATGAACTTGCAGTGTGGAACGAGGAACGAGGCGGCAGATGGGTGGTAGGTATGAGGTTGAGGAGACGAAGGAGAAAGGGGAACCGCTTGGGCGTCCTGGGAGAACCTTACGGTTATCACGGGCGCTTATAAGTAAACGTGTGACCACCTGCGCTTCCGATGCAACTTTCGTGCACATGTGCGCTCAAAGTTGACGTTGCTCCGTCAGTCCATCACATTTGGTATGACACCTTCACCTCCTCACCTGCGAAAGGCCGCAACTTTGGTGCCGGCGGAGGTGGGCCCTTTACTTGAAATTCGAGGAAGTGGGGAAAATTGCAAAACCATGTGCAGCCCTCGAGGAAGACGCTACCCGCCCTCTCCGTACCCACTTTGCACCTTGGGTGGCATCCACCTTGCTTGCTGGATACTACTGACTAACTGGGCAAGTGGTTTGATCGACGCATGCGCCGACAGTGCGGAACCCACGATGGCCACGGATTTGCACCAGCAGGCAAGAGATGGATATCTGGGCGGAACTTCGAAACGTTCATATTCCATGCAGTCCTTCTATCGGCGGTGGTGTTAGTCCCCGGAACTAATAGCACAATGCAATGATTACATAAGCAGACAGTAATTAGCAACAGGATGTTTTTCGCAAGTAGTCGCTCAGTTTGGACGAGCATAGAAGACGTCCCATCGCAAGTGTCGCCTTCAGACAAGGTCCCCTGGCACTTCAAGGGCCCATATGGGGGGCCGTTTGGATTCATATCTCGCTTTTCTTTGACTCCACCCAACTAGTTCTTCTGACATGGTATTGCCACAATTTTAGGGGGTTGTCTACACCCCGCGGACGGTTTTCATGATGGTCTGGACTCCGCGCTCTGGTATTCACAAGGCGTTGGAACCGCCTCTTTTGGCCACTATCCCGTAACACCTCTGGAAGTCATGGCAGGACGCCACCGATAACATACATCCCTGGGTGGACACGTCGGATAATAGCTTTGGTTGTCCGCTGTATCATCCTTTACTGCTTCCACTCGATTGGCCGCCGTTTCCCGTAAGCGCCCCATCGTTTCTCGCCTTAGAGCCAAGTATGACTGTTAAACAGATCGAGCACTCCTCTCAGAGGGGTGATAGCGAGAGTATTCTAAGGTCCATACTAACACTGCAGCTACCCCTCCTTGTTGTCCCTAGCCTAGTGCTGGTTCGGCAGGGGGCTAGGGTCTGAACCTTACCTGCTACGAACGCAACGCGGCCTAATTCTGATGATCCGTTGTCGAAGAAGGGTGGAGAGCGGAAAGAAGCAGGCTTAGACACGCCTGTTTTTCCGAGAGAGGAAAATCGTCTGTGGCGGGCCGTCAGCTCACAGCCCAGACCAAACTTGCAAGTAAGCTGACCAGCATACTCTCGGGAGGTGTGATCATATTCATGATCTAATCCGGCTAATGTGCACGATCAAGTATTACATAAAAGTCGACGTGAATGGAGACTCGAGCGAGGTGATAGACAAGTAAAATGAAAAGTATATGGAACAGGAAGGAACTGTGGTGTGACTGAGAGGAAGAGTCGATCAGGGTCATGAATGCCAGACTCGCTGGTAACATAGTTACAGTAATGATTTTATGACACGTGTTTCTCTTGTTTCACATTCCTGTCTTCATTCGAGAAGACGCTCGCAGGCTGCACGGGACCTGCCGCGGTAGGCGCATCATAGTATGTGTCAGCCAGAGACCAGCTCGAGGCCCATAAACCCCACCTGGCTACAGCGCAACACGACTGATACTACATGCGACGGGAATTTATGATAGATAGACAAGTAGTAGCAATAACGTAAGACAAAAGGTGAGAGAGAAAATCGCTATTGTATGGCGCAACAAGTGCTCTACTACTAAGACACTAAAGATATGTGGAAAAAGTAGAACGTATAGTTCATAAATAACTTGCGTCTGGTAAGGATGATGGTCGTAGTACAACATTGCGCGTATCGTGTGGGGTAGCGTGAAAAATGTACGACGCATAAACAAACCATAATATAGGGCGATGGCATTTACTGCAAAAGTCGAGAAGAGCAGGAGGAACACAGTGGCGCAAGAGGCGAAACACACCGTGGAAAGTATGATAGCATCATAAATAGGCCCGGATGAAGATATTGTGTGAGATAAGAACTGCAAGCGATCATGAGATAGATGAGAGAGTGGCTTGCCCGGCGCAGTGGTCGAGTTAAGAAGGCTCAACAGTATGCCGGATAGAAGGACAGAAAAAGCGCACTATGCATTCGTGAGACTCGTCATTGATGCTTGCTGAAAGCCCACGTACCTAAATCCCCTTCTTCGAGCGACGGTAGCACAAATGCGCTTCTCTCAGGTGCCTCAGTAGGTTTTTGCGTCTGATTTCCTTCGGCGGCTCTGGAGGACACCAGCAGCAGATGACTTTGACATTCCACGCCATGTCCTTAATGTGGTGGAAAGCGGCAAAATGGCCTGCACAATCGTCATAGTTGATAGGTATACCACATTGCCTGCCTTCGTCAACCCGCCATCCACAGGGATAAGGAATAGCAGGATCACAAGCTGGGCGTGCCTTGGTCAATTTCGTCGGAATTTTTGACTGGGCTGTGGCGGAGTGGCGTGTACGACGTAATGTCCCCGAAAGGCTTCTGCCCTCAATGCAGGGCACGCGACTGCGCAAATGAGAATGGGGGGAAAGGGGAAGCTGGTTTGGAGGCAGTGGTAGTCGTGGGCAAAGACCCACAACCTGCTCAGCGTTGAATGTGTTGTTATCAACATTTCCGTAGTCGTCTACCCCGCCACCTGTAGTGTTATTATCGGGAATGTGTGTTGCGTGATTGCGAAGGGGGTGTGCCCTGCGGTTAGAGAAAGCACGTGATAGGCGATCGCCGGCCCATATTGAGTGATCGTCGAGAGTGCCTGATGAGAGCAGTTCCATCTTGCTTCCGGCATCGCGTCCATGGAAGCCTGTCAGATCTGCGGGTCTCATGGAGTAAGGATGAGCGGGGAAGGGGTATCTGAGACGCTCTTGAGGGGATCGAGAGGATGAGTTCTGGTTGGGCATTAGAGAGGGATAGGACATGTGACCATCAGCGGTGGAGTAAGACGTTGGGTTGGACGGAGATGGGCTTGGATATATGTGAGGGAATGGTGCCGAGGGGTGTACTCTTAAGGCATGAAACGGATTAGTTGGACAAGACGTATTGGACAAGTGACTCACTCCTTTATCGGTTGTTCTGTGGAACTGGAAATAAACTGAGGTGGCGCAGCCATCTCTGTTTGGGTCTGTTCTGGTGGTAGTGGAATATGGCCAACATTAAAGTCGTCCAACAGAGGTGGGTCTTGAAGTAAGGGAAGGAGCAGATCTGAAAGCTGTGATGATGGTACATCTGAGCCGATCGCCTGGCCAGAGGTGCAATCGTGAAGAGAGGGTACGGGCCCCAGGTACGTCGTGGGTCCAGCAAAGCTGTTGTCCGGATCCCCAGACGTTGAAACGTCCCCAGTCTCCTGTGGATATCCTGGCGACCGTTCTATGACATAGGTCGGGTTCGCGATGTAGCCGGAGGCGTGACCCTGGATGTCACAGTAGCCACGAGTATGATCGACCAAAGGAGAATCCTTGATCTGCATGAAAGGACACGAAGGGTATATGTCGCACGTGGAACTTACGATAGCCGATGCTCTACTCTCGCCAACAACACAGCGGGATGACAATGGGTCCTGTGCGCTCTAAAAGCGTGGTGAGAGGATGTCAAGATCGATAGAAAGCGGCGTACATCTAGTTCTCCGCATAGATCTGAACTGAGCGTAGCCAGAGGAGGAGTGGGTACACTTGACAACTGCAGCGCCTGGGGTAACGTGTTAAGGACAACCGCCTGCAAGTGGAGACAGTTCACAGACCTCGGTATCGGAGAAAGAGTAATCATCACTAGAACGAACTGTGAGTCAGCAGAATCTGGTGGAGGAATGCCAATCACCCTATCGATGATCCAAGGTATCGGAGTTCCCGCCCATCAATGGTGGCAGATCCATAGCCAGGCAGTGTAGCAAAGTCCCCGTGGTCGAGATGACAGTCCCCTTGGCAAGGAAAGCCCTCATGAGAGTGTTGTAGTGTCGGCCTGGTTGGGGATGCGTGACCTAGAGCGAACATTTCGCCGCGCATATGAGTCTGCACCCACTACGATGTGGGAAGACGATAAGGAAGAAAATCGAGGAGTTCATATGCAGGATGATCATTTTTATATGAGTGTAAAGCAGCAACTGAGGCGTGTCTGAGCACCGAGCGACTCGTGCCAGTGAGGGTGCCGCGACTGTAGAGCGTGGCCACTCCATGGCCATGGCAAGTGATGTTTCCCACAGTACTGGAGTACTGGAACTTGGGACGCTCCGCTGTTACCCATCACACAATCACACCTCCAAAACGTGGTATGGCTTTTTCATTTAATTACGGAACGGTATGTGAGCACGGAGCAGTCAGTAGATATTATATGAGTCTGATTGAGGTTGACAAGGGAGAGTCTGCGGGATGTAGTTAAATCTAAGTACTGAACCCGGTGGGGTAGAACCGAACCAAGGTTCCGGAAGCCGCAATTTTACTGTGAATTTTGGAACGAATGGTTAATGTCAACGCAAGGACAAAATAGAAGAGGGAAAAGAAAAGATCCTTCTGCCATGAGGATAGCATCACTCAGGCGGCATCGCGCTTGCAAAGTATCCTGGAGTGGAACGGTGTCATTCCAGGCGATGCGCCGCGTTACAGTGGCACCAAAGTGGAACGGATCCATATATTCATATATGGCGGGGAAACCGAAGCATGTCCTTGGCCAGTGGAGTGCCCACACTCCACGACAGGCCAGGCCATGCTTTGCGGAGGGTACGAAGAATGGCGCGCGCTACTGCAAGGTTCCAGACTGTTCGAGAATTGCTCCTCAAACGCACAGCACTCTTGCAAGGGATGCCGGGGGTTACACGCGCGTTAATGAAGACGACGCCATGTCTGGGTCCACCTGGTATCGCGCACAACCATGACAAACACACACATCAACATGAAAGCCTGTCGACAGGCAGGGAGAGGCGGTTACAGGAGACTAGAAGCTCTGGAAGCCAGTCATACGACCGAATAAGCATCAGCGGCGCCCCATGTACGTATCACGGGTTCCACGCTGAAGGAACGAGTATCCCCCCCTGTTCACACCACTGTGCTGCCAAACAGGGAAGTGGTGAGCGCTCGCCTTCACTTTGATAAACCCCTGCGACTGGGTTTCGGGTTTTGTGGAGTGACACAACGTCGGTGAGAATGTCAGAGTAACGGTGGTGCCAAGGAGGTACAAACCTAGCACTTGGAAGCTAATATGTAGGATCGTAAGGCAGAGACAAATGTCGTTACCGGATCTCAAGCGCGCCGGGCGCAACACAATATCGCCCATCGGGTACGTTCTTCCCATGTTTTGTTGTAGCATATGATCATTCCATCAGAACACGCTTGATGTTCGCTTGCCTGAAACAGGGCCTCGCATCACACAATTGTACAGTGGAGCTCAAACGCGATATTTTCATGACCGAGGTAGAGGACGAAGAGGTCCTGTTGGAGGTCCGTTATCTGACGAAAGGGGTGGGCAGTGCACCGAGGGGGTAATTCGGTCGCGAAACGGACAACTTCGCGTTCGCTATGATGACATATCAGGCACGATGACAAAGAGGGAAAATTAATACTACATGGAAGCCTCCAAAGTGCCTTCAACGAGGCATAGTTGGGGGCGCGGCGGGATCCGGGGCCCAAGGGAGGAGGTGGAAGATTAATAACACATGGCAGCCTCCAAAGCATGGTGTGTTCAACGAGGCATTGGAGGCGCGACGTGATCCAAGGGGGAATGTGGACAGGGTTCTTGTACGAATTACGCAGCAATACTGACCAAACTCGTCTGATGGCAATAGGGCAATACCTGCAGGGTGTCAGCCGGGAGTAAGCATCTGTGACAGTATGACAGTTAGAGGAAAGGTACTCGGCGTTATTGAATGATATATGTGGAAGATCTCGTCTCTGCATCTGGAAACTCGTACTAGTAGCTTCGCTGCACAGGACAATAATCCAGGCGGTGCGACGGCCAGCCAGCTTCGTCGTCGACGAATGTACGAATTCAGGCATCTGTAAAACCTAAGCGCACAAAGAGCAGCTCTTTGGACGCTTAACATTTAGTAACAGCACTTGCCAAGCACTCAAAGCATTCAAAAACTGTAGGAAGCGCATGTCGTAATTTGGCACGGTTCACTGATGCATTATCCAGAGTCAAGATCCGGAACCCATCATGAGGGCCCCACCCAGGCTGACTCAATGATGTGAGATTGCTGTTCACCTCTGATGCGTCGTCCATTGGCAAGCCTCTGTTGCCCAAGGCTGAGGGAGAAACGGGAGAGAGGCCTTACCTCCTCACGTGTGTACCCAACAGCACTAGCACAAGTGCAGGCGAAACGGGCGGCCAATTCCCAGGCTGGGTATATCCGCTCATCAGCTTCTAATCAATCGGATAGCCCACAGCATCACCGCAATCCACAGCGGGAATATTGCCTTGCACGTGCCTAGGTTACCATCGTCCACAAAGCTCACAGCCCGATGCCACCGAATGTCTTCCAAACCATCCGTGCAGTTTCTTTCCTTTCACGCGTAGTTCCACGTTCCCCCAAATAGTCAGTTTTTTCTCGGGTGCGCGCCACGACAGCTAAGGCGAACCTTTTAAAAATGAAAAGGCTTCAGAACACCGAGGCTTCCGTAGGTTCTTGCCGAACGCGCCTTAAGACGCGTACTCCACCATACAGGGTATAGGACTGATAGTACGTACAGCACATTGCCACACCTGTTCGCATTAAGTATTGGGCGCATCAAAGGACGCAAAAATCAAGCGCACTCACCGGAAAGCTGTACAAGCGCACATATTTCCGCAACCTCTTGAGAAACAAGCGTCCGTGGCTCATGTTCCCCACCGTCTTCACGCACTGACTCGACCTTGACTAACCAATTCCGAAGACCCCCAATTGTATTTCCCAAACGAAATGCCGATGTGAGGGACCGTGCAGACGATAGCATCACGTCATTAGCGATAACAGGCAGGATGACTGAAATACACGTGTCGTAGCACGTATCCGTCTCCAACTTATAAGAGTATGGAGGCCCTAGGTCAGTTGATATAGACTTCGTGTTTGATGAGTTGACGTGTGACCCACGAAAACTCGGGTTCGCAAATAACCGCTTCATTTAGGCTCTCTCCTCAGGAAGTTTGCTGAACTGTCCCGGTGACCGATGCATGACAAAAGGCATCTACATATTGCTGGCTGGCACCAGTTGCCGACGCACATGTCAGTTCAAATGCTAAGCCTGTCGAAAAGAAGACTCACGTATACTCCGCATCAATCACCTTTCACGATCTAAATACTGCGCTCCTGCGCACACGTGCAGGCGCTGGGCTATAATGTACGTGGTCGAGGTGACAGTCTTGTTGGCAGCATGGTTACTGAATGCTGTTGAAGGCAGAAAGACCCACACCTACAAGATGGCAGGCCACAAATCGAGAACGCGTTGCTTGTTGGATGACAAGAGAACCGCGAGAAGACAGAGAGTGGGTACACGTGTTGTGTCCCTTCAGCTGGGATGGGACTCGAGCGCAGCATGAGGGGAGGGCGGAGGATGTATGGCTATGTTGTATTGTCGAACTCTACATGAACTTGCAGTGCAGAGTGATGGGTGAGAGGACAAGGCTTGGTGACGGAGAAAAGAAGGTGGGCGTTCAAACGTTCAAACAGTCGGCTTCCATGGTCGTCCTTGGGAGATAGCGTGCCATGCCACGTTTTACACGAAGGGAATTTAGTTGCAGTACCCCCGGAATTCCGATCCGATATCACACCCACCCGGAGATTTCAACTTGAAGTGATCAACGGGTTTGGCCGTCCTGGTATGAGCGATTGTACAGGATGTTTACTGCAACTTGTAGACGAGCATCATATTTGCCTTGTGCGTAGTTGGCCCCCAACGATGCCGCGGAACATAGTACACTGTGGTTGTAGGCAGGTGGCATCCCTCAAGTCAGTCAAGAGTCTCAGTCCATGATTCAGAGCCGCGCAGTGTGAATGAAGCTCCTTCGTTGCTTCGCCTCGGAACACGACACGACGGTGGGTCGATATTCAATTGTCGTTGGGCATCACTTTATCAGAATTGGGATCGCAAGAGCAAGGCATCTCTTCATTGCGAACGGCGTTGGGATTGGAATTACAAGTAATCATTAGTTTACTTCTAAGCGCCGGGGATGCAACGATCTTCCGTTTCCCAAGCAAACACACAAGCGCGCGAGCGACCCTCCTTTCTCTGCAGTCTCCTTGACCTCTTGCCCGCCGCCCATTGGCAGTCTCGTCCCTCGTTCTATGCGGGACTGACGGTCGAGTCCGTGGTACGCCCGCTTTACCATCAGAATGCACGGATGCTGATGACACTGCCCCCTTCTCTTCAATGATCACAATAGTGCCACCTGTTGGCCATGCGCGCTATCTTGCGAATCTCCCATTTACGGTCACGCTATAAGTAACTTGCTCAGTAACGAGATCGCAAAATTAGCTATTGCGCTAGTTGACGGTCTAAGCGGATTCCATCTCCGCATGCACGCGCAGTCCAAAGATAGCTATAACTTGTCCTCACCCGCACTCAAGTATAATCTACTCCCCCTCTTCACGCATATGATCATTGAAATCTTCTCACTTGTTTAGTCTTTCATGACATCACATTACCGCCCTTTGCCCTGCGCGCTCTCCGTACTCCATCAGATCAGGATTTTAAACAGAATTCACGGTGGATGGACTTATGCCGCGCACTGTCACAAACTACAGCACTTATTCACAACTCACCTAGTGCAGCAGCCGATGCACTCAACGACGCAAAAGGTCACAAATCCCCTGCCGCGAGCGGAATGAGATCAACGCAGATTAACCTTGGATGCACGAGTTGAGTACGATCGGTGTCAATATCATTGATCGTGGAAGTAAAAGTAAGTATGTGTCGTCACACATCTGGGAGCTCCATACACCGGTCGACTGTATCCAAATACACTTGGCAATGGAACATCCGTGGTGCTGCTCAGCGAGTTAGTGAAAACGAAGGATCATGATTCACATCACTAGATAACAGATTATATATCAGACAAACGAGAGCAGTAGGAGGAGCAGACGACGATACAGGAGGGAAACAGACAGCAAAGCGTACGATAAGTTATCACCGATGCGCGTGGACAAACATACGATATGTGAATAAGAGAAAACCGTTATCAATCGTAAGATGCGATGCGCGGGAGCGTGGCCTGCCAACCCATTTGTCGAGAACAAATGGTACACCGGACCGGAGGAAAGAAACAACGCATTGTATTCGTGGGAAACTTGTCGTCAGCGCCGTGGGCAACCCAGATGTACCTCTTTCACATGCCTCGAAAAGTTCTTGCGAATGACGACCGTTTGTGGCTCTGCATGACACCAGTGACAGAGGATTTTGACATGCTCTGCCATGTTCTCGATGCCGTGGGCAGCAGCAAAATGGTCTTTGCGATTGCCGCAGTTGACGAGCATACCGCATTCTCTGCCTGTGTCATCCCGCCACCCACAGGGTCTGGACGCATTACGACAGCAAATCCTGGGTGGCCTCGTAGTTAATCGTGGCTGGGCGGTGGCGCAGCAACGTGTGTGACAGAACGTTCCTGAATGGGTCCTACTCCTAATGGGGGACACGCGGTGGTGCGAATGAAGCTTGCGGGGTGAAAGTGTGAGCTGGTTTGGAGGCAGCGGTAAGTGTGGACGTAAGCCTACAACCTGCTCAGAATTGAATCTGCTCTCATCAAAAATTCCATAGTTGTCTACCCCACCACCTGCAGTATGATCATCGGGGATGTGTGTTGTATAATTACAAAAGGAGTGTGTCTTGTGGTCTGAGAGAGTATGCGATGGGTGATCGCCGAGGACCTGTGCTGCGTGATTGTCGAGAATGCCTGATGCGTGCATTTCCATCTTGCTTCCAGTATCGAACCCACGAAAGCCTGGCAGGTCTATGGGTCTCACGCAGTGAGGGTGAATGGGTAAGGGGTATCCAAGATGCTCTTGCGGGGACCAAGAAGGTGGGTTCTGGTTGGACATTGGAAAGGAAGAGCAGGACGGAATGTAACCGTCAGAAGTAGAGCAAGACGTTGGGTTGGGCAGGGGTGGGATTGGATATGCGTAAGGAAACGGTGTCCGAGAGCGTATCCTAAGGCATGAAGTGGATTAGTTGGACGGGGCGTATTGGAAAAGGAACCCACTGCTTTGTGTATGATGGGGGAAGTGTGGTGTCATGGTTCATGATATAGTCAGGGACGTGACCCTGCACGTCCCAGTTGCCACAAGCATGGTCGACCAAGGGAGAATCCTTGATCTGGATGAGGACATGAAGGGTACGTGTCACGTGTGGAACTTACGATAGACGATGCTCTATTTTGGCCAGCAACATGACCTAACAACAATGCGACTCGTACGCTCTGAAAGCGTGGTGAGAGGATGACGGCAAGATCGAAAGAAATCGGCATACATCCGATTCTCCGCTTAGATGGCCAACTAGATTTGAACTGCCCGCTAGAACTTGGGGAGCGGATATAATCGGACAACTTGACAATTGCAGCACCTGGAGGTAACGTGTTAAAACAACCGCACTGACATTGAAGTGGAGATAGTTCACAGACCTCGGAAATCGATACGTCACAATCGTCACTAGAACGAACTGTGAGTCAGCAGAATACGACGGATGAATGACGATTACCCTGATGATGGTTCGAGATATTGTGATTCCTGAGCATCGACAGTGGCAGACCTGCAGGCAGATGCTGCAGTATGGTACCTGTGCTCGAAATGACGACCTCCTTCGAGAGTTAAGTCCCGAGAGTGTTGTACTGTCGACCTGCCCGGTGGTGCATTACCCAGAAATGGCGGAGGGGACATTTCTCCTGTACAGGAGTCTGCAGCAGCTATGATGAGGGCAGATCGGACAGGAAAAAAGGAAGGGGGTGGAGGAATCGGTATGCAAGGCGAATCCACATTTATGCAAGTATATGTATGATGGAAACTGCGGCTGAAGCGTGCGTGTCTTGGACGACGGCAAAGATTGCTGCAACGCTCCACAACAAACTAGGTACCAGGGTCAGTTGCTTGCCGCTCAGTACTCAGTGCATCAGATTGGTTTAGTTAGATCGGGACCAACGCCATGATTGATTGGTCAGGTAGTTCCACGTGTTGGAGGGATGAGTCCTCCCTCAGTGTTGGGAGTCCGCTCCGAGATGAGCGCTGGCAACATCCGAGCAGGGATGAAAAGAAAGAAAACCTTTCTCGTGGACGTCAACGGTGCTATTCCAGGCCATATGCCGCACCGCAGCAGCATCAAAGGGGGGAGGGCCTGTTAGTGGTTAACGAGTTAGAGTATGACGTGTGTCGCAACCTGACTTGACCTGCTATCTGGTCACGGTGGTCTGCGATAGGGCCCCTCAAAGACGCCAGGATCTGGTACCACCCGTCACGCCGGCAATCTTTCTCGAATCTCATTCTCGACAAACGGGCGGATCCGAACGGCCTGAGAAAGAGAAACCGCCGGCCATCTTCGTACTCCTGTTCGTAAACGGCTGAGAAAATGCAAAGGACATGGAGGGAATGCTGGCTTGACGGGATCAACTCTGTGGGTGTGCGTGCTGCCTCGTGTGAACTTCTGATCGGAGGATTCCGATCATTCAGATCAGAAGTTCACATGTGACGTCACGAGGCGCGTGTCATTTTTTGCTGCATTATGTAAATCTACTGTGATTGTTTACCGTATCCAAACAGCATCTGCCCAACACAACTGTTCTAAACAGTGATGGCACGTCATGCGCTGAGAGTTGGCGGTTTGATGCACGACCACAAATAAAACATTGGGCAACGGTGAGGAGAACTTAAGCGAACATCGATGACCGATGGAGGACCGGCTAATTCATCGCCATTGTCTTAATACAGCTCTGCAGTTCCTACTACACTCTAGGTGTTCAATGTTGGCGCAGGAACAAGCGATTTTTCGACACGTGGGGCTTGTTGTATCCCGTGAGTGCTCCATCCCTATCAAAACGTAGTTCGTCAGCCGTGATAGAGAGCATCAAATTCCGCTCCCAGTCCCCTCGGCGTACAATCGATTTGACGTTCGCAAAACTGATCCAACGTGGCTCATTCACCCCTTAAAATGCAATTACTATAACTGCTTCCACCAGCGTCTACCGGCGAGTTTAGGGTGACGCACCACGTGTGGAAGGGCTCCACTGAAGTGCAGCCTATCTGCACGTCATTTATCGTCGTAATCAGCCACCCCAAAACCCGCCCGTAAGTCGTTACTCTGTAGATAACCCTAATTGGTTAAGTAATGTTTTTGAGTTCCTGGGAGCGTTTCAGGTGCCATTCCATGTCAGTTACGATTCCCTCGCTTTCACGAACTTACTGACCTGCCATACGAATGTACTCACATACACTTGACTGGTGCATGGGGCTTCTGGATGAATGTATGGCGGAAATGGCAAGGGTAAAACAAACGTTCCAATCTAGAAGAAAATAATTGGAGCGGATCAGGAAAAGTTGGAAGTACAATTTCGCGGATGCAAGCTAACTGACCACCCTTGAATCCCACAGTCCTAGTCCTGTAGATTGATGCTGGGGACATTTGTCGACCACCTCAGGACCCAGGGAGATCAAAAAGACCCTCATGCAGGCAATGTGCCCTCAATCGATGGTATTGACGCCGATTGTGATCAACTTGCACAACTCGAGACCAGACCGCATTGGTCACCCCCTTATAATCAAGTAAACCGCCACCGACAGTGAACAGCCATGCCACGGACCACCGGCTTCCCGGCAAAAACTACGAGTGTCGGTAATGTGGCCGGCTGAGCTGGAACTTTCTTCCCACAGACAGGCACTAGCGGCGGTGTACATATTACAAGCCCTATGCCCTGCATAACGAAGTACATGTCGCATGCCGTCGCGTTCAGCGGAGCCCAGCTGTGAGTGCCGGTCTTCCACAGTATTCTGATGCTTATCACAGTAACATTGTACCATACTGGCACGCAATCGACAATAAATCTGTTTTGGGGAGTAGTGAAGCTACGTGTGAAAGGAAAAAGGGTGCGTGGTTCCGGAAGAAACTCAGTGGCGTCGGGCTGTGAGCCTCATAGAAAATGTTGACCTAAACACTTGCAAGGCAATATTTTCCATCGTGGAGCTGCTTGCACTTTTCTCGATCATAACAAACTTGTGTGTGCCTGTGCTTACTCTTGTTGGCGTCTGCCATGCTCTGCCATCCTGTATGGCGCGGTGACACTGCAGGCTACATTTGGGTCTCTGTCTCCACCTGTCTGGCAAGTCAATTGGGTTCCACTTCATCGGTCTTCCTACATTTTCGGGCTTACTATACTTGGCATCGTTGGAACAACCGAGGGGGTTCCTCACTCCCATAGATGGTCAATATACAGTCGAACACCTGTCAAATTGTCATTTGGCATTGTCACTGGCAGGAGTTCCATTAACATCTATCCCCATGCCTTCTCGGCATTAACCTGAGTCTGATACCATGCTATGGATTTTTCCTTCTCGAACCATTATCTTAGTTCATCGTGAGAATTTATCGCCTGTTGCCATTCGGTTTCACCCACGTTGAGCATGTTTCTTCTGAACAAAACATAATTTAGTCAGAACCCATGACCACACATTCATTACTTCGTGTCCCAAGGACGGATCGGCGATACCACTTGCCTATCTTGTCGCCGACCAGATAGACGTGGGCCGTGCGGTTGGCACGCTTTGTACTTACATGTCGTGACGGCGTGTTTGCTGCATTAGTTCTTCGGTATTCCATTTTCTCGGTCCATATCCGATAATCCCATGGAATCAATTGGCAAGACGCACTTGGAGCTTGGAGCCCCATCACCTCACGCCTAGCCACATGCGTGTGTCCTGGGAATTATGTCAGTCAAGTGCGTTTATTCCGGAAAATGAGCAGGTGGCGGTGCTGTCACGGTCACTGTCACATGGGTGACAACATTATCGCCCAGCACCTATTCTTTGTTTCCCCCCATCTCCTTCCTTGACACGCTGCTTGCAGCAAGCACGGACCTACCATTCTTTGTATTTCAAAACCACTTATGGGTCATAACCAACATATCTGATGCACTACGGAGCCCCCGCACCTGGAGAAATAAGTCAGCATTGGACTATGTTGAACAAGTCTCTTTCCTGGACCTGGCCTCCGGAGCAGCCTCTGGTAGTTACACTGCACCCCTCCGTGACTGGCTGGACCGTCACCAGGACATATCATTATGGTCAGCAACTCGAAACCCAGTCATGCCATCAGTACCAGGACCATATCCTTCCAGCTATCTGGACAATCACAGCCTCCCAACACCTTTGGGACGGACAACAAGTTCAGATAGGTTTACTGGCAAACCTTATCTTCCTCCATTCAAACCAACTGAAGTGAGCCATTTCTGATTTTGTGACGTCGAATCAACTCACTTCCGTCACTTTAGATTGCATCTACACCCGTCATGCCTTACGGTCTTCCTCACGCATTCCCAACCCCACCCCGAATGCTCAGGTGGTCAACTTACATACGTCAGCATCAACACCACAGCCTCCAAACCCCTACCGAGCAAGATTGATACATATGAATCTTCCTCTGGCATCAGAAATGGCAACCCTCCAACACTTGCGACGCCACCAAGAGCAGACTATCCTCATATTGAATTCATGATTAACCCATGTGGAGCGAACTGGCTTGTGTTTCGGCATAATAATAATGACCTGCATGGCAGACAGAGACCAGCTGACTAGCACGTGGCTTTCCTCCCATTATCGTCCGGTGGCGAGTTTCCACACAACCACAATCAAAAACCCGGATACGGTCATCCGTGGCCCTGCCTCGTGATCAGAACTTACGGACGCCTTGTGGCTGGCAGCATGAAGACGGTAGTATGCGTGGTGCGCTGGTCATATACTGTGATTGTGCAGTGCAGTTTGCCGCAGCTCACGATATTAGGAATATGGCAGCGGATATCAAAGTGCCCTGCTGTTGGTGTCCTTTGAGTGCAAAAAAGAAGGTCATACAACACAACTTAGGCATCTGCAGGAGGTACGCTTATGCTGCCCTCGTTCAAAAAAAAAAGGATTCGTGAACGTTGTATCGACGCTGATAACACCGTTCCGTCTCTTCAACTGTTGCTTTGCTAGAACGACACTCATTCAGATCTCCATGTTGGAGAGTGACTGCAGCAGATTTCTCTTATATCAGAGCACACTAGTTAGCGGAATGCACTATGGTAATGTGCCCTTGACTGTACTTATTCTCACGAATGTCTATGCATTACATGCTCACCGTGCTTTGCTTGTCGCGTGAAGCATCCTGGCGGGATTGCTGGCCCCGAAATCGAGTTTCAAGCCCGAATCACTACTACCGCCGACAAGGGTCGCGGAAGCTGATCACGATCGATCATAGATGTCATTGATCACCAGACAGGCAGGCGGCATGCCCTTTTGCAACTTCCATTAAGAACCGTGATGAGGGAGAGAAAGGCTGGATGCGTCATGCGTCATCCTCATGCCAGTTAGTAATGAAACATAAAAGCATCCGGCGTGAAGAGAAGAGAAGGCGGCGCCCTCCGAGGCCCTCTACGACCCTTCACGCCCTCCCTTTCAAAGCACGTGTCAAGCACTCTGTCATATGTCTCTGAGCCGGCACCACATCTTGCCCTCAATGCCACCATTAGTTGCCACCTCTAATAGATCAAAGATAGCATGACACGAGATAGTATTTACCCCACAAGTGCCCTCCCACCACTGACCGCCATCCGCTCTGCGCAGTAGGTGCAGTCTGCAAATGTTGGCTGATGCATCTTGTTGCTTCCAACTCACCGCAGAGCATGGCCATGCATTCGCCATCTCAGCGCTTTCATCGCCAGTCAAAGAACCTCCGTTGATTCCAAGTACAGATCCATCCTGCATACTGATCTCTGCCCTTTGTCGTGTCTGACCTACCCTCGTCGTTGTAGGTGTGAACCGCTATGCAGAGTTTTTTTTTATAATTAAAAAAAAATAGAAATACAGAACGATGGTATTTATGGCAAAAGACGAGAAGAGCGGGAGGAGCAAACGATGGTGCAAGAGGCAAAGCACACAGTGGAGAGTATGTAGTATCATTAATGGGCCTGGACGTAAATATTGGCATGTGAGATAAGAACTGCAACCAATCATGAGATAGGTAAGAGTGAGTGTAATGGATAAGCGTGTAGCTTGCCCAACCCAGTGGTCAAGAGTCAAGAAGTTTTAGCAGTATAACGGACCAAAGGAAAATAATGGCGTGCCACGTACTCGTGGAAGAACAGCAGAGTTGTCATTAGCGCCTGCACAAAGCCCACTATACCTGAATCCCCTTCTCCGAGCGAGGGTAGCACAAATGCGCCTCTCTCAAGTGTCTCAGTAAGTTTTTGCATATGACTTTCTTCTGCGGCTTTGAAGGACACCAGCAGCAGATGACTTCGACATTCCATGCCATGTCCTTGATGTGGTGGAAAGCGGCAAAATGGCCTGCACAATCGTCATAGTTAATAGGTATACCACATTTCCTGCCTTCGTCAACCCGCCATCCACAGGAATGAGTAGCAGGATCACAAACTGAGCGTGCCTTGGCCAATTTCGTCGGGATTTTTGATCGGGCTGCGGTGAAGTGACCTGTACGAGGTAATGTCCCTGAAAGGCTTCCGCCCTCGATGCGGGACACACGGCTGCGTGAATGAAGCCTAGGCGGAAGTGGAAGTTGATTTGGAGGTAGCAGTAACTGTGGGGGTAGACCCACAACCTGCTCAGTGTTGAATCTGTTGTCATCAACATTTTCGTAGTCGTCTACCCCGCGACCTGTAGTGTTATTATCGGGAATGTATGTTGCGCGATTGCGAAGGGGGTGTGCCCTGTGATTAGAGAGAGTACATGATTGGTGATCGTCGAGAGTGCCTGATGAGAGCAGCACCCTCTTGCTTCCGGCATCGCGTCCTGGCGTATCCGCAGGCCACATGGAGTGAGGATGAATGGGGAGGGGGTATTTGAGACACTCTTGCGGGGACCGAGAGGAGGAACTCTGGTAGGGTATCAGAAAGGGATAGGACGAGATGTGACCATCAGAGGTGGAGTAAGACGTTGGGTTGGACGGAGATGGGATTGGATATATGTAAGGCAATGGTGTCCAAGGGTATACTCTAAGGCATGAAATGGATTAGTCAGACAAGACATATTGGAAAAGTGACTCACTCTTTTATCAGTTGTTTTGTAGAACTGGAAATAAACTGAGGTGGCGCAGCCATCTCTGTTTGGGTCCGTTCTGGTGGTAGTGGAATATCGCCAACATCGAAGTCATCCGACGGAGGTGGATCTTGAAGTAAGGGAAGGAGCAGATTTGAAAGCTGCGATGATGGCGCGTCTGAGCCGACCACCTGACCAGAGGTGCAATCATGAAGGGAGGGTATGGGGCCCAGGTACATCGTGGGTCCAGCGAAGCTGTTGTCTAGATTCCCAGATGCTGGAAGGTCCCCACTCTCCTGTGGATATCCTGACGACTGTTCTATAGCATAGGTTGGGTTCGTGATGTAGCCAGAGGCGTGACCCTGGATGTCACAGTAGCCACGAGTATGATCGACCAAGGGAGAATCCTTGATCTGCATGAGGACATGGAGGGCACATGTTGCATGTGGAACTTACGATAGCCGATGCTCTACTTTCGCCAAAAACATAGCCCGATGATAATGGGTCCTGTGCACTCTAAAAACGTGGTGAGAGGATGGCAAGATCGATAGAAAGTGGCGTACATCTAGTTTGCCACATAGATGGCCAGCCAGATCTGAACTGAGCGTAGCTAGAAGGGGAGCAAGTATAATCGGACAACTTGACAGTCGCAGCACCTGGGGGTAACGTATTAGGATAACCACCTGGAAGTGGAGACAGTTCACAGACCTCGGAAATGGAGACAGAGTAATCATCACTAGAACGAACTGTGAGTCAGCAGAATCTGGTGGAGGAATGGCAGTCACCCTATCGATGACTCGAGGTATCGGAGTTCCCGCCCGTCGATGGTGGCAGATCCATAGCCAGGTGGTGTAGTAAAGTGCCTGTGGTCGAGATAACAATCCCCTTGGAAAGACAAGCCCCGAGAGTGTTGTAGCGTTGACCTGCTTGGGGACGCGTGACCCAGAGTGGACATTTCGCTGCACGTAGGAGCCTGCACCCACTACGATGCAAGAAGATCAGAAAGGACAATAGGGAAGGGAATCGAGGAATTGGCATGCAGGATGACCGGATGAATCCATATTTTATATGAGTGTAAAGCGGAAACTGAAGCGTATCTTTGAGCATTGAGCGATGGTACCAGTGAAGTTGCCGCGATGGTAGAGCGTGCCCACACTCCATGGCAAGTGATGTTTCCCACACTGCGCTCGGGATGTTACTCTCTTCCGCCACATCACACAATCACACCTCCAAAACGTGGAATTGTTTTTTTTATTTCATTACGGAACGGCATGTGGGCAGTCAGTAGATACAATATGAGTCTGATCGAGGTTGACGAGGGAGAGTCTGTGGAACGCGGTTAAATCTAAGTATTGAACCCGGTGGGGTAGGGTAGAACCGAACCGAGGTTTCCGAAGCACCAATTTTGAAGTTGGAACGAGTGAATTATGTCGACGCAAGGACAAAATAGAAAGAAAAAAAAAAGATCCATGAGAATAGCACCACTCGAGTGGCATTACGCCATTGCAAAGTACAGTCTCTAATCCTGGACAGGGACGGCGTCATTCCAGTTGGCCGCGCACCACGTTGCAGTGGCACTCAACTGGAACGGATCCATATTTATGTAAGTATATCATATCATATGGCGGGGAAACTGAAGCGCGTCCTTGGCCAGTCGTGTGGCCACACTCCACAACAGGCTAGGAGCAAGGCCACCCTTTGCGGAGGGTACGAAAGAATGGCGCGCTGCTGGAAGGTTAAACCCGAATACATGCCAACACGCTGCACTCTTCCGGTAAGGATGGGACCTGCACCAATTGGGTGATGCCGGGGGGTACGGGCACGTTAATGAAGATGACGACATGTCTCGGTCTGGTATCGGGCGCAGCCATGAGAAACACACACATCAACGAGGAAGCCTGTCAATAGGCAGGGGGGCGGTTTCAGAAGACTAGAAGCTCTGGAAGCCAGTCATACGACCAAATAAGCATCAGCGATGCTCCGTGTGCGCATTGCCACTATCTTGAGGTTCCACGCGGCGCACGCCGAAAGAGCGAGAGTACGCTTCGCTGTACACACCACTGCGCTGCCAAAAAGGGAAGTAGTGAGCGCTCGCCTTCACCTGATGTGTTCTATTGGTAAACCTCGGCGACAGGGTTTTGGGTTTCGTGGAGCGACATAGCGTTAGTGAGAATGTCAGTCCCACCTTCACTCACGTGGAAACTAATAGGATCGTAAGGCAGAGACAAAGTTCGTTACCGGATTTCGAGCACGCCGAGCGCCGCAAAATACTGCCAAACAGGTACGTCCTTTCCATATTTTGTTGTGGCATATGGTTGTCCCATCAGAGCATGTTTGATGTTCGCTTGCCTGAAACAGGGGCTTCGCATCACACAATTGTACAGTGGAGCTCAAACGTGAGATTTTCATGTCCGAGGTAGAGGACAAAGAGGTCCTGTCGGAGGCCCGTCATCTGACGAGAGGGGTGAGCAGTGCACCGAGGAAGGAATTCGGTCGCAAAACGGAAAACTTTGCATCCGCTATGATGAAATGTCAGGCACGGTGACGGAGAGGGAAAATTAATACCACATGGCAGCCTCCAAAGCATGGTGTGTTCAACGAGGCATCAGAGGCGCGATGTGATCCAAGGGGGACGGTGGATAGGTTTCGTGTACGAATTACGCACGCAATACTGACCAAACCCATCTGATGGCAACAGGGCGATACCTGCAGGGTTTCGGCCGGGAGTAAGCATCTTTGTCAGTATGATAGTTAGAGGAAAAGTACTCGGTGTTATTGAATGATGTATGTGGAAGCTTTCGTCTCTGCATCTGGAAACAGGAAGTTGCATGCTCGTGCTAGAAGCTACGCTGCACATGACAATAATCCAGGCGGTGTGATGGCCAGCCAACTTCGTTGTCGGCGAATGTACGAATTCATTGTGCAGAGTCAAGATCCGGAACCCATCATGAGGGCCCCACCCAGGCTAACTCAATGATGTGAGATTGCTGTTCACCTCTGATGCGTCGTCCATTGGCAAGCCTCCGTTTCCCAAGGCTGAGGCCTGAGGAAGAAGGGGAAGAGGCCTTACCTCCTCACGTGCGGATCCAACAGCACTGCAGGTGAAACAGGCGGCCAATTCACGGGCTGGGTATATCCGCTCACCAGCCTCTAATTGACCGGATAGCCCACAGCATCACCGCAATCCACAGCGGGAATATTGCCTTGCGCGTTCCTAGGTCACCATTCCCCGCGAAGCTCACAGCCCGATGCCACCGAATGTCTTCCAAACCATCTGTGCAGGTTCTTTCCATTCACGCGTAGTTCCACGTTCCCCCGAATAGTCAGTTTTTTCTCGGGCGCGCGTCAGGACAGCTCAGGCAAACCTTTTAAAGATGAAAAAGCTTCAGAACACCGAGGGAGACTTCGGAAGGCTCTCGCCGAGCGTGCCTTAAGACGTGTACTCCACCACACAGGGTATAGGATTGATAATACGTACAGCAATTTGCCACACCTGTTCTCATTAAGTATCGGGCGCATCAGAGGCCCCAGAAATCAAGCGCGCTCACCGGAAAGTTGTACAAGCACACATATTTCCGCAACTTCTCGAGAAACAAGCATCCGCGGCTTATGCTCCCCACCAACTTCACGCACTAATTCGACCTTGATTAACCAATTCTGAAGACTCTCGACTGTATGTCCCAAATGAAATGCGGACATGAGGGGACCGTGCAGATGATGGCCTAACGTCATTAGCAATAAGAGGCACGATGACTGAGATACACGTGTCGTAGCACGTATCCGTCTCCAATTTATAGGAGTATGGAGGCCCTAGGTCAGTTGATGGACTTCGTGCTTGATGAGTTGACGCATGACCCGCCGAAACTCGGGTTAGCAAACAACCACTTCATTTAGGCTTTCTCCCCAGGAAGTTTGCTGAACTGTTCCATCGATGCGTGACAAAAGGCATCTATTGCTGGCTGATACCGGCGGCCCGCGCACATGTTAGTTCAACTGCTAAGCCTGTCGAAAAAGAATATTCACGTATACTCCACATCAATCATGATTCACGATCTAAATCCTGCGCTCCCGCACACACGTGCAGGCGCTGGGCTATAATGTACGTGGTCGAGGTGACAATCCTGTTGGCAGTATGATTATTGAATGCTGTTGAAGGCAGAAAGACCCACACCTGCAAGATGGCAAGCTACGAATCGAGAACGCCCGCTTGTTGGATGACAAAGGGTCCGCGAGAAGACAGATAGTGGGTACACGTGTTGCGTCGCTTCAGCAGGAATGGGACTCGAGCGTAGCATGAGTGGAGGTGAGGGGAGGGCGGAGGATGTATAGCTATGATGTGTCGAACCCACATGAACTGGCAGCGCAGAGCGACGAACGGGAGGACAAGGCTAACAGAGAAAAGAGGGTGGGCGTTCAAAAGATCGTCTTCCATGGTCGTCCTTGGGATCCTGGGAGATGGTGCGTGGCGTGTCATGCCACATTCCTGGCATGGGCGTTTACACGAAAGGGCCGTTGCTTGCAATACCCCCGCAATTCCGGTCCGATACCGCACCCACCCAGAGATTTCAGCCTGAAGCGATCAAGAGCAGGAACGATTGTACCGCAACTCGTCGACGAGCAATTCCCCTCGTGCGTAGTTGACCCCCAACAAACGATGCCGCAGAATATAGTCGGTCAAGAGTCTCCTCAAGTCCATTCAAGGACCACGCAGCAATGAAGCTTCTTCGTCGTCTCGCCTCGGAATACGACACGACAGTGTGTCGATATTCGATTGTCGTTGGGTACCACTTTCTCAGAATTGGGATCGCAAGAGCAAAGCATCCCCTCATTGCGAGCGATGTTGGGATTGGAATCTCAGGTAATAGTCACAGTGTACTTCTAAGCGCCCGAGTGGCCCTCTTTTCTCCGTAATCTCCTTGACCTCTTGCCCATTGGCAGTCTCGTCCCTCGTTCTCCACTGCAAGTTCATTCAAAGTATGGATGGCACATCAAGATTGTACATCCTCCGCTCTCCGTTTCATCTATGTCATCCTCTTGTCTCCTTCCAAGTAAAGATGTGTCAGACGTGCGTCTACTCTTTGCTGCAGTTCCTGCGACCTCATGTTGTCCGTGAGGCAACACACTTGCAGTTCATGGGTTGGTCGTCTAGAAAATTCAGAATGTGGCAATCCATGCTGTGACACGACACTTTCAGATGATCCGTTTAACATTTTCCGATAGGTTATGGAGCTTGCGGCTTGGACATCAAAGAGGTTGATATTGTTATTATCGCCCACCCCTATTCCGATGGCTTCCATCTTTCCGGCTATTTGGACAATGATAGCTTCCCGATGCCTTTGGAACGGACAGCAAATTTAGATCCGTTTACAGGCCAGCCCTATCCACCTCCAAGCAAACCGACTGAATTCAGTCGTTCCCCACAATGTCCCATCCAACTAACTCACATCCGTGACTTTAGATCGCATCTACACCCGTCATGCCTCATGACATTCCTTGTACACTTCCAACCCCATCTCATTCCAACCTCAATACCCAGGCAGTAAATTTACGTGCATTAGCATCGGTCTCCAAACCCACCCCTGCGATCGCTGAGCGAGATTTATAGACGCAACTATTCTTCTGGTATCGGGAGCGGCAACCTTCCAACACTTGCAGCGCCACCAGTGGCAGACTATCTTCGCACTAAAGTCATGATGGAGCGATCCGGGGTCGTGATTGTGCGACAGCTCGGCACCGGAGGACGATGAAGGGAAGCCCACGTGCTAGTCGGCTGATCTCCGTCCGTCATGTGGGTCATCTTTTGCCGAAATAAAATCCCGGACCCCCCCGCGGGCCTGCAGAACATACAGACATGTCGCCGTGGCTGGCAGAATCAAGACGGTGGTCTGTATGGTGCGTCGGTTACACGCCGTAATTGTGCAGCGCACTTTGCCGCGGCGCACGGTATCAAGAACATGGCAGCGATGTCGGAGTGCTCTGCCGTTGGTGTCCTTTGAGCGCAAAAAAGGGGGTCATACGACACAACTTACTCAGGCATCCGCAGGGGGTGCACGTACGCCGCCCTTGTTCGAATAAACGGGATTCGTGAGTGTTGTGCCCACGTTGATAATACTGGTCCTTCTTTTTGATGATTACATAGAGCACCACCAGTTCTTTTCATGCCACTCTCCTTCAAATTTCCGTGCTAGAGAGTGGCCAGGGCAGGATTCATTTATATTAGAGCACACTAACTACAGTAGAATACACTAATAGTAATGTGCCCGTGATGTTTTATCGCGAATATCAGTGTTACGGGTGGAGACGCGACTATGCATTCCATGTCCACCGTGCTTGGCTTGTCGTACGAACCACCCCGGCAGGATCGCTGACTCCAAAATTGAATTTCTAGCCCGGGTCGCTAGGGTTGCGGAAGCTGATCACGGTCGATCATAGATGTCATCGATCACCGTACGCGTTTTAAGGGAGAGAAGGCTGGATGCAGGATGCATCAAACTCATGGTAGTAATGAAACATAAAAAATGTGAAGTGAAGCGAAGGCGGCGCCCCCTTCGGGATGATCGACGACCCCTTCGCGGATTCACGCACGTGTCAGTCACTCCATGGCCTTTCTTTCCAAAGTACTTTGTCGGCTACGAGACCACAGCGCACCTCGTCCTCAATCCATTCCTGCTGCCATCGGTTGTTTCTTAGATCAAAGACTTTATGACATGAAATGGTCTACTCGTGCAACTGTTCTTCTAACGATGACTTCGTGCTCTTTCTGTTTTCGAGGCGTGCCACAACCCGTCTCTACCACGTGACGTTGCTCGCATGCACTGACTGCATTTACCAGGTTGTCCAATTGTACCACTGACGGCGTGCCGAATTCAGGCCGCCCTCCATCGATCTTACCACCAAATTGCCAGACTGCATCAGCTTTGTAACGTAGACTTCACACGCAACACTTGAAGTGCCTCTCATATTTTCATCCAGATCAGGGTCTTTCAGTCGGTCAATCGGGCTCGTGGTTATTGGGAGACGCATGATTTTTGCTCTGACAATGTCACAAGACTACCCTTTTCTCACCGTACCCAAGTCCCCTCCTGCGCTACACGATAGAACAGCCGTCGAGATGGCCGCAGCAGAAGGGGAGCATTTCAACATTCGGAGATATACACCACTTCACTGCCAGGCCTACGATAAACCCGGGTTTCATACCCCCTTTCATGATCAAACCCTCTATCCCAGTCCAGCTCGACATCTTGCTCCACCACTGACGATTACATCTCGTTCTATCGCTCCGTTCCGATGCCCAACTAGACTCCATCCTTTGACTCCCCGTAAGAGCATCTCGGATACCCCTTCCTTGTGCCCTCTTACTACACGGGGCCCGCATATCTACCGGATTTTCATGGACTCCGTGCTGGGAACGAGGTGGCATCACGCACAACAAGCACCGTCAGCAGTCGGACAATACACAGCCATCATCCATGCCCACTTTCTCCAATCAGAGCACGCCACTGTTACACTCTCGATGATTATGATGCAGGGTGTACTATCAGAATTTTGATTGCGACAAATGCAACTCTGAGCAGGTTATGACCTCAAGTCTGCAGTCATCGCTGCCTCCAAACCGACTCCCACTGTGATATTGCAAACTTCATTCGCATGACCACACATGCCCGCACTGAGGGTGGAAACCGGTCACGAACCCCGTTGAGACCGCCCAAAGCACCCCTGTCTTGTGATCATAACGTGTATGATCCGTGTGGATGGCGGGATGCCAATGACAGAAAACTCGGTGTGCCTATTGGGTACGGTGAGTGCGCAGACTATTTTGCCGCTATCCACAGCATCAAGAATATGACACCGGATGTTGAGGTCATCTGTTACTGGTACCCTTCAGTGGTGCAAGAGGAGGTCGTACGCAAAAATTTGCTGGGGCACCTGAGAAGGTCGCGTTTACGCTGCCCACTGGGATCTACATGTACGGCTCTGCACAGCCGCTACCGACACCTTTGCTTTCCTCCCGCGAATACATGCAACGCGTTGTTCCTTCTCTCGATCAGCCGTCCCCTTGGAACTTCTCGGCCAACGGGTTATACCGGTTGGGCGAGCCACACTCCTACTCAAGTATGTATATGATAGATCGAAGTCGGCTCTTACTAACGAGATATTTTGTCCACATGTACCAGTGATACTCTTCGCCGTATGTCTCACGTTACGACACTGGGCGGGCCCATCGGGATCTTGAAGATGGTGAAATGACACGAGATGAAGGGGGTTCAACTTACTTCTCCTAACATATTGTAAGTTGTGCTGTTCAAGTTCAACATAAGACAAACCAGATAAGCTTCGGTCCAGCAACTGTGGTTCGTGTCACGATCGGCGAGACCAAGCTAACAGTAAAGTTGCGAGGGCCTCTTCCTCGTAGGGCTTGATGCAGTCCTGGGAATGTCATTGCGTTCGAATTCTCAGGACGCAGACGCGGCAGAGACGTGCATAGGTGTACGCGCTTCATTATGTAAGTGTATCCCTCTTCACAAGTACTACACGTGTCATACTGGCCTCAATATGTTCGCAATCTACCAGGGTCCTTCCGAAGGTGGATTCGGGGTACTCCTAGAGTACGCACCGCCTTCTCCGTCACATTTCAACTAGGTCACATGTCTTTCGAGTGTGAAAGGTATGTAGGCGGCTCCCCTCTATTATTTCAATCTGTATGCCTCAAAGGAGGTAAAGGAGAACTTGCGAGCACCCTTCATTTTCAAGCTTCCGGCAGCCATGCTAACTTCTCCAAGGGCCACCATTCGGACTAGACTTGGGCCCACTTCCGAATTTCTCCCGAATGCCCATATCCTCTAGTGCCTATATGCCTCGTTGTGACTGCCTGTCCGGAAGTATATAACTCTGCACGGGCGAGGACCACGCATCAGGAGAAACTTCTAACATACCCTTTACATGTCCTTATGAGGTTCATGAATTCGTCAAATCTCGGCGTCAGTGGCTTCGTCGTTGTGCGTGGAATACTCACACCGTCTGACCCCTTGTGACGACATATCCTCATGCTCAGTTGTTTTCCTCGTTTAACCGGCACACCCTCACTCGAGAGACTTCTGCAGATTTTAGAGCAGAAAGATCAGTCAGGGTCGCGCTGAGTGAGCAGTTCATTGCCCGCACATCCAACGTTACTGTTGTTGGCTCCCTTGTGGCAGCGTACGTCCTGTGTTTTCACGCAACAACCGCTTCTTCGCATAGTTGCACTCCCTCCAACACAGAGGGGCCGTTTCGTTCGTGATAACTCAAACCCCATCACCTATAGCAAGCTGGGACGAGACGTTTCCATACATTTGCTTTTTGGCTGGTGGATCCTCCTCTGCGATGTGTGTTGTGAGTGGCCTCGGCCTCGTCAAGTTTTTAAACGCCGTGCAACCTGAGACTGTTCGCGTAAGCGCGTTACATTTTCTCTCTCTCGCCCTGTTCGCTGATGTGTATCGTGCTGTTGACGTGCCAGTGCCATAACGATCGACAGGAGATACGTATGAGCACATTCAGGCTTTCAGCCGTTGCCGCGTTATTAGGAATGCCGTTCTTCTGGTTCGCTGCGGGCCTGGGTGCACCCCTCATAGGAATGACCGGAGCTATCCGGCTTGGTAACAGCACCGCTGCGAAGGCGGGTGTAGTAGTGGGGATCTTGGGGATAACTGTGGCTTATCTGGTGATTTTTGTTTCACTTACTAGTCCTGTTTTACGATGACGTGCATAGCATTCATTTCCTGTCGCTTCGTCCGCGACCAGTTGACTGGCCGTGCGAAAGCCAATCCATGTAATTTCTGACTGAGCCTGTATGTTGACCATCTGTACCTCGATATCAATGCCTCAACGGTTCCAACGAAGCCGGGTACAGTAAAATCAGAATGTATGGACAAGGAAGACGTGTGAGGGGCTAGACGACGCACGTGACTACGCCAATAACTACGCGCTGTCCTTATGTGAGCGTACTTGCGAAGAACTTCATACTCATCTGAGCTGCTAGTCGGCTGAGCCAAACCAAACCAATCTCACCGTAAGTATTACTCGGGATGGATTTGAGGTTACTCCTAGAGTACGTACTAACTTCTTTGCCGGGTTTTGACTACGTCACGGATCTCCTTCAAGCGCCCATGGTACGTACCCACCCCCGCCTTTTCGGCTTGTACGCCTCGATGCAGGGTATAGGGAAAAATGTGAGGACCCTTTTTTCGACTTCCGGCAGCCGTTCTGATTTCTCGAATAGCTACATTCAGACTAGCCTCAGGAAAACTCATGAATTTCCCCCGAGCGCCTAGGTCCTAGCGCCTTCGTTCGCCTCGTTGCAACTGCCTATTTGGTGGTATATAACAGTGCAAAGATAATAATTTTTTGTGCATACTTTGATCTGCATCCTCGCCTCCGCCATGATGCCAGAGAGTTGTCCACCTAGAGAAAACCCTGATACACCCCCCGTAAATTCAAGTAACGCTCAAGATTCCGTCAAGGTTCAGCGGTTTCGCCGCTGTGCGTAGTACGTTCATACGTTCTGACATCTCATGACACTCTATCTCTGTGTATGGTCTCGTTCAGTTATGTCCCTTGTCTTAACCGGTACACCCTCACTTAGGGAGCTTTTCGATATTTTGGAGCGGCCAGATCAAACAGAGTGGCGTGACCTGAAACAACAGTTAATTTCCCGCACATCAAACGTTACGCTTGTCGGCTCCCTTGCGATAGCGTACGTCCACCGCATCTTGATGTACTCTCTTTCTTTCTGTGGTTCCACTTACCCCATTGTAGAGGGTCCATTTCGTTTGTTACAAGCAAATCACCGTCACCGATAGCAGCCTGGGATAATGCATTACCATACATTTCCCTATTCGCGGGTGGTTTGTGCTCTGTTCTGAGCGTTGTCAGTGGCCTTGGCCTGGTTATGTTCCTGAATGCCGTGCAACGTCAGACTGTTAGGGTAAGTACATACGTTGCCCCTTCTCCTCACCCTCATTACTGATGGCCATACAATAAATGATGATAGGATATACAGGCGAGCACGTTCAAGCTTATAGTTGTTGCCGTGTTGTTGGGAATGCCATTCTTTTGGCTGTTTATGGGCATAGTCATACCTATTATGGGGATGGCCGCAGCCGTCTGGCTTGGTGACGATACCTTTGCGAAGGCGGGTGCGACGATGGGAGTTACGGGGTTAACTGGGACCTTACTGGTGATTTTTACTAGTCTTGCTTTACCATGAGACGCATGACCTCCATGTCTGTGGTTTGGCTACGCGGCTAGTCCCTCGGTCAGGTGTACCGTCGGAGCCTCTTGACTCAACCAATGGTTGTACCGGTTGGGCGACCCACGCTCTCATCTATCCTACGATCGATTGCAGCTAGCTCTTACCGACACATAAATGACTTTGTCCACGCATGCCAGTGGTATCATCATGCTCTTCTCCGGACGTCTTACAATACCGTACACTGGGAAAGCTCATTGGGATGTTAAGTACAAAGTAGAGGAGCCCAGTATGCCATCAAGCATAAATCGAACCGAATAAGATTCGATTCGGCGGCTGTGGCCTGTAGTCATAGATGGTGCGACCAACTCAACGGTAAGGTTGCAAGGGTCCAGTGAACCCATTTAAACTTTAGATGTAATGCGAATTCGAAAGCCATCCGTCTAACTTCGACTATATGACCATGTGTGCTAGTAGGTACAGGAGCTCGATGGATTTCAAACAGAGCCAAGTACAATAAACTCAGGATGAAGGGAGACATCGCACAGTAAGGGTAGAGTTTAGGAAGACTTCACTTGTGGTACGCGAAAAGGCACGGACGGCTAACCTGCTCCGGAACATGCTGCACGACGAGGGTGTGGACGGAAACCCAAACCCAGACAACAGGACAGGGCGCCGAAGGGAGCCAGGATGTGCATGGGAGGACTAAGCATAGTTGCAGACGAGGCAGGCGGGCCAAGTTTGTGCGCTTGACACGCTCGTTTCGAATAACCGGGGGAGAGTCGAGATAGCCCGCAGTGCACCCGACGGCAGGAATGTTGCTCCACATGTGCCCAGGTTTCCGTCTTTCACCGTGAAGTTCACAACCCCACGCTACCCATGAGTTTCTTCCAAATCATCCGTGAAGCTTCTTTCCTTTCTCGTGTAGCTCCGCCGTTCCCCAAAACAGATTTATTCTCGATTGCGCGTCGAGAGAGGTAAGGCATAACCTTGTAAAAGACAAGAAGCATCAGGACATCACGTGAGACTTCTGGTCACTCGGCGTGCTTACCTCGCCGAGCGCGCCGTATGGCATGCACTTCATTACGCAGGGTATAGGGCTTGTGACACGTGCAGCAATATGATTGGTCAATGAGTTTGCCATACCTGTTCGCAGTAATCAATGGGCGGATGGGAAGCCTCTGAAATCGAATGTGCTTACCGTAGAGCTGCGCAATCGTACATCTTTCTGCAACCTCTCGAGGAATAACTAGTGTTCGCGGCTCGTTCTCCCCACCTTGTTCACGCGCCAACCCGTTCTTAACTAACTCGTGAAGAACCAACTCTGAAGACCCCCAATTGTGTGTCCCAAACAAAACGCCGAGGTGAGGCGACTGCGCGGACGATGACCTAATGTCATCAGCGATAGCACGCATGATGATCGAAATACACATGTCATAGCACGTATCCGTCTCCACCTTAGAAGAGTATACAGGGGGGTCTGGTTCAGCTGATATGGACATCGTGTTTAGCGAGCTGAAGTGTGACGCTGTCTCGTGTGGGTGGTATGCACCACGGACAAGCTTGACACCTAGAGCATATCCCTTCTTACGTGAGAGAGCGATCGAATGGGTGAGGTGGGTTAACGTCCTGTTAGTAGGATGGTATTCAGTTCAATGCTACTTTGTTTAAGTGAGTGAGTTACCTCCGTAGGTAGGCCTGATACGTCACGTATACTAGGGGTTGTAGCTCCGTTTGAGAGGCACCAGAAGTCCGGCCAGGAAACAACCAGTTCGTCCAGGCTTTCTCCTCAGGAAGTTTGTTGAACTGTTCCATCAATGCGTGACCAAAGGCATCTATCGCTGGCTGATACCAACTGCGGAGGCATGTATATAAGTTCCGTCGCTGAGCCTATCAAGAAGAAGACTAACGTATACTCCGCATCAATCGCAATCTTGATTCTTCGCTCCTTCGCACGCATGCAGATTCTTCTCAGATTGATGTATAGTTCTTGTAAATCTCGAATGTCTTCCTCCGTCAATGAAGACCCCAGATGGTTATGATGATGCCTATTTAAAATAGCAAGATCTGATGAATCTGGAGTTCCGGGAAATGGCACGGGTTCCGATGATCTCGGTCGTGTGTGCACGAGGTGCATGGAGAAGTTGCGAAGCGACTCTGCACGAGGCAGAAGAGCAGTCTATTAACGACCAGAACAAGTGCATCAGTACAAGCGTGTTTCTTTATGCTGGAAAACTACTCACAAGCTTCACGGTAATCCAAGTTCCATGCGCTTCGACCCCTGACTCCCTGGCAAGACGATCCTCATAGTCACCGACCGTATCGATGCTGTGGATGATCTCTTCTACGATACGTTTGTGAATGGGTTGTTCTGGATTCAGGACATCGTGTGACCGCTGGCCGTCGGCAGTACCGTGACCGCTGCCTCCCGTTGCCACACTCTCGTCAACTTCTACGCTGTAACCCAACAGCGTACCTTTGTTTTCGTACCGCAAATGTCGGATAAGTGGCAGAGCGTCCTGCACGGTCTCTCCACCCACGAACTATGAAACCAAACACACGAAGACGGAGTCTTAGGTAAACACTCTGACGAGGCATCGAGCGCAATATATGCACAGCCTACCTGGGCAAAGAAAGTCTGGCGCACGACGGTCTCCACGACACGGCCTACTAAAGGGACTCGGAGCAAGTGGTGGAGAACCTGTGGGGCATGGTCCACAACGAAGGGTATAGAAATAAGACTATACACGACGTATGCACGTATAAGGGGCAGAAGGTCGGTTGACTGGGATTGGGACATCGACGTAGACATTTCTGGAGATAAAGCGGGGCGGGCGGAGAGGTCGATAGATGGGTCAGGACATGACTTTGCATCTGCCCAGAAAGCGATCACAGCTGAACTAGATATGAGACCAGTCAAAAGCAGCGTCCGTCGTTTTCGGATGTATTCCCACCGCGATGTCGGTGGGGAGCGTGAGATAGACAGGAGCCTACGGTTGGTCGATGGCAGGTGTTGCCACGGGATACCAGTCCTACGTAGGGAGATAAACACGCCGTGTTGTAGAATGCGCACCATACGGATCCTGAAGTCGTCAGAGCAAGCGAGGCAAGTATAGCTAGTGGGTGGTGATGAGGAAGGACGAAGGAACGATAACGCACAGGCGCACCTTCAACCTGCCCAACTTATCAGCAAGTTCCTTCCGACTGCAAGCGGTACCCGAACTTCCGGGGATAAGGCTCGGTCGTCGTACACACACAGCTATTCCATTACTGGTGCGTGCCATCCACGACGCAGAAGTAACTTTCGCAATCTCCGGCTCGACCCACCACTATAGAAAATGGCCGAATCAGTACGTGCAAAACGACGTCTGAAAACTCAAAGAATTCAACCATCCATTATGTAAGACACAATTTTCCGGTTGCCAACGCGCCACTGCCTCGAGTTTTGCACGAGCGTCGAGTGCTCGGAAGACCTTCCTCTCAGGTGAGTTGAATCTAACGAGGTATGTTACCTTCAAAATCCTAGAAAGCCGCGTATCGTGAACCGTAGTATGAGCACCAAGCAGTTGACCTGAGTGCCGGTTAATGCACCAGCTCCACGTAGATCCTCTACTGGGGATAGAGCCGTACAAAATCGAATTTCCTGGCGCTTTTGAGGCTCAGGCTAGCGGTACTTGCAACCAATTCTCTTGTTGCAGAGCCCAACGTTATACACACGTACGGCCGCGGATCGCATTTATGTGTTCCAACTCACCTTGATGTCAAGCCTCCAATTCGCAACATCTTCTTTCATTGACTGGTCATTCCCGGGACTCAGAATGTCATCGTCACCGTGGTGAGGCTGTACAGTGCAGGTGAGTCTAAGATGCGCCTTCGAACGAGGTTCCAATTCCAGCCCAGTCTCGGACCATTGCATCCTCCAACTTGCGGATATCCTTCGGAATTAGGAATGAGCTCTATTGTGGTCTTGTGCTCGTATCTTCATCTTCTCTGTCTGTCGGCGGCTAATGGCCAGGCTCTCCTTCAAGTTTCAAAGTATACACTTCACTTAATCCGATTGACTTTTTTTGTTGGCTCAATGCTTTGCGTCGACTCCTGTCCCGAGGTGGTTGACTTTGCGCGAGTTTTCTTTCGGACGCCGAATCGGGCAGTTGATGTGACACACCCTGTTCGTGTGTACATGACATGGTTCTTTCAGATACAGTGTTTGCTTCTTGTGTCGGCACTGTCATCATCCACTTGACTGAAAACTACTTATGAAAAACTACTTATAAGCCTTGGACTCATGGGGGGTGTCACAGATATTGGTCCTGAACGAGTGAGTCGCTATTTTCCATCCTGGAAGTGTTCTTCCCTGTTGACTCTAGCGGTTAAGCACGGGTTGATCTATTTTGGTCGTAAAGTAGAAGCTCGAGCAATGCTGCCCCAGCACACTTTCCACCCTCTACGATTACTACTACGCATGCCAAGTCCTTATGGATCAAACTTCAAATCAGTCAGTATGTGATAAACACATAAACGGTACGTGAGGTCCATAAGAATGGGTGCCTTAGTCCTCAGGACTTTCGGGGCCATCTCCTCATGTACTTCCCTACGATGCATATATACCCAACTGCCGAATAATTTCACCTTGTACGATCCCGAGAGAAGTAGGAAATTGGGGTTAGTTTCTTCTCCTTTTCCTTCAAGGTGTGCGAGCTTCTTCTTTCTTTGAACGCCGGTACTTCATGTGTACTTCCCTTAGATGTCTGATGAAACCTTTTCGCTTCATTTTTTTCGCACTTGGAGGACACCAACGGCACTTAATCCTGACACGCCATGACATGTTGCGGATGCCGTGTGCGGTGGCGAAATGACCCTTGCAGTTGTAATCGATTCGCTGATTACAAGTCTTTCCATCCGGCTCGATCCAGCCGCAGTCCATGGTACCATCGTGATGTACGATCGCATCATCAGCAGGATCATTTGCCACTAGCGGTCCCGGAGGTGTTGCAAGGTCCTCTTCGCCAGTGTAGAGTGAACGTTCGTACGTACGCGGCTCACAGGGCGATGGAGCTGTTTCTGAAAATGAGGATAACGGTAAGTTCAAGCCGATGCCTTGGTTAGAAACAAGATCCATCCTTCCGTAGTCACCTACACCACCCGAGGTCATTCCTGTGGCAGATTCGTACAAGACATTTGGTACTGTCACGCTCGCAGTGGTCTCTGCATGGGAAATGCGACAAATGGGCGGATTCGTGGATGTTAGGATGTTCGTGCCACCAGAGTATGAGGGGTGCAAATCCTGAGATGGAGACATGAGCGAATTTGATGGTGCTAACCACGATTCCTCCGATCCATTCTCCTCCCCAAAAGGCTGATGGCAGGCGCTGGTTCCATCATGGTGCTTTGCCTGGCCATTAAACTGGAATGAAGCATGACCACGATAGGGGAGCGTGGAGACCAGGTCCGTCGTAGCCGCGGGGGAAGCACGGCGAACGAGTGGCAGCTCTTCAAACATTGGATTCCTCCCGTCAACTTGTGGGTATTCTGACGAGTGTCTCATCGCATGGTGTAACGATGAGTTGGTAACAGGAGGCGAGAAAGTCAAATGGCCAGGGTATGTGGCAGGATTAGAAGCGTGGTTGTGCGTGACCCAGTGGTCATCAAGTGGTGTATGGATGGGAGTGTGGTGGTTGTTCCTGACCGGAATATAGCCTGTCATATCTATGCAGGCGGACGTGGGCTGTCGGAAAGCTTTGGACATGGCGGATGAGCAACCATCCCTGAAGAAGAGAGCGGACGTGAGTCATAAGCACTCCAGCCGGGAATGATACTGACATGGTCCACTCGCGCTGCTCATCGTCGAAAGGGCATTGAGTAGGCGCCGCACCATACGCCATGTACTCAAACTCAGAGACCTGTGGCGGATCCACTCTCCGAGATTGTAGTAGTGCCGGAGTGCTCGAGATTTGGAGTAAGTCTGATGCAAGCGAAGACTCGGGTCGCATTGTTGTGTACGTATCTGCTTTCACTGCCGGTTACGGCGAGGAAAGATCAGATGCGGCCCACGTGTGGAGGGGGAAGGGGGAGACGGTACGAAGGGTGGAGTCTATGTTCTTGCCCTTTTTGAGGGTACGTAGGGGGGAAATGAAGGTATATCTCTGGGAAACAGCAGAGCTGCGTCTCACTTGGTTACAGATCGTCTGAGCTTTAAGGGGAGCCATCGTTACTGCTATCATACCATTGCAAGGCCGCATACGGAAAACTAGCGACCGTATTCTGCGCCCTCGCACAGCACCCAAGGATAGGTATCGAGGCAGAGAGACCCGGTCCGATGGATCGACGACATTAAATCTGCTTGCTTGACAGAATGTTGACAGAAACCTCGAGCTGAGCATGCACGCCTTCGCTCGCCACGGTCCTATGGGCGTAAATGAATCCCCCACTGGAACTCCGCCTTGTGTATCTTGAACTCTAACAAATGTTTGCTGTTATCAAACTCGCCTCGGAGGGGACGGCTCTGCGGATACTTGGGCCGGTTTACCAGGTCGTTACCGTTTGTGTACGAATCAATGACAACTGACCGCTGATTGAACTTGCCAGGACACCGGCCTTTGGGGGGTCTCGTCCACTCCATAACGGTGCGTGTCCAGCGATCAAGCTCTAAGATGTACCGTAATACTTTGCCCACGTGATGGCATGATGGCATCCCTGGTTTCCCTATCGTCTGGCGAAGCGAGGATGCACAACGTCAGCTTCTATCCACTCTTGCGCGATCCCACACCTCAATTTCAAAGCTGAGTCCGCTGTGGACGACAGTCGACATGAAGCTGTGGTCGTCCTAATTGCATGAGACTGGACAACTTCAGATGACGAACGCTCGCGGACTCGCGTGAATATACATAATCCACCTCGAAGAAAGGAATATAGAACAAATACAGTAAGCTGAATGTCATTCGCGCAAGATGAGCCGGACTTGAAAGCTTCAAGACTCATGACCACTTGTACAGGTACCATGGGTCAGTTGCTTCCAATGTTTAAGTATCACCGATACACTGGTCTTGAGCACTCCCAGACTTTCGTATCTTTACGTGCAAGTAGCTGCGCAGTCGGGTGAGGTGAAAATCCACGGAGCTATGGCAGTGGCTTCCACATCACAGCATCGAACTTTGGAGTTGGTCGCAGAGTTCTCCAAAAGACGATGATAACTTGCCTGCGATAAGGCCGAGCTTACGGTAAGAGTATTACATTTTCCACCCAGGAAATCTGACAATCTTCGGTACGTGTTGATGGTTCGCGATCACGTTACGGTTGATTATCTCATAATGCATGGATTTTTTATCCGCCCGAGTTGGGCTGCAGGAGTGTGTGACACTATGCTACCGCGTAATGCTCATAACGCATAGACTTTTCCCCAGCCCGACCGCATGCATTATGAGATAATCAACTGTACAACACTCCCAAGTTGTTGTTAACTCCATCACTCTGTGGCACGTTTACTGGATGTAAATGCTCCCCTGCTGGTGCTCGTGTTGTATGTCTACCTGTACGGGCCGCATCGACTATGTGATGACGGGGAAAAGTCGCCTTGGAAAGCCCTGCACAGTTCGAGAAGGCGTATATGGCGCAGCGGAGATTGCTTGATTTTGAATTTAATATGTAACACAGAAAAGGTGGCAGGGTACAGGAGGTAGCACTGTATTTCTCACATCGTCGGCGCATGATTGAAGGAGTTCGGTCATGCTGTCTGAGCATTTCAATCATTCAACTATGAATAATAAGGCGTTGGCAGGCATGTGCGCCACGCGGAACCGCATTGTCCACAAGGAACTCGGTGAGAGCGCTGGCAGGGTGTCCGTTCTGCGTTGTGATTGGTTACCGAAATCAGCATACTGACATACTGTAAGTCGCACAAATTGCTGTAAATCAATAGCTTCCGAGTTTATTACCGGAGATCGAGTTTCCTCTTTGTTGCCGAAGTTTCGAAATGTCTCATGAACAACCGCCCCTTGCCAACAGCTAATGAAGGTCCTTCTGATGCTTGTGTTCAAGGAACGTCCGGATCTCTTTCGGGGCGGAGCGCTTCTGTTATGCACTTCACAACAGAACATAGCCTAGTGAGCGGCCTTTCTTTCGCATATGGTTCTGGACCTCGCCAAAACAGTTCTGTTCTTCAGGATAGATTAGCACGACCTTGGTAAGGAATGATGGAACAGCACGAACAGCTACTATCAGATATACCGACCATGGAACCTAGTACTCGCGACGGTACAAGAAAATGATCGATCAGTCCACGGTACGTATTGTCTGTATTGGTCAGGAGACGCGAAGGAACCCTTAGTAGGAGAGCGTGAACACTAACACCGCCTGGAAAGCGCACATGTCATTACAAACTTCCGTGGAGCAATGATGGGTGGCAGCTCATGCGCCTGCACAACGATGACAAGAGTAGAAATCCAAACGCTGTCAACAAAGCAAGGTGCCAAAGGGAGGTGGTACATGGATACGAGAGGGACTGAAGACGAGGTAGACGCCGTGGCGAAAATCCTGAGTTTGACATGTTGGTTCGACAGCCTCTATATCGAGGAGAGATAGTCCGCAGCACCACCACATTCGACGACGGAAATACTGCCTTGAAAGTGTCCAGGTCTTCGTTGCTCACTGCTCACCAAAAGCTCACAGCCCTGCACCACGCTACCCGTGACTTTCTTCCAAATCATCCCTACAGCTTCTTTCGTCTTACGCACAACTCCACTCTTCCCCAGGACAGATTTATTCGTCTGCGTGCTCCCCAACCTCCCCAGGGATAACAAGCGTCCATGGGTCGTATTCCCTGCCTTCTTCGCACCTGTCTGTTCTCGACAAATGCCTGAAGCATCAACTCTGAAGGCCCCAATTGCGTGTTTCAAACAACACGTCAAGACGAGCCGTTTGTACGAATGATGACCAAATGTCATCAACGATGGTGCGCACCATGATCGAAACACATGTATTGCAGCATGTATCTACCTCGACCTTAGAAGAGTGTACAAGGGGATTTGGATCTGTTGATATAGACATCGTTGCGTAACGAGCTGATGTATGATGTTGTTTCGGGTGCATGGTATGTACCACGGATGAGCTTGACTGCTGGAGTATAACCAGTCTAAAGCAGCATCTGCCGTTTGTCGACGTATTCCCACAGCAGTCCAGGTGGTGAATGTGTTATAGACAGGTCGCGGGAGCCTACAGTTGGTCAATGGCAATGTTGTCGTAGGATACCAATCTACATAGAGAAATGAACACACCAGGTCTAGAAGACTAGAACGCACTCCCTGAGAATCCCACGTCTAAGCACTTGAGTAGTTGGAAAGGAGAGTGGCGACCTGGCGCACCTTCGGAGGGAAAACAGCTCCTGTCGACTGCAAGTAGCGCCGGGCTCGGCGGCATAGCAGTTCCGTTACCGCTCCATGCTTCACGGTGCGAGAGTAACTTTCGCACTAATCATTGATGACCGTATCACAGGCAAAAATTCAAAGTCGAACTTGGCCCAACCATTATGTAAGACAATTTTCTGGCTGCCGGTGCCTCACGTTTTGCACGAGAGTTCCGGAGAACTCCCATTGCCAGGTAAGCTGAATATCGCAGTTCTGCATATCCTTGAAGGTCTAGCGCCGTAAACCGGAGTACTAACAAGAACAGGTTGACCTGAGTATTCACATTCGCACCAGCTGCTCGTAGGCTCTAAAAGCTTACTCCGTCCTCTGAAAAAGCGAAGCTTGTGCCTCTAGTCTTATTATTCCTGCAGGGACTCGACGGTGCTATTGTATGGGAACCTTCCTTTGGGAATAAAACGAAAACAAGCCACTCCTGGGGCTCTTGAAGCTTGGCTTGACAGTACATGTCATTCCGCCCCCTCCCACGACCGCCATTTTCTTGGTACAGACCCTAACAATCATACACGCGGTTAGCTGTGGGTCGCACTCCCATGTTCCGAGTCATCCTGATAACACACCTCTAGCTCAATGTTTCCCTTCGTTCATCAGTCATTCTTGGGACTTATTTGTGGCCGACACCGCGTTCAGCTCAAGGAAGTCTGAGGTATACCTTCGAACAGGGACCCGGTTCCAGAGTACTTTCGGATCATTGTATCCTCCAGCTTGTGGATGTCCTTCGACAGGTGGGGATGTGTTTCACTTGTATCCTCATACTCCTATCGGTCTGCGACCAAGGCTATTGATAGCGACGAGCAGAAGCCTCTCTTCAAGCCCAAAGTTCAGCCTTCCTTAGCTGATTAAATTCTTAATTGGCTCAATGCTCAGCATCAACTTGGCCCTGAGGTGGCTCGCCTTGCGAAGGTATCTCTTTCGGACATGGTTCCTTCCGGTGGAGCGCTTGCATCTTTTATTTTGGCTCTATCATCATTTTCTCGTACTGAGGGCCACATATAAGGCCTGTGCTTCGTAGGTTTGTTTCTACGTCTTGGGAATGTCGCAGTTCCGAACAAGTCAGTCATTTTCACACTTATCCAGCTTACCCCCTCACACTTGGGCTACCCTGAAGTGTTCTGCCCGTCGACCCCAGTAGCTAAGCACGGGTTAGCCCGTTCTGATTCTGACGTGGAAGTTTGAACAACCCGCCTTGAGATACTTGCCACCCTCTACTAACACTACATGCAAGTCCGATCGGATCGAAGTCCAAATCGACCAGTACGCCATAAGATGATACACGGCGACTGCGAGGGAGGGTGTCTTAGTCCTCACGACTCTCGAGGACCTCAAAGCGTGTATCCAACTACTATATAATTCACCCTATACAGTCACAGGAAAAGCAGAAGATGGTACTAATTCCTCCGCCTTCTTCTGCTCCAAGGTATGCGAGCGTTTTCTTTGGACGCCGATACTTCATATGTGCTTCCCTTAGATGCCGGATGAGACTGTTCCGTTTCACCTCTTTTTTCGCACTCGGACACCAACGGCACTTAACCTTAACATTCCATGATATGTTATTGATGCTATGTGCAGTGGCGAAACGACCTTCGCAATGGTAATCAATTTGCTCGCCGCATGCCTTTCCATCCGGCTCAATCCAGCCGCAGGCCATGGTACGATCGTGATGTATGCTCGCATCATCAGCACGATCGTTTGCCACTAGCATCCCCGGAAGTATTGCAAGGTTTCCCCTACCAGTGTGGAATAAGTGGCCCAACATGCGTGGCTCATAGGGTGTTGGGCTTGTATCTGAGAGCGAGAACGGCGGTAAGTTTGAGCCGATCCTCTGGTCAGAAACAGGATCCATACATCCATAGTCACCTACACAGCCAGAGGTCATTCCTGTGGCGAAATCGTGCAAGACGTGTAGTATTGCCACATTCGTGGTGGCCACTGCACGGATACTACGATCTATCGACAGATCTGCGGAGGTTAGGATGTTCTCGCCACTGGAGTAGGAGGGATGCAGTTCCTGAGGTGCAACTGCGTGTGATGGTGTTGACCATGTTACCTCCAATTCAGTCGGACTCGGCTGCCCAAAGGGCTGATGGATCCGACTGGTTCCATCATGATGCTTTGCCTGGTCGTCAAAACGGAATGATGCGTAACCACGATAGGGGAGCATGGAGACCTGGCCCATCCGAGACGCAGCGGAGGGGTGGTGAATGAGCGGCAGCTCTCCAAACACTGGCCCGCTCTCGTCATCTTGTGAGTATCTTAGTGAGTGTCTCATCGCATGGTCGGGGTATGTGGCGCGATTAGAAGCACGATAGTGCGTGACCCAGTGGTCATCAGGTGATGTATGAATGGGAGTGTGGTGGTTGTTCCTGACCGGAATATAGCCTGTCGTATCCGTGCAGGTGGACATGGGCTGTTGGCGAGCTTTGGACATGGCGGATGAGCAACCATCCCTGAAGAAGAGAGCGGACGTGAGTCATAAGCACCCCATCCAGGAATGATACTGACATGGTCCACTTGAGTTCCTCATCACCGAAGAGGCGATGACTGGGCGCCGTGCCATGCGCCATGCGCTCGGACTCAGAGTCCTGCGGCAGATCCACTTTCTGAGAGTGTAGTGGTGCCGATGTGCTCGACATTTCAGGTAAGTTTGGCACAAGCATGGCCTCAGATTGTTTGTTACGAGTGCCCGTTTTCACTACTGGTAGTGGCGACGTAAGATCAGAAACGGACCGCATGTGAATGAGAAAGGGAGCGACAGCACGAACGAGGGGGGTCCACAACTTGGCCCTTTCAAAGGGTATGTGAATGCAAAAAAAAGGTACAGTACCGTCTTGGGAGGACAGTAGAGCAGCGTCTCAAGGAGCCATGAACCGACTGAGCTTCAGGAGACCGATCGAATGCCAAGACATAGCTATTGAAATAAGGGACCCGATCCAGTGGTCAACAAATCAATGGCAGGTGAGTGCTCTCCCGATAAGACAATTGAAGCGGGGCATCAGGCCTTGAGGCTTCTGAAAGTTGAGAATTTGATTGCGCGCGGCCTCTTCCAATTCACTCATCTGGTAGGTTGCCGGACCAAGAGGGAGGGATTATATATCCTTATAGTGCTGGAGGGGAACGGGGGAAGCCACTGCCGGCATGCACTTGACTTGGGGTGCATCACTGGATACGAGTCATCACAAACAAGTCTGCTGTAGTTCCCTCAATCCATAAAAATGGGAAGAGGGATCTGGCAGCTCACCGGTCAGTTATGCTCCACCACACATAGGTCTCTGGGCCAAGAGATAAGCATGAGGAGAGTATATCATTGCGTGCTGTAGCTGTGCTTGCCGCTGTTGTCTGGCACGTACGACTTGCTAGGAATAGCTTAATGTGCACTTGAGGCAACCTGTTTGAACAGTCGTGCCTGAGATCCGAGGGAACACTAGGTCGCCTCGCAGTGGCCTGAGCTGTTGTAAAATCTTGTAAAGGTCAAGAAGATAGACATGCAGCAGCGGAGATTATGTATCCAATCTTGAACTTGATGGAAACGAGGAGTGGCGAGATACGTTATGTAGTTTCGCAGCATCCTGCCGTCACATGTTCGGGGCTGTCGGCGGGAGTAGAGGGTAGATCAAAAGTACGATTGTGTGCTGTATGTAAGTATGCACTACTAGCTACTACGCCCAGCCGCCGCCCGCCGCGCATGCATGGGGTCTGAGCGTTTCACCCAACACCTGAAGTGTCGGCTTGCGGCGGCACAAACCCTTCTTGTTCTTCGGACAAAGTAGCTTTAGAGATGAAAAGATAGATAGAGGGAAGATTTCGGCGACGAGGGAGGTATATATTATTTACAACAGTGACCCGTTAATCGAGTCGATACTCTGACAGAGGATCCATGGCTAACTATCGTTCAGGAGGCCAGACCGTCCTTACACTCTTAGAGTTAGGTTTCACGAAACACCGAAACTGAAACCATACATACGTTACAGTTACAGTTTAGGGAGTTCCGGGTGCTTTGACGACCATCAGGACAGCACTCCAGGCTGTATGAACTTTATGGATTTGTTTTTTGGTAGAACTCTCCCGGATCCAACGAAAGGAGGTTGCTCAAGAAGGTTGTCTAGTATGCAAGGATACGCAACTACTCGATGCAAACGCGGAGGCTAGGAGTATTGAGGCAGTTCCCGAGCTGCACCCCCCCCCTGCTTCGCTATAACTATACGTAACGTGGACCCAGTCACAGATCACCAATGTGGCTTGGGCACTGTGATCGGTGGCAAAAAGAGATGGTTACAGCTACCAGCGATGTTTGTGAGCTTGTAACATCCTCGAAACCTTCTTGAGATCATCAGAAATTGGGGGTGACGTTTGCAGTAGCCCCCCATCCTCAGCTGTCTAACTCATCTGAGCGACCGCGTTCAATGGCGGTGCGATTTTTGGTCTCATACAAACTTACGGGGGCTTGATTAGTAGGTCGCGATGTAGTCTCTACCATGTGATTGATCCCTCGTAAATTTCGCGGAATGCCCTCATTCCTTGCGGGGTTAGTAATTATGTAGATAAACGAAGTCATCACGTGTCTTTAATCTTTACTGCCAACCTTTGTAATGACATTGTATTTCCTGGAAAGGCTACAATCCTCATAATTATTACACGACTCAATGTAGAACATTAAAAACCCAGGCCCTCCGGCCAACGGATGGAATTGTGTGACCTTATGAAAATATAAAGCAGGATGCTGGGCAGTTTCAAAGGACGCAGAATAGCCAGTGACATTGTATTGGCTGCAATCCTCGTAATTATTACACGGTACATTGTAGAACATTGGAAACTCAGGCCCTCCGGCCGGCAGAAAGAATTTTGTGTTCATGTAAAAATTCAAAGCAGGATGTTGGGCAGTTGTAAAGGATATAGAATGGCCCGGTTTTCAGCAGACTGAGCAGATTGGCAATCACGAGTATTCGTCATAACGGTGGGATCGATTGAACTGATCGGGCGTTTTGATCCTACTGAGGTATGCCGGTACTTTGTATGTCGCGAGCGAAGGTCTGAAATGATTTTACCTTTTTATAGCAAGTTTCCCGAGTGTTGGATTTTGCGGGCAGTTGAAGTTTCGGTAACCTATACCTACTGTTGGTACGAATGAAGAATCCACCCAAAAGAGACACATATTGGCGTAAGGTCCAACAAAACTATCCTTGAGAGGCAAGTGAAAGTGAATGTCTAGCAGATATTGGTTGGGAGCTGTCCATCATTGATTCGTACAACTGTGCGAATAGTAAAACATACAACACTGTGCATTAAAACAATTACCCAGTCAAGGTCAGTCCCCGTCCGTTCTCCCTCATCCAGCATGTATTCCTACAATGGGCAACGATCCACTCCCAACTGCTCTTTCATGCCGCTTCCTCAGAGTTGAGGCAACTGACTTCTTCCCAGTTGCCTGTGGATGGTATGCAGATACGTTCGTGCGACCAAAGACGGAGCTACTAGGCATTTGATATTTTGAATGTACATGTAGGCAGACCATCAGCAAACCAGACGTTTCCCCCCCAGCTTTCCAGTGCTCCCAGGACTTTTGAAAAATGATTCCAGACCTCCCAGACCCTCCCAGACCTGCCCAGACCCTCCAACCCTCCAGGTGCACAGCCACAGTGAGAACAAAAGTTGTAGCCCATGATCACAGGACCATGGGAATATGATTACCTCAGCAATATCTCCTTTTTGGGGTGAGATATTTGCAAAGTTCAGTTGGAGTCACAGTTTGTCAAAAACAAAAAGTGGCTGTACAGTGATGATGTCATAACAAAAGTTGTAGGGCTGGATCACAGGATCATGGGAATATGCTTATCTCATTGATATGCCCAAAAATGGGTGAGAAAAATGCAAAATACCGAAAAAATTGGACATCTCAAAAAATAAATTTGAAAGGTGTCATAATAAAAGTTGTAGTGCCTGACTAGAGGACCCCATAGGTATGCCTATCCCATCCATACCTGCAAAAATGGTTGAGATACAGGCAAAATACAATTAGTGTAGTGTAGTGTACATTTTATTACCAAAAGTGTAGTGTTGTGGCGCATTTTTGATTACCTAATGAGTGTAGTAAACTCTGCTTCTTTGACTACCAAATAAGTGTAGTGTTGATTAGTAATTGACTAGCAAAGTGTAGTGTAGACTATTGATTAGCAAAAGTGTAGTAAAGTCCGCTTTTTTGACTACCAAATAAGTGTAGTGTTGATTAGTAATTGATTAGCAAAGTGTAGTGTAGACTATTGATTAGCACAAGTGTAGTAAAGTCCGCTTTTTTGACTACCAAGTAAGTGTTGTGTTTGATTAGTAAAGTGTAGCGTAGATTTGTATTACCAAAAATGTAGTAAAGTCCGCATTTTTGACTACCAAATAAGTGTAGTGGTTGATTAGTAATTGACTAGCAAAGTGTAGGGTAGACTATTGATTAGCAAAAGTAGTAAACTCCGCACTTTTGACTACCTAATAAGTGTAGTGCTTTGATTAGTAAAGTGTAGTGTAGATTTGTATTACCAAAAGTGTAGTAAACTCCGCTTTTTTGACTACCAAATAAGTGTTGTGTTTGATTAGTAAAGTGTAGTGTAGACTATTGATTAGCAAAAGTGTAGTAAAGTCCGCATTTTTGACTACCAAATAAGTGTAGTGGTTGATTAGTAATTGACTAGCAAAGTGTAGTAAACTCCGCTTTTTTGACTACCAAATAAGTGTAGTGTCTTGTAGTGTTTGATTAGCAAAGTGTAGTGTACATTTGGATTACCAAAAGTGTAGTGTTGTGGCGCATTTTTGACTACCAAATAAGTGTAGTGTTTTGTAGTGTTTGATTAGCAAAGTGTAGTGTAGATATTTGTATTACCAAAAGTGTAGTAAACTCCGCATTTTTGACTACCAAATAAGTGTAGTGTTTTGTAGTGTTTGATTAGCAAAGTGTTGTGTAGATGTGTATTACCAAAAGTGTAGTAAACTCCGCATTTTTGACTACCAAATAAGTGTAGTGTTTTGTAGTGTTTGATTAGCAAAGTGTTGTGTAGACTATTGATCAGCAAATGTGTAGTAAAGTCCGCTTTTTTGACTACCAAGTAAGTGTAGTGTTTTGTAGTGTTTGATTAGGAAAGTGTTGTGTAGACTTTTGATTAGCAAAGTGTAGTGTACATTTGTATTACCAAAAGTGTAGTGTTGTGGCGCATTTTTGATTACCAAGTAAGTGTAGTGTTTTGTAGTTTTTGATTAGCAAAGTGTGGTGTAGATGTGTATTACCAAAAGTGTAGTAAACTCCGCATTTTTGACTACCAAATAAGTGTAGTGTTTTGTAGTGTTTGATTAGCAAAGTGTTGTGTAGATGTGTATTACCAAAAGTGTAGTAAAAGTCCGCTTTTTTGACTACCAAATAAGTGTAGTGTTTTGTAGTGTTTTGATTAGCAAAGTGTAGTGTAGATGTGTATTATCAAAAGTGTAGTGAAGTCCGCTTTTTTGACTACCAAATAAGTGTAGTGTTGATTAGTGTTTGAGTAGTTAAAAGTTGTGTACACTTTTGATTACCAAAAGCATAGTAAAAGTTCGCTTTTTTGACTACCAAAAAAGCGTAGTGTTGATTAGTGTTTGACTAGTGAAAAGTTGTGTACACTGTTGATTACCAAAAGTGTAGTAAAAGTTCGCTTTTTTGACTACCAAAAAAGCGTAGTGTTGATTAGTGTTTGAGTAGTTAAATGTTGTTTACACTTTTGATTACCAAAAGTGTAGTAAAAGTTCGCTTTTTTGACTACCAAAAAAAGCGTAGTGTTGATTAGTGTTTGAGTAGTTAAATGTTGTGTACACTTTTGATTACCAAAAGTGTAGTAGAGTCCGCTTTTTTGACTACCAAATATTTGTAGTGTGACTAGGAAATGTACAGTAGTATTGATTAGCAAAAAAGCGTAGTCATCATTAGGATTGTTGTGTAGTGGGCACAGCCACTAATGCCTCGAAATTTTGCAAAGTCACAAAAATACCCCAAAACGCGATATAGTGGACACTAAAACTCACGCCTTTCGCGCAAGCGGCCAAAGCCGACCAAACAAAGGCCAATTCCTACTATGGGGTAGTGTATGCCATTAGCCCACTACTACCACGCATTTGATTACCAAAAAGTGTAGTGGTATTAGAAAAAAGTGTAGTAGTAGTACCAAAAAGCGTAGTAGTATTAGCAAACGGGGTAGTAGTATTAGCAAAAAGTGTAGTACTATTAGTAAAAAGTGTAGTAGGTAGTGTTAATAGCAAAAAAGCGTAGTTGTATTAGGCTATTATGTGGTAGTACTTGAATTTGAATATATTACTACTTTTGATTTGATTTCTGTGTGACTGAATTCCTATTAGCTTGAAAGTGTAGTGGGATTAGGAAAAAAGCGTAGTAGTGTTATTAGCAAAAAATGGTAGTGGGATTAGGAAAAAAGCGTAGTAGTGGTATTAGGAAAAAACAGTAGTGGGATTAGGAAAAAATGGTAGTAGTTGGATTAGGAAAAAAGCGTAGTAGTGGGATTAGGAAAAAATGGTAGTGGGATTAGCAAAAAAGCGTAGTAGTTGTATTAGCAAAAAACAGTAGTGGGATTAGCACAAAAGCGTAGTAGTGGTATTAGCAAAAAATGGTAGTGGGACTAGCAAAAAAGTGTAGTAGTGGTATTAGCAAAAAATGGTAGTGGCATTAGCAAAAAAGCATAGTAAAAGTATGGACAGAGGTGATGGGCTGGGATTCTGGGAACTCTGGAACCCTGTCTGGCCAGTCCTGGCCAGAGGGGGACCTTTCTGGGTGAGCTGGGAGTCTGGCCAGCTCTGGCCAGTTCTGGCCAGGTGATGTCTAGTTTGCTGATGACACATACCGGTTCCACCAAAGCAGAAGCTCCGCAATTTCCGCTTTGTCGCATTCTGTGCGGCAATCCTCAAAGAATGTGAGTATGTTATTGTAGAACGCTTCATAGTTGAAATCCTCGTCGACGACGCGCCAGGAGGTACAGCTTGACAGAGCAAATCGTAACTTGACATCCAGTCAGTCACCAGACACTTTTCGCAGTAGCCTACTCACCTGTACTGCAGTGTAAGCAATCGCGCGGGGAGCAACCGACTTCATCCCAATAAGGGAGGCTACATGGGAACGGCTGCGTCTGTCACTGAGACCCTTCCGGCGCTTGAGAGGTGATTCAGCAGTCGATACTCTGGAGTCGTCACTAGTGTCATCGGGTACACTGTCAAAGTCGGTTGAACTCGGAGACGTGAAGATATGCTTGAAGGCCTGTAGAAAGATTATGTTTCACTTTCGAATGTAGCTTGATCTCTAACCTTCACGAGGAACATATTCTTGAAAAGCCCCTTTACGGGGTTTTCAGGATCATAATGCTCGTTCTTGTATAGGAAGAGAGGCCAACTGTCAGCTGTCACGAGGTAGTCAGGATGGTAGTTACGGATGTTTTCCCTGTGCCTACAGTTACGACCTGATGAGTATGGCATCCACTTGCATAGGTAAACGTACTTGGGATTAGACCAGTCGTAATCCACCGGACAGATTAACCGAGCAGTTGCATCGTGATAGAACCCACGCCCTGTTTTATGCCGTGGCTCCAGTGCCGGCTCTGGGGTTGGTCGGCCGCTCATAAGCCATTCTACAACCGCAATCTTCAATCCAGCAGCGTCATCACCGCATGCACCATCTGCACCTTTGTTCAACTAAGTAGAGCTCAGCCAGAAATTCATGAATATCAGAGCAACGCTCACATTTTTCATGATTAGTCTTACCTCATAGTCTTCCGACTCAGCTGCGAGATCCGATTTCAAGGACGGAATCCATCGGAGCAGTTCTTGGTAGCTACGGTACAAGCGGTCTTCCCTAGGTGATGGAGTAGTATGTCAGAATATGCGTTCACAGCCCGAGGGCAGCTTACTCTTCTGAATGATCAGTCGGATCGTCATCGTCCGAGTTAACCTGCTCCATGCAGGAGCGGCGGTCGGCTTCACTGACCAGGTCTTCAACACGGTCATTGAGTGTAACAATCCGTCTTATGGCACGTCCAGCACTAAGGTAAAAATTATGGTGTCTGCGATGATTAACATACAAGTCAGCCTACGCAGCAGATGCGGAATGGAGTAGGGAGATGATGTGCCCACTTTTTTGGTACAGACGCCTGAGCATCACGTAGTCCACGATTTTCTTCTTCCAGGCAACTGATACGACGCTTGAATGCACCAATGCAATTGTCGATGTTACTGTCGGGCGACGGCTGAGCCATGTCTTCAAAAGCAGGATCGGATATACTGACTCGGAATTCAATTTATCATACCACTGCATCCACCTCCGTCCGTCCCCGTCGCGGGGTCCGGGGTCTTCCCAGCCTGAACTTTCGGTGACTCGGGTTGGAATAATCAGGGTGGCGTAGACCTGTCATCTTCGCTTCAACTTGGAGCAACCGCCGCTCACCTGCGGTGACCAATCTGCATTTCAAGTGGAGAAATGTTTATCAAATGCCGAGCGGTCAGCTTATGATTGTGGAGTGCTGGCCTGGTGGACAACTCCATTCAAGTTAGTGTTCGTTGGTCCACGGCGGGACTGATAAGTCGGATGATGTATGAGTACTTACGAGCAATGATCGGACCTGGCCGCCATTCGCATTGCAAAGATGCAGGCCCAGCGCGCGTCGATCTTGACTGATGGTTGGGAGATCCTGACTACTTTCCCCTGCATTCTATATCCATCATTGGAAGATTTCCTGGCGGAACTTGATCGTGTTGAGCCACACCGGCACTGGTCAGGGCAATTCCTTATTCCACTGAGAACGATGGGGGTGAGATACCTGGACGACATGGACTTGGCAACACCAGAGAGCCTCCACATATTGTTCGCGCTGCCACCTATTCCGATTATGGACCTCTTTGTGAGAGTCTACGACACCATCCAATCCATCCACCGCAGTGCTCAGGCTACTGGCACGGCCTCGGAACAAGCTATCGCTCACTGGCGGTGCCATTGAGCAGTTGACGGAGGCTCGAGGTATGTGGCTGCCACTGCACTAGCCGTGTCATGGAGGTCGGAGGTGGCATTTCTACTAACATGTTACAGTAGTGGCTCACGAAAGGTCAACAAAAACAACAACCACACCGGGAACGAGGCACCTTGACACGCCATACCCGGGCCATCATCTGGTAGAGGATTCTTCTTGCCATCGAGATACACCACTGCAGTTATACCGATACGTAGGCACACATGCCAGTGATGTATCCCGGGCCTACACTAATGGATCAATTGACGGAGGCACTGGCATGGCTCCCACACGTTGCACATTCACAACGCTAACACTAATCCGATTGTGTACAGTAGTAATACCATTGGGGTCTGAATTGCGCGACCTACTCAGCGCAAGTGAGACACTGACTGGAGAGTGGCGATCGTATAGAAGAAATCTCTTGACGAAGCACGCTGGAATAAATAGTAAGACTGCTGGGGTACACGGCGTACACTCACGACCTAAGAGCGTCTAGGTTGACCTAGAAATGTAACAAACGAAGAAAGACCCACTGCCAGCAGCATTCAGTCTCCCCAAGTCGACGTGCCGATTTTGGAAAAGGCAATACCGTAACTTTGACTCCATCTTCGTTAACATCGTAAGAAACTAGGGGGCATACATCAATATGAAAAGGCACACCAACCCACCCGGGGCGTAACGCATTATGATTGTCACTTACACTTTCTTGGGTTCTGAGTTATGATCTCCGTGGCCTCTCTACGCCCTGTCAGCGAACCGTTCTCGGACTCGATCTCACGCTCGAGGTCACCTGCATCGACAGACTTGGCAGTGGCGCCACTAGTAATAGAACCGGATATCAGGGTCCCTAGTAGGCACCGTCCGTACTCCCGTGTTTCATCTAGAGAACGCGAGCTCGCTTTCACCACAAACCCTGAGTGAATTTTTTCATAAATCAGTAACGCACGGGCATGCGTACATGATGACGGTGGTGGCGCTGACCCCTTGTTCGACTCACTCGCATTTTTGAGTGGGCCATCCACGACCTTGGGTGCGAATTCAGCAGTTGCGTGCTGTCTCGTCACTGGCCACAGCAAGTCATACGACCTTGGAGTGACATTCACTGCACAAAATACCATTATTTAGTCTTTCAAGCTCAGTGCACAACAACAAAAAACGAAAACTCGTACCAATGACGTGATTGTAGACACGGATCGGTACCTTCATGACGCAACTCACACTGTTTGCCCCTGTGGGACCCAGACTGCTCGAAGACCGCATCGCTGAAGCGCTCGCACGACATGTGCCGACGATGAGTTCGTAAGGAAACTTGAGTGACCTGCCTTGAAACGTCAGTGGCAGATTGGCAGGTAACATCAACGAGTACGTCGTGTCTCCGAGAATGGAAGTCAGCACCACAATGTGTTCTTATGTAACTTTTCTTTGGCAAAATTCGGTGCTCACAGGTTCGTGATTCTCCTGGAGCGAGGGACAGATTGACAGTGAGCATTGCAGGTTGTACTTCGAACATTGGTAATGGCATCTCGACATCGACACTTTCCTCTTCCACGTCGTTGAGACCGTCTGTCGATTGACCAGAACTTGCGGCGCTAGGCGCCGCTGACGCGGTCGGAGTCGTACGTGGTCTTCCCGATCTCCAAGGCGAAGAAGGTTGCTGCAAGGGCGATGATGGTGCAGAGGACGAGCCCGATGGCGAAAGGAGTGAAAAGAGTCCACTTGCTAGTGATAATGCCCGACCTTGCCGGGGTTTGTTGTGTTCCTGTACGCAGTGTCGCGACATGATATCCATACTGCCGCCACCAACGATACGACGTTTGAGCAGTCTCATTCGGAGTGCAGTCAGTGCTTTGCCATGTTCTGGCGACATCGCTATACCTGGAAGAGGCGTGTCCGAGAAAGTACCAGTTGAGAGGATCGTCCTGATGATTGTATAGTTGGAGGTCGCAGGCGTGGATGGGGTTCTCGTTTCGGCACAGGTGACTGTCGGATGGGCTCGTTGATAGGGGGAGATTTGGGGGATGGCATACCGGGTGGAGACTCTGCAATCGGATCGAGGGCCAGCGAGAATATCGATGTCGACGAACTTGCCAGACCCGGTGGTACTTCGCTGAACTGGGTCTGCCCGTCTGCCACGGGGGACTGTTTGCGTGCATGGGGATGGTGTGGGGCCTGGAGCTGCCATGGAAGTTGGCTGCACCTCGCAAACGCAGAGTGGCTTCCTAAAGGAAATATTCTCAGACAGATCACATGTCCGTACTGTCGCCGCTCACTGGCAGCAGCCGGCGGTCGCGTTTGCTAGTAAAAGTCCAGGCCCGGGCCGTGACGAACTTTCCGGTGAGTCATCACGGTCCTGACTGCTCCAGCTGGTGGCATTCACGTTCTAACTGGTCTTAGCTTTTATACTCTTTTCAACAGGTGCGGTGCAAAATCTCCTCTGGCAGGTGGTGAGTCCCACCATTCCACATCACGGGTGTCTCTTTCCTCATCCTTCCTTCAGTTACAGTGACTAATTCTGAGTCAGTAATAATTATGGCCCGTTGTAGGGAGGGAAGCCTCCCTACTAGGGGAATTGTTTTATTTCACTGTTTTACCTACTGATTTGTCTTATGTTTTTATTCTACCTTTTACTTACTATTTGGACGAGTTTTGGCTTACATAAGCCAGACTCGCACTTAGGATACTTTGTACATAGCATAATAATAACAACTACTCCCCTAGAGACGAGAAGACGAGAATCCGAGCCCGAGGGACTCGGACTATTATTTCTTCATTATCAGACCTTCGTTAGACGTTATCTCGACCTTCTTGGGACTTTAGGGCGCGTTTCAAGTCTTTTTCCTCACTCTTTGACTCTACCAGGCAACACCAGTCCCCTTGGGTCGAACTGACCCCACCCTCATCCAAAGAGAGACTTCCTAGCCTCTCCCCACACTCTTTTATCTGAGTTTACACCGTACGCGTTTTGGAGCAAAGAAGGCAACAGGGGGGTCTGCGATTCGTGTATCCATCGGCGCTATCAAAGGAGATGGAGTTCGCACCGATGGGGACTGTGCACAGACCGCTCCAGCCGAGACAATTTGTCATTCAGTGGAGGTAGACGATACCACACAACAACACGTACTAAGTCCTTATCCTTCCTTACATGCAAAATTTTACTAATGAAAGCTCAAGCACAACTTCTGCATCTTGTGCCAAGATGGCGGTGATCTATGGTCCTGTGATTACTGTGAACGTGTCGTGTGTTCCATGTGCATCACTGTCACGAAAGAGGACCGAGAAGAAGTCTCTGCACCTGATGTGGAGTTCGAGTGCGTCTGCTGCCACTGGTTGAAGTCCAGACGCAGCAAGATTGTCACACCATACTGGGCAAGTACATATACTCACGTCTACCATATGACGCTTTATTAATTAGTGGGAATAGGGCTTCTACCGTTGTGGTGTCCCTGTGCTCAAGGTTTGGCTCACTGTCAACAGACCTATGGAGCTTTCAGTGCGATCTTTGCTCCTTTCACACCCGACTTTGGTCATTCACCTTCACCTTCGAAGCATACCAGCTGGTGGTCCTATGGATATGGTTGCAGAGATCCTCAAACCCTATTTTCCCGATGGTGGTTTCCATTTTATCGACCTCCCATTCGACATTGGAACGAAAGCTAAGTTGAATATGTACAAGCGACAGGTTTCACGCCTTGTGACCAAGCTTCACTCCGTTACCTTCAAAAATGTAATGGTAGCGTTGACGGACCACTCAGACAACAGCCGTGGGGATTTATTCATTGGAAAAACTACCAGGAAGGAAGACCAGGCGTGCGTACTGTCAGAGGTGAGGACAATAGACTTTAACAGGAAATTTTCATTTACCACTTGACACCAGTGCCTTGATATCCTTCTCTCGCCTTTCGGCGACATACTTCATGGCGGCCTCTTTGTTTTACTTGCATGTGGGTCGGTGATTAGAAATAAAGCTAGTTTCACCAGCCTGCAAGATGCCATCATTCGGTAGATCTATCATGTGCTTTGTCCCGACCCAGGAAATCTACTGATGTATTTTTTTTTCAGCCATCGCTTTTCGAGCACAATTGCATTTGATGCGGAACGTCTCCAGGTCGTTCTTACCTCAAACCTAATTTTGGGAGTCGTTGAACGTACATTCATCGAAGGCTACCCTGTACAAATGGCAATGCCGGAAGCTTTGGGAGAGTCTTCCCGACTCGGGTATCATTCAAGCGTCTATTTATTGACGCTAGCCTGTACCAATACCACGCTCGAGCTTACTGTCACCAAGTATACATGGTCCCACAGGGATATCCGACCATGGGGTAATTCGTTACCCTCTCAATGCCCGCAATGCGGTTGCATTCAGGTGCAGTGGGTACGAACTGCCCTTCCACATGATGCAACTGCAACACACGGGTTCAGCTGCGCCAACAATGACTGTGGCAAACTGGATGGTAAGGGACCAAAAACGTTCAAGTTTGCGAGGCCACCGGGTGTCAAGCTTCTCGATCCGGGCAAGAGGTGGAATTCCGCATGGTTAGAAATTAGGATGGGTATTCAGGAGTTCCCCCTACGTGTCGCGTAGCACTAATGCCAGACTCATGTATATAAACGCTTCAGGTGCTCGCAGAAATCCTTCAGTAGAGTTGAGACCCTCGGCGACTTGAAGTTGGACCTGAGACGTAAAGCTGGCCAACGTTAAACTCTTCATCCAACCTATGTGCCGTTTGGCTCAGCCGTTTCCCCACAGACAAAAAGTTTGGATCTCGCAAGTCAGCGAGTAGCGGGTCTGTCACAGCTGAAAGGTGGTATTTCTTTGTCCTCTCACCGATGATAGAGGTAGCCGCAGTGGAGGTAAAGGCTTGTGATGGGCCCTGATTAGGAGCTGGTGGCGGATTCAGGAGGCTCATGGGAAGTTCAACATGACCTGAGGGGGAATGAGAAAAGCATGCTCAAAAATCGGACAGGGGTCACATACTATTCTTGATAGTAATCACTTCGTCAATAAGACCTTCGTAGGTAAGTTGGGTTAGTAGCGGTGTGATCATACCGCCGCGTCTATCAAGGATGATCAAGGAATCAATGGGTGCGGGTGACAGCACAAAGCAGTTTTGTGAGCAAGGTAGCTAATTTTTGCTAGAGGTTACCATGTGGAATATGAACTTAGATGACCATATTTACCGAAGCGTAGTCCTCTTACCCTGCGCGGGTACTGGCCATATATTTTCTGGAGGACGTCCAATGCTAATGCTGAGTGGTAGATGATAGTCTCATCACCATCCTATTCGCAGCAATCAGACCCGCCAAAGAGAAAGTCAAGGACAACGTACCATGACTCAATGCAGCACCACCCCATGTTGACACGAAAAACGAGATAACTTGGCAACCACACAAGCATGGGTCACATTTGGGATATCGCCTTCAGGCCCAGGGTGGCCAAGTCCTTCGAAGGGAAAACCTACAGCGACGAACATGGGGTGACCAACTTACAGTGACGGAAGGCTTGCAACTGCAAGCACAAACCGCCCCCACTAAGATGGAGTAGAGGTTGAACCAACGGGAGGGAACTCCCCAACCACATGAACGACAAACATGAGATGACCAACTCGCAATGACGGAAGGCTCACAACTGCGAGCACAAACCGCCCCTGCTAAGATGGGGTGGAAGTTGAACCGACGGGAGGGAACAGGACCCAAGTTGGCAATGAACACACCGAACCCTCCATGAAATTTTTCAAAGTCCGACTTACTTGACTCGCTGTGTATGCTACTAGTAACTAGTCGTGCAGGTGGGCAAAAAATTGTCGGGTAATATAGTACCAGATGAAAAATTGAAGAAGTTCATACTTTCCAATTGGCTGCATCCAATGCAGCGTCTGAACGCTGAGTGTAACGTGGCAGTAAAAAATCATCAAGAGGTTCGACACTCGGAACATTTGCAGGTACCAGTGCGCTCGGTGTGAGGCCCTCGAGTGTGGTGGCATAGCGCCCACCGAGACAGATGTCCTGACTGATATCGTAACATAAGCTCTCGATTTTGTGCATCTTGAGGCCCTTCACTGTGCTCTGTAGCTTCCCGGGGGGTGGGATATTGCACAACATTAACATTGTATAATAGGTCGTGATTGCATCCGTGTCTTCGCGGACCCAATCGCTCTTTTGTAAGCGCGCGAAGTGACCACGCTCTAAACAACGAGCAATCTGTCTGTATGTCTCTGCTGTTCATATCATCAGACTCAAACTGTCATACTAGTCACATTATTACCGTACGAAATTGACGCACCCCGTTGTGAATTCCACCCCTGAGGTAGATCATTTTCTGTGGCTGCGGTCGAAATATCGTAAGAAAGACCATATGTCCCCCTTTGCATACCAACAAGAGTAAGATAAATGTCGGGAGGTAGTATGACACCTGCCGCCATGCTAACAGTCAGGAATGCAGTGGCAGGATGGGCCAGTGGGATTCTCGTCCGACCATCCCCGCACTCTTTAACTTAGAATGAAATGATCTCGACTTTTGGTCACTGCCAGATCTGACTCCGTGCCAGTGGTGCCATGGCTCTGACAACCCCAATTTCTGGGGTGGCGCAGAACCACTCCAAGAATACCAGTCTATTGTGACGTATACACAATTAGCTTTTGAAATGCATTGGGATGAGCGCAATTTCCACTGGCAGCCCGCATGACTCACTAGTACTCCGAGTCGCCGCACAGCACATGAATACTACTTACTCTCGGGCCGGGGGAGTCACCGCAAGTCCTCCGACTCAGTCAGGTCATTGATGTCTCCGAGTCTAAACTGCAACTCAACTTCATGCTTTCCGGATGACATTGAACGCGAAATTTTCTTTTGGGCGGCCAGTACTACTGGTATTAGTGGCAACTCCGACTTAGGATTGGCGGACATGTGTCATTACCTACTTGTTGCCAGGCGAGTTCACTCCTGGTAAGTAAGGAATCCCGACCGAGTCTCCCAATGCCAGTCCGAGTCATTGGCTACTTGATCCTAGGTTAGAGCCAGTCTTATACCGGGTGGTTGATGTCCACGACCGGAAAATGGCTGAGTTATTCATATCATCTGTACGACCTCGACCAGCTTTTGCCAAGAGAGTAGTCAAGGTCCTGCATCTTCAGCCGGCGGTTTTCCCTGAAGAAGGGGCAGAGATCCTCAAACTCTGTCGAGGACTACGGGAGTTGACCTTGCAAACTCGCGGGATTGCTAACCAACCAGATGCCAAGAATCCTTTACTTGAGCCACTCCGTACTCTACAGCCAACAATGTTATCCATAGATCTCGCATCTACTTTCTATGGACCCACAATTTTCCTTCCTGACTTACCTCTACTGCGCTGCATCGAGCGTCTTCATTTGGCAAATAGCTGGGTGGCGAGGCGTGGCCTGCACATTGGTCTTCAAGAGCTACATCAACTGACGCACCTCTCCTTTCATATCCGTCCCCCTGGACAACACACGACGCATATTGAAATACTCTCTGTGATCCTGCAACACTTTCCGAAGCTCCAAGTGATAGTTCTATGGCGGATGGAGTACCAGGATTGCAAAGAGATTTATACTGACCTAGAACGATGCAATCTCACAGATCACAGAATTATCGTGTTTAATACGACTCACTTTGCCAAACATGCACGACCCAAGCATAGTTTCTGGGAAATTGCGGAGCATGTTGTTAAATGGCGAGAAAATAATAATAAAGGTAAGTTCGGATCAGATTCTTTTGCACTCATCCAAATGACATCATGGAATGACCACACGTTGAATTGTAGAACTCTTTGATGTACCCAGCAACATTTGCGAGACATCCCTGGATTTACTGCTGTGAATCCAAACATGGAGTGGCAGTATGGTATCAGTTGGGGCAGGTGAGGGACTCCGGAGCAATTACAGCATCTATTTGTACGCATCCTGATCAGAAACCAGCAGTTTCTTACATTTGACCCCTTCCAGGAACATATCTTTCACTGAGTATCCCACAGCTGATATTTCTGCTCGTAAATCTATCTTTCATACTACAATCTCCGAGTGCCAGCCATGGCAGCGGCACTGCATCCCATGATGAGTACATTATACAAATAGTAGTAAATACCTATGTAACCATGCAAGCCACGTCTCTGCTTCCGAGTCGTGCCACTGTACCAGTGTTCAACGTTCAGCCATGCCCAAAGTATCCAAACTGGCACCACGCCCAAGCATACGCCGCAAGACCTCCAGCCATGCTGATAGTCTTGTCGAACGCATGGCCCAACGAAACGCACTCTACCTGCAACTATTCGACCAACATGCAGATCTTGTCCGAGGCAAAGAAGCCAATGAAGTGATTAATGCGTATCATCGGGTAATAAGCAGAGGCATCATATCTGACAGTACGTCCATCACCGATGGTGATCTCGATGCCGTCGAGCACATTCTGCACACTCCTACTTCTACCCTCGATGAGTACGCTTTTTCATTTATGATTTTTGTATGTGTGAGCTGACCAACATGTACGCTAGTCATGTCTTTGTTGGTCTTACAGCCCATAATCTCCTCCTATCACAAATGGAAGCTATGAAGAAGCTTCCATACAATGTAATGGCTAAAGTTGATGCGCGAACCATCGAACTTAGGTTGGTGATCACTCCTCTTGACCAAGATGTGAACTAATTTACATTCTGATGCAGGTCCCTGTCGAGGGACAGAAACTCCAACTTGCAGCAAGAGAAATGTGCATTTCTAACACCCCCCAACACTCTCCCTAAATTGGAGAGACAGTCTATCAGTCGCCGTGTTCCGCTCACCGATACTACTGTCCGCAACATGTTAGCCTCGCCCTCTACCCTTGTTGGGAAGCGATTCATTCTTCAAGATGTGGATGTATATTATTGTATTGCATCTGTCACAGTTTCATTGACAGAATGCACATTCAGTCTTCAATATGAGGATGTGAGGTATGCGTCCCATTTTCTCGACTCTGACATTTGACTAATCTCCTCCAAGCTATCCTTCTGAAGATGTCTCTGTAAGGGAGATGGAAGAACGTCTGATGAGAAGTGACGCGGTATAAACCATTTTGCAGTTATCGACTCGGCAGCACACTATCATGTACTACTAGTACTATTTTGTAATGCCACAGATCTCCAGTTGTTGAACTTGAGTTGGCGGAAAAGTGCCCAAATGTTGCTGTGACGTCAGCACAATCTAGGCTAATAGTTCAATTGCATTGCCAGCACACCAAAGGCGGGCTCTTTGCAGTGACCACTGGCATGCTGTGACGTTGGCTCGAAGTTAGGACTTGAGTCAACGGCACAATGATAAGGATCTTAAAGCTACTCGCTTTTCCAGACAGAAGTATCTGATATTCAAGGTAGAAAAAGAGTCCCTGTACACTACATTACACTGGCCCTTTTATACGGTAGACATGAGGCACTGAAATGTCAACGTATATACGAGTGAGAAAAACATAGGGAAAAACCAATCATAACTGCCACAGCCTTCTAGACATTTTGACACACGGTCCTTGACGTCGGACTGAATCCTCACACATGCTGACTCGGAGCAATACTCGTCCGTGTGGAAGTGCACGGTGCAATCGCACGTTTGCAAACACCGCAGCGTTGACCCAGCACCGTCAACACTGTCCTCACTACCAGGAACAGTTCCGCTGACGCCGGCAATTCCTCAGAGATGCTGGTCATGAACCTCAACAAGGGCCTCCCATGAAGCGCTTGAAGACCAAATCACTGCATGCTGAGAAACCAGTGGTGCGAGTAAGCTGCTGGTCATTTTATTTCACTGCTATTTTTAAGGGCCAACCGCAGAGTGGGTCAATGACAACTAGTACTTGTCCTCATGTGCCACTACTACCTTCGAGTCATGACTCAGAAACTCCTATGCCTGCAGAAACTCTGGTGACGTCCAACCATCAGTTTCATTCGGTGAGTCAGATGTCTCTTCTGTCTCTTCTCCCTATGGTCGTCGTAACTGAGCCTCTATCCCAGTTCCCCATTTCCTGCAACTCCCAATCAGATGTCCTTCCGCCGCGAACGCGCCGCCTTCCTGCACGATATCGAGATTTACTTCCAGAGCTCCCCCGCCCGGTTGATCCAGACCCGGTGTCTAGTACCTCTTTGCCACGAGTAACCCTTCATGTCTTCGATTCATTCCGGACCAGTTTCAATGCATTTGGGATAGCCCGTGAATACCGACATCGACCCTCATATGATCCGGAGCACAGCATTTCAGCCCACGAACTCTCTGAATCCACTCGTAATGATGGTGACACAGCAGGCTCAGATATTCCACGCAGACCACCCCCCTGGCCATGGCCAAATATGTCGATATGGAGGTTGATGGCTTGGCAATTGATGGGAAATGGCGAGAAATCCTGTGCTGAGACTACAAGACTCGTTCATGACGTGCTTCTCGCTGAAGATTTCAATCTCGAGGATATCTCAGGGTTCAACGCTGAGACAGCAATCAGGAGTATGGACAGGTCAGAGGTCACTCTCGCATCCGAATCTAAGTCTATATCGGAACAGGATGGTTGGAAGACAGATGTCAACATTGATATCCAAGTCCCCTCACGCGAGAAGTGTAGTGAAGGAAATGGAAGGGTTTTCACGGTTCATGGGCTTGCATACCGTCCTCTGGTATCTGTCATTCGGGCAGCATTTATGGAGGCAGTGTCAAAACGGTTCCATCTTACCCCATTCAAGCGTGTATGGAAATCTCCAGTTACGGGAAAGGAGCAGCGACTGTATGATGAACTATATACATCCGACATCTGGAATAAGGCTCATGATGACGTGCAAAAGCAGCGGCGAGAGGATGGCTGTACCCTCGAACGAGTAATTGCAGGCTTGATGTTCTGGTCGGACAGTACTCATCTTGCTCAATTTGGCCACGCAACCGCATGGCCAGTGTATCTGTTCTTCGGGAATTTATCCAAGTACGAGCGTGCGTCGGCCGGTCCAGGACCATGCCATCCAGTGGCATTCATTCCATCCGTAAGTGTATGCACAATTGATTTCACATACCCAACACTAATGGGTGTACCACTAGCTTCCAGAATCACTTTCGAGTTTCATTAATAGTTTTACGAAGAGGAAGAACCATATGGATTTACTTGCGCATTGTAAACGCGAGCTTTTCCACGCTGTCTGGAGGACGTTGTTGGACGATGAGTTCGTTGAAGCATATAGGAGTGGAATTGTTATTGGGTGCCATGATGGGGTGCTCCGTCGCGTCTATCCTCGAATTTTCACATATTCAGCAGATTACCCAGAGAAGTATATCGAGCACCCCTTCTTATTCACAATCTGAACTTCGTTACCAGGATTATCCTCGCGACTATTCATGACAAGGGACTGTGCCCTTGTCCCAGGTGTTGCCTTCCTAAGTCTTCTTTTAATCGCCTCGGATTCGCCTCAGATCTCACGGGACGGCTCACTCATACACGGGCCTATGCACGAGCCAAGATTTGTGCTGCAAGACGTGCAATATACCAGTTTGGAAATCCTGTCAAGGGTACAGTGGTTGAAAGAATTCTGAAGGATTGCTCGTTGGTGCCGACACTGGTGAGATGGGTGCTTCCGTGTTTGCCCTTACCTTGTGCTGAAGGCCTGAACAAGAACTCATTTGCTGAGCGTCTTTCGCCATTTCAGTTTAACATATTTGTCGTGCTTGTTGTGGATCTCATGCATGAATTTGAACTTGGGGTATTGAAGTCGATCCTCAAGCACTTGATTCGAATACTCTATTCGATTGATCCGAACCTGGTCTCCACGCTGAATGAGCGGTTAGTATCTTTAATGACTATAGCTCACCTACTGACGCACATATAGATTTTCTGCAATACCGCCATTTGGGGTTGACGGAATACGCCGTTTTCCGCCGAACGTGGCGGAGATGAGACAACGGGTTGCCAGACATTTCGAAGATATGTTGCAGGTGTGTAGTCTACCGGTTGTCTTTGTTAAAAAGGCTCAACATCCTAGTGCTCAATCCCGGCTTTCGAGGGCCTTCTCCCCGCGGAGCATAATGCTATTGTCAAAACACTTCTATTTCGCCTTTCAGAATGGCATGCCCTTGCGAAACTTCGAATACATTCGGATGACTCCTTGGCTCGACTCGACGAGGCTCTAAAGAGACTTGCAGCCGAGATTAGGAGATTCCAACGAACTACCTGTGATGCGTTCAAGACACATGAACTACCCAGTGAGGTTGCTGCACGACATAGACGACAACAAGCCCAGTCCAAATCAGAATTCCCAAAGAAACCTGCGTCATCGGCTGCTCGCCCCAAATCCTTCAACATTCTCACTTACAAATTTCATGCACTCGGAGACTACACAAGATCCATCCGAATGTTCGGGTCCACTGACTCCTACACAACACAAACTGTGAGCAGACTGCGGTTGGTGATGTGCCGTTACTGATTGAGGTCACGTGGTGATTTTTAGGGCGAACTTGCGCACCGCTTGGTTAAGAAATTTTACCGACGTACGAACAAAAGAGATGTAGCAACAGGACTTACGAAGCAAGAGAGACGGCAGACGCGTATCCGGAGGCAGCTTGGCGATTACACGAGTCAAGAGATAATCTCTGACATTGTTTCACCAGATGAAATCGAATTATCACCGGAACTCCACCACATTATGCGTGCCTTACCATGCAACGCCTTCAACCTCGCGAGTTTTCTGAGAGAGAACCAATCTGATCCCGCAGTGAAGGTGAGACAGCAGTATAAGGAGTTGATCCTCCTATTCTTACTTTCTCCTGACACAGAACTTCGTGCCGAAGATGAAAGACCACCTATTATCCCGACTATATGGCTACGAGTACGACGGTGATGAACACTTCTTCACTGACGATGAGCGTAATGATCTGCGGATCATCGGTGGTATGAATCAGGTGATCGAATCCACCATCGTTCGAGTTAATTACACAACGTATGACATCCGCCGCAAACAGGATGTCATGCGACCAGGATCTGGATGCTTCATCATGACTCTATCACGGGAAGATGGACCCAATGCGCACCCGTTTTGGTATGCCCAAGTACTCCGAGCACTCCACATTAATGTCCTTCACGTTGGTCCCAATGCACGGTGTCGTTCTCCACAGGATATGGAGCTACTATGGGTCCGCTGGCTAGGAGTGGAACCCCAGTACAGCTGGGGTTTCCGGGAGGCATGGCTTCCCAAAGTCGGTTTTGTTCCAGAGGGTGACTACAATGCCTTTGGCTTTCTCAATCCCTCATTCATCATTCGTGGTTGTCATCTCATCCCGTCTTTTTCCGATGGCCGGACGACGGCACTACTGCAGCAGGGGGCCTCCGTTGCAAGACATCCAACTAATGATGATGATTGGTGTTCATTTTATGTCAACATGTACGTTGCTCTCTACCTTCTTCTTAACAGATGGTTGGATTATCAAACTAGATTCGCAGATCGTGACATGTTCTGTCGTTTTGCTGCAATAGGCGTTGGTCACGAGGTACAATATCCGATGCAAATGAATTCTGGTGCCCATGATGGTGGAGATGAACTGGACTCGGATAACGACAGCAGCTGTGTTGGAGCAGATAAATCTCCACTGTATTGCAGTCCTAGGTGCGATGTTTTGGGTGCTTACATAATCACCTTAGAGCGGACTTAGCAGTACAATTCATAGAGTTCCCTCAGTAGCTCACAGCCTACTGAGGGTAAGCACCTACACATTTCACAGTATATTACTTACTGACATCCTGTAGTAGCCTACAGGTACAGTACCCTACCAAGTAGCTCACAGCCTACTGAGGTAGCCTACAGATTATATTTCAAGAGGTTATGAGCCCCGCCTAGCGCGGAAAATTTTCCTTGTAGGCATAACCCAGTCAAGACTACTCAAACTTGCTACGAAGTGACTCTACTACTCGAAAGTAACTGGAATATACTATGGAACCCAAACTCGCAGCAGATGGCTGCAACTGGCACACCTATGGTAGTTGGGTGCTGAAGGCCATCTTGGAAGACGACTTAATGGGTTACCTCGAAGGGTCTGAAACACGACCTACACATCCAAGTTTACTACAGGGAGATGGTGATGGTTGGACACCACAAACCGACGAGGAACGAGAAGCTGTCACAGTCTGGAGAACTGCTGACGACGCATGGCAACAGCGGGCTGCTATGGCCCACTACCTTATCATTTCCGGCATACCCGACTCTGTTCTAATGCTCATTATGCATTTGGAAAGTCCTCGTGATGCATTTACCTACCTCGAAAGTCGCTACGGTCAAATCCCGAGACCTGAATGCTCCAAGGTTGTTGACGAGGTCAATCGAGAGCACAACTTGCCATTCGAGCAGTGTGCAGCTGAAGACAGTACTCAGAGCGCTGAAAATGGCAACAACGAACCATTGGACTCACCTGGAGAGGAGATTCCCCCAAACTTCCCTAGCGACTGTGCCGAGACCACAGATGGGCATGCAGAGCCCGAGACTGAGGTCATGGATGCACGGCAGGTGGAGGGCAACCTATTGAAGGTTGCAGATAGGGCTATGGACTTGGAACGGCCAGATGAACTTGTGGACGCACCTCGAGAGGAAAAGGCCCCAGATCTCGAGGATAAGAGTCTGGATGGGGGAGACAGCGACCCAGGATACTGGGAAGCCCTATCCAACAATGGATACGAGCTAATCGACCCGCCTATCGAAGATACTCGGTGCCTCTCGATGGATGACGAGACAGTCACCAATGTACCTGTTCCACCTGGTATTTATGCCGAACTCCCCATTCTCGATGTCGAGTGTTCTACACTACAGTACCAGCCACCAGCACGAAACCATAGTGCTACGAGCACAAGTTTCATCTTACCCGTGTTGGAACTGACCCCAAAGGAGCCAGATAAGGCAGAGACAGGTGGTGGGTGCAATGATGCAGTTAGCAAGGATCCTGTCGGCTCACAAGGAGTCGAGAAAACGATGCTAGCTGATAGCAGAGGTCAGCATGGAGAGCACGAGGCAAAACGACCAAGGCACTCACCTGCACCACCTGCGCCATCTCCGAATGGCATACTGGACATGCCTACACCCTTCACGGACCTACGTCGACGTGGAAGACTCAAAACGAAAGCTGAAAATGTGAGCAATGCATGTTCGAGGCGAAATGCCTACCGTGCACGAGCGGCCCTCATGTGGCCACCTCCGCCCCTCTTCACGCCCTCAAAATGGCTCGGATACCTTATGGGAGGGTCATGGATTGTAACGGTACGCTATAACAAGGTCAGGCATGTGATACGAGTCAAAACGAGAGGCTACACGCACCGTGGTAGCCATACAAGTGTTTCACTGCCCCACAAGGTCTTGCAGCGCCTCCGGAACATCTCGAATACCCTCTGGTGGCAGGGGGTGCCTCCTGTATCGACACTGAATGATGCGCGATGGCCTACGAACCTGCCCGTGGCCAAACGGCTGCCTGTGAGCAGCGGTACGAGGCGAGATGACAAGCACAGGGCCAAGTGGCCAAACGGCTTACCTGCGCCCTCGAAACCTGCTCAAATCGACTTCGTGCACACTCCTGGGACCCTCAGGGAGCCACACCGGCGTGGCAGGATCAAGACGAGATCTAAAAACGTCAGTACAGTTGAAACGAGAGGCGCCAAAGCCTCTATACTCCCTATTCCCACTTCGCCACCTTGCGACATCTCGCAACACCTCTGGAATGTTGCTAATACCTACTGGCGGCATGGGATACCTCCCGGATGGACGTGCAACATCAAGATACCTTCGTTATTCGAAACGGCGGCCTTGCGACAGCGGTACAAGGCCAGAGGATGCGTGCGCACCAAACGGATTCCCGAAATGGCAGTTGCCACAACGCGCAGCACAGCCACAGCCACGTCGCAGCACCTCGCACCACACAAGGACTCGAAGCTGCATTTGCAGAAATTACACTCGTTTATTTGAATGTTTGGTATATTATTTCTTTCGAGTTCTATATCCTTCACCCCTACCTAATCATACAGTGGAGTTTAAGGGGGTGTGTTGGAGCAGATAAATCTCCACTGTATTGCAGTCCTAGGTGCGATGTTTTGGGTGCTTACATAATCACCTTAGAGCGGACTTAGCAGTACAATTCATAGAGTTCCCTCAGTAGCTCACAGCCTACTGAGGGTAAGCACCTACACATTTCACAGTATATTACTTACTGACATCCTGTAGTAGCCTACAGGTACAGTACCCTACCAAGTAGCTCACAGCCTACTGAGGTAGCCTACAGATTATATTTCAAGAAGCTGTGCTGGCCCTGGCGATTGCGGTGTAAACGATATGATTGTAGATCAATCAAGTGACGGCTGGAATTCTGAAGGGAACTATGGCGAAGAAGAAGAAGACTTTGAATCCGAGGCGGGGTATGTGGATGAAAGTGACTCTGGAGTTGATCCGGAGGATAGTAGTAGTGACGCCAGCGACAACGACGATATCAACTTTTGGTGCGCTCGTTTCATAGTCTATGAGAATGACCAGGAACTCATAACTTATGCCTTCCCCATTCGAAAAATAGGGCCACTACTTGATCTGCACGCCGCTAGCAAATGCCAGCTGTTTATGCTACGAATGCAATGCATCTGAATGCGAGGACGGAGCATGTAATTACTGCAGTGTTTGGAGCCTTTATATGTACATAACATATCCCAGCAGTTTTACAGCGCATTGCCAATATACGACGTCATATCCAGCATCTTCCATCCTTCTTAGCATGTAATACCATAAGTTGTCGAGTGTGATCTTCATGGGCAGAGCTTATAATTTCCACGGCAGTCCTCTGCCTGACAGACACTACTTTGTATTGTACGTGCTATACGGTAAGCCAGCACAGAGCAATCTAATGTTGGGCATGTCTAGCAATCTATTACCAGCATATACAAAGTGGTATCGTTGCGTGACATTTCGGTTTGAATCTCAAATCACCCACAGGGAATACCACCTCACGTGGTTCTACGTGATGAAATTACATGAAAGATGAATCGATGGCGGTACGATGCTCAATGGCTGCGCACGACATCATAGCATTGATGGGCGGCTGGGCGCTACCTCTTGGTCCTTGGTACCCATCCGTGTCCGAATCTAAACATCATCATCAGTCCCACCCGCTTCATGACGTGCAGCCGCCAGGTGGAATGTACTCGGGCCCATGCAATTCAGCTGTTAGCCAAGCCCATCTCCACTCCTACTTCGTTGGCCAGGAGCCACTGAAGAGTCGGTCCATACGTGGCGAATTCCGTTTCCCCTTTCGACCCCAATACAAGTAGTTTGCAGCCGTCGGGATTTATCTCGATAATTATGACAGGCTTTCTTGTAACCGCGTGCTGATCGACAACTTGATTTACAACCGATCGGCTGATGGCGCTGGGGGGAGCATTGGGAAGAACTATCTTCCTCCAGCTTCTGCGTACCATAAAGAAGCTATTTCTGAGGTTCAAGTCAACACCGCACCAAGGTTGTTGACATCAGTGTACACCGCTAGTAGCTTTTATACCTTACCACTTGTTTTGGTGGCTAAATATGTTGAGTATCAATACTAGGTTGACCGTGTAAATGAGTCTTGTGCCTCAGATTCATCGATAATATACTTCGTTGCCCACACACTTCCGACGTAACACCGAGTAAAACCACCAGAATATATTTACTATTTCATGTGAACGTACATATACCAGAACAACGATAAGGAGGACGCGAGAACGAGAGAGAATGCAAGAGTGAGTGTGAGACAGAGATCGAATGAAATAGTACAACTAGCGGGGCGGGAGAGATGAAAAGAGATACAAAGTGAGCTGTTAGCGAGTTAGCTCATATATGGATGCGTGGGCTTGAGCGTGAGCATTTCAAATGCACCTCCCGCACATGCCTCAGCATACTTGACCTTCTGATGTACCTCGGAAGGTCACACCAACAGCAGAGGACTTTGAGGCGCCTTCCTTGTTGCCTGATGTTATGAGCGGTAGCTAGATGTCGCGCACAGTCGTATGTGATATGTGTATTACATCTCGTGCCATCTTCCTTGATCCACCCGCAGGGATGGCATGCAGTGGGTTCAAAGTGCTGGAGTACGGAAAGTGACTTTGTCGTGGGAGCCATCATTCCGCAGTCATCCACGGAGGTAAGGTGGGAGACACTTCAATAAATGAGGGTTCAGCATGTATGTACCAAGAAAAATTAGTGAATCCTCAGGTGTTGGAAGAACGCTCACCGGCTTTGTTGGGCACACAACACAGAATGGTACGGTTCCATCCTGGCTTGCGCAGAGATCCAAGGAACGAGTGGCAATCTCGCACATTTCGAAACGTCCTCCTGACCTATGAAGTATCTCCTCACATTAGATGGCCCCAAAACTTAGAAGGACAAGAAAAAACAAACCGTCCGAATGGAGGATCTCGCCAGTGTGGCCTTGCATGCCACATCGGTCATTAAGGACCCGGGTATTCATAAATTGCGCATTTGGCCCGTTGTAGACCCGCGTTCCGCCTATCTGGCCAGACTGAGGGAAAGGGGTCGAGAAATCTCGCAGATGCGGCTGGCAAGGTGTCAGTTCTTCCAGGCCTGAATACAGGGTAGGACGACCATCCCTTTTGTAAGGATTAATACAAGTCACGGGTCTTGACCAAGTGGCACCTACCCGGACATTGAGAGGGCGCACTGCGGTCTCGAATCTTCACTGGTATGGGGACTGTGTACTTCACCCTGCGATGTGTGGGCGAGCAAACAATCCCATGAATTATCCAAGCCCTGAGCAAATGGCCATACGAGAGCTTGCGGTATCGCGTTGCTTGAGAGAAGTGTGCAATGAGATGGAACGTTGTCCATGTGAATGGCGGACCAATGGGGATTGAGGTAAGGAAGTAAAGGCGTGAAATCTGTAGAATGTCTGGAATACCGCGGGAATCCACACCCTGCGGTCGTATATAAAGGCAGGTCGGTGGTAGTCCATCACGTGTCCACTTGGCCAAGTCGAAGTTGGCAGCGTCGCAGCATACCACATCTATACGCCACCGTCCGAACTCGTCACAAAGGACGGTATGCCACCACTCCAAACAGGCATCCTATCTCTTCCATTTGGGGAAGCAACGACTTAGATGACATCATAGGCCCACGCCCATCACCTAGAATCGCTCTTATTGAACTTAAAAATCCCGGTGGAGATGAGGTTAAGCAGACATCTTGGGTGCCGTGGGAGCATAGTGTTGAATGGGGGAAAGCCGAATGTCAGTATGTAATACTCATAAGAGGAATGCGATATGCGAAAATGAGGCAGAGCATGAGGTGCGGCGGCCGGGAACGCAGAGATGAAGAAAATACTTACTTACTTAAGCAAACAAAAACTTGTTCATTTGCTTGTGGGGTCGCCATGCCCGGACCGAATTGGTGTGCAACGCGAGGTATCGCGTCCATCGTTAAAATGGTCTCATCGGGAGTTTGAGTTCATGTGATAAAACTCACCAGTGGCGTTGACATCGGTATACACGTGCGGCACATTCAAATAGAAAACAATTGATCGAAGGAGCCTCCAGGTCAATATAGTCTGCCAGATCTGCCGCGCACCCAATGTGGTCTACGACAAGATGCCGGGTGGAACGAAACCCACATGCTCTGGAAAGCCTTATAATACCAGTCGTGCGCACGGAATCGGGAATAGGAGGGTACTCCGAGCTGGTCGCCGCGGTTATCAACCACGCAGCGCAAACGTGCACATCAATCGGTGTTCAGAGAACAATCCATGCCATACCTCAATTTCCTTTCAGTTGCGTGTTAAGACTCGGTCGTCTGATGTCAACTGTCAGCAGGTGCACTTAATCAATGTAGTCTTATTAAGAATTTGTCAGGTTATGACCTCCGAAAGCGTCGAGGAAAACCTGAGTACGGACCATAATCTTGGTTCCTGCGCACAACCTGAATCGAAGTGCAAACAATGAGTATCCAAAAATTACGCACACTAGTTATTTCCGTTTTACTACCTTCATGCAGTGGTGCGCCGCCGTCCACTCCCCGGTGCAATGAATAGTACTGGATGATGCCAGGGCGGGAAGAGCGGAGCGGAACCTCGTCCATTTCTGTGAACGTGGCAATATACCGAATCGGTTTTTAGGGTGTGTATGTTCGGCGCAATCTACCGCTCATCTTCAGGCGCATAACTGAGATCGTAGTACTGGTACATAGATCAGTCCGATTGATCCCGATGATCCGCTAAGTATCTGACTGTGCTTTGGTGGTCCCCACGGCTGAGCCATACTCCCAAACTGGAGTGTAGAAGCCCATACGATGGTGGGTGATTAGACTTTTCCAAAGATACATTGGTCAGAGCTGACGACGACATGGGAAGGCAGTGGGACTGCGTGGCGTGCAGACAAATGTTGGAGTTATACAACCGGTGTGCTGTAGCATAGCCACCGCATTACATAAGCAAATAGCGCACACTTACAATTTTCGTAGTACTGTAGTTTTTACTTAGTGACTACTAAGTATTCTACAGATTCTACCAACAAATGTGCCATCCGTACCAGCAACCATTGGATTAGAGGGCGGCGCAACACACGCCCGCCGCAATCACAACAATCAGGTCCTCAGAACTCTACCTTCGCGGGGGAAAATCCCGCCTGATCTGCCTAAATCTCCAGATAAGCGTGCAAAATCGCCCAAGTGAGCCCAAAAACAAACTGGACAAAGACACCATGGAGGTAGGCATTGCCACCAAGACCTCCGGAGATTTTCACTATGTCAACGGGTTGATTAAACATGTATCGATGATGTTCCCCTCAAATCGTGCCCCGCAATGCCCGGTTTGCCTGTCAGACCTCAGTTGAGGCGCCTCCTCGAGGAATGCAGTAACCTGATCAATATAATATCCTTGGATAGGCGAACACGAGGCATAAAATAAAATAAATTCACGGGCAGTCATCAAAGCTATCTGCCTGTGCCTAGATCTACAAATTTCCTTTGCTGTGTCCACAGGTTCATCAATCGACCTATCGTAGTGAATGTGTCATCCTCGTGGTGATGTGCTCGCAGAAGAAGTGTTCCCAGTTACATGGCAAATTCCGCGTGTGGCCCCAAGAGTTTTACGATAAACAGACCTGAGTTGCTGTGTAGAAGGAGCCTCCTGTAATCATTATTTTCATGCAGTCACGCACACATATTACACTTGAATGCCGCGCATCACTCTTCAAAAACATCCATCGATCCATACCTACCCAAGTAACTCCCTGAACTCAGGTCCCCACTGCTCACTCTTCCTAATATCATCCACCAATGCATCAAACTTCTGTGATCCGCCTGTCGCGTTAGCACCCGTAGCATTCCCGACGGCGACGACCTTGACGAGCGCAGCCACAGCTCTCATCGTACTTCTTCTCAGCTCGGCTGCACGTTCGAGATCTTGTTTTACCGTGTCCTTGGTCACCGGGGCACCTTTCATCGTCGTGTCGAGTGCGGGTGTTAGCACATCAAGTCGTGCAAGAAGTAGAGGAGCGCATAATGGGATAGACGATAAGCGTCCGACGAGTAGATGCGCAAGGACCTTGATTTCATCTGACGGATCCGACAACGCCGGGAGGAGATGAGTGAGGAAAGTCGGAAGGTCCAGTTTATGAAGGCACGTGTCCAGCTACTCAGTACCGTTAGCGGTGGCTTCTTCTATCTTCCAAAAAACATGTCTTACGAGCGTATATAGCGTCTCCCACGCCGTCTTCCGTGCATCCAAGCCGTCGTCAACTTTGTGTTGCCACGGCCCCATCTGAACCGTCCGTATAAGGTCTGGCTTCACGACCGTTTCAGAGTACAATGTTTGTAGCAGTGCAGGTAAGTGATCTCGTACGAGATACACCTTCGTACGCGCGGCTGAGTTGAGAGCGGACAACGCCAGACGACGAACGGTCTATCAACGCAAAAGATCGGATGAGCTCCGTCACGGCGTACAAACCAGACACCGAGACACACCAAATCCGAATCCTTCATCAAACTTAAGAAATCCATCAACAGAGGCACAAGTACCTCGTCATAGGACGGCGCACTATCCGCAAACGTATACCTAATCGCCGAGATCACCGTCGCACGTATCGCGGGATTCTCGTCCCGAATATGTGCATGGAGATGGGGGAGATATCGACCAGGTTCCATTGTCGTGAGTTTCCCAAGACACGCAGCGGCGACATTACGCGTCGATTCCTCTGTATCAGACGTGGAGTTGTTAAAGAGAGGCGTCCAGAGGTGATCTGCTACGGGCTCAAGTTGACCACGCGAGCAGTGTGTTACGACCTAATACATGTTTTGATGCCCATCGGCAATCATCGACGTGAGTATGACAGGAGTCCCAGAAACAATAAGCACCACAACGCACTTCTTTCAACGCGTGCAGGGAGAGTAACCGTTTGGACGGATCATTCTCCGCGATTTTAAGTATCACAGGCAAAAACATATGCAAATTCCCAATGGCAATATTCCCTGATACATGAAACGCGTCAACCACAGTACGTACAACTCTAGAATTAGGGTACTCACCTGCAGCGAAAGCAGCAGCAGTCCTCACTCCCTCTTCCTCGGACGAAAAATGGTCGATCACGTTGTTGAATATATCTTGCTGAGGGGACATGTCGCTAAAAGAAAAGTTTCGAGTTGGTGGGTATGAGCATCACCACAGTACCGGAGATGAATCAAAAAGGAGGGACTTACATGAATCGCCCCAATTCTCCAAGAATGAGTAAACTCAACACGACGCTCGATGTCTTCGCTTTTGAACTCTTCTAGTAGAATTCAAAGTACGTCAGTAACCTCATCACCTGCGCACAACGAGACCTCAGTCGAGTCCGGTCGAAAAATGCCACGAACTTTGATATACTTGGAGTATTCCGCAATCGTACCCGCGGCGACCCCCTGTTGACTTCTTACGATCTCGCCGATGCATTTTGCCACGTTCATCGGATTCACATCTCCCTTCCCGCCTGATTTCTGAACTGCAACGACAAGCCCGGGAACTACGTGCGTAGCGATTTGATCATCGGCCTCTACCAGGGCTGAGAAGAATGAAAGTAGCGCGTCGAGAGTTGCTCCAGAAACGAGCGGAGAGTGTGCGATAGGGAAGATGTCGCCCAGGAGATCGCGCTCAATCGGGGGGAATGAAGTCTCTGGTGCGAGCTCAAGTAAAAGGGCAAGGATACAAAGAGCTTGAGAAAGAACAGAGATATCAGAAGTGTTGATATACACCTTAATTTGAGAGACGAGAGACGGTGGAAGGTCGGCGGGTATCCCGGATTGGTATCTTTAGATTCGGATGAGCACACGTCGGAGCTCGACGGACAAAAAAACGTACACATACCTTCTGAGCAGTGTATCCAATGCAGTGAACAACTCCGTCTTCCCGCCCCTGCCGCTCTTCTTCAGTAACCCCATGACCCACTTTACACACCCATTTACCCAATCATCGCTCATCTCCACATTTCTCGATACCTTAGTGACCACCCTCACAGCCCCTCCCGTATTTCCCGTCGTGCGACATATTGCGTGCCACTCTTTACCATCTTTTGCTCTGACCGTATCAGTTACGCAAACCCAGAGGTCCGCGATGCAATCTTCTGCGCATATACGCACATCTGCATCAGTATCGGTCGTGCCGAGACGTTGAATAGCGTGGTCGTACACCCGCTCCGGCCAATCACCATTCTTGACGGGTCGTGTGGCGTTCAGAAGCGCGGAAAACGTACGGAAGGTTTCGGACGCGATGCGTGGGTGACGTTCGCCAAGTGACTTGAGAAGTACAGGAACAAGTACCGGGAGTGACGGCGTGAACACCGGTGGTGAGTGCGTCGAGAAGAAAAGTCCCAAGAAAGAAAGACACGTGAGATGTAACGTGGAGGTCGTCGTGGTCGGTGACTGAGACAAGATACCTCTGATCGTCACGACAATTGGCGACACCTGCGCAAACAATGATCCAGGGAGAACAGATAGCAACGCATGCAAGACCTGGAATCCAGCTTGTAACGTTGTCGGTGCGGTCTTGGAAACCTTGAGTTGAGGGAGTAACGCTTTGGATAGGGCAGGAATTTGTGATTTAAGGAGCGCATATGGGTGTTCCTCTACATCCATACTGTCCTCGCTCTCCCGCTTCCGCTTCCCACCTACAACTTGTTCTCCGTCGGGAAACTGGGGTAACCCGCCATACATGCTCGTCTGGTTGAGGAGAGTAATATACGTTGCCCATACTTCGAGTCGAACCGTCTCTTCTCGATCTCCGAATCGCGAGATGAGAACTGGAGACACTTCTTTGTATATAGGAGCAAGAAGTTCAGGTCTGGTGACGATCACAGCACCTAAGAGTTTCGTTGCGGCGCGTCGGATCTTGTATGATGCATCCTCGTCGTCGGAATACCTACACCCACCTGTCAGTAAGGGGAAGTACGAGATATATAATTGACCAACTCGGCGTCCAGATCCTCGTCTTCGTCGTCTTCCTCTGCTTCTACCATTTCCTCGTCCTCATCGCCCCCGGTATAATTCTTTGCAGTGGTGAGCGCAATGCAAGAAATTATGGGAATGGGCGTACGGGGTCATATTTGATATATTGTATGCCAGTCTGTAGGATAGAGGGCAGAAACGGTGTTGCTTCGGCAGAGGACCTCAACAAGAGCGTTTCGAGCGCCTGCAGCCACATCAATCACACGGGGCCATCATGTCCACTTTCACTGACCTGTAGACACCCCTCACGTAGCTCGTCGTCGTCGCGTTGCACAGCCTTTAGTATTCCGGGAATAATCCGGTCGAACGACGACGCAAGCTGTTGCGGGGACTGTCTTAAGATCGCAGACACCAGATTCACAGTCGTACGCTGTGGTTCCAGGTTAGCATCTGCTTCAAGGAATGGAAAGATGTTCGTTTGAATAAGTTGCGTGCATAAATCTGGTGGGGATACAGGGAAGAATTGTGACAGTGTTGATATGGCACGTTTTCGCACGGCCGGACGGGGATGAGTTAGGAGGGGGGCGACCGCTGTGAGGGGCTGTGGTTTGATTTGAGAATTGGAGAAGTGGGCTGGGAAACGGGTGATAAGGATGGATAACGTCGCAAGGGTTTCGATCAGTGTGTCCGGTGGGGTGTCGGGCTAGGAACGAAATGGTACGAGAGCCGCGCGTGACATACAGAAGTGGATGGACTCACGTTCAAGACCTGACTGAGCAGTTTTGGTGCGAGTTCAGAACACGTTTTTCCTGCGATCTTTCCGTCTGGGGGTAGCTCCGAAGTAATCGTCTTCAGAGCTAGGAAGTGATGTCTCGATATGTGAGAGCCCATGATTTGAGTCGAGGGAAGCTCACCCAAACCGGATATATCTCTCAGCTCTTCATCCTTTCCAACTAGAAACTGAATGAGGGCTTCCACGACAAACTCAACCTGGCCCTCTCGCATGATCTTAATCAGCTGACCGAGGCTGCATCGAGTAGGACACGGGTATCACACAGTGCAAGTGGCATCGGAATGAATCAGTCGATAATGTTAAAAGGCGAGATTTAATAGCGGAGACAGAGGGCTTACCACTTGACGGCTTGATTCTTGATTTCGGATATCTTGTCCTCCACGAGCTTGAGCACCTGACGAAGGACCTTGTTCTCGACGGACTCGTCACCGAGGAAACTATTCGGATCCTGCTTGATTTCGTTCAACAAGTCGTTCAGCCCCATGAACCTGGAAGGGCATCGTCGTCAATACTGCGTGTCTATGCACATAGAGTCAGCCGACGTACCTAAAGTCCTGGTCCGGGGATTGCATCTGAGTCGTTTCTGTGAGATGAATGTGTGCTGCCAATGTCTGAATGTACCTTTTCTATGAGACTGTTCATGAAGTACGTCTTGGTCATGGCGGTGGTGGTTGATGATTGAAGACAGGAGCCACTCCAATCTCGTAGTGAAATCACTTCCAAACATGGACCATCTCATCCACCCCCGCTGGCAGTGTGTCACCGTACATTATCATGCCATACGAGTGCGCCGAGAACTACGACGGAGGCGACTTCTTTACCTGTCCGGAGCGCAAGGGCTGGGTCGAAAATATTGAAAACTACGACTTCAGCCGACGGACTCCTGCTGAATTGAATGCAATGGCTATTCTTCGGGTTTCTCACAGAACAAGCGACTTTACAAACACAAAATCCAATACGGTCACCACGCAAAAGCTGCGGCAGTTATTTATTCAGTGGAAGTCGCCCTGGCCGACGTCCAGGGATGCTGCAGAGACATGCCATGCCAATGCAAATCTAGGCAAATCTTGCACCAGAACAAAGATGTGGTCACGAGCGATGCTGGCAGTCCGTCGTACGCGATCGTAACTCTAACACTTTTCGCACTACCCGCTTGATCCTCCGCACGACCTTGAGTTTCATCGACCTGATATGCGGTACTGAAGGAATTGACCTTACTTTTGGCGAGGACCATTCGATCCTACCTCTCATTCTACTAGACCCAGAGATCGCTCCGTCTATCTCTGCCCTTGGATCTGCGCTCCTTGGCGCCTCGAATGACGTGTACGAATGTCCCAGTGTACGCGTGGGACTGCAATCATGAAGGAACATCTTCAACGAGTGAACTGGTGTCCATCGCACATAGCCTGCGACTATGCTCTCATTAGGCATCGAAGGCTGGTACTACTTCACTGCAAATCAGGAAGCAGGTGATCATTCAAAATGCAGCACTAGGAGATGTGTAGCACACTGTCGATGAGGACCACTACCCCACAAGGCATGTCTCGGGTTGCTCTTGCTAATTCTGTTGGAGGAACTGTTAGATATCATTCGACAGGATGATTAAGGCACACACGCCGGCCGTGACCTGTATGGAAGGAACTAGGTTGAGCAGTGGTTTCTGATGCATCCAGTCACAACAATTGCAGATACGTCGCGATTTTGTGCATCTTTTCTGTTGACCTGGAAAGTGTCTAACTTCCCTCTCCAGATGGTCTGAAAGACTTGGAAACCGAACAGGAAACGCACTTCCTATCTGCCAACTATCGCGAATCCAGAAGATGGTCGACGAACTCTTTGCAGACCGCGGCACGAATGAGCATGTTCCATTTTTGATGGATACTTTGTGTGTTCCAGTAGGTGATAATTTGAAGGGGTATCAGCAGAAGTGCATCATCAGAACGTGGACAATATATAAAGAAGCGACAGCGGTCCTGATTCTCGACACGGGGATGTAAGAGGTCTCCTTATCAGCGTCAATACTCAACCGTACCATCTCGCTTTTTCCATCAGCATGGTGGCGAAGACTCTGGACATACCAAGAGCCGGTTGCCAATCGACTCTGCTTCCGACTCAGCGACGGAGTACAGGACATGCATGCAATGGAAAGGGAGCTGCACGAATACTACGCAGAACTGAAACAGTGTGACTATTTCAGCGACGAGGTCTTTATTTCACCTTGAGAAAATGGTACCCTGGCTTGGAACACAAGTAAGGCATGTATTATTCGCCAATATGTGGAGCCCTTTCAAACTAGAGGACAACGGGAGGCTGATGAGACTCTGTGTTTGTCCACAATTTTAGGCGTCTTCCCGGCACCCGTTCTGAGGATTGAAGGCCGGATGCCTTTTGTCCTCCATGTCGGTATGTTTGCCCGTCAAACCCTCTTCAACAACTTTCCGCGCCTCAAGAGAGTCATTCAGGCTCGGATCGAAGACCAAGTCATCGACCGCAGGATGGAACTGTTCCTCCACTACGTCCGGAAAGTCGTGGAATCATTCTCAACAGTTCACTGCGCTTGCAACAGGCATGGTTACTGATGGACGCCCCGCTCGTTGCCGGGCAACACCTATGCAGCTGATACCATGGGCGTGCACTATACTCTGGTAGATAAGTACATATCATCTCGTTCATGATGCTGTTCTGCATACGGACTGCCGTGGTGTCAAAGGGTTGGTAGTACAACATCTTGGCAGGTGCCAGGAGACTGTAGGAAGTCGTCATCCCACCACCGTCATTGTTAGGGATAGAGACATCCGTTATACTGTTCATCTTCTGGATGGAACCTCATGATCAGAGTTAAAAAAAAGTTCCCTGGAAGCCCAGGGAAGACAGTCCCCATAGGACAACACAAGATGTACAATGGCATTTGTATCGGTACACGATAACATCGACATCCGAAGAGATATATACCACATCAGCACCTTCGTAGTCATACATGGCATCCGCTTAGTGCACACAGTATAGGCTCCAGCAAGGTATAATCCATAGTCAAGCCGAATCAGGCACAGGCTACCAAATGGGAACGGTATCTATAGTGCTGTTATGAGCTTCGTTGCAGTTCAATCAAGCTTCCAAGAGTCAAGTGTCTCCGCACTTAGGGTTACCTTCCTCGAAGCAATCCACTCCTGGACCCTGCTCATCGCCGGCCGTTGGTCGGCGTCTTCCCTCATCAGTTCGGCGGCCACCCTGAGGAGAAAATCGCGATCAGTAGAGGGCTTGCACTTCGAGCATAAGGCCTCCAAGGTTCGTCCGCAGCTCCACAGGTCGGCCTGGATCGGTTTGTACGCATCGCCGCGTTCGACTTCAGGTGCGACGTACCCTGTCGTGCCGATCGTGCCGACTATGCCACGGAACTTTTCTTCTTCGCTTTTCAAGCGGATAGCTGTGCTAAAATCGATGATGGAGAGACGGCCACCTTTGGTAGGAATGATGACGTTCTCTGGTTTAATGTCCACGTGTGCCACAAGTTGAGCGTGCATGAATGCAACCCCTTCAATGAGTTGGCTGGCAGCAGCCCAGAGGTGCTCATCAGGCCTCTCAAGAGACGTGAGCCGACCGCCAGCGGTGGGCATAGATATCATGGTCCCGCCCTTTACCGACCAGAACTGGGCTCCAGAGATAGTATGGTTCATCGGAGACTGAAGGCTGCCGAGGAATTGCAGAGTTTCAACCTCCTGCTGCGGTGAGGGTTTGACGAACTTGAGGTAACCAACATGATCATCATCAGTCGTAGATTTGACAACAGCGAGGTTCCCGTGCTGCAATGTGTCAATCAACGGCGTTGAATATAAAGAAGTGATAAACCGACCCCAAAGACAAGGAAATCGATCGCGCAATTCAACACCCGCAGTTGTTCTTGGACATCAACCACACCGAAAGGGCCAAAGTTGTTCCCTTCATTGATAGTACCCAATGTCCTATTTTGCGTCCGTGACACGGGATTATTCTTCGAGTGGAGTGAAAGGACATCTTTGGCGGCATCTACTATCCGTGGGAGGGTTCCTGCCATGTCCCCGTCCAAATCCTCGACGAGATTGTTAAGCTCTCCTGCAAGATTGTACATTTCACGGACAAATTCAATCGCCTTAGTCCTGTCGATGAGATCAAAGTCATTGCGGTGGATAGAAACCTGTCGCATATAACATAATTATATCCATCAAAGGGCACCGACAAGCCACCCACAGCTTTCCCTTGATAAAACCCATCAGGGTCCTCCGCGTCTCGACCAGTTTGCATGACAATATACCGTGAGGCAACCATCTTCTTGTCAAAGTATACCGCAGCTACCAAAAATTCGCGCTCAGAAGTGTTCTTCAAGAGCTTTTTTCCTGCCCTAGTGACGGCTTTTACTTGGAGGAGCATTCGAAAACGGTCTTCCTCATTCGTCACGGAAATAACCCCTGAGACAAAGAAGGGGATCAGATGACGCGCAAACGAGACCACGAGGTCGCTGTTCGGCTTGTACTTGCGCCAACTATCAGCGGAAGTACTGGTTCCGATGAAGATCGGAAAATCCCTCTGAATTTCGGTGCATGAGTGAGGGAAACTACCGTTAGCTAGGCACTCACGTCTCGTATTTAATATCGGGATCTCCAGGGGACAGAAAAGGAGGCTCTATGAAGTAGGCGGCGAAGTTGCCCACCTTGGCAGCAGAAGATTTCCGGTCGCGGATTTTGCTTGCATCTTCGTAGTAGCAACTTAGAACGTGATGTAAGGTTGAAAACTCTCGCGAGTTCCGGACCATCAACCCGCCATCGTGATTCCCCGAAAAAGCCTGGAATATTTGCTCAAACAACTGTTCGTCGATTTGTCGAGCTTTTTCAAAATCGCGAACTTGTTGCATAGTCCCTAGAACAGCATTCTTGACATTTTCCTTAGCCACTACAAATTGGCAGGAGAAGGACGGCGACCTACATCATATATCCAACGAGAACGTAATAGCTCTTGGGTCTGCCCGGTCACCGGAACAGCAGGTGCATCGTGCGCTGTTTGCAGTCCACCTCTTAGATTATTTCGCATGTCATCTTCCGTCCACTTGAGTGCTGTTTGTACAGTTATTTTAAGCATGAAAAGATCACCGAGTAATTCCGTTTCAGTCTCTCAATAGTCATCTGGTGTGCAGGCAGAGGAAGCGCGGGCAGAAAACGCATCAGGTGTAGGCAAACCAATGATCACACGAACCAACGTACCTTCCGCGAGCATGAGGGCCAGGCAAACATGCTCCCGTGTAACTGTGGATTCACCAAATGACAACTCGACGGTGTCGGAGCCTTTCATGGATTCCAAGTGTTCCAGGAAGTTTCCTTCCTCTGTGCCCAATACCGGGGGTTTCAATCGATTAACATTGACTTGTGAAGAAGAACGTCTTTGAACACATCCCCGTGTTGCTGATCGCATAGCAGGCTCAATTAAAAAAATCCTGACCGTGCTGTGCGCCACACCTGACACAGGCACAATCTGGTCTTTGAAATAGACCCGGAACTGCGTTCTTGCGGTCGCTGCATATCAAGATGGTGTGAGTATCATGTTATCGTGCAGAAGTAGAGACGCACGATGGTTGACAACGACAACCCATAACCCCTCCTGGGTTGTGGAGAAAACATTGGACAACTTTTGTGTTGCGCGTAAAGGCTTTTTGCCACGCAGCCTCCACTTTCCGAGTTCATCCGAGTAATCCTCACCCGATGGGACGAGTAAGCGGTAGAGGTTGAGGTCGGCCGCATCGACATCCCTGAGTGCGGTCGATCTTTTGAGCTTCAAGGTGTCCTTCAAGTATGCCACGTCTGCTTGTCAAGGAATCTTGACCGGGAACACACTGTCGACGTTGTCACCGCGGATCCAACAGAGAACAGTCGCTGCATATCAATATGGTGTGAGTATCAATTTATCGTGTAGAAGTGGGGGCGCACGAAGGCTGATAACGACGACCCATTCCCCGTCCTGAGTTCTGGGGAAAGCGTCGGCCAGCTTTCGTCTTACATCCAAAGGCTCATTGCCATGCGATCTCCAATTTCCAAGTTCAACCGTGCGATCTGCATTTGATGGGATGAACAAGGAGTAGAGCTCGAGATCCTTCGCATCTACGTCCTTGAAAGTATCCGGATTTCCATGCTTCAACGTAGCTTTGAGCCTTCCCACGCCCGCTTCCTTAGAAATGTCAACGTCGAACACTGGGTTAGCATCTTCGCCGCGAACGCAACAGAGGGTGAGCATTTCCATGTTGTGGCAGGGGGTCAAGCTGGTAGTCTGAATGATAAGGTACGCCACACACGGTGATGCAAATTTATCAAGTCTGTTCGGGACTCAGGCCCAGGTGTGGCCATGTAGGCTTAGCACATACAAGTATAGTACAATTACTTGCCAAACTTTAGGTTGATGGAGACCTCATGATATCGATGACCCCATGATCATCCTCCTCAGTCTCACCATCTTCATTATCATCCTTACATGGCTTCAACTCAAAAACATCCCCTTCACCTTCCTCCCTAAGAATACTGTTTCCCATCATTTTCGTAAGACTGATGTTGGAATGCGGGATATGTTTTACCCACTGGTCAAATAGCGAGATTGTCTGACTTTCGTCGTGCGATTGACCTGTATCACCCTCATGTAGCGTCGGGTGCGTACCTAACAACGCTCCCAAGAAGCGCATCTCGTCTTCAGGACTGCATTCCGTCAACTTCCTCACCTCCGACGGCGTCAAAGTGAGATTTTGTGTGACGGGTGAAGAAGGTGTAGGACTATGTAGCATGATGTGGCGTTCGATGCCTGATGTGACGATATGGAGTTGTGACGGATGTATTGCGACTGCGTTCACGATGGAGCGATGTCCTGTAGTAATACAAGGCCCGGTGTGTCATAGCCTCAATTCTACAGATAGAACGTACCATTCAACCGACACAATGGCGTCGATATCTCCAAAGGTACATAACGAGTGGTCAACAATCCCTCACAATAACCTGCGAGAACAAAAGCGAAGAAAAGTCGTTCGTTTCTGAATTTGTCATCAAACCAGTACTCACCTACAACGTCGCGCCACTCTTGTGTATACCACTCCTCTGTAGGAATCTCCTGTCTGAGACCCGCCAACGTAGTCGCATCAGGTATCTCCCAAACATATCCCCTGAAATCGTCAGAGCCCGCTGCATAAAGAATGTCCTCGCTGATTCCAGGGCCTCCAAATGCACCTGACTGAATTTAACGTCAACTTAATCCGTCAGCGGGCACAGAACCGCTATACCTTCATTGTACACGAATTTGAGTACGTCCGCTCGCCAGCTGGAGCTGGATTTCCATCGGGGCCATTGCGCCCAGTACATATAGCCAGTGGATAGGGATCAGGAAGAGCATATATCGTTGGATACCAGTGCTATTCACATGATGATAGACGGACATCATGCCTCTGTGTGCACAGGACTTACCAACATTGTGAGCGCCAATCGAGTTCCTGAAAGAGGTGCACGTTAGAGCGCAATTCAGCAGGATGCAGTGACTGACCATCGCGATCGAATGCGACGCTACTGCTTTCGGGGTTACTGAGATGTCCGCAGGACCTCTTGGATAGCTTCGTAACATACTGCACCCCAGGAAACAGGAATAGATAAATAAAGAGCTTCGATTGGATACACAGATAAAGACATACTGTCTGCACAATACCCTCATTGGACCTGGTCGACAGCGGTCCGAAAGCCATTCGTGAATCGCGAAGACACACCTGCCCACGCGAATCACTCGTCGCAAAGACATGCTCCATGACAGGATGTGCTTGTACGCCCGTAAACTCAGTCGTGTGTTGATATATCCCTTGCGCACTCGATGACCTTCTATCGACACGTGCATCATGAAGAATGATCCTTCCATCTTCGCTGGATGAAGTAAATTGTCAAATATACCAACTCTAACCGAGCGAAAGAAGTTTACCCAGCGCTAAAGAAGAGTTCGTCGTGGTGGGCATGGGCACTGATGCAACGCACGCTTTCCTGAGTTCAATTGGACCCATTGTCGACAGTAAGTCAATGTCCCAATATATTAACACTGTCAACGAGAGGCACACGAACAAAATTGTTGGACACACATCATGTCCCCTATACACGTTCAACGCAGGAGACGGTCTCTCTGGGTCCCATTGTACGCCAGGCGGAAGCAGTCTCGACATGTCATACCTTAGTACCAGACTGTCTGAACCTCCGCTAAATTCGGGAAGAACGAGGCGCATTAGCACACGGTTCACGAAGGGATATCTGTAAGCTGTATCACGCACCTAATCAAGTATTGATTCGAGGCCGAAAAGTCAAGGGACAATACATTTCCCTACCAGAAGGTATGATGAGGGGAGGCATTTTGATTGCAAGCGAAAGATCGAGGAAAACATACCGCTGGACCGGAATAGCTTCCCGAAGGAGATCTCAGGTCCTCCTGATTGAAATCCCATAGGAGGATACGAAAATCTAATCGTTGGATATGGTCCATCATACAAAGACACCCAGGCGAGAGAAGAAACGGACACACCATCCCCAGCACTGGCCAACCATCTACCACCCTTGCGCGAGAATACGAGGTAATTAACACATGAGACGTGCGCCGTCAATTTTCTACGAGAAACGGTCAGCGGCACTAGCGGCGATCACAAAACCAGCCTAGCGGCACGCAATCATGGCTTTCAGCACGGTCCAAACGTAGATCAGTGGATGCCGCAGCGTAAGGGTAGATATCCCCTGCCATAGGGACGCACCCAGTGGACCACCCGCTGCCCGACATCATCCACCACTTCAAAACAAAACGAGAAACGACTACACGTAGGCAGTCGCTGATTTGAACAGGATAGCAGCCAAAGTGCTTACGTTGAATACGGAAACCCCTGCGCACACGCTCGGTAGAACATCTCTCTCCTTGTACGCTCTATCACGTTCGAAGCTAGAGTATCAGAGTATGAACGTGCCGTCGTTGATTGCCTGCGGCGATGTTGATAGGTAGGTGAGGTGAGTTCCATTTTGTTTGATGAGGCCGTGCGTTGTACGGTGTGTATAGTATGTACGTCTGTCGTGCTCGCGCGCGTAATATGAGAGCGGAATGCGCAACGCTCCAGATAGAGATTGACCTAGAACGTGTTCGTGGTCCCGGTCGTGTCTCAGGCCTATTGGGGAAATGGTAGCGTGCTCAGATTCAGATTATATTGTTGCGAATCGTCCGTGCGTTGGTCCCAGTGCTACGGCGCTGAAGCGCTGACGCATGTGGAGTTCGGGTCTTTGCTGAGGTCCACGACTGGTCGGTGTAAGATCTCAGCGGGTCAGCATGTCCTATTTGGGCCAAATCACTACACAATTTACTACCATGAATACAATAGACATCAACCAGAAACGAGAGAACGAAGACTCAGATGTCGAAGAAATCCCCCATCCACGTGCACGCCCGCGTCTCGACGACAAAGACGACGACGACATTGGCACTGGCAGTCCTCCTGGTCGCGGCCGAGATGCACTACCACTACTAACTGGGTCACGGATGATGATGTCGGAAGAAGACGAACTTGAGGTTCAACACAGGCAGATCACTGCCCGTCGCAACTTTGACAAGGTCAACTTCGGACAGTGGCAGATCAAGACATGGTGTGTGTGTGCATGCACATGTCGTTCGTAATACAAGTCTATGACCTTGGCTGACTATACCGTGTGTGTATGGCATCGAACAGGTACTTTTCGCCCTACCCACTCACAGAATCCGAACTGGAAGAACCTCAGGCGACTGGCCACCGCGACCACAAGCCACCATCATCTCGCGCATCTCCAACATCCTCTAGCGGTATGCCTTCACGGCCGCCCAAACCAGTCGGCCGTCCACCGAAAATCTCAGGTGTTCAACGAACCACTCTGCGCTCCCACGGGCGCACCTCCGATCTTCTCGCAGGCGGACTGACTCGGTCGCACTTGACAGGCGAGAAATCGGTTTTGTGGGTCTGCGACCGGTGCTTCAAGTATATAACGGAGGGACCGGTTTGGGAGATGCATGTTGTGAGTGGTATATTCTTATTCGTGTCACCCCCCTGCGCGTGCATGTGGCAGTTGGACGATACTCAAAGAGCTGCCCTGCGTTTGGTTATTCGACAGCGGAAATGCGATAGGAGGCACCCTCCTGGCAGAAAAGTGTATCAGCGTGGGGCACATACGATATGGGAAGTCGACGGGGCGATCGAAAAGGTATGTTCGCTGACTTGATGATGGAAATTGATGTCGATATTTACCAGCTATACTGCCAAAATCTCTCCCTGTTCGGTAAATTCTTCATCGACGTCAAGACGCTCTTTTTCGACTGTGACAACTGTCCGTCCTCATCTCTACTACTCCTGTTGCATATTTGTCAATTCTCTGTTTCGTCCCCCTGTTACAGTCTTGTTCTACATCCTGACCGACGCAGACTCGCAACGCGACCACGTACTTGGGTTTTTTTCCAAGGTATTGATAACTCGTCTCTACCTCGTGCAACCCTCGACCTACAGCTTTTCAGGAGAAGTACTCCTACGATGACTACAATTTGGCGTGTATAGTCGTCCTACCCCCTTACCAACGGAAAGGATATGGAATGCTGATGATCGAGTTCAGTACGTGTTCCTCTTCCGTACCACGGTATATGTATATCTTTGTCCCGCTGACAAGCTGGTGTCAACGCGTCTTACAGGCTACGAACTCTCTCGACGCGCAGGGAAGGTCGGTACACCCGAACGACCGTTATCTGATCTCGGACTGAGAAGTTACCTGACGTATTGGGTCGCTACTATCGTAAGGTTTTTGAGGTGGGTTTCCTGCGTCATTTTACTCCGGTTTCCTTCGCACCCGCACGTGGCTCATGTTCGTTTCGTAATGTCGTAAATTTCTGCGTGGTCCCCGATGTAGACATCTTCTCTCCGTTCTCCCAGCCGACTGTGCCCGAGTGACGACCGAAGGATTTGCACCGATACTCTTGCAAAGCGGAAGAATAGCGCCTCAGACGAAGCCGATATCCTCATCCCACTCACATCATCCCCAGCCCCCGTCCGACCTGGCTCTTCCTCCCGCTGAGGATGTCCCCTCGTCAACGGGTATTTCTACCCATCTTAAACGGAAACGCGCCCCGAAGGGCTTTGACGGAGAACTTCCCCTCCCTCCCACTTCTCCCTCTTTTCACCGATACGCCCCCCGGAGCCTCACGCCTGCCACCTCCACGTTCACACCCGCACTGACGCCCGCACAGGTACCTGGTGCGCATGACGCCCTTGCCTCCTTCCGCAAGATCATCACCACACCCAATGTCGATGGCAGTGCCACGTCGCACGTCGTGGTACGATGTACGCTTGCCGATATCGCCCGCGCTACGAATTTGAGGGTCGACGATGCGACCTTTGCACTAGCGGAATGTGGGTTGTTAGAGAGAGTGCAGGTGGCTGCTCGACAGAGGGGTGCTGATGGTGACAGTGGCGTGGGTGAGGAGGATAAGATGGACGATGGGGATGGGAATGGGAATGGGGTCGAGGGTCAAGAACATAGTGATCGGGTCGTCATCGCCATCACGCGCGAGAGGGTCGAGGCAGTTGCCAGAGAACGACATGTAAAGGAGATGTACTTGAGCCTGGCACACGTGTTGCCATAGATCATATACATACGTCGTGACATCACTCATCATGGTAGGAAGGAGAAGGTTTCGAAGAAACTTACCAGTATCAATCCTACATTTTGAACCATACCCTCGTTCGCACATGGTAGTTGGAACTGGTATGCTTGTATTAGTATTTATGGTATTGATTTCCGGTGCTGTTCCTTCCCTCGGTGACGGGAAGAGTGACGTTGGAGCCTCACCTCCGTATTGGCGGTAGTCGATGGTAACACTTATTTATTAGCTGCGCCGAAGGAACCACCTCCCGATCTTTATGTGAAGGATTCAGGATTTTTGGAGTTGCAGTGGGTATGCACTTTACAAGCATGCAAATGCTACAGGAGAATAAGCCTAATGTCTCAAAGCTGCCAGTGAACGACCGTAGGTACATTCATAAGCAATCGAGCCAGTACTGTGGATTACGACCGGGGAAGTAACGGTAGGGTGTTTGAAGAACGAGCTCCTCATCCTCCGGGGACGGTTTCTAGGGCGAAAAAAAAAAAGTCGTACGTATGAACAAGTCCGATTTGACACCGCACCGAGCGCAAGAGCGTGCTATATTGTAAGTGCGCATATAAGCCAGTCCGATGGAAAGTATGACTCGAGAAAGAAAAAAAGAGGGGAAGCGTGAGGGTGCGGTATAAATAAAATTTTGATCGTCCATGTGGATAGCGAGCGGGATGGGAAGGTATACGAACGCTCTTCCAGAAAGGTATGCAGTTGGCTACGCAAAATGAGGTGGCGAACGGGGGGGCACACGTGTTATGCGTGGATGTACTCATCCGTTTGAATGTGTGGCGTTATCCACGTATTCAAGACGATCTGCTACACGTATCAGGGACAGTTAAGAGCACATTCAACCACGATGGAGTAGGTAGGCACCTTTGCCCGGTGGGTATCTTCATCGTCTAGCTCGATCTGGGCGTCCTGCCATTTCCGTTTTTTGTTGTTCCGGGCTGGGATGATGATCCGTAACGCGGGGTATACATCGGGCTTTGTCAACTGCCATCAGTGACACGCCAGAGTGGCGAGGTGGGACAATAATATACGCACAGTAGTGAGCGATCCGCATGAAGACAGTCCGGCTAGATAACGATGCGAGGTGTAATTAGGATGGCACATGTACGTATGATGTGGACTTGCCTGGTGATGAGTCACAAGGAACGTCCGAGATATCGACTTCCGGGAGTTGTCGTGGTTTGAGAAGTGGCGCACCCGGAGTTGGTATATCAGAGTACATGAGAAGTTCCGGGTACGTATAATGCAAGCCTCTGATGGCCGCGGACACCATCGCATCGACACCTGCACCCATAACCTGCGTACCGCCCTGCATAGCCACGGTGGTTGTCCTGACCGGAACCAGCGGGGACGACTCCAGGAGTGGCAATGGCTGACGGGAGACGAGATGGATCGGACACCTGAGTGCTTTTCGTGTGTCGATGCGAAGATGAGACGCGGTGCGTTTAGCGTGGTGTGTCAGGTGGAGAGTGGAGCGATGAAAGAGTGCAATGTGGGTGTATCGTCTGTTGGCGTGGCGAAGAATCTGGGCGAGCTGGCTGAAGCAGTGAGAGGAAATCATTGTCGACGTTTGATACGCTTTTCGCTCACATACCTCTGTGTTTTTTATATTTTATATACGAAACAACAAAGCAACGCCCCGGAGTCGGATGTCCGAGGAGAATATAAAAGAATGCATCGGAAATGGAAAGTGATCGACACCACGCGGCACGTGACCATCCGATCCCCTTCTCTATCCCCTTCTCTCTCTCAACTCACACTCCTCCCTCCAATGCAGTTTGCACACAAGATAGGCGCGCGTTCACTCGTATTCACGTGATCTTGGATGGCGATAGCTGACACGGGCATGCAAACAGGCTCACTGCTGTTCTGTCCTCAGTGCGGGACTCTGTTGTCCGCTCCCACAGACGATGGACCCACAGTCGAATGCGAACAATGCCATCACTTGGAGCCCACATCATGTACGTACAGCCACTTTCTATCTCATCGAAACGAAACAACGCTACTACCGATCACGCCCACACGCACACACATGCGCCCACAACACACACAGCCTACGAGAACATCGAAATCGTAACCCATTCCCATCCGGATGCGTTCCCATCTGCACTGCGACAGAAGCGAAAGACCCAGACCAAGGTACACCAGGGAAAGGTACTGCCCAAGGTACGCATCGCTCGGCCGCCATCGATATCCCACTCGTCATGCGCCACCCCGCCGCACGTCGTTAGATGAGCAGTGGCTTAGGGAAATCCTTGTATTCATTCAGTCACATTTTTACGTGTTTAGGTCTCGGAAAAGTGTCCCGCATGTGGATATATGGAAGCGTATTACGAAGAAAAACAAGCGAGTCCCTGTTACCCCGTCCTGTTCTTGTTCTCTTTTTTTCTAATGCCTGTCTAGATGCGAAGCGCAGACGAGGGATCCACGATTCTGTATACCGTACGTCATTCTTCTAGACCGCTCATGCCCATGTCAACGATGTCTACAAGTGCGTGTCGTGCAAGCACGGCTGGAGAGTGAACAATTGACCAGCGCTCCGTGCGGTTGCCTCGGTGACCGTGCCCACGACTACACATACACCCCAACACTGCAGAAGAGCGCCACGACGCCAAATCCACCAAGTACGCTCGCGAGCAATGCCACACCCAATTCCCGAACCGGGGCAGTTTTAGGGAGTCTGTAGGAACATTTATAGTTTGGTCATCGGTTGTAATGGTAGCACGACTTGGAACGCGTACGTGGAGAAATAGAACGCAAGGGCAAACGTCGACGAGAGCAGCACGAGTGCTATGAACGGCAGCAGCGACGTAGATACATAAGGCGAGAACGGGGGAAGAAAATTGTGGAGTGTCTTTTTTTCCCCAAATCGTGAGCAGAGGGTTCCCTTGGACTTTTGACAGTGCCTACCTGGATGGTTTCATAGTCCATGATGGTTGTTGTGTGATCTGAACACCGAATGGCGCTGACGTAGTGAGCGTTGGCGTGGGTGCCAAACACGCGTCATCAAATCCCATATATTGAACGGCCCTCGCCGCGCGCTGCCTTCGTGTCCTCCCTTCCAACTCCGTTTTACCCGCAGCAGCACTCGTCTCTGCCAAACTCACATCGCTACACCCTTGCCCACACCACCCAAGGTCAGTCCACGATCTTCTTTCTCTCCCAATTCATGTCTTCTGGCCATTCTAAACGTCAAAATGACCTCGTATATACAATCTGCGCAGATGTCGGCAGCACACAATTTGCAGCAACATCCCGTCTTCGTTCAAGCGCAGAACAAGGTCAAGTATCACTTGAGCCAACTCGACAAGGAGGTCCGTTCGTCCTTCTTCTTTCCATTCTTGCCACTCACATGTGGATGCTCTCTCGTTTCCGTCTTGATTTGCTCTTATGCTCCCTGATATGTGGCACACCCTCCCCACACGCGGCACCCACGCATCTCTCCCTCTTCATATAGCTAACCAAGTATCCCGCTCTCACTTCCATCGAAGCCCGCACGCAAATCCCAAAAACCTACCTCGTCCTAGCCACCTTGGTGCTCCTCGCCATCTTCCACCTCATAACCCCGGTGGCTGCGCCAGTCTCATACGTCATGGGTTTTGCTCTCCCCGCCTACCTCTCCCTCAAGGCTCTCGAGTCCCCCGGTCACCAAGACGACGTTCAGTGGATCACGTACTGGGTCGTCTTCGCGTCGTTGGGATTCGTAGAGACCTTCGCCATGGGGGTGGTTCTGTATTACCTACCGTGGTATTTCGTGATTAAGACTGTGGTTTTGCTGTGGTTGCAGTTGCCAGCCTTCAGGGTAAGTTACCATCTGATCCACTCTCGTTCAAGTGTAAGCGTTAACCCTTCCTTCGATCCACAGGGTGGCTATGTCACCTACAACCGCTTGATCAAGCCTCTCCTTCTCAACTCCTGTGCGTCCTCGAGGGCAGCTGCCACACCTGACACGCTCACGGAGAATTTAAGAGACCGCGTGAACACGGCGACAACCGAGTAAACCGCTTCTAACCCCGTGGGCACTATTTAGGAAAGTCTGCTAGGGGCAGCGGGGATGTGTTGAAGGAGGTGTGGTGAGGCAGCTTCAGGTGTACATGCCCATTCATGTTCCTATCAGTATCTCTGGTTCTGGTATTTCTATCTCTTCCTGTTAACCCTTCTCCTATCTTGTGTGTTGCATTTCACATATGTAATGTGTCTCTGTCGCGTGTTTATCGGTGTAACGTTGGTAAGCTCGGCTGGTAACTACCGAGTCCCAGGACTACCTAAGCCAATGTCCCTGTGTCCTATTGTGAGCCACTGCCTCACATCCCGTTGATACCCTCAATCGCTATTGGATCACGACGTCCCTCTCAAACCTATCCCTTCCATCGCTTATTTTTGCTAGCGTCCCAGATTCAGCAAGTAATATTTATCTTATCCATATTTCGTCCCCAAGCTCGTTTCTAGAGTAGAAGGACCGATGCCACCTAAGGGGAATACAACTTCGTACACGTCCTTACCCTCGGTTTCGGTGAACTTGGCCATTCTCTTCACCTTTGTTTTGCGCTTTCCAACCGAATCAGATCCCATCTCCTGATGGCAGACCTGCATTGCCGTAGACTGCAGGCTGTACATACTATCAACGATACCCCACCCTCAACATACCCAGTCCGGCCATCTATGCTCATGACTGTACCTACGGATCGGAATTTATAGCTATGGAATGTGTTGGTGGAGGTACCTGGAACCGCGTCTGGGTGCATCCAAAATTTTGAGAGGCAATGGGAAAACGTGGTCGACCAAGTGGTAGAGATCATGGATGCGATGAGGACAGAGATCAGCTTCAAAATGATCGGAGGGATCTGCCCACGTGGTTGCTCCTGCCCGGTGCCCCCCCGATCCATGGAGTGGATGTCACGTATGGGAAGGCACGCCAGAATGCTTTCAGGCTGTCTTTGATCGTCAATTCCAATACATGGACTAAATGTTGCACAAAGGGATGGTCTCGGCTCATGAAGCAGTCCAGGGAGAAGATCAACGAATACCTTACCAGCTTGACGCCTGAGGAGACATTCTCGAGAGCGATGATTTTATAGCGCAACCATTCGACTGTTGATAACCCTCCACGTTACCATACACGATCTTCATGGGCGGAGTGCCATTGTGAGGTGCGCTCCCACTGTTATGTGAGAAGCCTCAGATTGGAGGTTAATTCAGCACACGGACGTTCTTCTCCTTACCGTATTCTCGTTGACCAGACTTGTGCGTTCCACGAGACTGTACGTCCCTGACGATGAAACCAAAACAGCACGAAACAAGGATGTCGTTTGTCGGTGCAGATGACTTGATTCCGATACCCATAGCTCTAGTGGTATTATGTAATTGGTAATGTCAAAATGGCAAAGTCCCCAGGACCTCCCTGTTTGGGACGTCTCCTCTTACAACCACGTCTAAAGGGCGGTTTGTAGTTCGACACTTTGCAGGCCATGGCAGAAGAAGAGGGCCTCAGTTCCCGCAGACCAAGGCGGAGCACTGCCGGTAACAGGTAATACTTTTCATTAACGGCACCATCAATCTGATATCTCACGACGTTCAGGATGGAGCTCGCGTTGGCGGAACTTGCACTCGAGGAAACACCAGAAGTAGAGGATGACACCGATTTCATTATTGGAAGAGGTATGCAGAGAAATACATTCGTCATATTCGAACTTCATTGTGTTATCTATAGAGGAGGAGGATGTATTCGAGTCGGATTTTATGAGTACCGATGAGGAAGCTGCCCAGGAGGACCACGCTGGGGACAAGGAAGTACAGGAAGCGGAAAGACGGGAGAGACAGGTATGCGTGTCTTTCTTTCAACGCTGTACGTTAGCGCTCATATTGCCGGAGGCCGCTCGAGCAAGGGTGGAGAAAGCAACTGCAACTGCACACGCCCGCCAACGTGCTACATTCGACCCAGGAGCCGCACCTTCTGTTTCCAAGTCTTCCATGCAAAAGTCGAGACGTCGTGTATCGCTGGGACCGGTTGTTAATGCACAGACTGGGGAAGTCATCGAGAGCACTACATCAGGGACGACGGTCATGACTGTGGGCGTCAAGCGACAGAGTCAAAGACGACATACGGTTATGAGTACCACAGCGACCGCCACTCGCATGAAGGATGCAGAGGAAAAGAAGGTGCGCGCGACTCTGGCTACTACTGGGGATGACTAGACTCCATGTTTGATTAGGCCGCGCTACCGAAGAAGCAGAAGATTATCATGAGCATGTCCACTCAGGACGAACTCATCGCACGAGCGCTGGACACGGAAGAGGGGAATATTCTCGAACATCGGAACTACCTCCAGCTCGAAGAAGAGAAGCGCGCTCGAGCTCGTGTAGTGCGCCAATCAATTACTGGCCCCGTATTACGCTGGATCAGTAGGAAAGAACAAACAAAAGAAGCAGTGCAGCTCGAACAACCACCGAAGATGTATGTGCCATACTATAATTTTACTTACCCAACTGGCGTGGCGGTTCACTCTGCCGTCGGTGCCACTGCTCCTGGTACTACCGGGGGGCCGTTTGTCAGTTATGTCCCTCCCGTTGAAGAAGGTCCGCCTGCGACCAACGAGTCGACATCAAATATTGCGGGCGTCGTCACACCGAATTCTTCATCTGCACCGCAACCCCCAGTAACTAACGCAGCCATTCCGATGGCACCTACCCCATCGACTACTTTATTGCCAACGCTTCCCCAGCCCTCCGCTTCCACCGCACCGCCGCAACCGCTGATCGAGGAGCGCACGATAGACGTCTGCAGGAACTACGTTATACACGAACTCACTCAAACACAATCGGCAAAGAAACCGCTATGGGTAGATACCATGTCTGCCGTGTTTGGAGATCATGTTGCGTGGGGGGACCTACGTGTGTACACCGGTAAAAACCGTCCGTTCTGTACGTCTTTCTTTTTTCTTTTGCATTGCACATCGCCATTTTCGTCTTCGTGTTTTACTCATCGACGGGGACGGACATGCACGATGATCACTGGCACTGATCATTATATATGTATCTCATACAGCCCGACCGGTGCGGACATGCCCCATCACGGGTCTCCCTGCGCGCTACCTCGACCCCCGCACTAGCGTCCCGTTTGCATCCGTGGTGGCATTCCACACGTTGACCAAGATCTTATCACGTGAGTATACTTGGAGTGAATCGTTGGGGTGCTACGTTGCACCGAGTGTCGTTGCCCCACCGTCGAGTGCCTCTTCAGAGGAACCGGAAAGACCAACGAAGAAGCACAAGGGAGAAGGGGGGGAGCAAGAATAAAGGCGTGAGGAGCCGACTATTTTCAGTCCAGTCAACAAATCCTCAGAGCTCGATATTGGTCGGTCTCGTTAGACGAAGAGTCTCAAACACCGGAATATGTCCAGCTATCTGCACCCCCCGACTGGCGTCGTGGTTCAGGGAGGTTAGTTGGATAGTCACCAACGGCGAATCGGACCTTGGGTCTACATCAAACAAGTTCCGCTGGTAGAACTGGTGTGTTGATGTAACGGTTGCCGAGAAAAATAAACATTCCACTTTCCCCACCATGTACTAGAACGCATCCACATTGGTACATCATGCATCATGACCTATCGCCTAAACGTAGTATTTATGCAAATGCGGAGCGCTCGAACAAGACGTGACGACGGTGAGATCACTATTGTCCCTACTCCATTGCGAGCTCGAGCTTAATCTTAGCAATCGCCTCTGCGGGGTTGAGGCCCTTTGGGCACGTGCGCGCACCTGTTGATCGAGTCATGTGAGCTGCCGTAGATATATGGTCGATAAAATAGGGCGTACAATTGAAGATGGTATGGCAGCGATACAGGCTCATTTCGTTCTGTAAGACTTCTTTGCGCTCAGCGCCATACGAGTCCTACAAATCAGCAGATAAGAACGAATCGATGGTTGAGCACTTGCTTCCACACGGTGCCTGCAGCAATGAAAACACACCCTCGAATCTGCAATCCATCTATACGCTTGCATCAGCGTCGCAGGGCCAAGATACTCATCTTGGTTCCACCAATACGACGGGCAAGACGTAGAACAGCAAGCACACAGGATACATTCGTAAAGACCGTCAAGCTTCCTGCGTTCCTCGGGACTTTGCAAAAACTCTCCTTGGGCAGGAGGGTTGTCGTTTTGGAGGTAGGGTTTGATGGATTTGTATTGTTTGTAGAAGAGAGTGAGGTCCGGAACGAGATCCTTGACGATATACACTGTGAGGAATTGGAAGGCGGAGTTAGCGGATGGGCAGAAGAACAGAGAGGAGGTAAGGAACCAGGCGTTAGAGCGGTCGTAGAGCAGAGCAGGAAAAGGCAACGTACTATGAGGGAGCGGGTAAATCTTGGCGTCCTTACTGACATCCCTGTCGATTCGGCATAAGCAAGCGAGGGTGTTCTGCCCATTGATATTCATAGCGCAGGATCCACAAATGCCCTCTCGGCAGGAACGACGGAAAGTGAGTGTGGGGTCAATCTCATTCTTGATTTTGATGAGTGCGTCCAACACCTTTTGCAATGGTTGCGCGCGAGTCACGGCGGGGCGGACCAGGAAATGGGGAGTGACCTACCATTGGCCCTGTCTGATTGAGATCGATGGTGTAAGACTGCAACGTAGGTTTCTTATCCGGTTCATCCGGGTTCTGCACGTAACAACGCTCCCTCAGTTCTGAGTCGCCTGACTAGGCGACGTATCACTCACCCAACGATAAATCTTGAACTCCTTCTGCAGCACCGGTTTCTCCGTAGGAACTGCCTGCCACCTAGCAGCGCTCGATACGAACGACCGTGAAGAGAGGCGCGATACATGCGTCCGTGCGACGGCGGCAACGGAAGACTTCGTTAATAGTACGCCCTGCATGATATATCGTGGTGAGTGAAGAAGTGAGATGGCAGGTGTTTACTGCAGTGGGCAGGTCGGGTCGGGTCGGTTTCCGCCTCAGCCAATCATCAACTGCAGATTTCATGCTGACTAATACACCGGTACTCGGGTTGTTATAGTAGCTCTACTTGCCAGCACATAATAAAGTGTTGAAACGTAGGAATAGAGAGGGGAATCGGACGAGCCTCTTGGAGTCCAACGAATACAAATACTAGGAAGTTTCACTAGCAGAAACATGGACCATAATGGCATGGATTACAAACAGGCGATGGAGAACAATAATCCTTCCTCCGAGAAAAGAGTAATGGAAACGAACGAGAAAGAAGTGGGTATACGACAGACGCGCAACTTCTCCGCGCCCACGAGTAAAATGAGAAATGTGAGCGGTAACCTTGTAACGCCACGTCAGGATCCGTAAAAACAATTAACGGAAACGGAACCCACGAATTGTAGCATTCACACATTACCTCATACAAGGGAAACAATATCAGAAAGCAGCCCGAATTCCATGTGGAGTTGCATAATCGCTCAACCTCTTTTGTGCAAGGAAGTGGGGCAACTCCTGTCCTGTCTCTCTGAAACAGTCCACCGGGATCAAGCCCCGTCGCTGCTGGCTGTGGGGGTCCCCAGCCGTGATGGTGTTGACGCTAATCCTCTCCACTAAGGCCCACCCATCATCGAAGACCTGTAAGATCCGTACGGTATCTCCCATTGATACGAGAAGTTCGTCCTCCAGATTCGGTGTGAATGGACGGCGTATTGTTTCCGTGCCAGAGAAGGCTTGTATTGGGTCCTCGAATGGATTTACGGAAATCGTAGGTACAGATGGGAGTTGCGCTGCAGTGTTGTTGATTGGAGAGGGAGGCGACGCTAGCTCACGGTGGAATACTGGAGGTGGAGGGCTGAGCTGGACGAGTGTCGCTGTTGACGCACTAGGTGAACCAACCCCCTGACATGCGGGTACTATAGAGGACGACGATGGTGCCGGCGGTTTGGGGAAGGAAAAGGTCTCAGAAGGCGAGAAGGGACGGACAGACATGGGAGAGGGGGCTCCGGTACCGGTGTTATGATCTGTTGGGACGACGAGGTACTGTGCGTTGGTATTGCTGCCGTTGCTCGCCATACTAGCAAAGGATTCCCTCCGAGCTGCTTCTCCGCCCGTAGAGATTAGGACGCGATTACGATCCCGAGCCTCGGCCATGGGCGGACGCTCGGGTATGTCCAGCTGGGCAGTGGGGGATGCAAGCCGAAAGAGTAATCCGTGGTCGAAATTGGTGGCAAAGGAACTTCGAGCGCTAGCTCTGTTACCAGCACTCCGTCCCGTGGAATCATGAGAGGAGTCGCTGCTAACACCGACGAATGAGAAGCTGTGAGAGGTGGCGTTGTTGGCGAGCCACCATTTAAAACGCTGAGCACGACGAGCCACAGCACGGCGGCGGATAAGTACGAGAGTGAGTGTGAGTAGGAAAAGCAAAGAAGCAACGGTTATGCCAGCAATGGCGCCTGAGGATAGTCCGTTTTGTGTTGCGCCCGCGCCAATACCGATGGTTGGAGTGGCAGTGGCGCCGAAGCCGGTGATGCCAGTAGCTGAAGACCCACCCGATCCAAGACCACCATCCTGGCTGGGACTCGACGAACCATAAAAACCACTTGAACTGGATGGGCTGGAACCAACCGAGGGCGATGCCCCCACATTCGATGGGGGAGAAGTGGGCTGCCCGGAACTGCTATTACCCAAGACACTACCCGGAAAGCTCACCGCCATAGTACCCGTTGCAGAGGCTGCGGAACCGGATAGCGGACTGCCTGAGACTGAACTGCCGCTCAGTGCACTAGGTTTGGGGGTGCCTGAACTTTCCACAGCACCGACCGATGGCGCCGCTGATGTTCCACTCCCTGCAACACTTGGTGACCCGTTAGAACTTCCTCCACTTCCAGCACTGCCGCCAGAATTCCCCTTTCCACCGTTACCGTTACCATTACCACCGCTTGAACCACTGCCCTCCCCAGAACCACCACCGCTGTTCCCACCACCGCCGGAACTGCTGCCACCGCTGCTCCCGCCCGAGTTCGAGGTGCTGGCCGTTGCGGAAGGAGTCGCCGACGTACTGCTAGAGCTTCCACCATTGGTACCGCCATTGCTGCTGCCAGAGGATCCTCCAAGAAGAGAACCCAGGAGCGAACCAACCGCCGAGGTGAGACTCCGACTGGAATGTTCGCGAGAACTAAGTGCGGCAATGCGACGATGAGATATGGGTTTGCGTTGCATTGGCATCTTCAGGTCCAGAATCAATCCTGTGTCGGGGGGTTGTCAGGAAACAATTGGAGACTCTGGCCAAATGTCTGACTCTTACCCTTGCTCCTGCTACTAGTTTACAAGATCTACGGTGCTTAAAGGCGCGTTGAGGTGTGCGCAATCGAGGTGAACGAACGGAACGTAAAAAGAATGTACCGGTGTCGACGACGGACTGATTTAAGATGGAGCGATGGACTGTGCCAAGGGGAGAATTTTAGATAAGTAGTGAACCCCTCCTTACGCGGGGGAAGCGAAGTGTTTGATGCGGACTGTATCAAGAAAAAAGGAGGGGGGAAGGGGAAGGGAAAGGACTGTGATGGAGGGGAACAAACCGTGTGCATACCCTGACAAGGGATGTGTAGTTGCTAGGTCGTCGTTGTCCTGGGATTCTGCTCGAGTGCTCACCATGGCTACCCACAATGCTGCCGCGATCTCAACATGACAGTGTCCTTACTTGGTCAGGTGCGTGGCGTGACGTTGATGCGATAAATTTATGATAGGATGCACTATTATGATGAACGATTTGGCAGGTTCCTGACGTGGAATCGTGTGGAAAAACAGGAGATTAGCTGCAGTGATTCGCGGCATAAGTTCTTGCGATCGTACGACGGATCAACAGTATCACGCCGTAGAGTCGACTACAGGCCCCGGGTGTGATTGCCCGCTGCGCGCAGTAGATACTGTCTGGTGGAGGTCGGCCACCTTAAAGGAAAGTCCGAGAGTGGCCCTGCACCTGTGAACGCCGTCAGTACACACCCTACTTACAACCCCGACATACATGAGCGTGTGCGGAAAGCCCTGCATCACTGTGAAGAATTTGCAAGTACCCTGAGATTCTACGGACTCCACCAGTCTGGCAGCATCTTAGCAGCAGTGTCGGTGTTCACGTGCATCGCAGAAGTCAAAGTCATCTTACCGAATGTGCTCACCGTCGGCATCTCATTCGGCTCCTCCAATTCCACAGTTTCTCAGCCTGTGAAAAACTGCTGTCACCACTATTACTGTCTCCTTTGTAGCGTTTTAATCCGAGTGTCGACAAGGCTCAACGACGACTCCTTTGCTCTGCAATAAGATAAGACATGGTCTTTACCTCCTAGACGCTGGCGGTGGGGAGTTCTCTGGCACTTTGTCCTTCACCGTGTAACTGGTGATGACTTGGTACGTTGCGGACCGTCACTGCACCCGTGTCGGCCGCACGTGCGGTCACCGTTATTTCAAGAGTCGAACAGTTCTGATCGATTTACGCTATGTCTGGATTGGTCTTACAGGATCGACACGATGATCCCAGCGAAGAAGCAGACACTCCGCCGTTACAGGCTATTGGTGCAGTTTGTTGCTCGTCATCGAGTCCTCAAGTACATATTGACCGCACCCCCCAGCCCAGATCATGTCATGCTGTTGGGGACCTTCCGAAAGATGAGAAGGTGACTCCAGCACCGTTTGTTTCTGCCACATATGAAGGCACACCATGATATTGATGTCCCAATACACCGCATGTCCCTTGCATGCGTATTGTACGGTTACGCATACGCCCCTCTCCGTGGATTCCGCATACCTTTGCACACTCTCAGACATACCGACGTCCGGGGTCCACGCCATGGGAAATGAGGTCAGCTTGACCAGATGGAGGTGTGTCGGAACGCCAATTACTTCAATCCGCTTACGATCCGGCTTGCTAAGCCTTTGCTTAGAGGATTCCACTTCCTCAACCGATATCTGACTCCGTTCCTGGTAAGACCATTACAGGCGACGGAAGTGTTGCATAGGAGAAACAATAGAATGAGATCAAGCAAGGTGCTGGTGTCTCGAGTGAAGGTATGAGCGGCGAATTCACACAAATTTCTTCGGCCTGCTTGTAGTTTACCGGAGCACAAATTTCAACGTGCATCCGAACTGTGACGCTCACCTCACGATTTGCTCGATCTTTGTTTCTCACTTTTGCAGTCTTCGCTTCCCTATATTTGTGCCGATAACTGTCCCATGTACTAAAATCCAGCGTACTCGAAAGAGAAGCGAGGGATGATATCGATGATAACCGACTAGCATATGTGATATCGAGCCTTCGAGTTCTACTCAGGAGGAGTTCAAAGGACATAAGTAGGTGCAACAGCAGAGTGGGGACGTTCTTCAATACGCGCGTGCTTCACGTCGCTCACCCATTGGATGCGTCAACAGATGAGGGTCCCTATTCTGCTGTCACTGGCACGCCTGAAACGGGGGACAGCAAAATTGTCTCAATTTGAGTAAGTTCAAATCTTCCCTGACACGATCCCTTATGGGAGAGTTGGCATTGGTGCTCGTTCTATATGTCGGTGCGATAGTAGCAAGTTACCCATGACATGTGGGAGAAAGGCGGTGGGACCATTCGTTGTAAACTAGTTGAACATCTGAATTTTACTGGGATCTGAGGCGTAGGGTCATACGGACCGAGAAAACCAGGGGCAAGCTTGGTCAAGTGGCTGAGTCGGGGATGTACCATCTTGCTGTCAGCGATAATGTACTTGAAGATAGCAGCGGAGGTGGTAGTTGGCGTTAGGTAGCACAAACCGCGTGGAAGCGGCTTCGAGGAGAGCAGGTCGAGGTGTGAGAGGAAGTATGGCGGGAAGGTAAGACGCTTTTTGACACAAGCCAGGGTCTTGTGTGACCCAGAGATCGCTAGCTAGCTTCTAGTCCAATATGGCCTGCTGAGCCTACACTGTGACCGATGCCACGATCTCCGAAATTGATCGCTCCTGGGAGATATGCGAGGCATCTAGCCATTCATAGTCGTAGTGCCAATGAGGTCGGAAGCGCTTCATGCTGTGCATTAGGTGGTTGGGCGAGATTAATGAAACGAATCCGAGAAATGTTCTTTAATTGATGCTCGGCTTCCTTTGGCTTCGTCTAAGAAACGATTTACCACTCCAAGAACCTGAGCAGTCAACCCGGAAATATACCATCAGTCAGACAACACTATGGCTGTTTAGCCAACTGGTTCGAACAAATCAGTAAACCACAGAATAAACAGAGTGCTTACTCGACGTGGGTGATGCTGATTCGAAACTACGGACAGTCAGTAGTATTGCGATGTGAGCCTTCAATATTTCCGTATTGATTGGTTATTGCTATAAATCGCGCGGTGACAGGACACTGTGCTCCTGACATTTTCATCAACTCAGACATACAAGGAATCAAATGTAATCTAGAAAGCCCTGGCTCAAACACTGTACCGCAGTGCACTTCAGAATGGACCTCTCGATCGCAAGTAAAACATACCGTATTATAGCAGTCAGATTTGATAGCGACTCTGCCTCCGGCATATGTGGAATAAGAAAAAGGTGGGATGGCTCGCCGGTCTGCAAAAGTGTTCGTCGTGACCACAGATGGAGTTACTAATCCAAATGTGAGGTTTGACCGATATTGGCCGACAACCTAGCGCCAGTGACATATGGCTCTTGTCGATGCTACTGTTCGCCGATTAGCGCACCACTCGCCGAAAGTAGCCTACCAGCTGCTGCGAAGTGCGAACACACCGGAGCGTTGAAGTGACTGACTGCACTCACTGGAGCCAACAGTAGAGAAATTTGATGGAAAAACACACTTGCAACACATACCCTGCAATTGCATGGTGGAACCCACGAGTTCAAAAAAGCGCCCCAACCACCAGCAGCATCACTGTGTAAACATGGCTACGACTTACTCGCCGTGTGTGAAGAGGCGAGTGCGTGGTTCGGCACGTCAAGTCAAACGGACAACCATCGTTTAGTGACACTGGCAATCCTATAAGGCGTCATGCTCGCAACCATACTATTGAAATTTCGCGGGACGTTGAATCGGTAAATTGCTACCACGCAGTCAGTCACAAATTTACCCTCGACAACGCAACACTCAACGTGTGGACAGAGGAAGGCGAAGAACAATGCGCTGACCGTGAGTTTAGGTAGAGTGCGCGTGTCAACCTTCCTACGGTCGGTCGTTGATATGCCGCCTCCAACTACCGGCACTAGCAAGCTTCATCAAGGCTTCATCCCGGTCGTGATCTCCTGTGGAACGTGTTCAGTGGCAATGTGTTGAGATAACGATCTTGACAAACCAAGTGGCGAGCGCCGCACGGCCATGATACAAGGCCGTGCGCCCGCTCGTAGATGAGATACTTCCCCAACGAGGGTCGAAAGCGTGCGTGCGCCCAACAGAAAAGATGGGACATACCGGAAGTATACAAGACGGTAGCTACCATATATGAGATTCCAGTATGGGACGAGGAAGCCTATTCGTTTCGCTGCACAACCGCTGGATATTCGAGTCCTCTATTTGAAGCGTCGACCGCCGTGCAACCCATTGCACCATTAGCGCCCTTACCGATCCCCAAATCAATGGCACAGAACAAAATCACTCGGCGAGGCGAACACTGCTAGTATCCCGGTATCGTCGCGCTTTTGCACAGCGCTTATTGCTGGTGGAATCTCTAATGATTTTTGATTTGATTTGCTCGCTGGCACCGTGCACTTGATTGTGGAGGTGCAACGGCCTGAATACCAGCTACCGTGATCTATCTTCGTGATCCCGGTCATTGCTGGGACTCCCGCACTTGCATTTCCCGGCTCATTCCCTCCTACAGGTTACCGCCACAGACACGTATAGTACCCGCAATGACTCAGTCCAGGGTCTTGGGTATCTTGGTGTGGTTAAAACTCAGGTACGAGATTGGTAACCGGCGTCAATCAAAGTTACCGTACATAACGGTGCTCAGCATCCAAAACGATTGGCATCTGCGAGTCATGGTGAGTCTGCCACAGTCACAGATCTCGGTCTCAGATGCTCCTGTCTGACTGGGTTTTCTCACTGGATCCTGTACGTCTTGAGCCACGAGACGGGACACCGTGCAATGCACCGCCATGGCTGCATTGGTGGTGATTCGGTGATTTAACTGGTGACTTTGCTGCGGCAATTCAACGTCACAGCACCCCGTTTCTCTTTCGCGGTCACCAGTTTGGTGACCTGGCCTACTGAGTGTCACAACAGCATTAGTGACTTTGACGCACGCGTATATAAAGCCACTCGATGCTGCCTTTCAAAAAAGAAACGCTCTTCACTATAGTGCGCCCATTACCAGCCTAGCTGTATCTCACCCCTCCGTATACTTTTACCGATCCCAACGCTCGGCCCGAACCTAACACTATCATGAACAGCTCATCGTCATCCACTGCTTCCCTCCTCCAGCGCACCTCTAGACGTTCCAAAGACAACGCCAGAGCCACGCGAAAGGACTATTCTGCTGCCTTCTCAGATCTCCAAGCGCACTATGGTCTCGGCGGGGGGGCACCCATCCTCCCAAGCACCTATTTCCATCCTGACACCGGTCCAGTACCCCATTCAGCACCCCCGATGACAATCAAGAAGTGGGTGAAGTGGCCGACATCTAACCCCTCTCCTGCTACTCCTTCCTCGGGAACCCACCCTTCTCCAGCCCTCCAGGAGAATTCCTCTGGCACGCTAACGGGAGCCGCTCGCAAAGAGTATGAAAGTGCCTTGTGGAATTTAACGGATACCTATGGTGGCCCGGGACCCGCCCTGGGACCCGAGGGGTGGAAGAAATAATGATGCCCACGTAGCTCGCATTTCCGTAGTCTGCTGGAATGCATTGCTACGATGTGGAACCCAAAGTGATGAGAGTAAGGACCTCTCTTCAATACATAATCTTAGCCTGAACTCTCCTTGTCAGTGATTCCTAGCTAACACCATCGTTTCCGTTTCGGGCCTTCGGAGGAACTAGATGCATACAGGTCTCTCTGGTGCGGTGGTGTTGAGTCAGGTTCAAATGAAGAGTCTTCGGTCGTGATCGCTTTAAGAAGGCACGGGCTTTTATGTTTTTTTTTAATTTACAAAATTCCTCATGTATAACGGACCACTTTATGAATTCATGGCTCGAAGGCACTTGTATGTGGTGCATCGCACCATGTAGGTTGCTGCTCAATTTCTATCTCTGGGTGGGATACGGACGAGTACGTCAAGGGCAGGAGGAACGCCTCCATCTGCCGTCCTGTGGAAAAACCAGCATATGAATACCATGCTCTATGTAGGGCATAAGTAAATTTCCTACTCTGCACGATAGGTGTATATAGTTTCTAACGGAGAGAACGAACGAGCCAGCTTAGCTGGACCAAAGGGACATGGAGGTCAGTAGTGAATTTCGGTGTCACCCGATCTCCGAAAAGATAACAACAGAGAGCACTGAGGATGCATGAACTTGGCCCCAAAACCGATGTGGTCTACTGCCAAGAATACCTTTGACTGTGAGATAGGGCACCAGGTTATGCGACAAAGTCGCGCGCTGTTATCCTGAACAGTTCTCCCAACTGGCACCTAGTAGTCAGTCGGCGAGCGCCTTCAAGCCTCATCCAGCACTCCACAATCACATACACGCGATACGCCCCATTGGCCAGCTGATGGCGTCATCACAATGAGGTGATACTCAAGTAGGAGTCGGGCACTGCGTGCTCCCGGTCGGGAAATGGCCACCAAGCGCTCTCCAGAACCCACATAAAAGGCTTGCACATGGAAGTACTCGAGAACCACTCATTTCCTTTCTTCATGTCATAATCAGTCCTTCTAACCGACCGCTATGTCAGTTCGCACGGCACCCATGAATGTCCACTACTATCCCAATCTTCGGGTGCATCGTCATCAAGAGCAGGAGTGGTACTCTCCTGGCCCTATCCCGCTTCCCACTTCCCCCCGGTGGACCTGCGTTGGCTTGCCGCCGGAAGACGCTCCGTGTCCGGGCTGTGCCTTGGACACAGTGGACCGTCAACTGGGGTTTAGGACACCTGCACACGGACAACCTACGTTCTCCGAGCTCTGTAGCCCTCCTGGTTCAAGCCATGCTTATTACGGCGCAAAACATGGCTCAACTTCGCCGAACTTAGCGGCCCCATTGTCACCCCTCGACGTCCCCACGCTGGTATCGAGCTGGACACCGATACCGACATCGCCATCCAAATCAAGTTATACGAATGACTCGCGTTTGTGTTCCAACCTCCCGTCTCCGAGTAACTGTAACGTAAGTTCGTTGTTGCCCCAAGTATCTCAGTTCTGATTTCTGCTAGACCCCACACACCACTACACCCTGTTCTGATCAGTGGGCCTTGCCCACCACTCATACGATCCACGTAACTGGGACGCCCACACCGAGGGGCGTCCCACGGGTCAAGAATGTCCCTGTATCATTCGCTACTCGTCAGGCCATCGACCAATCTTCAACCAGGATTGCACAGACTGCATCGAACAGCAAACACTCGCAGGGGCCTGGTAGAAATGATACTGCCGGCAGCGTCCCATTTAAAGTTCAGGCTCCTACAGCGGGTATGCCGTGTAGTCATGATGCTGGCTCCACTCGCATCCAACGAGTCGATCGTTCTTTATATCCCGTTACCTCTTCCCTGCGGTGCAGCGAAAGGGCGCCAGTTCCAGTGCTCATGTTCCTTCCGTGAAGGGCTGCGATTGAGACTACACCAATGCTAAACAGTGGCTGGATAACCACGCAGTGATCATTGAGCGAACGATGAGGTGTGTTTACTTAAATTGTTTTACTCCTGATCCACAGTTTATTGAAGTCGTCCTTCAGTAAGTCGCGCAGGATCGACAGGCTTATCAAAGACTTAGTGTTCGTAACTTCATCCGAGGTATACAAATATGTGGACGATGTGAAATAGGTCTCCCAAGGATACCGCGGGGTTGACCGCACGCGGCAGGATGCCTTCTCGCTCTGTTTTACCTACCACTTTCTTCAGCGATCCTAGCAGGAACCAGGTTGTATCGTGACTTCCACTCGTCGAGCCGGGGGATTCTGGAACGTGAAGATGAACTTGCTGGCAAGAAGGAGAACCGTTTGCAGATGGAAGTGGCTCGCAGGTTACTAGTTTCTTCCGGTACCGGTACAGCAAGTTTGTAAATAAGCGGTGTACGTAGGCTGGCAAGCAGGTCGCGAGCATCGGTGTATATATTCCACCTTATACAAGCTGTTGAGATGGACGGCGTCGGCGAGACAACCATGAGCTCCTACAACAGGGTTAGGGTTTCGTTCTTCTATTAGCCACGCTCTCATTGCAGTCCTCACTCCCCAGAAAATCCATTCGGCTTGATGATCAAGCGCCCCCTACCACCTTCACACCTCTTCAAGGTCCTGCAGAACCTCAACACCGGACCACGTCTCGTGCTTGACAGGAACCTGAGGGCCATACGACTTCGGATGGTCAAGGACGAACATGTCGGTGCGAGGTGAGTTCAGACATGACACAATGTACGAACTCGCTGAGCGTTGTGGTGCAGACATTTTGTCAAGGAGGAGCTGCCAAGGATTCGGTGGACAAATCCTGCGTTGGATATTCAGGTTGTGAAGGCGGGTGCTGCTAAGGCTCAGACACGCGAACGGCAGGGAGAGCAGCAAGACCAGGTAATGAGAGAGGTGGTCAGGCCGACGATGGAAGTCGAGTATGGTGAGCACCTTTACTCCTTTCTACTACTGCTACCTGCTAAGTCTTCACCGCGGTCGCTCGCCCTCTTCCAACGTACACTCCCCACGCACCTATAACACAGAAAACGGCACCATCAAAACCATCGACATGTCTAACAAATGGTCGACCACGATTACCAAGGAACTCATGGACGTTGCTGGTGGGGACACCTGGAAAGCATACAGAACGGCTGCGCTGAAAGCTGGCCACCCTCTTTTACCGGGGGAGGAACGGGAGCGCGTGGTTGCTGCTGGTAGGGGTGCGCAGAGGGATTCTGCCACTTGGATGGCTGGAGGTGTATCGCCAAGGAGAGAGGGCGAGAGGGAAAAGGAGGTCAGGGTGCAAGAGATGTTAAGTGCACCGGACAGACCGAAGATGGGCGCCGCTGCCATATTACCGTGATCTGCGCCGCATTTTATGCATCGTGATTGTCGTCGTCATTACATATCGTGGACGAACACTAAATACCGTGTCAAGCACCCGAAGCCTAAGCACCTATTCACTAACTAGTAACCCAACCTGCAGCCACCACGACCACGCCAATTCCAAACACGCTCAGAGCGATGTCATCCACGAATGTGTTTACCATTTGAAGGTACCGCAGGACATCCATTATGAGCGATGGGATGGGGGACGGGAGGTGGTTAATTGCAAGGGCAAGAAGTTGGGGTGGGTTAATTTGGACCTGTTACGTAGAATTAATTGTAGCAAAGACAGTTAAACGTGGGACGTACATGTCCTGTAAATATACGGACACTGTGGAGCATAATTTCAAGCGTCATCAGTGCCCAGAAGAATGGCTGGTGAACCATGCGATTAGACGTATTGTGCCATATGTGAGTTGACTAGTTGTTGTACGTACCACCAATTGCACGCCCCACCCACTTTCATCTTCTGCACGCCGATATCCAAGCATCTGCCACCGTCTCCATATTGTTGTTTCGCCCTCATGGAGGCCTGTCTTCTCAGCGTATACCTTTGGCTCCTGCCAGAGTACGAAGAATGCGAGGAGACACCACAGGCACAGCGCGTGAATCAAGGGTATCAACTTTTGGATTCGAGTGGGAGATGCTGCTGCGAGGGGAGGCTTTCCTGGCGCTGCTGATGCTGGACTATAACCTTGTCCTTGTGCTTGATTGGCCAAGGCAAGCTGGGCCAGGAATGTGTTCATGGGGTTGGTGTCCGTAGGCGGTTGACTCTCAGGAGGCAAGGAGAAAGGAGTGGGTGGTGCACCTCCGCCTCCCATGAGGGCTTCCAAAAACTGTCGCTGCTGGTCATCCGTCCATGTGGATGGTGCTCGTCGATCTGTGGGGACGGAGGCGGACGCGGCGGCGCTAGAGACGGATGGTGGTAATGGCGAAGTCCGTGGTACGTCTACGTGAGGCATAGAAGGTGTTTCTTCGCCTGTGAAAGAGGCCAAGTCCGTGCTGGCTCCCGCCCGAAGTGGTACATCTGGGTGTCGTCGTTGTCATAACTCAGAGTACCGGGAAGTGTCAGACAAACCTGTTTGAATGTAGGATGTGGCCTCCTCCCCCCGTGCGGACGTCGTTAGTTTTGCGAGACGGTCGCTTCCACGACCGAGAATGGCTTTTCGACGTGCTTCTGCGCGTGCTGCTGACGGCGACGACATATTTCGTTGTGGATGGGGTCGAGTCGAAAGTCAAGTTGCAACGTGTTACACTGCTTTTTCTGTACTACATACATTACACCACACCGCAGACCACAGTACACACTTTACCCTGCCAGCTCACTCCAGAATGTCAAGGCAGGACAAGGCCACCACAGAACGACACGCTAAAACTCTGCGCGAGCTCGTGAAAAGACAGGAGAACAAGCTTTGTGCGGATTGCAAGCGGAACGGTGAGCCAGCATCTCTACTTCGACCTCCTCACTGGTTCTGCTAGTCCGCTGACACTACGTGTAGATCCTCGATGGGCATCGTGGAATATGTGCGTCCGTTTCTGACTTGCGATTGCGATACGGTGGACTCACTGTGCATTCTAACAAACCCACTAGAGGCGTGTTCCTCTGCATCCGTTGCTCAGGTATCCATCGTGGGATGGGCACGCACATCAGCCGGGTCAAGTCGATTGACCTAGATACGTGGACACCAGAACAGATGCAGGTGGGTGACTTTCTTCTCATGTCCATCATTTTTTTTCGGCGTTGTTGTATGTGGCGGTTTGAGTAGGACCTCCGAGGGTTATGATTTTCACTTCCTCAGTGCCGTTCTTGTTATTGATTCTGATGATGCCTCTCCGACAAAACTGTCGCTGTTAAAACATGAACTGACAAACTCGCCGATGATCCCACCGATCGCTGGCGACGTTCGATTTCGGTATGCAGTCCATTCAGAAGTGGGGAAACCGTCGTGCAAACCTGTATTGGGAAGCCCATCTAAAAGCTGGACATATCCCTCCTGATCAGTGCGTGCCTATTTCCCTCCCCTTCCCCAGCTATCAACGACCATCCTTGGCCGCTGGAGTGCCGACCCCATACTGACTGACGTTTATTCTGGTTCTTACACTGCAGTAAAATGGAATCGTACATCCGTTCCAAGTACGAGTCGAGAAGATGGGCACTAGACGACCCTCTTCCCTCCGACCCATCCGTACTTGAAGACAGAGGAGAGTCGACGCCGTCCCTTAACAGTGGAGACGCGCCGCATTCTGCTTCATCATCCGCACCATCGTTGCGTTCGGTGCCAACGCACGTTCACGCCCCCAACAATATCTCTGCACCTCGTGCTGCATCTCCCTCACTGACTTCGTCCACATATACGAGGAATCAACCACAGCCACGTCAGCTCCTTTCAGCGGCCGTTGCGAGACGCGCAGAACAAGGACAGTCCCAACCGCAACCTCAGCTGGAGTCCCAGCCGCAAGCATCTACGACAGCAAACGACGAACTCTTCTCGCTTGACTTCCATGCTTCTGCGCCCCAAAAAGTGGTGTCGTCACCCTCGCCAGCCATCAAAGACGTCAAACAGGACATTCTGTCCCTTTTTTCGGCACCCTCTTCATCCGTGTCTGTGCCAGCGACCGTAACAGCTGGTTCCAGTGGTGGTATGCAGCCAAACGACGTGCCGCAGACGACAAGTATGATGGGACTGAGCGGTATCGGTGCATGGGGCGTTTCATCTGGATGGACCCCTCCTGTTACCACCAGTGGGAATTGGGGTGGGACTGCTTCCGGGACTTCTGCAGCAGTCGGATATACCACTAGTGGAACGTTCAATACAGCGGATATATGGGCCTCCTCTTCTGATTCCACTGCCGCAACTAATAATATTGCCCACGTCGGTAGCGCTAATGCTAACAGCGGCGATATATTTGGTGCGGGTGGTGGTGGTACCTTTCTGAACTCAGGACAGTCCTTGTTGTCCCAATCGAGGAAGGACGACGTGTTTGGAGATTTGTGGGGAGACTTCAAGTAGGTGGATCAGTCATAAACATAGCGGTTGTGTGCGTGGAAGTGCATGCGCTTAGAGGGATGAAAAGGACGGATGATGCAGGGAGCTGGGGGATGGGGTGCGATGCCATATCGTTGATGTACGTGCAGCACATACGAGTTACAAATTCACCGTAAACGCTTTTAATCTTCGCCTGCAAGCCCTCTATAGACCTTTTGCGCCTGTTATATCCTACCCCCTTGGAACTATTACATGCTCAGTTTCCCATGTTGGCGTTGTCATCTGTCAAGATGAGGCCCAAATCCTATAACCATCCCCGTTCATAGTCAATGGTCAACGCCTAATCATAAAAGCACCACCAATTCTCACCTTCTCGATCAAATTCCTTGCAATCGGATGAAAGGCAAGTTTATGCCGTCGATATGTCCGCAGTGCCAACTCCGCGTCGACAGTATACAACGCCCTGAATATTGGTCTGCAGAACTTCATGCGACCTTTGATAACACCCTTTCTTCCTTCTTCGCCACTGCCTTTCGGAGTCTCTTCGCCAACAACCCATGCAGCGGCATCTACAGCATACTGCCTGGCAGCATCCGACTGAGGGTCTAACAGGGCGACTTGGTAAAACCGGAGGCGAATTTCGGCATTGGGTGTAGTAGCAAATGAATACGTCGATCCCAGGAAGCTAATATGAACTTTTGGGAGAGCGGGGTAGGACTGGAGGCGTTCGAGGAAGACGACTGTTGTAAAATGAATATGTAGAGTAGGTGTGTGAGAATAAGGAACTCACCGATTTGGTTTGCATTCAACTCTTGTAAATCTGATGCCTTGAAGAGTTCGTGAAGATTCGTCGCGGTACGGGCCTTGTCCCACCGGTCAGCCAGTAAGTTGGATTGATGAGCGAGCGTCACGTCGTAATCAACTGGGATCGGGAGCGTTAAGCCTTCGCCATGTAACCAGGCCTGAGGGCGTGTGAGAACAATATGGCAAGAGCAAACCGGAACAGAACGGGGGAGCAGTCGTAGACAGGCAAACGACGTACATCCCAATTGAGGCTATCCAACGCCTCGACGTTGTCCCGTGTCCCGTGCTCGCGATAGTAAGCATACAAGTGATCCTTCCACTGCTGTGTTGTGATACTCTTTCCCATGAAGGTCTGTACATAGTTTTTGACATATGGAAGGAACACGTCGAGGCCACCCAGGGTACGTTCTAGCATGGAGAATCGGTGAAGTGGGAGAGATATTCAGTACCACTCGCCCATTGCGGACTCGAAAATCCGAACCCTGATTCAGGGATGCTCACCAATATGCAACAAGAAATTTGCCCCCTTCTCATACGGCACACTACTGTATGCATCATCTGGATTCTCACCGTACTCAAAAGCGATCTGCAGTCGCTGATACGATGGGCGGGATTCATATAGTTTGAGATCGTCGTAGAGCATTTTAGATCCTATCAAAAACGAGAAACCGCGGTGTGCAGGTGTTTGAAGAATTTCTTGGAGTAAACGTTCGATGTAGGTCGTCCAGCCTTCGTTGAGCCAAAAGTGGCAGGCGTCGGCATGCCTGGTTGTTAAATGGCGTAACAAGACAGCATGGTTCGGTAGGGGCAAGTCATAGAAGGGGACGTCGTAAGAAGATTGGCATGTGAATCTACCAGTCAGAATTAGCAAGAGTGGAAGATCAATGTACTAACGTGACCCCATTTCCGAACCACGAATGAGTGATCTCATGTACGACGACATCAACTAGCGTTCTGTCCCCAGTGAGTAGTGCTATGACACATAAGAAGAATGAAGAAAGTCGTAGAGGATGCGCGTACTGGGCGTCACGAACGTGACACAGGCATTTTCCTGCATGACAGAACACCAAAATCAACAAGCGAGCAGGGGTATGTCGAGGTCGAGGGGTGAGGAATGGAAAAGAAAGGGAGAATACTTACCATCCCTCCATATGGGAATGACGGCGGAAGGACCAATAAATCATATACTCCAAACCGATACGGCATCGTTATCTTTTCTTCAGCTTCCAAAAACCTACCAATATGCACTTCCGTGTCAACCTAGCCACTGTATGGAGCACAGGTGCTACCCTCACAGAGAGAGTAGGGAGATCGATGGCGACGCACTTCGTGGTATCCTCTTTAAACTCCCATTCCGCTGCATCTACAAGTTCTTCTTCCGCCCATACGCCACTCGTCCAGTCTTTCCCTTTCGGAACAGGTAAAGGCCTGTACCGCAGATTTCCAGATGCAATGGCGAGGAGGTAAGAAGGAATTGGGACAGGCTGTATGTCGATGTATCACGATGTGACGGAATCCGGGTGGCGATAGATATGTCCAAATGAAGCATGAGAGTATCAGTTGTATCCAATGATCAGCCATGTGAATGGAAACAGATACCCACCTGCTGAAAGACATACGTGACTTGATCTTGTCCGATCTTTCTTCCATCGTGCGGAGGGCCGGTCGAGGGAGGGGATATGAGGATCGCGGACATGAGGATGGGGAGGACTGCAGTGACGCGGGCGTTGTAGGTCTACACAAGAGATTGTGACAACCGCTGTTAGTCCTTGAAATAGGTGGCGAACGGACGGATGAAAGACATACGAATTTGACCGATGGGGTATCTGAATATTTTATTCAATCCATCAGTCGATAGAAAAAAAACTAGTAAGCATTCCGCCGATTCGAGTTTTCGAACCATACATAAAAGCAAGGAAATAAATGCGTCCGAAGACAAGACATTATGGACGCACCCTGAATTGGTACCAAACTCCGCGCGTATATAGGCTGACATTGGCTGAATAGGAACGGAAATTTACCGCCCTGGGTTTGTCTTTGGAAATATTTCAGTAGGTGAGTTGACGGTCGCTTGTATGGGGGACAGATGCAGGAACGCTGTGCCACGGGAAAACCGAATAGAGATAGATACGCACTCCTTGTCTAGCCATTGCAATGCCGTACAATCTGTCGTCGTTTCGTACTCGATTGTGAGTTTCACGCTTGCACCCTTCGTCGCAGGACACGGGAAAGGAATGTGAAGTGCTGATCCCATGACAGTGTGCTTGACTCCGAGTGTGAACTGCCAGGAAGAAAGTTAGTATACAAATTAGCGTCATAGCACAGTGAAAAATGGAAAGGATCCGGTTGAGGTTAACTTCACGGATCATCTCACCGCGACAGAGTCCCCATCTACATGAATGCTGTCGATGACTAAATCGGCAGTGTCCAGTCTGTATCCAGTATATATGTCAGTCATGACTACCAGTTCATGGTTTTCCCAGACAGAGAGAAGTCGTGGAAGGGTAGCCAAACGCACATCACCTCTGCTACCTCGTTCCCCTTCACCTCTAATTCATATACAACTGTCCCACGAACTGTGCGGGTCAGAAAATCGAGCGTCCACTCGAGGCTCAGATGACGGGTTGCGATGAGAAGATAGTTGGATTGACTTGTGGGATCTGCCATGGGTGAAGTTGTAAAGTCTATATGATATGGCTTAAGGACGATAGCGATCGATGGTCATTATGTAAGACATTTCAAGGGCGTTAGCGTCTACCGATTAGTCATTAGAGCCTGGTATTGCGGTTTCGAACTTGTCCAGGGTAGCATCGGTCCAATTTCTGGACGTCACAGCGTCTTTTCTAGTACCATCTCAACCAAAGACAAGCCGTTGGGATTCTGAGCGGATTCGTCGCACACGAAGCTAAACCTTCTCTTACATGTCCTCCGAACTTTCGAACCTGTCAATACATTTGGGTCTCGCTATGTGGCAGAATTTTTACTCAACACGAACATTATTGCTATCTAGCTTGCATAATAAAATTGTGCGGTAATCTACATGGGGTGCATAACGACGAAAACGTACTAGATAGTGCCGGTAGCCCAAAGGGATGTCCAGCATGAGACAGTAGGCGCGAGCCGAAAAAATTCCCCCCACATACTCACTCCCATGATGGGGACGTACTGTATGAGTGTCCGCGGTGAGTTGTACCGTTTTGGGCAGGGCTAGAAGGCGACCATTGCGGAGATGTTGGACTGTACGCAGGCGAAACAGGGGCTGCTAGAGGTGAGCTGCTAAAACCCTGCTAATGTGTAGAAAAAACTTACAATAGGCAGGAGCTGTGAAAGGGATGGTAGTCAATACTGGTAGGACTGGAGATCAATGTCACTAATAACTCACAGGCTGGAGAATATGTTGGAGAAGTTGGAGCTATAGGAGTGTTAGTATGTAAATCGTGTGATAAAGTTCAACCTACAATATTTGGGTGATGAGGGTGACACTGGTGACGTGGGCGAGTATTTTGGAGACGACGGAGACATTTGCGCGGGGGCTGCAGAGTCGTGAGCCATGTAACTACACAATGAGTTAGATCACTTACAAGCTGCAACAAAGCGGGCACAAGAGAAGGAATGGTCAGTAGTGTTCGGGACAAAGTGAAACGTCGTACTAGGTGAATCTGGTACGAGGTTAACAGCCAGTTCACCGACGGATAAATGAGACTCACATCTAGGAGATGCGGGGCTAAACGATGGGCTAGTTGGCGAGTACCGCGGAGATGTGGGACTGAAGGACGGCGACTGCGGACTGTACCGCGGTGACGTTGGTGAGAACGAAGGCGACGTAGGTGAATACCGCGGGCTGGTCGGTGAATAGCCGGGTGATGTGAGATTGAGAGCAGGGGACGTCGGGGAGTATGTCGGTGATGTGGCTCCCCTGCTTCTGTCGTAGAACGGGGATGATGCATATGGCGACGTGCCAAATGGTGAGGTCGCTCCACCGTATGGAGACTGAGGGACATAGGGGGACGTAGGCGAATACGCATTGGGTGAACTCGGGCTGTACCCAGGGCCGGCAGGCGACATGCCTCCTGCACCTAGGGGACTCTGTCCGTATCCGAGGAAAGAAAAGTTAGCTGGGTCCTCTCCGCCATTGACAGCCAAGGGTGAGAATGCCGCCGACTCGCCCTTGAAGTTACTCTCCGACCATGCGGGGGAGTTCGTGTCATACGGGGTCATTGCCACTTGGCCTGGTGTCATGCCGCCGTCCGCGTGCGCAGCAAGTATGTTTTGCACTGGCAGACGGTGATCGACGATAGCGTCTTTTAGCATGTCGATGTCAAGTGCGACATCGAAAGCACCTGTACCCATTGGCGCGAGTTGGCCGAACATAACGTTTTCTGCGATGCCGTGGCAATCGTCCTTTTCACCGACAGCCGCTGCTTCCATCAGAATCTCCACCGTTTCCTCGAACGAGCAACGCATTAAGGCACCAGTATCAGCGCGGTTAATACCGTGACGGGTAATTGCCATGAGCGTTCCACGATGGGTCATGAGGTCGCAAAGCAATGCCAAATGACGATAGTTCACGTACGAGCCATCAAACTCGATGACTCCTCGTAATTCCTTCATAATCGCAGCACGCGCAGCTTCGATCCCGAGTATATTGAAGATCTCCACGCAACTGTTCGAGTACGTGCGGGTGAAGTCCACACCCGGGACGCACATCACCGCCTTCAAGTTGACACCGTCAGTCTCCAAAACCCACTCTTTCTTCGTTTTGATGCCCCCCTCATCATTAACATATACCTTATCGTGCTCCAATAAGAATACCCGATGTACGCCAGGTACACCACGCAAGCTGACCGAGTTTAGCATCGTATTCTCCAGTTGGCGGAGGAAGACGTCTTCTTCGACTGTACCCAACCCATCATCATCTTTGTCCCCACCACCTAATACACGACAACGGATGACAAGTTTCTCCGAGTTGTCTTCACTCCAAATGACGAAGAGATCCGTCTTGAAGCTCTCGGCGATACGGCCGGCAACATATGCCATGGTAAGTTTCCGGTCAATCATTCTGGCGCGATCGAGTACCAGCCGAAGGAGCCATGGTGATTGAAGATGGAGCTTCGATTCGATTTCCTCATCTGGGATGGCAAAGAAGGATTCAACGAACACCGAGTCTTCTTCGATAATGGTCGACGTAGGGTCAGGGTCATACCAGATCTCAACTGCAGCGGTAACAGTTCGAAGCGATGTGTAAGCAAGTTCTTGCTGCACGTTCTTCGCCAACATCCTGTCCTGGGCAATATCGGACTCCAGGTACACAGAAAGCGAGGGCGTTTTGATGTTGGTGGCGACGTTGATAATTTCCTTCAGACGGGGCACACCGAGCGTAACATTTTTGCTGGATACACCTGCGTAATGGAAGGTGTTGAGGGTCATCTGAGTAGCCGGTTCACCAATAGATTGTGCGGCAAGGGTACCGCACATCTCTCCCGGGTTGACGAGGGATTGGTTGAACTTCGCCTCGATTTCACCCAAGACCCACTCAAACGCTTCACGGTTGAGGTGGAACTCTTCCAATACGCGGCGGGTAGCAAGTGTGGCCCGTACGTGCATGCGGAAGGTCAGCGAAGCGTTTGCCTGGGCTTCCGCACTAAGTTCGTCGTCACCGAGAACAGCCAGGAGCCTCCCTGTGAGTTGGTGTACTGCGTCAATAATGTACGCTGGTTCGAGGTCGCTAGGCTTGCGGCGGTCGATGTGGAAGATTTGAACGGCATTTTGAATGATACGGTGCAAATTGACAGGCATATAATGAGGAGTAAGGCTGTCCGCGCGAGGGAAAATGAATGTCCGCAGCTCGCGACGATCCTGTACAAGGCGGGCATATTCTTCGTCAAGTTTCGCTTGCAACTCCAGGGAGCTATCGTCGATACCAATCTGCAGGACACCAGGAAGGAAGCCGCCTTCCTTATCCGTGACGTCAACACGGTATTTGTGCTCGAACTCTCTGTCACTGAGCCCGAACGTGTCGATCCTCTGGCGCTCAATGAATGCACCGTCCATCCCGTCCTCTCCGTATACAAACTGAATCAAATCACCCAACGAATTGCGCACTGTACCGTCATAGCAGACCATGACATCCTCCAGCGCCTTGACGAGACGTCGTTGAATATAACCTGTCTCCGCCGTTTTGACAGCAGTATCAATGAGACCTTCTCGACCAGCCATGGCATGGAAAAAGAACTCCTGTGGGGTCAAACCACGCAAGTACGAGTTCTCCACAAATCCCCTCGCCTCTGGACTGAAGTCATCCTTGGTAAAGTGAGGTAACGTCCGATGGCGGAAGCCGAACGGTATACGCTTTCCCTCTACACTCTGCTGCCCGACACAGACAGACATCTGCGAGACATTGATATATGAACCTTTCGACCCCGCAGTGACCATCTGCTTGACATTGTTGTCCTCCTTCAAGTGCTCTTGTGCGTATCGACCAGAGTGGTCACGAGCAAGGTTAAGTTCGCGCTCAACCATACTTTCAAAGGACTCTCGGATAGTCATACCGGGCATGGCCTTCAAGCGGTCGTGATATGCGTCATCGATAATCTCCTGGACCCTCTGCTTCTTCTCCAAAATTTTTTCAGTGATAAAGCTCATCACCTTCGGCCCAGCAATAGTATCACCGATGCCGATACTGAAACCATTATGGAAAAGCCAATAGTTGACGACCATCTGTATACCAGTGAAGACCTGACGCGTGGCCTCGGGGCCTTTCTCGCGAAAGACGACATGTATGAGGCCGCCCTGGGTCGCGCCGACTGTCTTCTTGTCAACGATACCATATAGAATTTCACCGTTGTCGACCATCATGCCATCATCGAAGACTGGATTCGATGTTTTCTGGTCTGGGGCACGATGGATATTGATGCCGCGCGGAATAACCATACTCAAAATTTGTTTCCCCGTCCAAAGAGGTTTCGGCTTGATAATGGCTGGCGTTGGGACATGACCATCCCAATCAGGTACCCAGAGGAGAACATTTTGAACTTGGTTCCAATCAAGGAACGTGTCTCGTAGCGTGAACTTGCGGATACCACAAAGTGTATCTTGCACGATGCCCATAACGGGTTTGTTAGCTTGTGGCGAAATGATCTGATTGAAATGGCGTCACCGGCCAAGAACAGAGTAAGAAAAGAGTGCACGGACCTGCAGGGGTACCCATGCAATCTGTGATAATTCTGCACGAGTTTCCTCTGATTGGGGTATACTGAACGATGGTCGTGAACCCGTACAACTGGTAACTGTCAACCTTAGACTTACTGCATGTTCATCTCGTCGCCGTCAAAATCGGCATTATAAGGGGGCGTCACAGAGAGATTCAGGCGGAAGGCTTGGGCGTATGTCAGCACAGGAAACTCCGGGCCATCTAAAAGCTTACTCGAATAGGGCATCAACTTCACCCGGTGACTCATCATACTCATTTTATGCAAACTCGGCTGGCGATTGAAAAGAACGAAACTGTGAATGCACCCTTAGTATCTCAGATACAAGGATTTGAAGATGTGACTGACTCTCCATCCTTCAAATGTCGCTCTACTATCCAGCCGTATTGGAGAAATGCATCGGCACGCTTGTTGTACCGCAAGTCAATACGTTCCCCGGTATCTCGGACAACATATCTTGCTCCCGGATAAGTTGAGGGCCCGTTCCGAACGAGTTCTTGTAAATAAGCAATGTTGTACGGCGTTACTACGGAAACGTTAGCGACACTCCCCACCATTAACCGCCAATACGTGCCTCGTTCAGGGTATGTAAGATTCATGGCTATACTTATGGGAACGCCAACTTCGTCCAATTCCAAGTTTGGATCACCTGTAATAACCGTGCGGGCGGAAAAGTCCACACGTTTACCCATCAGGTTACCACGTAAGCGTCCTTCTTTGCCCTTTAGTCGTGCACGGATGGCTTTCACAGGTCGGCCTGACTTCTGCAAAGCTTGGGGAATACCAGCAATATCGTTATCCATGTAGGTTGCAACGTGGAACTATACAAGAAACATGAGTTGGTCGGGAAAGAACACGGTGAGGTACTCGCCTGCAACAGCTGTTCAAACTCGGTTATGACGTGGGCAGGTGCACCTTCCTGCTCACACCGCCGAACACTGGCAGAAGCCTTGATGATGTCACCCAACTTGTACGTCAAGTCGTCTTCACTCCTCATAACGCCGCCGTCGACAGCTATACTCGGGCGAACAGGTGGGGGTGGTACTGGCAATACCGTGATGATCATCCACTCCGGCCTCGCATACTCGTCTGAGAGACCAAGTAAGTGGAGGTCAGAATCCGACATTTTCTTGAATGTCGTGTACACCTCTGACGGCGTGAACAGGCGTTTGTCAGGCTGCAGCGATTTGATATCCTGCAAAGCGTTAACACCGCTGATGGTGCGAGCGGCGCTCGCTACAAACCTCGTCATCATCCTTCGGGCGTTTGTATTGGACGAAGAGCTTCAAGCCTTCCTTCCTGATCTGAGGCTGTTGGTGACCACAGCCACCATGACCTTTCTTTGGTTCATCAGGATCCGCCTCAGCCCCATCTTCCCGCAACTCGTCACTTTCACAGCTCATTTTCGTTTTGCAGTGATTCCAGACGATGGCCATCCGAGCTTTGCGATCGCGAACGTGCCGTATCTTGTCGGCGAAGTTGGGGTCGGACTACGTGAACAAATATGGTATTAAAGTAATTGGGAGGTGAGTGCAGAACAAGTAATGCTGGATGTAACTCACGATATCAGCCTTTAGTTTTCCACAATTTACACATATACACTCCAGGACCTTTTTCACTTTTACGATGAAACCTTTGGAAAAATAAGCGCATGGGACTGCGGTAGGGCAGGTTGCAGGTCAACGCACCAGGATGGAAAACGGGCCTCGCTAGCTCTATGTGGCCAAAATGCCCGGGACACTCCGACATGCCTTCCCCACAAGTTTGACACTTGAAGTTCCTATCAATCGTGCCCATACGAGGATCCATCAAACCGCCCAACTTCGGTTTGTGAGTGGTTTCGTCCATGACCTCTGGGTGCTCAATCTTGGCCACGGAGTAGGCTTTCTGTAGGGTGCAGGGTGAATCTATAAGCGGGAGTTTAAGAAGGGAGTGAATGTGTCACTAACGATTTCCTCAGGTGAGAGGATGCCAAACTGGACCTCCTTCACTTTTCGGACAGGAGCAGCAGAGTACGCGAACTGGTGGCCCAACATTTCCTTGAGAATGGGACGCGAGGAGTCAGGTACGCAAACTGAGACGTGGACCGATGTTTGAACTACCAAAAAGACAAATGGGCACCCGAAAGACAAGTGAAAAAGCGTGCGAATGCAATTTCAATGGATCCAGTCGGCTTTAATGGCGTCGAAACTGTCACTTTGACGTTGTCTTGACCTTCGACAACGAGCCTTGCAGCAGCGACGATGGTTGTAGCAGCACAACCTGTGGATGAGCCTCACTTTCCAACTCCGCTTCAATTGAAGCCAAGTCACAACTGTCACATGCTCCGTTACAAATGGCGGTCGGCCTTGCGTTGACACCCAAGTCAGCAAAAGACAATGAGACTCAGCAGACACGTTCGGAATCACTTGCGCTTACTCGTCAAGACTCTGTGTGATTTACGACTTTTTGTACGACAGTACGGCGAGGTGGAACGAGTCGTTGCGGGGCCATTCTAGTCGGAGCGTGAATATGCCCCCTTTGTCATCACGGCATTTGGTCAGCGCTAGGAGCAAACCGAAACTATTATCATGGCTTCACTGACCAGCTGGCTATGGGGAACGTCACAACTCGACGATGCCATCGGTAAGCATCTTTGCATACGAGAAGTTAGTAGCTGACTGTTGCGATTCATTAGAGAAGGCGACCTCGGAACTCATCCCCACCGGGTCTGAGGACGTGGCCTTAAACCTTGAAATATGCGATCAGATTCGCTCGAAGTCGGTACCAGCAAAGGATGCCATGCGCGCGTTGAAGCGTCGACTCGATCACAAGAACCCCAACGTCCAGCTACTTGCTCTTAGCGTAAGTATGCCACCTCGGCCTCCAGTGATTACAAGGTAACCTTCCTCGCAGTTGACAGATACGTGTGTCAAGAACGGTGGTGACCACTTTCTCGTTGAGGTTGCATCTAGAGAATTCATCGATAATCTCGTATCGATCCTCAAAGTTCCTGGCACTAACCACCTCGTCAAGGCCGATATCCTCAAATGTATTCAGAATTGGGCACTTGCTTTTGAGGGGAAACCTTCTCTTAGCTACGTGGGCCAGGTATACAAGACGCTCAAGAACGAGGGTGCGTTCGTTGCATGCGTTGAATCAATTCATAATATAACTGCGTCATCAGGGTTTCAATTTCCTCCCAAGGACCTCGCCCTTGCGAATGCCGCTATGGTAGACACGAACACTGCGCCAGAGTGGATTGATTCAGACCGCTGCTTACGATGTCGGGCTCATTTCACCTTCACAAATCGGAAACACCACTGTCGGAATTGCGGCCAAGTATTTGACCAGCAGTGTTCCGCCAAGGCGCTTCCTCTTCCACATTTCGGCATAACGCAAGCTGTCAGAGTATGCGATGGATGCCATGCCAAACTCTCTAAGAAGTCTGAAAGAATGTGAGCATTCTGTTGTTGTAGCTACTGACGTTGACTGTTGTGATACACACAGTCACCGACACTCCACTAGTATGTACCGTTCCCGCAGCGCTCGTGACCTCGCCGATGCCGAACTCCAGCGAGCTATTCAACTATCGCTGGAGGAAGTTGGTGTCAATCGCTACCAGCGTCCGGGTTATGTACCTTACCAGCCCTCCTGGGAAGGACCATCCGAGCCGCCCTCGGTCGACCGCAGCACGCGCCCGAATGGGACTGCTGGTAAGGATGACGTGGATGACCCGGATTTGCGTGCCGCTATAGAGGCAAGTCTTCGTGAAGAAAACATGCCGAAACCAAGTGCTCCTGTGGAAGTCCAGGCGGTCGAGGACTCATCTTTGCCGTACGCGGACGCAAGACTTTCCCAGTCACATCCACCCACTGTTTCACCCACTCCATCTGTACTAAAGTTACCCAACTATGATCTCGAGCCTCTGGAAGCAGACGCCATCCTCACGTTCAGTCAAACCGTCGAACAGGTTCAAGCACAGGGTGGTAAGGATATGTCACGATATCCTGCTGTGAACGACCTGTATGATAAAGCGAACGCGTTAAGACCCAAGTTAGCAATGAGCCTCGATGACACTGGGCGGAAAGAACGTGAGTCCTTGCCCCAGGTGCCCTGTTGTGGGCTACACTAACTTCGAATTCCTAGAACTCCTTTCTGAGATGCACGATAAACTTTCACAAGCTGTTAAACTCTATGACAAAGTCCTCACCGAGCAGATCTCTCAGCCCTGGCGGCTGGCTACAGCGATCCCGCAGGCACAGACGTTCTCTCGAGATGGACGTCCTAATACTCAGTGGACACCAACACCCGGATCTATGATGACATATACGCCGCAGGGACAACAGGCGCCCACTGCTACCCACGCACCTCCACCGTTTCACCCTCAATTCGCCGCCATTCCGTCACAGCCACACCATTTACCTGTGCAAGCTGGAATTTCGGGACCATCGCACAGTTTTCAACCTCCTGTTTCCTCCCCATCCGTACAGCCTTCACCAATGCAAGGTCCGCCCGCTACTCAGCCCTTACCCATCTTAACATCACAATTCTTGCCGCCTTCCCAAGCACTTGCCCCTCCGCCCCCACCTCCCACCGCGGCCCCCGCTGCTATGCTCCCTGATATTAAAACTGACCCTTTACCTCAGCGACAGTCTTCGCAGTCACCTCAGGTCTCACACCATGCTCTGGCTCCCCAACCTCCACTGCCACCATCCTCACCCGCCCTCGTTAGACGTAACACAACCACTGCACTGCGTGGGGCGGGTCCAGTGAGTGGGAGTATATCACGATCTCCCACGGTTGCGCATACGCGTACGCAGTCGCATGTGCAGCCTCCCCGATATCACTCACAAACCCAATCTCAACTTCAAACGGTCTTTCCTTCTCAGCCACCACATCAAGTACAATCGCCGCTACAGACGCATTCACCTGCTCTACCACAATTCCCGGTAGCACCAACGAACAATCCCCAAACTTTTGATATGTACGGCCCTTCTGTGCCTACGAGTCTTCCTGGGCAGGAACGACGGGAGGATTTACTGATTGACCTGTGAGGTCGTTGGCGAACCGTGAATATTTTTGGGGGCGGTGTGTAACAGAGCGAAGGAATTTGCGTACCGTGTGTTTCAGTGACCACCCCAACTTTTACGGAGAACTCCAGTGGTAAACATGCACCTTGCTGATAAGCGTTACCTGACATCGACTCCAGTTAAGTACTCGAAGCTTGTTACTTCTGTTGACTGCTGGGGATGATACATAAATATTCGAGTATATGTTGTTAGGTACACGTAGGATAGGGTTTGCCCTCACCTTGATGTGAAAGAGGCACCTCATTTATATCATTGCTGCAAGTCCTAGATGAGTCTGAGAATGAATATCACTTATTGACAAAATGGAAGTCATGGAGATTTTCAGGATCTCTCAGCTGTCGCCCTCCGTGCATTTTGCCGTGGACCAATCGGCTTATTCTCGCAGGCCCTGCGAGAATAAACCGATCGGTTAGGACCGGTTTGTGACTGGTTGCGGCCCGCCAGGCACCCAGGGCCAGGGAGCTCCTGAGACCACTACCAAGGACCTTTGGAATGTCCCTCAGACAACAGGTGATTGCGAAAAGTTCCCTTTCACTGCCTGGGTGCCGTTCGTTAACTGATCGATACAAAGTACACTATTAGGGTATCGACAGGATTGTCCTGATAAGCAATTCTCTTTTGGAATCCTATGCTACACGGTGGACGCGCTGATGGCAGATCTTTGCTGTAGAGGGTATTCAAAGGCCAGTGACCCTTGGAATGTGTCCTCGGAAGGAGGACTTGCTGCGTTCCGTATATGTAAAATCAGCCGACAGCCAGCAATAACGGCCACGGCGTGCGGGAAACCTTCGGGTACCTCAACCCACTCTGGCTAGAACCGCTTGTCTAGTAAGTTTAATCCAAGAGCTGGGCAAGGCACATACGGACAATGCACCCCACATAACCGCATTCACGACCCCCACAAAGAAGATGCTGTTAAAGGTTGATGAGCGCCATCGTAAATGGAACATGGGTACGTACACTAGAAAATACCCCACATTGCCCTTGACCAGGACATCCAAAAGGAAAACTCTGTTAGAGAGGGGTATGAAACTGATATCATCTCTGGATCTCTGTATCCCCGCCCGGACAGCAAGAGAACACAATAGGAACTCGAAACATAGTATAGGTAGCCAGAAGACGTAAAAACTGTTTGACGTGTCTTCATTGGTACAGATCTTCACGCCGGGTATAGGTTCGCTGCTGGCTTATTGGACGCTTCAACAAAGTCAGTACAACGGATACCTGATTAAATACTGACTTCCAGATGTGAGATTCGCGACGACGAGAATTGCGGTCATGGCCATAATCTCAACTAGGAATCCAGACCCCATAAATATCAACACCTTCCGGGACCGGTTGTACAACGCGTATAGACGTAATTGCAGGATAACTTGACCAGTAAGGTGAGCAGCTTATACTGACGGAGTTAAATGCAAGAATCTTACTTTGTACCAGCCATACTAGAAAACAGGCGGGCCAGCCTTGTACAATCATGAAAGTATTGCCTGTAGGTTTGTCAGATAAATCACACCAACACGGGAGTAACGATGCTCACAGCTGTGACGCGGATGGGATACAACAGGTCATCAGTGAACAGAATGCTAGTCCCTGGATGACACATACAACTATTGCGGCCTTTCAGAAAAGCGCACCACAGCGCAGGGGATTCTCACCTCCTTGGAAACGTCAGAAAAAAAGACTGAATATGAGGTGAGCTGAGATTGTGCCAAGGATCGTAGTAGACTCGACCGACCGGCGGCATTGAACCTATATCATAGTTGGGAAATCCATGACGATAATATGAGCAATCAAGTAAAACTTACACACCACACAGAGTACCAAAGTACCGTAGCTAATGCTGCAGGCTGAGGAGAACTTATGCCCCTTGAACAGAACCAACTCTTACAATGAGATACAGAATGGTGGTCGTCGTCTTGGGTCGTCTCTGCGATAGGCCGTGAGGATGCGGTTGTCTTTGCGGTAAGGCAACTTTATAGAAAGCTTACCCATATCTGTTCGACCTTGGGCATCGAAATCAGGCGGTTAGAAACAACCTTAATAGAAGGATAGGTACCTCTTGATCAACACTAATCACTGCATATTCCGTGGGTAACGCGGACGCTCTCAAAAATCTGCGCTTACAATAATCGTACACCATAACCACCGAGGATACCACTGGCGAGTATCTTCAGTGAAAATTCGCCCCCACGCGCATGGCCGCAAGGCACTCACGTTGACATATGCGAGTTATGCGGGCAATTTTTGCCAATGTAAGGAAATCCGCGGTGGTTGTGGACTGCATTTCCTGTGGTGTGTGCCAGAGAGGAACGAGAGAAAGTCCAGAGGCCAGAGTTATATAACCGAATAAACTGACTGCCTGTGTTGGTGCTGTAGCGTACGAGCCAATCACGACAGGCCAACTATCAGGGTCCGGAGGGAGGCCATGTCTTTTACCGTGGGATTAAACATGTAGGCTAATATGTTCACGCCAGGAATGTGGAACGGATTGGGATGCCGTGGCGCTAACAGCTGACTCGCGGTATCTATGTACGTCCGCCTGTGGTGACGTTGAGGTGTTGCTGCCCCTGGTAGACCATAGAATCGTATCACGATCTGTATTAGGGCATCACTCCGCGAAGACAGATGAAAACTCAACAGTTGCGCTTGATAGCCGACTAGGTATAACTGGAGTCAAGGGTCAAATCATGTCAGATCCGTAACCTTAAAGGACGGGTAGCAGGTCGACTGGGTCGTCGTCCTTCGAGCCTTGTCGAAACGATTGCAGTGTGAAGGTGTTGATTCCTGCAAGTTGCAACGGATGCTGACATCATGTCATGTCATGCCAGGTCAGTGGATAATTGGCGTGACTGTGCTGCATAGGACCACCAGTGGACGGCTTCCCGTGAGGATTGCAAAGCCCTCGCCAGGTATACCCAATCACAGTACCACCGAGCCCGCCGGCTTCATCCTTCACAAGTCGACGCTGATGGCCACTCGAGAGTATGTATCCATACCTCGTGATGCGCAACAAGACTTACCAGACGTTCAACTTCGGCAACCAACCCATTGTCTACCAAATCATTACAACTTGTTCCGGGTCTTCGTTGTTTTTTGTTTCGTTTCGTTTATTGTATGTCGCTAAAATCAATTGAAGTACTAGTATGTACTAGTAGAGTCACCCAATTGCGTCAGTAGTGACAACTTACATAAGGATTCTAAGGAGCCTCTCAAGCTGAAGTCGGGCTTCAGCTTCAGGGTCACTTCGTGTTGTTGACAGAGCGAAAAAAGGACATGATAGTTAGGATAAGAAACTAGTCCTACCCCGTGACATGGCTGCTTCGCAGCCAGTCACTCTCCCAGCTGCTTCGCAGCTGCCCCCCTGGGGCTGCTTCGCAGCAAAGTTGTCCCCCCCCCCTGGGGCTGCTTCGCAGCAAAGTTGTCCTCCCCCCCCCTGTTGTGACATGGTCCCCTGACCTGTCTTTGTTTGCACCGGTAATATCTTACATAATATTTTCTGTATGGTTCAACTGTTTATACCTAACTCTGTACTTGTTCCTACGACCACCTTCTATCAAATAGAAGCTTCCTTACTCGTTCATCTCTCAACAGGTTATGAGCCCCGTCGAGCTCTAACTTCTAATTGATATTCCGTAACTCGCTCGACTACTTTTACCTGATATGTCAAACTCGTCTCAGTCCGTGTCTGTGGGACGACCCGGTCCCTCAGCAGCTACCTCATCAAGTGTTTCATCTGCAAACAGGGTTGCAGCACCCTCGAGTCGCCTATACGACATACCATCTCTTGCGGATGATGGTTCGAACTACCAGATGTGGAAGTTCCGAGTCACGAAAGTACTAGGTATTCGAGGACTCTGGGAGGTTGTGGGTGGAAGCAATACTACACCTCCAGATGTGACCACCCACCCAGATGAACATGCTGAGTGGGTGATGAAAGACAACGAGGCCTGTGCCCAAATTACCCTGACACTCAAGGACGAGCCTTTGAGTGGAGTCATGTATGCCTCGTCTGCGGCTGAGACTTGGAAGAAGCTCAGCGAACGCTACGAAGGCAAAGGGAAACAGACAATTGCATATCTTATAGGAGAACTGTTTCGTGGCACCCTAGTAGAAGATACCCCAATGGAGACGCAACTGAATGCGATGCGGCAGAAGTCGCTCATTCTGAGCTCACTCGGACAGCCTCTCGATGAGAGTCTGGTCGCGATAGCCATGGTCATCTCGCTACCACAATCGTACTCAACCCTTCGGACCATTCTCATGTCAACGAATGACAAGCTGACAATCGATGCGGTGATTTCTCAGGTCCTCATAGAGGAGAGAACTCGCCAGGGCTCGCAAACACATAGTGCGCTTGCAGCAACAACTTCGAGTGCGAAGTCAAAGTCGAAAGGGAAAGGGAAGGATAAGTCGAAGATTAAGTGCTACAAGTGCAAGGAAGTCGGGCATACGAAGGACAAGTGTCCACAGAAGGCAGCTGGCGAGGAAAAGGCCTCGTCAGATGGGAAGGAGGACAAGGAGAAATCCGGGGACAAGGGCAACCTGACAGCTAAGGTTGCGCAGGTGCAGGAAGTCGGGGAACAGTCATTACAACTGTTCATGGCTCAAAAAGGTCCAGTAACGAGTCCAACCGAATGGGTGGTGGACTCGGTGTCACGCACCAAAGGTGTTTGGCGACGTGAGCATGGACCCAAAAGCTGAATGATGAAGAATGGAGAAGCCTAGCCCTAATGCGCAGAATGACTGGAGTGTCTAGCAGTCATCCGTCGCACAAGAACCACCCTTAACGTTAGGGAAGAAACCGCTCAAGCGCTGAATAAAAGTTTTCGAGCGCCAGTTTACGGCATTCCGATTTTTCGAATATCTCAGCCATTTCTAAAGATATCGACATCATTCCCACGCTCACAGAAAGCTCTCGACCACGCCATCCTGCCTACCAAATTTGGTGACGATCCTCGCCCTCCACGATTTTCTGCATCATTTCTGCCAACAAACGCCCATTTCGCCACTTTTTATTGTAATGGCCACCTCTTCGACGATCTCTTCACTCATCCCCTTTGCTAGGGAGAATAACTACGAGTACTTGCCAGGAATCCCCACTAGCATTCGCCCTGAAGCCTCCTGGTTCATCCCTCCCTCGTCCATGACCTCCCATCCTATCGCTTTGGGACAGCGAGTTCTCCTTGTCAGTCTGACATCGAGGAGGACTTTCTTTGGTCGTCTCAGGTCTGTTATCAGGCTTGAAAAATCATATGTGGTTGTTTCAGTTTCTCCAGTTGAAGAAGCATATGGATCCTTCATCCCTGTGCCCTGCAACGTCTACCTCTCAATCTCATCCTTCGTTCTTCCGAAGTTGCGACAGGTTCAATACCAATTACTGTCATCCAGTCTATCTGATCGCATTCATGATGAATTTGAGACACTTCTCCCTGCTCTTATGGGAGAAGATGGCCCTTCCTCCTCCTCAAACCCTCCAGAACACTAGCTGCAGCTAATGCAGGTCGCTTTACAGAGAGGAGGAAAGGGGGAAAGTTGCGAAATCCTATGCCCTGACTACCCTGGAGACCCCCAAAATTGGCCCCTGGCAGAAACCCCCACCATTCTTCGTTTGGACGCGCAGCAAGTCACCATAATGCATCTAGATCTCAGATCTAGGAGTCACTATGACTCATTTGCAGTCATATCCCTTAATCAGCAGTGACCAGTGCGCTTACTCATTCCCCTTTTCGCATTATTCATCCGTTCCTTGATGACTCATTCTGTTTTCAAATTGCCTTACCAATCCTTTACCAATCCCCTTACCAATCGCTTACAGATCACTTACAAAGTGTTGCTCCATGTTTACTGCAGGCTACGCTACCTTTTTGTATATAAAGTACCAATACGTCGACAGCAATAAAGCAGCTACCAAGTCCCCTGCATAGGAAGCAGTCCCCTGTGTAAAGACTTACCTGCTCACTCATCATCATCATCATTAGGCCCAATCATCGTCGCTTTTAAGCCCCTCATCATCATCTCTATTCCTGCAGTATTTGAGGCTCCATTAAGGGTCTACTTACTGTTATCTTCATCATCTTACATCGCTTCTAGGCTCAGAGCAGCCTATTCTCTTCGCATTTTCAGTCTTCCCCTGCTCCCCCTTCGTCAGGAGCACCCATACCCTCTGCCCTAGCCCCTCTAGGTGCACGGAACCCCTCCCCCATTTTATTTTAACAGATCCCTCGAGCCAAAGCCCGCGTAGGAAAACCACCAACTCGGCAATTGTCTTTGTGTTGGTTTTTTTTGGTGTTTTTGCCATTGATCCACACGTCGACTCACATTGGGTGCCTCGGCACACATGTGCTGTCAGCAGAGGTGGTTTGCCTCATTTAGGGTCTTGGAACCATCAGAGCCGGTAGTCATCGGTGATGGAAGATCCATAATGGCAGTCGGGAAGGGCCAAGTGGAGCTCGACATGCAGGGAACCTGCAGTGGAGGTAGACAGACCATGCTACGGGATGTCTACTATGTACCAGACCTGGATACAAATCTGGTCTCAGTACCCTGTCTCACTTCGAAGGGTCTGCAGGTGACATTTGAGAAAAGTGCCTGCAGGATACTGGCTGGCAACACAGTTGCAGCAGTGGCAGAGAAACGGAGGTCACTCTATGTACTAGATGCGACGGTTGTCTCTGGGAGCCACTCAGCCTATGTGGTATCAGATCCTGCTCAGATGAATGCATCTGAACCCCTCACGGCTCTCGCAACCCGTGTAGGGACCTCGAAGGCCCCTTTGGCCATTTGGCATCGGCGTCTTGGTCATGCGAACACAAGGCATGTCCTGAAGCTCGAAGAGCAGGACATGGTTACCGGCATGGAGATAGTTGGGTCACGGAGTCATAGTACTCATGACTGCAGGGGCTGCCTCGAGGGGAAGCAGCAGCGGAACCCCATATCTCAGAAGTCGGGTGTGGAGAACCCACAACTTCTGCATCGGACGTACTCAGACGTCTGTGGTCCGATGGAGACACTCACCCGTACTGGCCACAGGTACTTCGTTACATTTATTGATGGGCAGTCGCACCACCTGGTGGTGAAACTACTGAAGACGAAGGATGAGGTGCTCACTGCAACAAAGGAGTATTTTGCACGAGCAGAGGCTGAAACTGGAGAGAAGGCTAACTACCTTCGAACGGATGGAGGGGGCGAGTACTGCTCTCGAGAGTTCGAGCAGTACCTGAAGTCGAAAGGGGTACACCATGAGAAGACGAACGCATACACTCCACAGGAAAATGGAGTGTCGGAGCGGATGAACCGCACTCTCGTGGAGAGTGCAAGAGCTATGTTAAGTGATGCAGGTCTCCCCAACAAGTATTGGGGAGACGCTATACTACATGCGGCTCATCTACAAAATCGTCTACCGACAAGAGCCCTCGAATGGCATGAGACTCCGTACGAGGCATATACCGGCAACAAACCTTCACTCTCACACCTGAGGATTTTCGGGTGTGAGGCTCATGTCCATATCCCTGAAGAAAAACGTCAAAAACTTGATGTTAAATCACTGGAGTGCACTCATCTTGGTTTTGCGGAAAATCGCAAGGCATACATATGCCTACACCGAGCCAGTGGGAGAATCTTCGAGTCTCGTGATGTTGTACTCAACGAAGGGGGTGGGGGACAACCTACCCGAGTTGTAGTTGACAGGACGGAACTGGTTACTCGAAGCACGAAACAACCAGAGGGACAGGGAAACCCGTTAGGAGGGCAGGTGCCACCAGAAGAGCAGGAGGTGAAGAACGACTCAGACGGAGCTGAGTTCTCGTCGGATCAAGCTGAAATTTGGACGGCAAGTACTCCTGGGCAGCCCGAAGCTGCCAAGACCTTAAGCGTTGCGACAACTGGTCCCGATCTCAAGGAATCAGTTGAGGAAGCCACTGGAGCAGGGAATGACAAAGTTGGGCAAAATGCGCCAACTCTGAAGGAGGAAACCACTGGGAAGGACCCAGGAACATCACAGGGGGTCCCTAGAATGTCCTCACGACGCACTGCGGCGTCGCGAGGCCCACCAGTTCCTTATCCACAGCCAGTGCCCACACTGGCTGTAAGGAGGTCATCCAGGGCTAAAAAGCCACCAATTAGCGATGATGACCCAAGATACTTTGTCAATGCTTACCAGAGGGGCACCTTGATGCAAAGGAAGGTCGACGAGAGGCCTGACAACGAGCAGCAACGAGGTAGTAGTGGTGTGGGGGGAGAAGCGACTGCGAGCGAGTCAAACACGTCACGCTGTGACAGTGACTTGAGTGAGCCACAACACCAAGCTTACAAAGCAAGCTCTGCGTGCGACTGCGAGCCAACAACCTTCGAGGAGGCTGTTAGCCGCACAGATGGCGATCGCTGGTACTCAGCGATGGCCGAGGAGCTCTCGATGTTCGAGAGGCTGGAGTTGTACGAGGCCGTTGAGCGTCCTCGTGGTAGAAAAGTCATAGATTCGAAGTGGGTATACAAAATTAAGAGGGGACCAACAGGCGAGATAGAGAAGTACAAAGCTCGTCTTGTTGCAAAGGGATTCACCCAGGTGCACGGGGTGGATTATACTGATACTTTTGCCCCTGTGGCGAAATTTACTACCATTCGAATCTTACTAGCACTCGCTGCCAAGTATGATCTCGAGTTACATCAAATGGATGTCAAGTCTGCATTCCTCAATGGCAGGCTCGACGAGGAGATCTATCTACGACCACCCCCTGGCTTCCGGGACTCACCAGACATTGTCTGGAGGCTGCACCGAGCTCTCTATGGACTGAAGCAAGCCCCGAAGGCTTGGTACACTCGTCTTAGAGAGGTTTTTGAATCCCTCGGGTTCACTCGGAGTGAGGCTGACCACAGCCTATTCTACAAGGTAGAGGATGGTGTCCTAATTATTGTGGCTGTCTATGTAGATGACAAGTTGATCTTGTCGAGGAGTCGAGAGGCTATCGAGCGACTCAAAGCTCAGCTCTCGGCAGAGTACGAACTCTCAGATCTCGGAGAGGCTCACTGGGTTCTGGGGATGGAGATTATCCGGGACCGTGACAAGGGCTTTATTGAGCTCTCACAGAAACGGTACATCGAGACCATTCTGCAGCACTTCGGCATGCAGGACGGGCGTTCAGTGGGTACTCCGATCGAGCAGAGTCTTAAGCTTGAGAAACTAGATAAACCAGAGTCTGATCTCGAACAGTATCAGAGTGCTCTTGGGGCGCTGATGTATGCTATGCTAGCTACTCATCCCGACATTGCTTTCGCAGTGGGTGCCTTGAGTAGACATGCTGCTGCTCCAGGCGAAAAACATATGATAGCCCTTAAATGGGTCTATTGATACCTTCGTGGTACTGTAGACTTTCGTCTCAGGTATACCACTGCATCTGAGACTACCCCTATTGGGTATGTAGATGCAGACTGGGCAGCCGACATTAATGATCGCCGCTCTATTACTGGCTATGTATTCACTCTTTGTGGTGGTGCTGTAAGTTGGTCTTCGAAGAAGCAATCTTCAGTAGCTCTTTCGAGTACTGAAGCTGAGTATATGGCCATCTCCGCCGCTGCAAAAGAGGCTGTTTGGATCCGCACTTTGCTCGGAGAAATTGACTTGGTCACATGAAAGGATCCTATCTCTCTTCGTGTGGATAATCAATCTGCAATCTCCCTTGCAAGTAATGCTATGTTTCATGATCGTACGAAACATATTTCCATTCGCCATCACTTCATTCGAGAGAAGATCGAGTCAGGTGATGTTTCTGTGACCTACTTGTCTACCAATGAGCAAGTAGCGGATATCCTTACTAAGGGACTCCCTAGGGAGAAACATATTCGGTTTTCTGTGGGTATGGGTATTTTTCCTAGTTGAGATATTCACCGTTGAGGGGGCGTGTTGTGACATGGTCCCCTGACCTGTCTTTGTTTGCACCGGTAATATCTTACATAATATTTTCTGTATGGTTCAACTGTTTATACCTAACTCCGTACTTGTTCCTACGACCACCTTCTATCAAATAGAAGCTTCCTTACTCGTTCATCTCTCAACACCCCCTGGGGCTGCTTCGCAGCAAGGTTGCCCCCCCCTCCCAGCTGCTTTGCAGCTGGACCACCCTTCCCCTGGCTGCTTCACAGCCAGACAGCCTCCCCCCCAGCTGCTTTGCAGCTGGGCCCCTACCCCCCCTGGCATGGGAGTGAGGCTTTGCTACTTACTTATTCCCATGTACCCATTGAGTGCTTAGTATTGACTAAATGTTGCTGAATGCTAGCTGGTAAACAGTTCAATTGGATGCTGATGTTGATGTATATTAGGTACGGACCTCTACTTTCACTTCGTTACTTAGATGTTGCAGCGTCGACACCAGCCATCGTCACGTGATACGTACTCGCATAGATACATGTTTCTTTTTACTTCCGTTTCCTTTCCTCAGCACGTTATCAACTTGCTGAGGTATGTTTACCATACGACGTATGTTAGATGGGACTGACACTTCTCGGGACAGTTCTCCGTCTTTAGGTTCGAGGAGTCATGTACAGTAGCACGTTATCAACTTGCTGAGTTCTCCGTCTTTAGCTGTCTACAGGTTATGAGCCCCGAGCTCGCCATATCATAAAGAAGGGCAAGCTCGATTCTTGACAGCCACGACGGACAAGACAGACTTACAGAAACTCGTCGTTCGCGCACCAGAAACAGAGCGCATATACGCGCATATATAGTCTGCGCCATGGGGAAGTTTGAGAACGTCCCAGAGTTACGAGGAACGGAGAACTATTATGAATGGAGACGACAGACAGAGCAGCTGCTCCTAGGACAAGGGGTGTATAATCACGTTAGCAACGGGACAAATCCGTTCGACTACGTCAAGTATGCGTCAACTTGTCCATGCCCCCTCATTCCAGCCGCACCGACTGCGATGGAACAGGAGGGAATCAAAGTTTGGTTCAAGGACGACGGTCTTGCGAAGTCGATCGTTCTGCGAAAGATAAATTCGTCTGTCTTAACACTAATCCCCGACGACGTCAGCATAACGGCTCGGGAAGTGTGGACCACACTTGCCGAACTGTATGATCGATCGGACGTCTCTTTACAGTTCTCCCTACGCGCTCACATCTCCACACTTCAAATGAAGGGCGCTACCGATGCAGAAAAATACGTGGCGTCGCATGTACACGCTAACGACAAACTGGCACGAATGGGGACAAGACCATCAGACGCAGATGCCATATATGCACTTCTGAGAGGGTTGCCGAGGACTGGGATCTGGCCGGTGGTTCGGAAGAACATAGAAACTGAATTAGAACGTAGTGAACAGCTCGCACGAACGTTCGCACCTGGTCTATTCACGGCAATACCGGTCACGTCTCAATCAGCATGGCCACCCCCGGCCAACACACCGGTCACGCCCCAGAATCCGTTTGCTCCGACGCAACAATTCACAAATCCCTTCCTTACTCCACCACCATTCACTACACAGTATAGTCAGCGTGCAGTAGCGCCGGGAGTCAAGACGTACACGTTTAAACATGCGGCTCAGACAGTCATTAAGGAAGCCATGCAGATCGTCAATGAAAGTCCTACTGCCGGTCCAGGCTCGGAGTATGCGAACGCAGCTATGCCGGGGGGGCGCGGAGAAGTCAATTCGAATACTGGTTTGTGAAAGACTAGGAACAATCCCAGTGGAACTCCGTGCACCACTCCCATTTGCGTGGGTCGAAAGCGAGTAGATCATGACTGGAGCAACTGCTTCCAGGCGGGGGGCGGAAGAGCAGGACAGGCTCCCTGGCAGAGGGGGAAGGGAACTGGGTCGGACACCACGCAGGCAGCAGCAACAGCAACAGTAACCCCTTCTTCAGCACCGAGTGTCACGTCTCAATCAACAAATGCACAGACGAACGTACCGATGGCAGCAGCAGCCATACAGTATCCGCCAACCGACAGCTTCTTTCGTGACCTATCTTGTGCAATGTTGGAGGAGGTGGATGAGGGTCTTGCGTCTCTTGCGGCAACAGTGTCCTCTACCATTCTAGACTCAGGGACGACCACGCATCTCATCAGGGACTCATCCTTCTTTTGGACTTTTACTCGTGACTCCACGGTGTCCATGAAGACGGCAAATCAGGGCAGCCTGAGTACAGAAGGGCACGGCGATTGTGTTGCGATACTTAAGCTGGGGGATAAGCGAATTCGCCTGAGGTTGGAGAACTGCCTGTACGCACCAAATGCAGTCATCAATCTCTTATCGGTTGGTCGTATGACTGAGCGTGGATGGGAGCTACGCTTCAAGGGGAAACCGAGTCGGTGCGAGATGCATCATGCAAACGAACTCCTAGGCTGCGTCGATATGAGGGGACAACTTTGCTTTCTGGATGTCGAGTTCGTTCGTTCACCTAGCAGCCCTGACACGGTCACAGCTTCAGGTTTCACTGCCTTTACGCCAAGCGCGCTCACCTGGGATTTATGGCACGCACGGCTGGGACATCTGGGGGGAGACATTGCCAAATTTCTCCCGACGATGGTGGCAGGGGTTCAGGTTACTTCGTCGGCGGCTCAGACGCGGTGTGAGTCTTGTATCATCGCTAAACATCCACGTCAGCCCTATCCAACGTCCACCTCGGCACCCACACGAATGTTCCTCGAACTAATTCACACCGACCTCTGTGGCCCTTTTCCTACTCCAACGCTACACGGGAAACGGTACTTCATCATCTTCATCGACGACTACACGAACATTCTCAGCATCCACTTGTTGGCCTCCAAGGACCAGGCACATGAGGCGTGGCAAATGGTCAAAGCTCGATGGGAGAATCGGTTCAATGCCAGGATCAAGGCGATACAGACCGATAACGGCGGCGAGTATATGGGCAGCATGTTCACAAGCGGTTTGGTAGAGGCCGGGGTTGAACATCGCAGGTCGGTAGCCTATGCGCATCAGCAGAATGGGAAGGCAGAACGAGGAATACGTACCATTGAGGGACGAGCTTTGGCGGTCTTAAACCAGGCCGGTCTTTCGGCGGGCTACTTCGGAGAGGCCGTCCTCACAGTCGGCTACCTTTGGAATCTGACAGGCACGCGCGTTTTACCTGGCAACAAAACTCCCTTCGAGATGTTGTATGGGTATAAGCCAGATGTCTCTCACCTCAGGGTGTTCGGCTCGCGCTGTTTCTCCCGGATCCCACCTGAACGTCGTGTAAAGAACGGGCCGCATTCTTCTGAGGCGCTATTCATGGGATATCCAGACGGAGTAAAGGGGTGGAGACTACGGGACTGCACCACTGGGGCTTTCTTCAACAGCAGGGATGTGATCTTTGACGAGGGATCAGTAATGCAACCTCGGAACCTCTCAACGGACTGTCGCTCACCTCGGGCAGTGGCAGGCCCCTCAACGTCGTCGTCTTCCTCAGGACACTCACTCGCACCCTTCACCACGCAGGAGGTAGTGGTAGATGAACCACGTCGATCCAATCGACCTCGGGTCCTGACGGAAAAAGGGAAGTTGTTAGCGGACGAACTTCAGAGAAAAAAGGACAGGCTTACAGCTGGGTCGGTTCCGGGAACGAGTGAGGGGGTGGATGGTAGTCTTAGCGAGGGGGTGACCGCTGCAGAGGAAGACAGTGTCGAGGAAAACGAGGTCTTCGCAGAACATCAAGTTAATTTGATCATCACAGAACAGTCGCACCTTTCCATCAGGAGCGATAAGCGCAGAGATCCTAGTCAACCCGGCTACGACATGTCCATTCCTCCGGCGACGTACGATGAAGCAGTGAGACGATCAGATCATGAGGGGTGGAGGGAAGCGATGGAGAAGGAGCTGAGAACGATGAAGGAGATGGGCGTGTGGAAGTTGGTGGAACCGCCACATGGATGCAAACTCGTGGGAAATCGATGGGTCTTCGAGTTCAAACCGGTGGACTTGAAGGGAGGCTCGAGGTTTAAGGCGCGTCTAGTCGCACAAGGCTTCTCTCAAATACCCGGAGTGGACTTTCATCAAACCTACGCACCGGTCGCCAGACAAGCATCGGTGAAACTTTTAATCGCGATGGCGGCACAGAACGACTGGGAGTTAGACTGTTTCGATGCGAAGCGAGCGTTTCTTCACGGAAAGCTCACCGAGGAGATCTATATGAAACAACCTCGAGGGTTCGAACGCTATAACGACGCCGGAGTACTACTTGTCTGCTTGTTGCTGTGCTCTCTCTACAGGCTAAAACAAGCTGCGTTTGACTGGTACGTCACGCTCTCAAAACTCCTCGAGGAACTCGGATTCTCCAGGTCAGACATCGACCTCGCGGTCTTCGTCTTTGATAAGCTCGAAAAGGACGGACGGAGGGTTGTTTGCATTATCGTTTGGCACGTTGACGATGGTCTTGGCGGCTGCAACAGTAGATGTTTTCTTAATTGGGTAAAAGGGAAGATTGGTGAGCGTTTCGGCATCAGTGACTTAGGACCCGTCTCGCTGTACCTCGGGATCGAGATCGAGAGGAGACGAGAGACGCGCGAGGCATGGATCCACCAGGAATCTTACATCGATCACGTCTGCGAAGAGTATGGGATGGGAGAGGCGAACCCGGTGAAGAGAACTAATTTATGAGAGCCTCGGAGAGGCTAAGAGTGGTGGTACTGCGAGACTTGTTATGTCCCTAAGGGAGGTCCTCGAAACCTCGACAGCACAGGAATGAAAATAGCCTCGAAAAAGGGTATATGTTGCAGAGAAAAATGACAAAAGGCCTCTAGCCCCAGACCTGGGTTCTGACTCTACGAACTCGTATGGTGGTTGTTCTGTCCTCGTTGACTGCTGCCCGTGGCTGAACTCTTGCACGAGCTTAGTCAGCGCCCGGCAACTCCCGCCACCTCACCTCTCGCTCCTAAGTCCCCATAGACCCCCTCGCACCTTCGAAGCCCTCCTCGCACCTCTCAAACCACCTACTTCCACTTTCGAACACCCTCCTACCAACCCTCGAACCGCCCTCGAAACCTCTCGCTACCTCTTCGAACCCTCGAACTACCCTCGAATCCTCGATCTACCTCGTTTCTCGTAGTCGGGGCTTCGCCGCGCCTACATCCGACGGGGGCTTTAGATAGCAACTGTCCCCAGTTGCCACGTCACACCTCTCTTTGTTCGAGAGCGGATTCGAATCTTGGCCGAGGCCTCGGTTGATCTTCGGATGGGCTCGAAGTCGTGTTCTGCGGCTTTCGAGTGGAACCTCGAGGCCCTCTGGCAGGCACGTCTTGCTGCGAGAGCTCCTAGGCTCGGATCGAGGCTTCATGAGGGCTCTGGTTGGCTCATCGAGACCCGACTGTCTCGTTCGAAGCTTCGTCGAGCCCTCGGTACCTGCAAATCTTAGTCAGTCTTTCGAGTAACTGTAAGGATAGCAAGTTAGGAAAACTATCGAAAGCTTCGAGCATCGAATCGAGCCCTTCCACGCTCGTTACCGCGCCGCCATCCTTTGCGTGCTCGAGTTTGCGAGTAACCACTTCCTGATATGGCTGTATCCCGTTGATTTGCCTCACAGCCACACCAGTTCTCGCACTGAAGACTTCCTCGGCCCCTCCCCTTCACTCTCTACTCGTCTCCCTACGCCCTCGATGTCGCCTCCCAACGCTAGCACCCAGCCGCAACCCCCTTTGTCCTCCATTACCAACAACGACCGCACGTGCGCGCTCCTTCGGGAGTTGGCGGCATCCCTTGGAGATGCCCCGGGCAGTCAGGAACTGCTGGTCAGCCTGGCCAGCATTGAGGTGCGTATCTGTCTTTCTTTTTCTTGACCATCCTTTCCTTAGTGCTCCAGTCCGCTCTCCAAGCATCGAACGTAGCCGCACCCCCCACAACATCAACGCCTCCCCTCGTATCGCAAGACGTCCCAACGGACGAAGTACCGGCTCCCTCTATCGAGGGTTCGACTGCCGAGGGTGTCTCTGATGCCGTCAACTCGCAGGCAGTCCCCCTGGTCGAATCCATGGTCCCCAGTCTGGACTGCCCGGCCGTCGTCGTTCTGTCCAACGTCCCTCGGTCACCCGCAACCCCACCGTCCCCTACTCCTTCACACCCTTCAACCACGTCCACGCTCACCCCCTCGTCATCTCCTGCTCACTCTCGCCCCCCTCGCAACGCTACTCCCGACCGAGACGAGCTTGTCGAGTCCCTTATCGAGACCACGCCCCCTTCATCAGCGACCACTCTCGTCATCCCTACCGACTCTCTGCTCGCCTCTCGAGCTCGGCTCGTCGACCCTCGTTCCGACTCTCGTCTCGATACCGAGATGGAATGGCGCGCGTTCGAGCCGAATTGGCGGCTTCAATACCTTCCTCGTGACTCGAGGGACGGCGGACATACGGTCTATCCGCCCATTGCTTGCTCAGGCTGCGTCGAAGGGAAGGCAGTATGCAGTGGAGTTGTTGGAGTGAAATGTGCTCGTTGCAAGGCGAGGCACTCGGTCTGCTCTCTCTATGTAAGTTCCTTTCGTTCGCTTTCCTTCGTTTCTCCTCAGCCTCATCCTCCGACAGCAAGACACTTTCGAGGGTAGGGCTCGAGCCCGAGCCCTCACCACCGGTCGCAAATTCGTCGAAGGCCAGATCGTGACCGAAGGGTCGGTCAAGCTCGAGCCTGGATCGTCACGCGTTACCCGGCCCAAGAAGAGAGTTCGGCTCCTCCCTCCTTCGATCTCCAGCTCCCCGGTTTCAAACGATACTCCCCCTCTTCCTGCTTCTACTTCTCGCCTCCCCTTGACCTCTCGAACGCCGCCCTCGTCCGACGACTCAGCTCTTGCTATCGCCTTCGCCATCAGAGACGCCGTCGTAGCTGCCATCGAGGCCTTCGATCGCACCCTCGAAGAGCAGGGCCTTTCTTCGAAGGCTCGAGGGAAACGCCGGGCTCGTGACTGATAAGGTAGTATCCTCGTTGCCGTATCTTAACGCACGTCTCCTCTCGCGCGAAGCTTCAACAGCTTCGTTTCTTTTGTATCTACAAAACGTCATCTCGTCAGCGCAATACATTCCGTTCCCTGCGACGTCTCGATGTGTGAAAACGAATCAGAGATTTTTTTTTTTTTTTTTTAATTACTCTATCGAGGTTCGGCACCCCTCCTCGAGCGAAGGTGCGAGTGCGTTTATGTACGAAGTAAGTATTAGACACTCTCACCTGGTTTCCCCTTCCTTTCATTTCGTCGATCGGCGATCAACGTTCTGTTGCCAGAGTCCACCCGGATCCCAACCGAAGGTATCCCTTCGTTCCCTCGTCGACCCGTCGCCCATTTCCCATCCTGGAATTCGTACTGGCAATCGCAAAAGGTCAGCCGTCAGGTTTCCTACCATTCTTCTCTCTCCTCTAAACTCTCCTAACGTGTCTTTCATAGTTAGGCGAACCCTCCCGGCGGCCGGCTCACCCTTGAAGACGTGGGTGATAGAACCATCTTCCTGCACATCATCGGTCAGCGACTCGACCACGAACGAGCACATAAGCAAACTCGAGGACTCGGCGTCCTCCTCACGAATATCCAGGGGGCTCTCGACGCCTTCCCTCTCACTCTCACTTGTGCCTCGCTGGTTGATCCCGACTTGATCTTCCTCGTGCTGGTCCTCCCACTCTCGTAACTCGCCCTTCACCTTCGGTTCCCCTGTTCCTGTGCCTCGATCTCCTGTCGTGGCTCGCTGTTCGCTCGAAACTCGTTCTTCAGACCTCGAAACTTCAAGTAACGTCCTCGATGCTAACACCTCGCTCTCCTCTTGCGTCTCTATCTCGTTCGAAGCCTCTAAACTTGGCTTCGACACCGTCACATGTGCGCTTTCCTGTAAAAGTGAGTTTCGTCTAGACTCATATGTACCTGATTGCTCCATATACACCACTATAGGCTGGGCTAAATACCCCAGCGTTACAGGGGTGGCCGTTCCCAATGTGACGTCTCCTCGTTGGCGACTCGAATCCTTGACGATATCTAAAAACCCTCGTCGTCTTCATCAACCTGACCGAAGTTCGACTTGCCCTCCATCCTGCGACGATATTCCGAAGTCAATAGTGAGTCTCGGAACTGTGGGGATTGCACGAGTCCCCTCCGCTGCCTCGGTGTCACGAAGGTGCGCTTGCCCGATCCTGGTTCGACGATCTCGACTGACTGAGAGCCGTTCGGAAGGTCCTGAGTCGTCGCATGCAGTGCGCATGTGAATGGCCGGCCGAGAATGATGTCGAAGGCCGTGTTTCGAACGATCTGGACAGGTAAGTGTACTGTCACTCCAGCGAAGGTCATGGGGCAGTTATGGACAACTCCCTCTGTCGCTTCCTTCCCTCGGTTCGCTGTCTCCATCGTAACACAGCCGTCCCTCTCGATGGGAAGCTGTAAGACTTCCGCTATTTCTTTCCTCAGCGCAACTACTTGTGACCCGCTGTCTAGAATCCCTTCGATCGTCACTTGGCCTGCCAGTTCCACCTCGACGAAGGAAAGTGGCATCAAAGAGCCGCGGTAACCCTCGACTTCCCTCGGCTCCTCCATATTCGGCACTTGCACCTCCATTGTCTCTTCCTCGGCAGCGGCGAAACCATATTCTGACTCGCTCTCGTCATCCACTGGGGTCTCCTCAATTCGTGCTGTTGCAGCCACTTGCACTGACACCGAGCTCGGCCCTTGACTGTCGACTGCGAACTGGTGAGTGCCTGGCAGGTCCTCGTCCTCATGCTCAACAGGGGCAACCTCCTCTAGTGCGTCGCCGTCTGAATCCCTGTATTCAGCAATCCACAAGCCGACCGCTGGGCTTGCAAGATTCTCAGTAGGGCGATTTGGTCTGCCATCCCTGTAGCTGAGTGCTCTCTGCACCTCGACTTCCATTCGCGCCTGAGGCCGTTCCTGAGCCGGTTCCCGCATTACCTCCTCGTCTCTCGAGGGCCGCGCCTCTCTCTTCCTGGAAGCCCTACTCCTTGCTGTCTCGAATCGATCGTTAACAAGGAACTTCAGCTCGTCTACGACATATCTCATAGGCCAGGGATCGTCGCGTGAACGTATGCCATAACGAAGCTTCAGGTTCGTCAAAGTCTCTCGTTTCAACTCTGGGTCGAGACCTTCGAGGATGTAGGCGTCATAGTCATCGGCGGTAATCTTCCCCTTCGAATAAAGGTACCGTGAGATCTCCTTGTACCTGCGGAGGTACTCGCCGAGATCTTCCTCCGTCTCGATGTCCTTCTTTGCCTGTTCCCTGACCAGGTCGTACAAGTCCTCCCTTACGAACTTCCTCTCTAGCCTCGAAGCGCCGGGGTAAAAGCCTACCAGCCTCGTGATGAAGTCGTTCCACTTCGCTATCCTCTGATCCAGGATATTACTCCACAGAGACGTGGTATCGTGGTCCAGGTACCAGTACGTCCACTTAATCCACTCCTTCTCCTTCGTACACCCCTTGGCCTGACATAGGAGCTGGATCTCGTCGAGGTAAGCTACGAGGTCGCATGCTTTGCCCGAGAACTTTGGCGCCTTATTGGACCTTCGACTAGGCATCCCATCCAGTGGTTCTGGCACGCGAGAATTTGTCGCTGTTCGACCTAGTATCTCGCGAACTGCTTCGGCTTCCAACCCTTCATGCCTATGATACCACTCTGTCTCTCTGTAACCTCGCTCCCTTCTTTCATCCCTCCTTTCTCGCGAGGCGGACCTTCTATCTCGCTCGTCCCTGGTACGTAGTGCCCTTCCCTCCCTGCTCCTCGATCTGGTCGCTCTAGGGTAGTCTTCGCGTGTCTCACCCTGGCCGTATGAAGATCTACCGTGAGAACGAGACCTCGTACGAGGGTAATAGCGCGAATCAGGGTGTTGGTGGGTATAGTGGTTTCGAGATGGGGATCTTCTGGTTGAACGAGGAGGGGAGTACTCGTGACATTGCTGTCTCGTGTACGCGTGCGAGCTTCCCTGCGCGCGTCTTCTAGAACGAGACCGAGAGCGCGCGACAGGGTGGTTCCTAGGGTAGACATCTTCGTAAGGGCGCGAGTGCCCATATTCTCGTCCTCTCTCATAGCGCTCCTCGTGGAAAGCTGGCCTTCTCTCCGTGCCCGATGGTAACCTTTCCACTGCCGCATGACTTTTGCAAGACCAGTCATCTGGCCAGGCGTCCCTCGTGTCCCTTCGGGTGTGTAGTAGTGTACCACTACCCACGTACCATGACAGTGGGTGCAGTGGTTTTGACATGGAGAGTTTCGAAGCTCGTCGTAGTGACAGTGTGGTGGTGCACGCAACGATAACAGTTCCTTCTCCTGCTTCTCTTCTTCGGTAGTACGAGCAGCGACTTTTCGAAGCGAGTACCTGTGTGCCGGATTTACAAAGAACCCCCCTCGCGGTGGGCTCCAGATGAAGAGAACTAATTTATGAGAGCCTCGGAGAGGCTAAGAGTGGTGGTACTGCGAGACTTGTTATGTCCCTAAGGGAGGTCCTCGAAACCTCGACAGCACAGGAATGAAAATAGCCTCGAAAAAGGGTATATGTTGCAGAGAAAAATGACAAAAGGCCTCTAGCCCCAGACCTGGGTTCTGACTCTACGAACTCGTATGGTGGTTGTTCTGTCCTCGTTGACTGCTGCCCGTGGCTGAACTCTTGCACGAGCTTAGTCAGCGCCCGGCAACTCCCGCCACCTCACCTCTCGCTCCTAAGTCCCCATAGACCCCCTCGCACCTTCGAAGCCCTCCTCGCACCTCTCAAACCACCTACTTCCACTTTCGAACACCCTCCTACCAACCCTCGAACCGCCCTCGAAACCTCTCGCTACCTCTTCGAACCCTCGAACTACCCTCGAATCCTCGATCTACCTCGTTTCTCGTAGTCGGGGCTTCGCCGCGCCTACACCGGTATCGCTTCCAATGGACCCGAATCATCCTTTCGGGTTGGACACAGACGTATTCCCGGACGTTCCAGACTTGGAACACGCATACAGAAAGATTGTGGGGGAACTAACCTACCTCGCCACCTGCAGTCGACCAGACATCGCTCAGACAGTCCAGCGCCTGGCTCAGCAGTGCGCACAAGCAGAACTCCGTCATTTTGCAGCGGCGAAACGCGTGCTTCGCTATCTAAAGGGGACTAAATCCCTTCGCGTTCACTACGGGAATCCCAACGTTAATCACCTTCCTTACGCTTACAGCGATTCGGACTGGGCAACATGTCCAGCGGATCGAATATCAGTGACGGGATACGTCTGGTTCTACTACGGGGGACCGGTCGCACACGCCTCTAAGAAACAACATACTTTAGCGCTCTCCTCCACGGAGGCGGAGTATATGGCGCTCGCGGCGTGTGTACAAGAGGGCTTATGGCTACGTTCAGCATTGCACTCTCTTCACCAGACGCCCGCTCTTCCTTTCGTTATTCACGCAGACAACACGGGTGCGGTTTCTTTGTCTACCAGTCCAATCAACCATCCTCGCACAAAGCACATCGATGTGCGTTATCATTTCCTTCGCGAACACGTCAGCAAGGGGGTGTTCGGTCTCAGGTGGATACCGACACATCAGAACGTCGCAGACGTCCTTACCAAGCCACTTGCGCGCGCGTCTTTTCAAGGTCACCGAACGGGTCTGTCGCTGGTGCCACGCTGAGGGGGTGTGTTGATGTATATTAGGTACGGACCTCTACTTTCACTTCGTTACTTAGATGTTGCAGCGTCGACACCAGCCATCGTCACGTGATACGTACTCGCATAGATACATGTTTCTTTTTACTTCCGTTTCCTTTCCTCAGCACGTTATCAACTTGCTGAGGTATGTTTACCATACGACGTATGTTAGATGGGACTGACACTTCTCGGGACAGTTCTCCGTCTTTAGGTTCGAGGAGTCATGTACAGTAGCACGTTATCAACTTGCTGAGTTCTCCGTCTTTAGCTGTCTACAGCTGATACATTAATATATACACATATCTTTTCAGAAAGTGACATCTATGGTATATGGTACATTCATACATTCAATCCTCTAAAAACTTCATTGAACACCACATTTGTGGCCTTGTTTGTTTGCTGCCCTTGACCACCATAGAGTACTTTGATGTTCCTTGGATGAGTACATCTGGAGAGAGCCACATATAATTGTCCATGAGAGAAGACAGGGGTCCTCAGGTCAAGGCCCACATGCTGGACTGTCTGGCCTTGTGATTTGTTGATGGTCATTGCATAGGCCAGACGAACAGGGAATTGAAGATGGTGCAAAGGAACTGGAGAGTCATCTGGGTTGGCATCCAGAGCCATGTGAGGGATCAGCACCACATCATTGTTAGCATCTCCATCCCTTCCCTGCAGCACATGACACTCCAATATACGATGGGTGGATCTGACCAAGACCAGTCTGGTACCATTGTAAAGGCCATGGATGGGGTCCAGGTTGCGAAGAAGCATGAGGGGTGCACCAGGCTTCAACTCCAGTTCATGAAGGGGGAATCCTGATGGTTCAAGTGTGTTGAGCACCTCCATTGGAATATAATCATATTGGTTGTCAGTGACAGAGTCTGCACTCCTGCACACAACCTTCTCTCCAGCAACTTTCCCCAGAATGGTGGAGTTGATTTCATGGACTTCAGCATTCCTGGCAGAGAGAATGGTGCGATCCAAGAAGTACTGGTGCTGTGGAGGGTGGTTCTGAGGAGGGTTGAGCAGGTCTGCATACATGGAATTGATGAGGGAGTCCAAGTCATCACCACAGGACATGTGGGGTGGAAGTTCTATCTCTCCTTCTGTCACACCAATTTGCAACAGCTGCTCTGCCCACTGGTCACACTCAGGATCCCTTCCAAGTCTCATGTTCTGATGGAGGTGATGGACTTGAAGTGCAGGCCAGAGATTGGAACGACATAGAGTTGCCCCCACTATCTGCTCTCTGGATCCATGAGGAACAACAGGGAGGGTTTGCCTAAAGTCTCCCCCAAAGAGAGTGGTGATTCCTCCAAATGGATGGCCCTCCTGCAGGAGATCACGAAGGGTGTGGTCCACACACTCCACTACATGGTGATGCTGAGTTGGTACTTCATCCCAAATGATCAGGGCAGTTTGCTGAAGGAGCTGATGGTTGAGGTCATCCTTCTTGATGTTACAGGAGCTGCCCTCATGACAGGGAATGGGGATTTTGAAGCGGGAGTGTGCAGTCCAACCACCAGGGAGTAGGAGGGAGGCAAGGCCTGTGGATGCAACACAGAGGACAATCTTGTTGCTGGCATGAACTGAAGCAGCAATGAGTTTGGCAAGGTAAGTCTTCCCACACCCTCCTCCACTGTGCACAAAGAATGAGGACCCAACTGGCTGCTGCACTGAAGCCATGACTGCATCATAGAGTGCCCTCTGCTCTTGATTGAGGGTGGGCAGGCCAGCTTGCACAAAGTGTTGGAGTTCCTCCTGGTCATATGCTCTCTGCTCAGCAATTAGCTGGTTCCCCTCATCAATATCCCATTGCCTCTGGGGTCTGGGCATGGTAGGGAAGTTGTCTATGGATCGTCCATTCCTCCTAAGATCCTCAGTGATGAGATGAAGGCCATAGTCAAAGACCTGCTCCTCAGTGGGGTTTTCAATGTGGAGATGATGGATGAGACGGTGGTGCAGATCATCACAGAGGCTGGCCTTGGACTCCTCCCACAGGATATGAGGGTCAACTGGATGACAGTGGACCAGGATGGTGACAAAGAGGTGACGCAATTGGAATCCAGTATGAAAATGAGCAGCTTCCTGCAAGCAGAGCAACCACTCCCTGTCATCCTGAAGCAGACCCAGAGCACGGCAAGCCTCCTTGAAGTTTTCATGGAGATGACCATTCACAGTACGAAGATCTTCATAGGAGGTAGCACCTAAGACATGAATGGTCAGCAAAAAAATCATAGCAGAGTAGTATGAAAGAGAACACATACCTTTGACAGCAGTGAGCGGCAGGCACAAATAAAAGCATTCACCAGCAGTGGGAGGAATGGCATACATCCTTCCAATGACCTTGTACCTCTGACGGACCTTCCACCTCCTTTCAGTCTTCATCCACACAAAGCCCTTTGGGAAATCCTGGTAGAGATGCTCCCTTGCACCAGCAGCAATGAGGACTGGATCTGCATTGGCCTTAAACCATCCAAGAAGAGGTGAATCCCTTGCATTCTCAATGACATCAGCAAGCTGGTCTTCAGCATTGAATGCCACAACCTGATGGTCTGGGAGATGAACAGGCAGATGGTATACAGCTGGCCATTCCTGATGCATGGGGAACTCGAAGATATTGTGGCAGGCTTCATTTGCAGAGACATATCTGGCATCCAGGTAGGAGCGAATCTCATTGTGACCCTGAGTCTGCAAGGTGGCACGGTCTGGACCCTTGTAGATGTATTTGTGGATGTACTTGACAGCCTTTATGGATCCACAGACCTCCAGGTTGATGTGACAGTCAAACTCCACCAGCAATTCTCGAGGATGAGGGACCACATGAGTGTTGTCAAAGGTGTCACCATTCTTCTCCACAGTCCTGCCATTCTGAGGGTGAGCATACTCTGGATAGCCATCCTCCTTTATGAGAGTCTGATCACGGAATGACTTTGGGAAGCGCTTCTTGCAGACATTGTTCTCTAGACATCTTTGTGGACTGCAGGGCCCATGGAGCATGGACTTGGAGACAATCTCATGGAGCTGGGGATGGAGGACAGGGTCTGGGATCTGAGCTGAGATGATAGCATCAATCTGCTCCACAGTCTGAATCTTGTCCTGGTCCTCAAGGAAGATAAGGAGATGCATGTGAGGGAGGCCACACTTCTGATACTCAATAGTGTAGACAAAGCCTGCCACAGCTCCAAAGTAGCCATCACGAATCTTCTTCAGCAGAGCCTGCTGCTTGGCATGGAAAATCCTTGCCACCAGGTCAGGACGATCCACAGTTTTCTGCCCTAACAAAGTGGACAATGTCAGAATGAGGGGATGGGTGCAAAGCAAGTCATGTACATACCTGGAAACATATTGTCCACAATTTCAGGCCAGCTCCCATTTGCAGTCATGGTCAGGAAGAGATCAGGCTTTCTGTACTCCCTGCAGATGGCAAGAGAATCCTGGAGGAGTTGCTGCATATAACGTACACTTCCCTTGTGAGAGGAGGGAAGGATGACCATGTGACCAACATCTGCCATGTCAGGTGGGTGATCATCTGCCATCCTGTCCTGAAGCCCACCATACAGCTCAACTCTGAGTTTCTTCTGGTTGTTGGCAACCCAAGTGAGATTGGACTGGTCAACAGAGGCCCAGGCATCACAGACCAGCTGCTGGAACAATCTACCACCATGGAAGAGATTGGCTGGCTCCATTGCAGGGGGACGGACATGAAGGCGATATGCATACCAGAGAAGCTGAGTCACTTTCTTTGCATGCAAATTTCTACCACCAGGATTGTGCAGAGGAATGTTGAGATGCCAGCCCTCCTCCCCATGAGGAAACAGAAGTACATAGTGCAGGCAGAGATAGGCAGGATGAAGTTGGCTGATGCAGCGCAATCCTCCACCTTGAAGTCGAAGGATGATGTCCCTTTGAGCTCTAACCTCCTCAGATCCATCCCCAGGAACAACAGCAGCAATCTCCTCTACTGTTGGTAGGTTGTATCTTCGACCATCAGTGCCCTGCTGGAGTGTCAGACACACCCTCATATCAGTGTGCTCCCCTGGTGGTTTTTCCCTCATGATGTCATGTGCCTGCTTGTACAAAGGGGCATATGGATGATTCTCCATGAGGATGGTGTGGAGACTTAGCATGATGGCAGGGTCCAGCTGTGGATTGCAGCGAGTACATCTCTCTGTTGCCTCCTGAGGATCATAAATGTAGAGCTGAGCATATGAGGGCTCCCCCTCAGCCTCTGGTAGAAGGGCCCCAATCAAATGGTGAAGGGCACCATGGACACGGAAGGACATTGGCCCTGACCCTTGAACAGTCTGAGGCTCAGCATTGACACCCAAGGAGGTAAATGCCAGAGCAGCATTGTATTGACGAATTTTCTCCCTGAACCTTGGGTCCTCAAAGTGTGCCTGCAGACCTGGAGGCCATCTTCTTATGGGAGGGAGACTGACCTGACCCTGAAGGCAACACATGCCAAAGCGTGGCCTTGCATTGCTGGAGTTGCTGAGCCTTTCAGCCATGAAATGTAGAGCATGGCAGTTTGGACACTGGATATTCATAGGTCCAAGATAGTGGGGCTGGACAGGTTCAGCATATGGCCTGCCACCTGGTGGAAAGCGACGTGGATTGGGAGGTCCAGGAGGAGGGGGAGGAGATCCAGGGGGTCCAGGGGGTCCAGGGGGAGGAGGGGGGGGAGGTCCAGGGGGTCCAGAGGGAGGGGGGGGGGGGTCCAGGGGGTCCAGAGGGAGGGGGGGGGGGTCCAGGGGGTCCAGAGGGAGGGGGAGGGGGTCCAGGGGGTCCAGAGGGAGGGGGGGGAGGTCCAGGGGGTCCAGAGGGTGGTGGTGGTGGTGGGTCAGGGAAGGCCAGATCATCATTGGCACCAGGATTCTCTTCAGCAGATCTTTGACAACGTCTCTCCTCATCCTGAGCATAGTGTTCACCTGAGAGTCTTCCAAACTCATTCAGTGCTTGAGACAGATGCTGCTGTTGCTCCAATTCTCTCTGATGCTGAGCATGATGTGCCTCCTCCAGCAAACATATCTGCTGTTCCCTCTGCCTCTGCTGGTGCTGTTGTTGTAGCAGCTGCTGCTGTACCTCCAATAACTGCAGATTATGGAGTTGTCTCCTTTCCTCATCACCATGGATCTGGGCACCCCTTTGTTGCCTCCTATGCCTTTGTCGACGTTCTGCATGATCCTGCTCAAAGTTTTGCTGGAGGGCTGCTGCATAGTCCACTCATGGAGGCTGGTAGGGCTGAGCTGGTGGAGGGTAGCCAAAATACTGCCTATGCATTTCCTCCATGCCTGGCTGGACTGCAAGGGGAGCAGGTGGAGGGAACCCATGAGCAAGGGGTGGATGGGGATGCATGGGATAAGGTGCAAAGGGGGGTGGATGATGGAATTGAGGTGGTTGAGGAGGGGGAATAGGGTGCATGCGCCGAAATCGTTGAACTTCATGGTGTTCAATAAGATGACATGGCAGACCTGGGTATTGAGCAATAGGGAGAGGAGGGTGACTCTGAAATATCATTGTTGGTTAGCTTTGATTATACTATAACCTCTTATGAAAGTATACACACCAAAAGTGCCTGGGGAAGATCTGGTGGGGGTTGTGCAACAGCTTGTGGGTAACGACGTTGAGGGGGAGAGCCTAGAGTATGCTGGTCATGTTCAGATTGGCGAGTAGCATCACATGCTCGCTCAGGGGAGGTAGGAGGGGTAGCCCTGGATGTGGAGTTTAGAGATCATCAGAAATCAGGGGAAAAATTACTCACATGAAGGATGGGGAGCACAAACTGGTCTAAAGGGGAGAATCCAAGGGAAAGAGCCAAGGGAAGGGGAGTACCTAAGTCCAGGGGGGGGGGGTCCAAGTCCAGGGGGGGGGTCCAAGTCCAGGGGGGGGTCCAAGTCCAGGGGGGTCCAAGGGAAGGGAGCAGCCAATGCACAAAGTGGACTGTGCTCTACTATCTGTGACTGACCCTACTTTGCTGGAACTCGACGTATGACAGAGCTAAAGGCAGGAAGCCCGAGACAAAATTGAATGGCAACTGCAAGTGAGAGTGACCCCACTTGACCTATACAGGCCCCGCCAAACACGTCTCTACTCTGTTGTGATTCCAGAGGTCCCAGCCTCAGAAAGGCCTCAACAACCAGCAGACACACAGAGTTGAATCTATGCAGCCAGGTAGCAGGGACTTGGAATCACCTCATCTTGGTCTACAGCTTTCACTCAGACACCTACAGTGGAGCAAGCAGCCACCTGCAATAGACTGCTCAGGAAGGAGTACCAGAAGACCAGGAAAGGTCTGAAGACCAAGTTAGAATCACAAACTACACTTGAAACATTCCAACTGCACCTTGAACACCTAAGAAAGAACCATTACACATTCAGAGCAGGCAAACAGCAAAGGGGAAGACATCTTACCACTCAGGCAGAAGAATTCTGTGTCAACAGAGCACAAAATTTCAGGAAAAGAGGCTGGTCTATGGAAGTATGAGCACACTGTTACCCTTGTTACTCACACATTGGTGCTTACATAGTTTTATATACTACCTCTACTGTATATACTGTAAGGGAAACTCATAAAACTACTCCGGGGGTGCAGGGGAGGTGATGGTGGTGTGGGGGAAAGGGAAGAAAGGAATGTGGCTGTCGCGCGTGTTGTATTTGTGATGAATCGTACCACAAAAGCTGACTTTGAAATGCCATGTGCTTTTCTCTGACTTGCCGAAATACCCGAAATAAGCGCCGGGTGAGTTCGTGCGACATTTCCATTCTCCCATTATATTATGACGAGCCCTTCGGCCTCGCGGCTGCTTCGCAGCCGGCCCCATAGCCCCCCCGGCATGGGGTATGACCACCGGCATAGTTTTGACCTTAGGCCTCATGGCTGCTTCGCAGCCATTCAGCCTTGCAGCTGCTTTGCAGCTGGATCCCAGTATGGGGGTAAGGTTTTCACCTTTGGCTTCAGGGCTGCCTTGGCAGCCCTGAAGCCTCCCCCAGCCCCCCCGGCATGGGGTGTGTTTGGAGTGCATTCACAGAATATATCATGCTTCAATTTCCTTATTTCCTTATTTACAAACTTTCATAATCCTATCTACTGGTACAGTTGTGCAGTTACAGATCAAATGTTCAAATGTCTAAATACCTCAGCCCACACTACATTCCTTGTCTTCATGTTGTCCTGTCCTTCCTTCAACAGAACTTTGATCCTTCTGGGATGAGTACAACGTGACAGAGCCACATACAGTTGTCCATGAGAGAACACTTCAGATCTCAAGTCTATCCCAACATTCTTTACTGATTGTCCCTGTGACTTGTTGATGGTCATTGCATAGGCCAGGTGCACAGGGAACTGTCTTCGACGAAATGGAACAGGGGAATCTTCAAGTCCACAATCAAGGGCAACTCTGGGGATCAACACCACCTCTCCATCTCCACCCTCTTTCAACACATGACATTCCAAGATCCTAGGTGTGGATCTGATCAACCTCAGCCTGGTCCCATTGTACAGTCCATGGATTGGATCCAAATTGCGCAACAACATCAGGGGTACTCCTTTCTTCAGCTCCAGTTTGTGCAGTGGAAATCCAGAGGGGGACAGGGTGTGTAACATCTCTGGCTGGATGTACTCATACTCCCCATCAGTCACAGAGTCTGCACTGGTATAGGTCACTCTCTCCTGTGGTTGGACAGCCTCCAGAATGGTAGAGTTGATCTCATGCACCTGGGCATTCCTAGAGGCAAGGATGGTACGATCCAGGAAATACCCATCAGCAAGTGGCTGGTTTGGTTGCAGGGCAAGGACCTCAGAGTACATGGCATCCACCAGAGAACCCATTCCATCCCCACAATTCATGTGCTGAGGAAGCTCCACTTCTCCATCAGTAGACCCTATCTGCAGAAGACGTTGTGCCCATTCATCACATTCAGGATCCTGCCCAAGATGCATGTTCTGGTTCAGATAGTGCACTGACATCTGGGGCCACAGGTTGGAGTGAGTCAGTGTAGCAGGCACAATCTGCTCCCTGGATCCATGCTGAATGACAGGCAGAGTCTGCCTGAAGTCTCCACCAAGCAATATGGTGATCCCTCCAAATGGCCTGTCCTGATCCATCAAGTCCCTCAGAGTCCTATCCACACACTCCACCACATGATGATGCTGAGAAGCAGCTTCATCCCAGATGATCAGGGAGGTCCTCTGAATCAGCTCATGATTCATGTCATCCTTCTTGATGTTGCAGACACTCTGTTCATGGATGGGGATGGGGATCTTGAACCTGGAGTGTGCTGTACGACCACCAGGGAGGAGGAGGGAGGCAATGCCAGTGGAAGCAACACACAGCACTATCCTGTCCCTTGCTCTGACAGCCCCAGCAATCAGGTTGGCCAGATAGGTCTTGCCACAACCACCACCACTCTGAAGAAAGAACATGGTCCCCTGTCCACCCATCACACTGTCCAGCACTGCCTGGTAAAGTTGCCTCTGCTCCACATTCAATGTCTCCTGCCCCCTCTCCACAAATCCTTCCAACTCTGGCACCATCAATGCCAACTGCTCATTGATCAGCTGGTTTCCTTCACGACGACCCCAGTCCATCTGTGGCCTAGGCATCTCAGGATAGTCTTGTAGGCTCTTTCCATGTCTACGAAGGGCTTGAGAGATAAGGTGGAGGCCATAGTCATAGATCTGCTCCTGGGTTGGCTCAGGGATGTTGAGGACCCTCATCAGATGACGATTCAGGTCATCACAGAGATTGTCCTTGGATGCCTCCCACAGGAGATTGGGATCCACTGGAGCACCATGCACCAGGATGATGACAAAAAGTCGATGCAACTGGGACCCCATCTGGAAGTGAGCAGCATCCTGCAGACACAACAACCACTCTCTATCATCCTGCAACAGACCACGTGCACGACAGGCCTCCTTGAAAGAATCATGTAACTGACCATCCACATAGCGAAGGTTCTCAAAGGAAGTTGCACCTGTGAGAGATGTCAGATGGGGAATGAAAACATATGACAGCAGACTTACCCTTAACCTGGGTGAGCAAAAGTCTCAGGTAGAACTTTTCTCCAGCTGATGGATAGACAGCATACATCCTTCCAATGGCCTTGTACCTCTGCCTCACTTTCCACACACCATGCTTCTTATCCCACACAAACTTCTTGGGGAATTCCTGGTACAGATGATCATGTGCCCCAGCAGCTATCAGGACAGGATCCCTGTTGGCCTCAAACCAACCCATCAGTTGGGTGTCCTTGGGATTCTCCACCACATTCTGAATGTCATCCTCAGCACTAAACACCACAGTCTGTTCTCCTGGAAGATGAACTGGAAGACGATACACAGCAGGCCACTCCATGTGCATGGGGAATTCAAAGATGTTGTGACATGCCTGGGTGGAGGAGATGTATCTGGCATCAAGGTAGGAACGAATCTCATCATGCCCCTCCTGCTGCACAGTGGCTCTGTCTGGACCCTTGTAGATGTACTTGTGGATATACTTCACTGCCTTGATAGACCCACAGACCTCCAGGTTCATGTGGCAGTCAAACTTCACCAGAAGCTCCCTTGGATGGGGGACCACCACACTGTTGTCAAAGACATTCTGACGCTTCTCCACTGTCCTTCCATTCTGAGGGCGAGCATAGTCAGGATAGCCATCCTCCTTGATGATGGTCTGAGCAGCAAAAGCCTTGGGGAAGCGCTTCTTGCAAACATTGTTCTCTATACACCTCTGAGGAGAGCAGGGGCCATGAAGCATGTACTTGGAGACAGCCTCATGAAGTTGGGGGTGGACATTGGGGTCAGGAATCTGAGCTGAGATGATGGCATCCACCTGCTCCACAGAATGAATCTTGTCCTCCTCCTCCAAGAAGACCAACAGGTGCATGTGAGGGAGACCACGTTTTTGATACTCAATGGTGTAGACAAATCCAGCCACCTCTCCAAAGTAACCACCCCTGACCATCTTCAACAAAGCTTGCTGCTTGGCATGGAAAACACGGGTGACCAAGTCAGGTCTGTCAACTGGTGACTGGCCTGTGCCATGATGGTGAGTCAATGATAGCCAAAAAAAATTCCAAACATACCTGGGAAGAGATTCTCAGTTATCTCTGGCCAACTCCCATTTGCAGTCATGGTGAGGAACAGGTCAGGCTTCTTGTACTCTCTACAGATGGCCAAAGAGTCTTGAAGCAGCTGATTCATGTAGCGAGGACCACCCTTATGAGTGGAAGGGAGGATGACATGACCCACTGCACCCAGATCTTGACCAGCATCTTGAGCCAAACGATCCTGCAATCCACTATACAACTCTGCTCTGAGCCTGGTCTGATTGTTGGCCACCCAAGTGAGGTTGCACTGCTCAATGGAAGCCCACCCATCACAGATCAGCTGTTGAAAGAGTCTGCCAGCCTTGAAGAGATTGGCTGGCTCCACCTGAGGGGGACGAATGTGGAGACGATATGCATACCACAGTGTCTGAGTGACCTTCTTTGAACGATGATTGCCACCACCAGCTGCCTGCAAGGGAATATCCAGATGCCACCCTTCCTGTCCATGGGGGAACAACAGGACATAGTGGAGTGGAAGGTAGGAGGGGTGGAGGTTGCTGATGCGACGTAGGCCACCACCCTGGAGACGTAAAATGATATCCCTATCTTTCCTCACAATCTCTGACCCATCTCCTGGCACAATGGCAGCAATCTCATCCACAGTAGGGAGATTGTATCTCCTTCCATCAGTACCCTGCTGTAGGTAAAGACGCATGCAGACATCTGTATGCTGCTCTGGGGGTTTGGCCTGCATGATTGCATGGGCCTGCTGATAGACTGCAGCATAAGGGTGGTGCTCTCTGAGAGTGGTGTGCAAGTCCAGCAAGATGTGACCCTGCAAGTCAGGGTTTCTCTGCAAACGGGTGTTTGTTGCCTCCTGTGGGTCATAGATATAGAGCTGAGCATAGGAGGGCTGCAGACCCTGTGGTGGCATGAGAGCTCCCATGACATGGTGAAGAGTGCCATGAATACGAAAAGATGCAGGACCTGCCCCCTGAACAGTCTGCCTATCCACCTCTACTCCCACTGAGGTAAATGCCAGGGCATTGTTATACTGACGAACATTTTTCTTAAACTCCCTCTGGTCTTGGGGATCATCAAAGAGGTCCTGGAGGACCCTTGGCCACTGCTGGATTGGAGGGAGTGCCACCTGGCCTTGAAGACAACAAAGGCCAAAGCGAGGATGGAGTGGACTGGAGTTGGAGAGTTTCTCTGACAGGAAATGGAGGGCATGACAGTTGGGGCAGGGAATATTCATCAGACCCAGGTAGTGGTGTTGGACTGGCTCAGTATATGGCCTCCCACCTGGAGGGATGTGGTATGGAGCTGCTGGGGGTGGTGGTGGTGGTGGTGGTGATGGTGGGTCTGGGTCTGGGTCTGGGTCTGGATTGGGATCAGGTCCAGGGCTGGGATTTGGGCTGGGGCTGGGAGCTGGATCATGGGGTGGAGGTGGAGGTGGAGGAGAAGGATGTCTTGGGGGAGAGGAAGCAGGAGTGGTGGAAGAACTGGGAGGAGGGGAATGGCCAAGGTCATTTCCAGATGCTTGTCTCTCCTGGTCCTGCTCATACTGCTCTGCTGAACGATGGCTATGTTCACTGAGGGCCTCTGAAAGCAACCTTTGAGATAGCTGCCTGATATGCTCCATCTCATTCTGCTCCTGGTGCTCCCTCTCTTCTACCTGCTGATGTATTGCCTGTTGCCCTTCCTCCAAATGATGTTGATGTTCAAGCTCCACCCTCTGCAATTGTTGCAGTTGTAGTTGCTGATACTCCTGCTGCTGCTGCTGGTGCTGCTGCTGCTGCTGCATCCTAATGTACTGAAGGTGTTGCTGTTCCTGCTCCTGCCTCTGTTGCAGCTGCACCCTGATGGAATGTTGGTGCTGCCACTCCTGCTCCTGCCTTTGTTGCTGCTGCACCCTGATGGCATGTTGGTTCTGCCACTCCTGCTCCTGCCTTTGTTGCTGCTGCACCCTGATGGCATGTTGGTTCTGCCACTCCTGTTCCTGCCTTTGTTGCTGCTGCACCCTGATGGCATGTTGGTTCTGCCACTCCTGCTCCTGCCTCTGCTGTTGCTGCACTCTGATGAATTGTTGGTGCTGCCACTCCTGTCCCTGCTCCTGCTGCTGCTGCACTCTGATGGACTGCAAGTTTCCCCACTCTTGACCCTGCTGCTGCTGCTGCTGCACTCTGATGGACTGCAAGTTTCCCCACTCCTGTCCCTGCTGCTGCTGCTGCTGCACTCTCATGGACTGCAAGTGTTGCCACTCCTGCAACTGTTGCACTTGCATAGCCTGAAGATGTTGAGCATGCTGCTGCTGAGCTTGCTGATTTCTCCACTCCTCTGCCTCATGTTGCAGGTTGCTGACCTGCTGATATGTATGGTAGTTAGGTGGAGGGGGAGCATGGGATGGGCCTGCATGAGCTGGTGCAGCAGTAGAAATATTGTTGGCCCTTTGGTTGCGTCTCTGCTGACGACGCCTCCCATGATCATTATTGAATCCCTCCAACAACTGAGCAGTATAGTCAACACACTGAGGAATGTTCTGAGGAGGTGGAGCAGGAGGAGCAAAACTCTGATAATATGGGGGAGGGAAGGGCACCATCTGGGGTGGTAGAGGAGCAGGAGGTGGAGGTGGTTGGGGAGGTGGAATGCCAGGATACTGGTGGAGTGGCACAGGAGGATGGGCCTGACATTATACCTGATCAATCTCACATACACATATATGGCAGGCATAGACACAACTTACAATCAAAGGAGGAGCAGGGTGGTGTGGTTGACGACGGGATGGAGGAGACCCAAGGACACGCTGATCACGCTCAGCCTGACGACCAGCATTGTGGGCAAGCTGTGGTGAAGTAGGGGGGGTGGACCTGATGGACACATGCACCATCAGAGATATTGAAGCAGTATATTTGGAAATCCAAACACCTACATGGTTGGAAAGACTGGACACAGATGTTGGGTAGCAGTGAAGGGGATGAAGGATGCACAGAGAAGTTACCTTGTGCCTGTGGTAGACCCTACTGACTGGAACTCGACAAATGACAGAGCAAAAGGCAAGAAGCCCAAGACAGATTGAATGGCAACTGCAAGCAGGAGTGACCCCACTTGACCTTTGCAGGCCCCGCCAAACACGTCTCTACTCTGTGGTGATGAGAGAGGTCCCAGCCTCAGAGAGGCCTCAGCAACCAGCAGACACGTAGAGATGAATCTACGAAGCCAGGTAGTAGGGACTTCACACCACCTTGTCTTGGTCAACAGTGTTCACTCTACTACCAACACAAAGCAAGTATCAAAGGCAGCCAAAAATCCCAACAGTGCCAACCCTAGACCTACATCACATCAAATAGGTGAAAGGGCATCAGTGATGGGTGGGGAAAGGCTTACCAAGGCACCCTGAACAAAGATAACCAACAATGGCTCAAAAAGCCAAAAATGCGAACCAAATTCTAAGAAATGATCCAGAACAAATGGGAAATACATACCAACAGGCATCATAGATGAGTGATATTGATGGTTGGTAGGCAGTGGATGACTTACCAGGCACCTGGGCCAGAGATGTGACCAAGGGAGGGCTCAAAAATGCGAAAAATGCGAACCAAAAGCTAAAAAATGTACCAGAATGATGGGAAATACATACCAACAGGCATCATAGATGAGTGATAATAATTGTTGGTAGGCAGTGGATGACTTACCAGGCACTTGGGCCAGAGATTTGACCAAGGAAGGGCTCAAAATGTGAAAAATGCGAACCAAAATCTAAAAAATGTGCCAGAATGATGGGAAATACATACCAACATGCATCATAGATGAGTGATATTGATGGTTGGTAGGCAGTGGATGACTTACCAGGCAACCTGGCCAGAGAATGTGACCAAGGTAGGGCTCAAAATGCAAAAAATGCGAACCAAAATCTAAAAAATGCAGGAATCACAGGCCCAGATGGCCAGAGAATGCAGTCAGATGAGATCAGTGCACCTCCTGAGCATGATCAAAGGTCCATGGGCTTACCAGCAGCCAAAGGACTGTCAGGAAACAGTCAAAAATGCGAACTTATGGGTCTTATCAGTGAATGAGATCTCTTATCAGAGTGATGTGCAGCCCAGATCAGAGCAGATACTCACAGATGACACAATATTGTCTGTATGATAGTGGTTTGACAGTGGATCGACCGGCCGGTATGCCACTGGAGTGGAGGGAGCTGGGGAGGGAGGGGGGGAGGACACATGCACGGCTTGTGACTGCCAGCACCGGTTGCAGGCATGCCACATGGTTTTTGTTGTTCAAAAAAGGAAATTCACATGGCTCTTAGCGAAAGGAGCGACGACACCGACAATACCGAGACTACCGACAACAGCGAGAGTACCGACCATAGCGAAAGGAGCGAGCGTAGCAAAATACTCGAAATACTCGTCGACTATCGGTGATCACTCTCTCCCACCACCCACGGCCGTTATACTTATTGACGAGCCCTTCAGCCTCGCGGCTGCTTCGCAGCCGGCCCCATAGCCCCCCCGGCATGGGGTATGACCACCGGCATAGTTTTGACCTTAGGCCTCATGGCTGCTTCACAGCCATTCAGCCTCCCCCACTCCCCCTGGGATGGGTGCAAGTCTGGTCTGTGGTTGTCAATCCATTCTAGCTGCAATTCTGTTCTGCGGCTGCCAACTCATTCTAGCTGCAATTCTGTTCTGTGGCTGCCAACTCATTCTAGCTGCAATTCTGTTCTGTGGCTGCCAACTCATTCTAGCTGCAATTCTGTTCTGTGGCTGCCAACTCATTCTAGCTGAAAGTCTGTTCTGTGGCTTCCAATTCATTCTCTGGCTGCAAGGCTATTCTCCAGTTGCCAGTTCATTCTATGGCTGTCAGTTTACTATCTGGCTGCAAGTCTGTTCTCCAGCTGCCAGTGTGTTCTCAGGCTGCCAGTCCATTCTCCAATTCCAGTCCATTCTCCAGCTGCAAGTCTGTTCTCCAGTTGCCAATTCATTCTCAGGCTGCTTGGTTATTCTCCAGCTGCATGTCCATTCTCCATGAAACCATCACTAAACCTATGTTTCTGCTAAACAGATCAACAGTGCTGACCAATAGACCTGGTCTCCATCCTGCTAAGTCAAACTGTGCCAACTAACAAACTAATGTTGTGCCATCATCATACCTAGCTTCCATGTTGGGCAAGTCCTTTAGACATCTACCATTACTGTGCTGGAAGTCACATGCCCGGTCATTTGTAATGGTCATGGTACATACTGGACTCCATTGTTTTGCAACCACCCCTATTTCATCTTCTGGGTGGCCACTGTTCCTGTTGCCATAGCAGCCTTATCACCAACTCAGTTGACTTGCCTCTATTTCACTGGTGGTCTCCACTGCACCTATGAGTCCATGGTCACACTGGGGTATATCTCACTCAGACCCTGACTGACTCATGTCCAAGTCATTTACTATAGTTGATGACTCTGCACTCATTGCACCTACACATACCTACTTGCCCTTGAGTAGTCAGTAGATATATGTACAATAGCAGACCTTCTCCCATTTTTTCTTGGTCATATTTCTCAGACTTCCAGAAAGAACTTCTGCTAAATTGTGTGCCATCTGCCTGAAGCACTTAGATACTCAGTTACACTCCCTTGCTAGCTCTTTTTACATAGCTCAGCTACCCTCTGATAACCCACCTGCACTATGGGATCTCATCGTTACCACCCAATGTGCCTCACCCCACATAATCCTCTGAGTCTCTGCTCAACTGAGGTGGAAAAGTCACCACAAACCTGTCTTGTACATCTTATTTCCCACCCTTCATAGCTAAGGTAGTAGATCCATACTGGAAACATGTAAATGTAGCTTGTCCGCCCCTCCAGCAATGATGCAGCATGACCCAAGGCCTCACATGAGCCCACAGGACTCATCTGAGTGCTCGCGCTGTCGTGGTTTGTAATCATTCCCACGGTCCGGCCACTGCCATTTCAGCTGGCCCTATTAACGGACAACGGTTGAGTTTCAAATGCCACATGGTTTTTGTCGTTCAAAAAAGGCAATACACGTGGCCTTTAGCGAAAGGAGCGACGACACCGAGACTACCAACAACACTACCGACATTACCGAGAGTACCGACCGTACCGAAATACTCGAACTACCCATCGACTATCGGCAATCACACCCTCTCACGACCCACGGCCGTTATACTTATTGACGAGCCCTTCGGCCTCGCGGCTGCTTCGCAGCCGGCCCCATAGCCCCCCCGGCATGGGGTATGACCACTGGCATAGTTTTGACCTTAGGCCTCATGGCTGCTTTGCAGCCATGAGGCCTCCCCCACCTGCCCAGCATGGCAGCTTTCAAGCTACTTATGACCTTTGGCCTCAGGGCTGCAAAGCAGCCCTGAAGCCTCCCCCACTCCCCCTGGTATGGGTGCAAGTCTGGTCTGTGGCTGTCAATTCATTCTAGCTGCAAGTCTGTTCTGTGGCTGCCAGCTCATTCTAGCTGCAAATCTGTTCTGTGGCTGCCAACTCATTCTAGCTGCAACTTGAAGTCTGTTCTGTGGCTTCCAATTCATTCTCTGGCTGCAAGTCTATTCTCCAGTTGCCAGTTCATTCTATGGCTGTCAGTTTACTATCTGGCTGCAAGTCTGTTCTCCAGCTGCCATTCATTCTCTGGCTGCCAGTTTATTCTCCAGCTGCAAGTCCATTCTCCCAGAAACCATCAGCAAACCTATGTTTCTGCCAAATGGACTAAACCAGTACTCCATTTTTTCACAACCACCCCTATTTCATCTTCTGGGTGGCTGCTGTTCCTGTTGCCATAGCAGCCTTATCACTGACTGCATGTGACTTGTCTTTATTTCACTGATGGTCACAGCAGAGTATATCTCACTCAGACTCATACTGACTCATATCTGACTCATTTACTATACATGCCTATGGTCAACAACTGTGCATTGATTGCACCTATGCTTATTGACTACAGATACCTACCTGCCCTCCAGTAGTCAGTAGGTATATGTATTGGCTTGAAGCCCTGTTCACTCCTCAGCCCTTAGCTACTTTGCAATCCACCTCCTTCTCTCTTCTCAACTCCTCTCATCATCAGACCACCTAGATACCAGCTCAAAGTATTCATCACCAGTGATGTCCTTAGATCTCATTTGCAAGGTCTTCCTTCTGGCATTGGTACTCACAACTACCTATCAAAGCCTACTCACTCACTGCTGCCTATCACCTGATGGCATCACTCAATACTTTTTAGTATAGAAGTCCATCCCCCTGCTCACTCTTTTTGCTATGTAGACACACTACTGTCTATCTGTGATCTACAATCAGGCTATTGTTGAGTTCAATTAAGATGACTGTCACCATGGCAGAACACTAACAGAGCAGTGCATGTCCATGCCTGAAGTGCAGACTAATCCATCAGCAGCTCTCTGACTGTCTGGGAAAATCTGATATCAGACCCTCTCCTATTTTCATATTCTTGTCCTGGACTTCTGGAATATCCCATCTCCCTGAAGCACCACCCCATACTTGGATACTCAGTTACACCCCCTTGCTAGCTATTTTTGCATAGCTCAGCTACCCTCCAATAGAATCACATTGCTATCACTCAGTGGGCCTCACCCCTCATGATGCTCTGAGATGGAAGTCATGCCACAAATAGCCTATCAGTGTGTTTTCTGTCTTGTACAGCCTGTTATCCACCCCCTTCCATAGCTAAGGCAGTAGGTCCATGCTGGAAACATGTAAATGTAGCTTGTCCGCCCCTCCAGCAATGATGCAGCATGACCCAGGGCCTCACATGAGCCCACAGGACTCGTCTGAGTGCTCGCGCTGTCATGGTTTGTAATCGTTCCCACGGTCCGGCAACTGCCATTTCAGCTGGCCCTATTAACGGACAACGGTTGAGTTCGAAATGGCACATGGTTTTTGTTGTTCAAAAAAGGCAATACACGTGGCCTGTAGCGAAAGGAGCGAAAGGAGCGAGACGACCGACAATAGCGATAACAGCGACCATAGCGAAAGGAGCGAGCGTAGCGAAATACTCGAAATACCCGTCGGACCCGTCGACAATCGGTGATTCACGCCCTCCAACAGCCCTTTTCACCCTCCCACGGCCCACCGCCGTTAAACTTATTGATACTTGTTGATTGATTGATTGACGAGACCGCTTCAAGCCCTTCGGAATTTCTTCGAGACGTTTTAGATCCCTTGATAGGCGTTCCAGGTCACCCCGGACGTTCATTATCGCGCGCAGTTGCAGAAGTCACGTTTTAGGCCCTCGAGCCCTGTCGGGACCACTTCGACACGCTGGAAAGTCTTTCGTTGGTGCTCGTAACCTCGCTTTTACGGACACAATCCTTTTTTTTTTTCTGGGGGGGGCGTTTCTAGCCAGGGGTCACTGCCATAATTTACAGCAAGTTCTGGTGCGTCGGGAGACTCGAGAACAGGCTGTTTTAGGTGTTACATATAAGTAGAAATGTAAGCAGGACGGAAAGAGTTTATCATGTGCATATAAGCACTTGAGGACTTTCTCTGGTAGTCGACAACGACATGGCATCGACATCTTCAGTTCTGCATCGCACCTCCTTGACGACACGCTCGTTCACAGACCAGAATCTCTCTACTAGTGCGTTTCGACCTGCCGCCGCTCAATCGCGTCCCGGAACGCGTGCGAGTACGAGTCGGCCCTGGACAGCTGCTTCAAGCAAACACGAAGCGAGTTACGTGGTCGCGATATTTGAAAGTCGTGGAATAGCACATGAAGTTGGTATGGCAGCCATGGATAGGGACACGGGGCGTGTCGTTCTTGTGCAGGTGCGGCCTCGTGGAAGCAACTTGTCATTCTTTCTCACTGCTAAACTGGTCTCGACAGCTTGCTGACTGTCCGACATACGTGAAGACACTTCACCAAATGCACATTCACTACCCGGTTCTTGTGCTTGTTCCTGAAACCTTTGTCTCTGCTGTAGATGCGAGCCTCGCTACCTCGGGGAAGCGTCCCCCGACTACCTCGCTTCTCGTGCGGTTCATCATCGAGGAGTTTCAGAGTGTGCCTATCGAACCTGTCCCGAGGAGATACTGGAACGATGGCGCAGGTACCTTGGGCCCAATGTTCGTCTTCCCGTGGATTTCAGCTAAATTCCTCCAGGAATGGACTTCATTACACAGCTATGTGTGGAGGATGATGAACGGGCAGCAACACTTATCTCTGCAGCTGACAAGTGAGTATATGCGCCATGCCGACTAACCTAACGACGTTCTTTAGGTATTACGCGCTTTCGGCTGCCAGTGCGCTATTCAAGCATGCGGAGTATCGTTTGAACACACGGTTCGCAAGCAGGTCTCTGCGTATCCGGTACGTGTCCGGTCAGGGAACGCTGATGATCGATCTGGAGACGGCACGAAACCTCGAGTTGGTCAACAATATTGTACACAAGAAATCGACACACACCCTCTTTGGGTATCGCATTCCATTCGGATGTGGCACTGGCGGCCGCTGATGATGACGACGATATAGGGTATTGAACCATACTTATACTGCAATGGCTTCCCGCTTACTGCGCACCAATCTCTTGGCTCCAATGACCGGTACATCTTGATCCAAACCCTGGCTATGAGCTAATGTTTTTCTTTCCCAGGCGAGGACGCTATTAATGCACGCCTAGATGTAGTAGAAGGTAAAAGCGTTGATATACCAGTTTGTACTCCTTCAAACGTTTCCCAGAACTCATACAACGCGAAGATAAATTCGCAGAAGTGCGCGATGCTTTGAAGCGGCTGAACAAACTTGACATCGACAAGTTGATCTCCTCGGCAAGCCCACCATTTTATTTGGATACTGCGCATTCATCCTCTGGTCCAGCTCACCTCTTTTGAAGTTCGCGAATCGCATGGGACGAAATCTGCATTTTCTCGAGTTTCCCAGATGCTCGGTCTTCAAAGCATAGTACGAAGTCTGCCATTCCTGCAGAAAGCCTTAGCCGGGAGTAGATCCCAGTTGTTGCAGATAGTCCACGACGTGCGCCTGTGCTGCTACCTAGACATGATACGTTCTTGACTCACAGCTTCAAGATGGTGTCCGACAAGCGTTTGGTGTTCATCACTGATCTCATTGCAGATAATCTGAACGAAGAAGCCGGACCAGTGAAGGTAGCCTTTTTGGTTCCTTATTGTTAGTTAGCTGAGTCTGCCAGGGTGGTCTTGCTGCGGTCAATGCAAGAGTCTATGCAGTCAGGGTATGTTCACAGGTTCTTTCTCGACCTTCGACTTGACTTGGTTAGGCCAACCGCCACCGGCTTCTTGATGTCGCTCGGGAGACATTTAAGGAGAACGTGGGCGACATCATGCAGCTTAATGCAGTTATGGCTGAGAAGCATGGGTTGCCCTTGACGCTTGTATACCAGGAAAATGGATTTGTATTCACATTGAGGAAGGACGAGTTGGAAGGCGAGCTTCCGAAGGGCTTCATCAACGTTACCTCGCAAAAAGGGCGCTGGCAATTTTCTAGTATGGAGCTAGTATGCGCGAACCCCTGCGGTAGCAACTTGCATTCATTTGATTTGGTCTTTCCAGAAGAAGATGAATGCAAGGATGAAAGATGCATTGGACGAAGCGCTCCTTCTTAGCAACAAGTAAGCATGGAAACCACCCTAGCACTCACACTGACGATAAGACCAGGATAATCCAGGACCTTGTTGAACAGATACTGGCCTACTCCGGTGCTCTTTACACTGCATCTGAAGCAGTATGTATCGTTTCTGACAATCAAAATATAGTTGCCTGATAAAGAATAGGTCGCTATCGTCGACCTCTTGTGGTCCTTTGCCCACGCAAGTATCAGTGAGTCGCTTTTTCTGTCACAGATTTTGCTTGTCACTATGATCAGTGAGAAACTACGGTTAGTTGTTTTAGCTGTCTCGATGCAAGCTCCTAACAGGGGATTCTGTGGTAGTGCGCCCGGAATTCACTGGGACATTTGCTGTGAAGGCCGGAAGGCACCCAATTCTCGAGACCGTTCAAGCAGCAGGAACTCTAGTGCCGAACGACATTTATTGCTGCGATTCATCTCATTTCCAGATCATCCTGGGGCCAAAGTAAGTGGTGAACATCTGCTCCCTTATACCTCAAAACGCAGACGTCCTAGTATGTCTGGTAAGTACTTGTGAGCTTGCCGACTCAAACCGTGTCGATGTCTTCCAGGTAAGAGTACGTACCTTCGGCAGAGCGGGTTGCTAGCGATTATGGCGATGGCTGGGTGTTTCGTGCCTGCGGAATATGCCAGCTTTCGGTGACTAACACTTCGAAACTTACCACCTCCTGAATCTAAGTCAGACTCACAGCATCCATGATGCCCTCCTGTCCCGTCTCTCGAACGACGATGACATAGAAAAGAGCTTAAGCACGTTTGCGAATGAGATGGCGACCTCGGCCATGATTCTAGGTATGCGTGTTACGCTCAGTTCGTTGATCATATTTGGATCGGAGGTAGGCCTTGCAACACCGAAAACCCTGGTCCTTGTCGACGAGTTGGGTCGAGGCACCTCTACGATAGAAGGCGTTGGAATAGCGCATGCCATCGCGGAGGAACTCATCCGAATTAAAGTGAGCCTTCTGCCATCTCGACGTTGTGCAAAATCACACTCCACCCTCCGTAGTGCTTCGTATTTTTTGCTACGTACAGTCATTTTTATTTTAGGCTACCTACGTTACCCGTTGACGTCGCTACAGCCATTTCCACCAGCTATCCACGACACTATCTCGTCAGCCCTCCATGGTAAAGTAAGTCTATTCAAATTCTCACAAACGCAGTCTCGGTTGAGTTGCTGAGCCCGCCGTAGCTTGCATCTGTCTGTTCAGGTACGTCCGTCGTGGTTACAAGCTGACAGGGGCTTTGCCTTATCCTCTGTATATATGTCCGCACAGCGTACGCAGAGGACGTCCAGCTTTGGAGTGGTGTTCCGGTATCGGTGAGTGCAATACGTCGCCACTTGATGGGTTTGGCTGGCGTAGAGGGTACTGCAGCCCTACCTCCTACTCACTCCTGGTATGCAGCATCGTTGATGGTCTGCCTGACAATCGCGGACATTACGGTCAGTCTCTATCTCCTGTTCTTCCGCCGATAAGGCGGAGACGCCAGATGTGCGATAGAGAATAACACAAATAAACATGCCTGTAGGTGTCGACCTTGCGACGTTGGCCGACCTGCCGCGCGACGTGATACTAGAGGCCAAGAGAGTCACTGCATTATTAACTGACTTGCACACTCAACAGGAAGTAAACAGCCAGGCAGCTGTCCGTGCCACCCACCGTCGAGCCGTCGTCAAGGTAAGGCATGCATTCTGCACTGCGTTGGAGTACAGAAGGTGGACATCCTGATACTGATCCCTTGGTACTTGACTCCCGACACTCGATGTTCTGACTGCTCCTTGAACGTTTATACCGGATATGTTCGTCTTGCCCGCTTCCACAAGCTCCAAACGCAGCTTAGCCAAGCGCTCAAATACTCTGCATTGCCAGAACCAGAACTCGTATCGTATCTTGCACGGTTCCAGAAGAACCTCATCACCGTGTTCCACGAGACCTGTTCGGTGTAGGCAGCTAGTGTCTTCGTTACCGATTTTTGCTACACGTAGCCACACAATGATCCTCTCTCACGCCGCCAAGGAGACGAGCGCACTTCGGTGTTTAGGATGATCCGAACACCAATGACGGTAATTCTTTGTCAACGTATTCGAACCATCCACCATGCCGTGGACAACACCACACGATAAGATAAGCTGAAAAGTACATGTGGCCTATTTGGAATTGCCATATACATCTCAACCATCAGGACACACATACATATATTTGAAGCGGAAATGACGGGACGAGACCGAACCTGATCACAGGAGGACCACTCGACGGAATGATATATGTATGACCCTACCATTGGAGTTCGACTAGGACCGGGCGGGTGGATACCGTGCCGAATAGCAACGGCTCCTTGTACTATCTTCCGTACGCACTCAGCACGGTATTCTCCGACAGGTCAGGAGCCAGCGCGAGAAGTCAGGAAACGTAGCTTGATCCGTCCGTACTAGTACGCCGCTGTTGTGGGGGCGAACCAGATGCGAGCTAACTTATCCGTACCTCGTATCTCGGCGCCCAGCGCAGTGCTCAGGCCTGAATATGGTATGCGGTGCGATACGATGCGATGTCCGTGGCCGCCTCTGGATAAAAGTAGGGTCGTTCAAGATGTTTCTGTTCTCCCTTGTCCCTTTCCTTTGGGTTTGCTGCTTTGCGTGCCCGTTATCGTTGATATCTCATATTCCCAAGCACAGCAAAGCGTCTTCGTACCGACACAACCCCCAAGATAACAGGATACTATGGGAATTCCTTTCTCCCGTGAGCATGCGCGCCCACGCTGCCAGTGCTCAACAGAGCCCTCCGTGCGCATCAGCAAATATGTCGAGGGTGAGGCCGAAAAACTGGCAAACCCACTCAAACAAGTGCAGAGCCAAGATATGGAGGGTCAAGAACGACAACGGGTAAGGCGGCTGGAAGCGACAAGGCGAATGAGAGCATTATCGCAATGTCCTTCTCCACCCGTATCCACACCTGGACTTCCAATCGCTGAACCAACGCGCTCGTTCTGGACATACCCCCCTTCAGCTATTTTGGCGCGTCTTGTGCAGGACCCGGATGGAAACCAGTGTGCGGCAGTTCCAGAGTATGCGGATGTCGGTGTGTACCCCTATATATAGTGGGCGGGCAGTTGCTGATTGGACGTTTGTCCATGGTTGGGATCGATGGGTGTCATGGTATACTGTGTCGGTGGTATGGGTGATGCTGCGGTCGGACAGTCGTCATAGGGTCTGGTATATCCGGTGCGTCGTTTGTCAGGACGTTGCTAAATGCGGATCGGCGGCGGGTCAATAAGGGCGAGCATGAGCATAAACGACTGAGCGTTGTGATGCTTGAAGCGTACGATGCGTGTTCAGGGGCAACTGGAAGGCTAGTTTCCTCCATCGCCCTTGGCACCGGGCGTTGCCAACACACTTCCTACACAGGAACGGGGGTCACATCAACCCACCTTTATACCATGACTACGAAGAGCTCAAGAACACTCTCGGTCTCCGAGCTGCACAGCACATCATCCGATTCCGACTTGCCCACCTCGAAATCCAGCAACGCGTAGGCGAAACTGACGCGCCAGATGCGGATTGCCGAACAGTTGAAGCCGTAGACGTGTATTACGACGAAGAGACTTTTGAAGAGGCGAAGAGGTTATTGAAGGTGTACAAGAGGGATATGCCTGTGGAGGGGCAGCAGTATGAATGTGTGGTAGGGGAAGCGGCAAGGAAGGTGAGTGAACGTGAAAGCGCATAGACAGACCGGTGTAAAACTAAGCGCAAGTGGCTTGCAGAGGTATCATCTCTCAGAGTATGCTTTAGGTTGTATTGCGACGCGTGCGGGAGCAGTTCATCCGTATCGATTCGTCGCGGGCGTTCTCACTCGGTTACTTGAAGACCATCCCAAACAGTGAGTAAGGTCTTACCCATTACACTGCACTCATCAAAAAGGGGCACATAGGTTCTGTTTGCATACGAACACGCCCTGCACGTCGATCATGGGTCCTTCAGAGAACGAACCCTTCTACATCTTACAGACACCACACGGGACGCTGAAAACGAAGCACGTCGTTCATCTTACGAATGTCCACGTGGGAGCACTCGTTCCCGGTCTTGCACCAGTGGTGACACAGGCACGAGAGACGATGAGTGCGCAGAGACCAGGACGTGAGTTACGCGCCAAGATGGGTGCCGGGGTGCGTTCGTATGTATTTTATGACGACCCGGAGCATAAAGGATTCGATTACCTGACGCAACTTCGGAGCGGCGAACATGAGTTGATGTTTGGAGGTGGACTTGAGGAAGGCAGTATTAGATGCACGCGGACGCCCGGTATGTATGATTTACACAGTGCAGCACACGTGTCTGGAGCGTTGGCTGTTTACTTCGGCGCCGCAAACTGGGGTGCGGAAGGTGCATCAACTGTAGATGGCCGCGGCTGGGCAGCTGGGAGGGTAAAAGCATTATGGAGTGGCGAGCTGAGTGAATCAGCGGATGGATTTCCGTGGGTGGGTCGAATTCCAGAGAGTGTGACGAGAAGGGGGAGGCCGCCAAAGGTGGACAAAGAGATGGCGAGTCCTGGGGAATGGGTCGCTGCGGGGTACTCGGGTGAAGGAATGGTGCATGCATGGTTGTGTTCCAGGGCACTGGCATTGATGGTGCTTGGGATGGAAGGCAACAACGTGTACGATGATGTGTGGGCATTTGGGGCTGGACAGGGCGTCAGGGAGTGGCTTCCAGCTCGTTTTCTTGTTTCAGAGACTCGACTGAGGCAAGTTCGGGCACGTCAACGACAGGGGAGGAGGAGCAGAGCCAACGTATACAAGTCGTCTACGTCGCCAGGTAGCACCTGATCTGCTTACTAAGGGACCTACCACTTTGTAATTACATAAGTGTCTCCAGCCAGACCTTACGTCAGCCATACGTTCCTCTCCCCATGTCCACGCCGCTGGCGGGTCCGTCTCCGCTCAAGGATCTCGTTCAGCCTCAGTTCCATCAAAACAACTTTCAGGAAGAGCTGTTTGTCAAAAATGAACTTGGAATAAAACTGGACAAGGGTAAGTTTTATGCGTTCCTCTCTCTTCAATTTGTTTTATGCGTTTGGCAGATGACCAGATTTGTCGGTTATCCCTGAGCTCCACAGGGTGTCCACTGGGCCCACTTCACTGTCCCCTCCGACACACAATCCCATCCTCGCAAAACTTTCAACCGCCAAAGCAACTGCCGACACACCCACGAGACAGAGAACGTCTTGCAACGGTATGTAAACACTGGCTGCGTGGTCTCTGTAAAAAAGGCGACGCATGCGAGTTCTTGCACGAATACAACCTCAGACGAATGCCGGAGTGCTGGTGGTATGCTAAGTATGGGTATTGTTCCGCAGGCGATGAGTGCTTGTACGCCCATCCGAGAGAAAGAAGGATTGAGTGTCCGGATTATAAACGGGGATTTTGCAAATTGGGCCCGATGTGTCCACGAAAACATGTTCGTCGTGTCGCATGCCAGCTCTACCTTACCGGATTCTGTCCGCTAGGTCCGGAATGCCCACGAGGACAGTATGTATCACCTTTTCCAATTACTTCTGGACACGAACGCTCATATACATATATTACCACTTGTAGCCCTAAACCATCTCTCCCGCATCCAAGCGCATACGATACCCCGTTACCCCCAGCAAACCGAGACCTCGGTCCACCACCACCAGGGTATGGTCGTTACGCTGACTACGATCGCTTGAACGGTGGTGGAGGCGGGAGTGCGGGTACGGGATCCGGAGGGGTCGCAGTACCATCGGGACCCCGACGAAATCTGGACGACGTCATGTGTTTTAAGGTACGTCCTTTCTTTTCTCCATTTTCCTTCTATCTGTTAATGCGAGTATCGCAGTGCGGCGAAAAGGGTCATTATGCGAATCATTGTAGGAATAGGAACGTTCCTGGTAACCGAGGTGGTGTCGACCGGTCGAGGAGGTACGGCGCCGCAGATGATTGAGTTACATCCTGGTTTTCTCGTTGTTGGCCGTCCCCCGGTGTGCTCATCTCACGCACATTTCACGCGTATTGGCGCGCTCCTGATGCATACCTCCGAAATCGTCGGTGAGAACGAGTATGACGTTTAATCGGTTGAACGGCGATGCCTCTGATGCACGTAAAACTGGGCATTGGGTCGTATCGAGACGCGAGATTATTGTACGAACGGGTCAACGATTGTCGCATGTAACCTCCGTACGATCAGTTTTGATGCATGGCACTGAATATGAATACACTCTGAAGAGCACTGAAATGAAGAGAGATAACACGTGTAATGGAGTATACACCTACTTGCATGCACCCTTATGCGCATAGGAAACACAGTCAATCATAAGGAATGCCACCAAAGTTGGGGGATAGTGGTAGTACTACGTACGCCATATGGCGAGTTGTGTAGTGGACATGGGAGAAGAGTCCTTCAATATCGTCCAAAATCCCATGAACGAGACTGACGGGTACATCACGATTCATATACTTTGCCATGGTCATCGACGACGGCGTACGTAACATCACTTCGGTCGGATGACCATCAGTGCGTTAGCACAGGCAGCACTAAACCATGCACGCTTGTAGGCGCCGACGTGCTTGAGCACTCCACCTACCGCGATCGCTGAACGAGATTCGTACCACGCTAACGTGTCCATGCCCCGAAGAAAAGGGAAATGAAGTGAGGGGAATAATTCAAAAAATTGGTATAACGCTACCAGACACCTTTCACACACGCGCAAAAGAAAAGATAAGCAGCGCTCGATGCAGCCGCAGCAGTAGCAACCACGACGAACGAGGGGTGGGAATGATATAATAGGTGGGACAAAGAGAAGAGACTTTTCAGCTTTTTTCTGGGGGAAGGGGATTGGGTGATGAAGTGGGGGACAGAGACGAGGAAATGAGAACATTTTTTTTCGGGGGAAACCGTCCATGATGCAAAGAAAATGAGGTAAGATGAGTTGGCTGTGCGTACGTGCATGAAGGCAGGTATCGATGTGAAACGGGGTAAGTGCATGTGCATGCGTATGGTGCAATGTATGACGTAGCGTAGGGCCGGCGGCTCTATCTGAGGGACAGAGAGAATCTAGAGGGGCAGGTGCAACGGCGAAACCCGAACAGACCGAAAAATACGAACCCTTCATTTTCCTCTACCCCTTCCTTCAAACTCCCTAATCTGTCCTCCCATTGTCGCAATACTGCACTGATCGAACCAGAAGGTAGGCCTTTGCGCTATATCCCCCTCTAGAAAGGGAGAACCGAAACAGGCGAATCCGATGCATAGTTGGCGAGGACGTTGCAGTAGGAGTTTTAGGGATACAAACCGAGAGCGAGCGAGACGACGTCGATATGGAGGCACTTAACACGTAGTCCTTTGTTTGTATTGGACCGTGGATGGCATGGTGGCAATGGCAAGAATGGCGACAACCGTGGTATGATTAGTGGTTGGTGGTGGTGGTAGTACAGGGCATAGAGTTTTGCTCTCCGGAAAGAGAGGTGGACTGGGAACGCCAGCAATTGACTCGGGAACAGTGGAAAAAAAATACGATGACGACAATGATGACGGATAGACGAAGTAGAATCGGGAATATGGTCGTTTCTGCCACTGCCGCCGAGAATGGTAGTGATAGACATGCATGTCTGGGTATGTTACGTTGGACTCCGACGATCGACCCACATCTTCTAGATGAAAAATTGGGTGCTGCAATGTGATTCGTCAGCATTAACATCAATAATCAGTAGCCCGCATCGCTCCACCCCCACCACCCCCACCGAGAAAGAGACGAGTAAAACGACTCACTACACCCGACTACACGCGTGCACCTCCATCTCCTCCATCTTATACGAATTCAACTCTTCCTTAATCCTCTGAGCCAGCGTCGGAGTGAGACGACTCCACGTCGCAGGTTCACTTCGCCGATCGTAGACAGTCGACGAGAAAGTATCGTACACCGACAAGTTGTTCGCAAAGACGAGCCGTTTCGTTGCCGGCGCCGAGGATGTACGATGAGGAAGTGTCGCTGTCGCCGGGGTCGTCGACAAAGCAGGCGCAGATGAATTTGAGAGGGTGAACAGGCCGTTATGGGCGGAATTGCCAACGCCCATGTGCGGAGACGATCTGCCAGAGTCTGGTTCGGAGGGAGAGAAGTTGGATGTATCAGAGGAGGCACTAGAGGAAACAACCGGCGAGGACGAGTTACCTCCAGCAGCAGCAATCCCGCCGTTGCTACCACCGTGCTGCGACGTCGATGAATGCGAAGGGTGTCGGTGCAGTCCGTCGATGTGGTCTGGGTCAGGTGAGGGTATACGTGCCAATGGACCGAGTTCCGGCGTCGACCCCGGATGAGAACTGTACGAGCTGGACCGGATGCGGCTGAACGCTGGGTTCGAGACCTGGTCTTGGATATAGGCTTCTTGGTCGTAGTTGTCGGCACCTAAGCGCAGCACGTTAGAGTACCAGATGCTAGAACGGCGCAGATAGGCTAGGCAAAACACTCACATTTCAAGATTCCCTTTGTCGGTTTCACCCTCTCGATCGTCTTCCGCATCGTCTTCGCCCATTCGACGACCTCCTCGTCTTCGACCAAGCCACCAGGGCGAACAGTCACATCCTCTTCCTCCTCCTCTTCCTCTCGCCATACCTCATCATCTTCCCATCCGTCCGAGATGTAGCTCTGCTGTCGGATTGGGTGATGTTCAACATCGCTCCCAGAATCGGAATTGTCCTCGACGAGGACTCGGCCGTCTTCACCCACCATCTTGCGTCCCTGGTGCATACTGTCTCTCCCCGTGGCCGTACTCTTCTCCCAGGTTGCCGGGACGGGTACACTTCCTCCGTCTGCATTTGTACTTGCACCATTGGCATTAGCGCCTTTTGCTGCCTGCGCCTGTGCTACTGCCTGTGCTTGAGCCTCGGCTTGCGCACGCGCCTTCGCCGCAGCCTCCGCATTCGACTTGAGTGTGTGCTGTCTCGCCAATTTCGCGGCCGGACTCAACCCGCTCAGACTCGCATCCGACCATTCGCTCCCGCTACCTGTCCGATCGAGTTCGGCGACGGCATGGGAGACTGTCGGCTCAAGAACGGAGCCTTTGCCATCTTTAGAGCGTTTGGATTTGGACTTTTTACCTGCGACACTCCCGCCACTGTCGTTGTTGTTGACAGATTCGCCATGCTGGTCCTTTTCCTTGTTCTTGTCCTTGAACAAGGAGGTGATGCCTGCCAGCGAATTTCTCCTTGCCAACTTTCCAATCGAACCAATCTTGCGAATCACGACGGAGGCAGAGGACATGGTCGATGAGAGAGAGATGTTATCGGTTGAGGCGTTGAGACGGGCACTGAACAGTGAGGCTGCACGGGATCGTTTTTTGTGAGGTGCACCTGTTGCTTCTCCGCCGTTGGCGATGGCGCTCGATGCGTCGGTAGTATCGGTGGATGCGCCGGGGTCGAGAGTACCACTTGCAGATTTGCCTTGCTCATTTCCCATGGTAGATTGCTCCCGTTCCTGCTCCTCGTCGAGGGCATGGCCAAGGGACAGTGCACGTCTCAGTCTACCTTTGATACCACTACTCTTGGCGGGTGCAGCGCCAATAGATATGCCTTCGAGCATGGTCGCAAGGTCTGAGTCATCGCGGGACATGCGCTTATCGCTGGGAGGAGGCTGGAGTTGAGATTGTGCGTGGGATTGTCTGTCTGAACGTGATTGTGGGTGAGAGTTTGCAGTGGCGTGTGGAATCGTAGAGCCCTGAGAGAGCGGCGATGGTCGCGATGGTCGGGCTTGGGGGTGAGAGTGCGAATGCGAGTGGGAGGACGAGGGGGGAGGTGAAGACGACGACGACGACGACGACGTGGCAGTGGCCGAGGAAGACGCGGACGGCCGGGCCGGGCCGGCCGACGATGCCGTCGATGAGGAGGAAGAAGTGCGATGGTGAGGATGGGCGTTGCTGGATGGACGGCCTGATGCGCTGCCCGTGCGCGGACGGCTGTTGCCTGGCTCATTTGGGGACTGCGATGAGGAAGACGGCTGTTGTGATGACGGGGGTGGACTTTTCATCCGTGCAGCACCGGCTCCGCTCTGGTGAGCAGATCCGTTTCCCTGCATGCTGCTAGTGCGCTGTCGGGGAGTGGAGGAGGGTGGGTTGGCGTTGCCACCTGTGGATGACGAGCTAGAGTTGACGGATGTGGACGACGCAGAGGCATCTCCCCGCGCATAAGGCGGCTGGAACGACCCGCTGGTCCATCGATCGGCCTCCTGGGTGCGAGGGGGCTGTTGAGGGCGACGATATGGATGAAAGCCTTCGTATTGACCGCGAGTGCCGTCAGCGGAGGACGTGCGTTGGGTATATCCGGGGGCATGGTGCTGAGGATGGTGCTGGGGAGGGGGAGGTGTTCCACTTGGGAAAGGGTTGAAGAGTGGCGTTGGGCCGTAGTAATCAGCGGGGGAGGAGGGCGCAGAAGCCGTGCCCCGGGAGGGCATTTGTACCTGTGCCTGGGCTTGGGAGAACATCATCTGCTGGTAGGCCCACTGGGCAAGCTGAGCGTTTGTGGCGGGGTCAAAGTAGGGGTTTTGAGACTGAGGATGGAGATGGTAGGGCTGTGGAGGGGGCTGGTTTTGGTAGAACGGGGGGTAGAAGGGTGCACCGGACACCGTGGGTAGCCAAGGGCCTTGTTGCTGTGGCTGTTGTTGAACGGGGTAAGGATAGGGTTGCTGGCCTTGGTGCGGTTGAGGGAGAGACTGCTGCGGGTGGGGTGGGGTATTGTGATCGTTTGACGGGGAGGAGCGTTGGCGAGACGAGGGCGAGTTCGAGGCAGGGTCCATGGTGAGATCTCGAGGTGGGTGCCAGTCAGAAGGCGGGGCAAGAAGGGCCATGAGACGGCGCCGGGTATGCAAAGAACGGTATCTGGGGGGAACACGACGAGCACGCTGAGCGTGTGCGTGTGTATGGTTGTTAGCGACACGGCGACGGCGACAGCAACGACGATGGCTGTCAATAATGCCAATGATGAATGTCCTCACCGGTTCGTGGTCGTGGCTGAGAATTTTCTCTAATCAGTAAGTAAAATCAAGCTTGCGAAGACCTTCTGTCTTTCGTTTTTTCAATAAAAAAAAACAAACTGGCTCGACGTCGACGACGACGCTGTCGTTTTTGACTGCGACTGCGACTGCACCGCGTCCAATGCGGGGGAGATACAAACAAGCACAAATACTCTTTATCTGATGCCAGGACGACGACGGTGACGACGACGACAACGACGCGGCGACGGCCCACCGAAGAGATAAACTCACTGTAATATTATCGGAGGACACACGCCGTTCTGGCTGTTTACGCGAGGACGTTCTGATCATCACCCATCGTGTTCTTTCATGTTCGTCTTATTATCGATTGAATGTACGTACAGCGGACCCACAGAACTGACGATGACTGAAGGGCCTCGCCCACACGTGCAGACACGATGCCGTTCGTTTACCTGTTTAACCCACTCGACTGTGATCAGGCGTGTGTCTAGGAAGGCGTAGAAGCAGTCGAGTCGATTTCCACCCTCTCGCTTTCCACACTGCTCAGCATGCTCGATACGCGCTCCGAGAATTCAGCGAGCTGCTGTCTACACAAATTGTCATCATCCTCGCCCATGGAGTGAACGACAAACCGACTTTTTGTGATCCCGCAATCTTTCTAGCATCGAAATCAACTCCTTCTGGCCTTCCGCGTTCAGTTCTCCACCAGGCAACGTCGCTGCACATTTTTTGGCCTGTAGTAGCACATTCTTGTAATCGTTAGTCTACACACATACACATGCATGAGAGATGCGATCGCAGTACTCGTGCAACGTACGGCTTGCAGGAGGGCTTGTGTCGTTTGCGGAGTGAGGTTATTGCTCGACACCTGCGTGTGCTCGAGTACGGTGATGAGTTTTGGGACGATCTGCTCGTACGGACTGCTGCCCGTCGTCATCGCCGTTCGACTCGACTCCCTTGATTAGGTCATCCGCACCGTCTCATTTCTTCGATTTGGACCGTCATATATCATACATATATACGCTCGTGTCTTTCGCACCGTCATCATGTCTGGCCAGACAAACCTGGACGTGCGTGCTTTTCAATTTCGGGACAAAAAGATGCGATCTTTTCTTTTTCCTTTACTCAGAGAGCCATCGAGATCGTGCAACGCGCCATCGACGAAGATGTCAAACAGAACTACGCCGAGGCGTACAAGCAATACATGAACTCCCTCGACTACTTCATGCTCGCTCAGAAATGTCCGTCGGTATATCCTTCCCCCCCTCCCCTCTTTGCTTTACGTTCTCACCAACCTCGACCACACATCCATTCGCCACTCCATCTCATTACACAGACGAGAAGAACGAAAAGTCCAAGGTGTTAATCCGCGGCAAGATCGAAGAATACCTCTCTAGAGCTGAAACTCTCAAGAAGCATCTTCAATCCCAAGAAGAGCACCGCGGTCGGAGGGCTGTGGGTGTGAATGGAGCAGTCACCGGCATCGGTGGTAAAGGGTACGCATGACAATGCTCCACCCCACCATCTCGAACCTTCCATATCTCAATGATCATACCTCGTGCAGAAAGGATGGTGGTGATGACGATCAAGATCCTGAACTCAAGAAACTCCGTGCTGGTCTCTCGAGTGCCATCTTAGCCGAGAAACCAAACGTAAAATGGGATGATGTCGCCGGACTCGAACGTGCCAAGGCTTCTCTCCAAGAAGCCGTCATCTTACCTAGGAAGTTTCCTCAAATCTTCACTGGAAAACGTACGCCGTGGCGCGGTATTCTGTTATATGGACCACCTGGCACCGGAAAGTCCTACCTCGCCAAAGCCGTAGCCACAGAAGCCAATAGCACGTTCTTTAGCGTCAGCTCCAGCGATCTCGTCAGTAAATGGCAAGGTGATTCAGAAAGGTTCGTCGATTAACCCCCCGACTCCCCATTCAAAGTTCTCATCATATTTTTGCACAGACTCGTCCGTAATCTATTCGACATGGCGCGCGAAAATAAACCTGCCATCATCTTTATCGATGAAGTCGACTCTCTCGCCAGCACGCGGAACGAATCCGAATCCGAAGGCTCGCGTAGAATCAAAACCGAATTCCTCGTACAAATGAATGGTGTTGGACACGACGATACCGGTGTCCTCGTCCTTGGTGCGACCAATATCCCCTGGCAACTTGACCCTGCTATCAAACGGAGATTCGAGAAGCGGATATATATCCCTCTACCAGATAAGGAGGCTCGGAAACGCATGTTCGAGATACATGTCGGATCGACGCCTTGTCAGTTGACTCACAAGGATTATAAGTTGTTGGCAGAACGGACGGAGGGGTAAGGATCGACGTTCGCGTGTATTACCGAGACTCATACTCGTCCTCCCAGCTACTCCGGTTCCGATATCTCCATAGTCGTGCGCGACGCACTGATGCAACCCGTGCGAAAAGTCATCTCAGCCACACACTTTAAACCCGTCAAACCTGACTCGGATTCTTCGCCCTCTAAAATCAAGTGGACACCTTGCTCGCCGGGCGATAGGGATGCCGTCGAGAAATCGTGGAATGAAATCGAATCAGACGAGTTGCATGAACCGCCATTGAGGTTACAGGATTTCTTGAAGAGTCTGGAGAGCGTGCGGCCGACCGTGACAGAGGCGGATATCAGGAGACACGATGAATGGACGAAAGAGAGCGGTAAGTGTTTCCCCCCACCTTTTTCCTTTCCTTTGTCTTCTGCTATTGTCGGTGTTTGGGATTGACCAACAAAAACGACTTGCTAGGTAACGAAGGGGCATGATGCGCGGCGAACGCCGCTACAGGATCCCAATGTTCTGTGAATCGACGTCAGGATGAATCTGACCGATCGACCGTTGCTTACCGACAAAAGCTGTCCTCATCCTCTTCATAACATCTCGTGCGATTCCCCTACCCCTCGCTCAAATCGCAGCCCACAATAGGACTTCCTAGCAGCAGCAGTAGCAGTACCTTGGATCCCACCAACGTCAGTATATACATACCGGATATGGATGTCTTTTTTCTCCATCGTTCTTTTATATATATATAACAACCTCAGTGGCTTCAGTCGATTCGAGGATGTTGCTTGTAGCTGTATGGTAGTACGATCCCGTTTGGAGTTTACAGTAGGGTTTACCATCGATGATATACGTATACGTATACCTGCCATCTTTCTCTGCATATAATAGTAGTGCGGCCTGGTCCTCATAGGAGGGTACCTTACGCAACGACCACCATAGATACAATAAATTGTTTATATTCGCATGATCATGGTCGGCTAGTCAAGAAGTATGCAAGAGAAATATTAGTCGTGCAGTGAGAGGGTACTCTAGTACTTGTCCACAGCACGTAGGGGTAAGGGTAACACCCATATGCCAAATGGACCTGGTCCACTGCCACGAAAAACGACTACGACAAACAACAGAAGGAGCATCGGCAGATTCGAAAGTGGAATGTGAAAAAGGTAAAGAAAATACAACAAGTTAGGGTGATATATCAACAAACAACGTGAGACGCGTGTGGTTGCAAGGACGAGCCACGCCGGGCGGGAGAGTAAAAGGCGTCGTCGTCGCCGTCGTCTGAAAGTATCTGCGGACTCACCGAGAAGTACCCTCCCACCCCAGACAGCGCCGACCCTACATCCAGCAGCCACCTCCGACTTTGGCCAGGCCACTGCGCTTAAGAGACTCATCAACACCCATCGCATCACCACCAACTAACCGACGATCCTCCTCTCTCTCTCTCTCTTCGCCTCCATTTGCATACACCAGCCTCAAGAGCCACCAAACTGTGCCTGAACCTGCATAATCGCATGCGCATGCACATGCTTCGGTTCCGCCATCAAATGACACACCTCGATACTCTTCACCCACGAATGGGCCATCACATCCTCGATCGCGGTACGTTTCTTTGGATCCGGTTCGAGCATCCTGCGTATGAGCGATCGACATTGTTTCGGCGACAGGTTGCTAATGGTTTGTGGATATATCACGTCCTTGTCCTTCTCTCGTTCGCGTGATGAGGCGGAGTGTGTGTCTTTCGTAGAAGACGACGCAGAACCCGAGCCAGATGTGGCCGACGAGGACGTGGTGGACACGAGGTCTTTGTCCTTGATTGGGTGCACGATACACGCATTCGCGTATGCAGCGTATAAGCTGTCCGACATCTGTGCAACGCGCCATGGCATCTCTTGGAAATGGAGACAGTAATAAACAATGCCACACGCCCAGATATCGACCATGCGCGCATCGTACGCTGCATCACCGACGAGCGTCAATTCGAGATGTGGCCATTATCACAGGGGGTAATAGTTGGAATGAGGGGACAAGAAAAGGGGCCAAATAATCAAGATTAGACTACCGTCTGAAACGGTGGCAAGAGTATAGGGGTTGAGCTTACGTTTTCCCAAGAACTGTTCTGGAGCAATGTACGGCTCGCTACCACACAGACCAGTTGACATGTGGACAGTTGTCTCCCACGGAAGACGGTATACTGTCGAAGCGCCATAATCACCGATCTAGTAACGCGGGACGTTACAGTTGTCAGGGCAAAAAAAAAAAAGAACGAGGGAATATGCAAAATAAAAGTAGCGGACCTTGAGGTGACCTTTGGTGTCAAAGAATAAGTTTTCGGGTTTGATGTCTCTATGGGCCACGCCTTGGCTATGCAGGTACGAAACCCCTGTCAAGATCTGTTTGAAACAACACTCCACTTCGCTAGGCGACATGCCCCCCTTCTTGATCGCAGCATACAAATCGCCACCAGGACAGAACTCCATGACCTCGCACCACTGTTTGTTTTCGTCCTGGACCAAATCGACAGTTTCAACGATGTTGACGTGGTGCAGCGTCGAGGAAATGCAGAATTCGGCGGTAAGTTTCTTGACGTATTCTTTTTCGGACTCATTTTTGCGTCGCTTCCGAAATTCCTGCGAGTGATTGTGGGGAAGAGGAAGAATGATAAGCATGAATGTTGACGTGAGTGGCCCATCAAGTCCCGAAGACGGAAAAAAAGATGCGCCGCCGTTCGACCGCGCCGAGTGGCCGAATGGACGGGACTCACCTTGACGGCATACAGTTTCTCCTCTGACCTATCCCACTTATGAGCGAGTCGCACGACAGACGTTGCACCTCTGCCAATGGCCACCTTCTGGCAGACGCCATATTTTTGCGTGAGGCTGACGGCGCTCTCGCCGGTAACAGATTTGCGCTCGCCATCGGAGTCCGATTTTTTACTTGAGCCGGTGGACCTTGCTGATGACTTGCGGCTCAGTTTTGGCGCTGAGGCGATGAGACTCGCTAGTGAGAATTTGCCGGTCTCAGAGTGGGCGTTGGATGCTGAACGTGGTCGATTAGGTGTAGATGGGGGTTGTGGCGAGGCTGGCGCTGTAGGGGGTCTTGATGGCGCCTTCTTCTGAGTGGTAGGCTCTTTGGCCGTGGCCGCAGCAACTGCCGACGACGCAGGGTGCTGTGAAGGGTGTAGTTTGTTACCGGACACGCCAGCCGACATGCTTGGCGCTCTGCTGGGAAGCTGAGACGGGGGTCTCGTAGATGGTACGCTCCAACTTTCGGACTCAGAGGGGGAGGGTGAGTCAGTAGCGGACGGCGTCGCTGAGCCGGATACAGGTGGGCGATCTGGATAGTTTCTCTCTATGACATGTGGCATGACGAGTTTGTCAAGGGGGAGATTTGGGTGTTTCCCCCCGATGGCAGTGGTGGGAGATGATGGGGGGTGATCAGGTGGCAGAGAGGACGGCATCGGGGAGGCACTTTTCAGTTGTTGACTTTGCTGACCGTCAAGACGTTTGTCCAGAGCGGGATGATGGACGTTGAAAGGGCGATGCGAGGTGGAGGGCTGACACGAGTTATTTCTACAGTCTTCTTGTGACGGCTTCTCTGAACTTGCGCCGCCTTCTTGTCCTTCCCCCTCTGATTGAGCAGTCCCGGGGACTGCTGTTGCTGTCATCGTGCTGGAAGAGAGATAAAGAGAAACACAGAAGGGTAACAGGGACAGCCGATATGTGAATTTACGGAATGGCGGAGCGAGCTAAACACAATCTGGTGACAGCGACTCCAGCAACGAAGCGGGTTACGTCGTCTTGTCTGATATTATAGCGACAATTTCATGATTGACGTTGTCGTCGTTAACAATGTTGTCCTGTCGTTTGTAGTCGTCGTGAAGAAAAAAAAAGAGCTGATGTGACTGTGGACACCCCCTCCACGCAAGTCCGGTGCTGACTAAGCTGACCTCCACTGAGGCAACAGAGTCCTGCCAGTGATTGTGACACGAAGATCGGAACCCCAGCTGTCGTGATATGTGAGCGTGGGGACCGCAGCGACCTGTATACTAACCCTGATCTCACCAAAATTTACTGTTCAGCGGGCAAAGCTAACCCCTCGAGTTTCAAGCGTACTACGGCAGCCCGTGTTTTCGCACAGACTGTAAACAAAATAGCCTACTAAACTGCACGAACCCTGGATGGCATCATCATTCAATGAGAGCCAATGGCAATATCCCGCGAGTGCGCTAATGCGCATGGCCCCAGTAACGTGTGCGCGAGGGTATTTTCCTATAGGCAAACGCTCGCGACACCAATGCAGGGTCGCTGTCCCCGGCCTAAAATGAATTCCAGGAACAGCGAGGGGCGACGGAATGACGGAATGAGCTAAAAATAAGTTTGCAACAGACTTGCCGAAGCGTCGGTGGCGCGGCACGGCAACTACCGCAGCTGCTACACAGTTCTTACACACTTTGGTGGCTTGAAACATTACATAATCATACCCTCCCGGATCATCATCGCAGTCAGAGCGAAAAAGAAGTCCACCTTCGTCAAGACACACTCTCAAGACAAGACCAAGGTCAGACTACATCCCTATCGCTTTGCGCTCACAGGTTGACCCAAGATATACTTTCTCGTCGCATCCCATCTGACTGCAGACTTGGGCATCATGGTCAATTTACGGTCCCAAAAACGGCTCGCAGCCGCCGTCTCTGGCGTCGGTAAACGCAAAATCTGGCTCGACCCCGCAGAACAAGCAGAAATCGGAAACGCCAACTCCCGTGCGCATGTCAGGAAGCTCATTAAGGAGGGCCGTGTGATCATCAAACCAACGGTCATCCACTCTCGTGCACGTACGCGCGACCTTCATGCTGCTAAAAGAAAGGGCAGACATACCGGCCCTGGTAAGAGGAAGGGTACGGCTGAGGCCCGGTTACCTACAAAGGTGCAGTGGATGCGGAGACAGAGAGTGTTGAGACGGCTGTTGAGAAAGTACAGAGAGGCGGGGAAGATCGACAAGCACCTGTCCGTATCTCAAATGCTTTCGTTTGCTTTGCATTTTCTTTTGGTGTTCTGACGTTGTTTCAACAGTTACCACTCCCTCTACCAGAAATCAAAGGGCAACGTATTCAAGAACAAGCGTGTACTAATGGAGTACATCCACAAAGCCAAGGCCGAGAAGAACCGCACAAAGGTTCTCTCTGACCAGATGGAGGCTCGTCGTGTGAAGAACAAGGTTTGTATCTTATCTTCCTCTGCCCACAACCATCCGTGTCTCAGTGTTGTGTATTTTACAGGCAGTTCGGGAACGTCGCGCCGAGCGGCTGCGCGAGAAGCGCCAGGCAATTCTCGCCGTCGAACACGAGGGAGCCGTGCAGGAGTAAACAAAACAGCGTTTGCCATTTGTCCCCCCTACGACATTGGTTGGTTCTCCACATTGCATGGAAATGTGTTACTATCATGGGCAGCCATGTCCCTCTCTTCAGAGTTTCGTATTGCCCCTACGACCTTGTACTCACGCTATGCTATGCATTCATGCAACTCGCCATTTTACAATATCCGATGTTATGTGCTCAACTTTCTCTTTTTTCACCCGCGTGGACTCCGGAATGGCCTGAAGGGAGTCCAAAAGACCTGACATGTATCGTCGCCAGAGGCATCCTGAACTGAGCGTCGTCCTCGAAACTGCTATCACTAGCACTGCAAAGACTGTCGTTTACATCCTGTGCTACACCGCAGATCAGACAACATTTAACATCTACATAAGACAAACATTCAGCTGAAGTAAAAAAAGAAAATGCGAGGCTCATCAAAGAAAGCATGATCATAACAGTTGCAAGCGTGCATGACAAGGTGCCGAGAAAGCAAGGAAATATGGGGTATAACCGAAAAGTTCGTCAACGAGAATGGAACATGGTTCCAGTATGGTTGGTGAGAGAGAAACGGGACCAATCAATAGTACTTGCCGAACTTGCAAGGACTGGATCAAGGTCTACGAATCCAACGAGTAAGTCGAGTTCGACGCAGAAGAACTGCGCAGAGCAGAAACGAGAACATGACGGCTGACGAAAGGCGCAGGGCTGGTAGTGCCGTCGCTTGGACTGGAGAACGGCTATCCTTTCGGCGTTTAAAGGGACAGTTCACGGGACCGTGACGCGCGGTTGGTTGGGTATACGAATACAACCACGTCATGATCCCGGTGGGGACTGAGTGCATGATGCCTCTCCAGCTCACTCCCGTGTAGAGTGTGGTCTTGTCCTGCGTTTGTTGGAGCAGCTGTTCATCGTCTGTTGGAATCCGGACAGCCTTTTGGTGTGGCTGTTCTTCATCTTGGTACATATTACCATCTGGTCCGTTAGAGGGCTGCAATGAAATTGCCTCGGAATGAAAGAGGTCGGCTTCGAGGACCACTAGTCGTGCCTTGAATATTTCTAGTTCTGCACGGGTAGACGCAAGAGAAGCCTCGACAGCGCGAATAGCATCTGTCTGGTTGGGCCAGTCGAATGACGAGCAGTCCGCCAGTGAAAGAGTGTCGCAGACTTGCACCCCGACGTCGACGGTGCTAACAGCATTCGGCACAGTATTATGAGAGACTGCGTCATCCACGTCAGGGGTTTCACTTGTGCGTTCACTGTGCTTGGGGTCATGATCGGCAAAACCAGTGAATGATTGAGTCACAACATACATTTTACCTCGACCCTTGTCCCCCCCGACACTAGAAACTGGTACTGAGTAAGCTTTCTCTTCGCCAGAGACAGGGAAGGAATTGTTTAAAACCGTGATGGCAGGATGCGCAGGCCTAGCGATTGGGATACGTTTCACAGTCTCCCCCAGCCTCAAGTCTGCTTCCCACACGCACGCACCCTCGAGAGAACTGGGAGAGTCAAGTAAATCCTCTATGCTGGGTTCCTCCTCATCCAATGAATTAATTGAAATATAGGGTGGAGGAGGGTTCGAAGCAATGAGCGTCGTGTCTGCTATCGACGGAGTCGGTGACACGGATCCATTAACAGACAAAGTCTCTTCATGGAAAGTCTTTGAATTCTCCTGCACTTGCTCAACCTCCAGGTCAATGTCATTTGCCTCGCTGACTTCACCCTCACTCCCTGTGTCGCTCCCGGATACGGACCCCTTGCTACAGATCGAACCTTCGGTGCTGCTCAGACTCCCCCGACGACTGGCCTCTCTTTCCCAGGTCTCAACGAGACCTTTGACCTTCCCCCTCCTCCGCACACGTATGTGAGCGAGGTCGCGATAGCGTCGCACGAAAGACTCAGAGACCGAGTTTGACCGAGGTGAAGTGAGGGGAGGAGATATTGGACCTTCCATATCTTCCATCGCGTCGGGAGAAGATGCTGATAGGTCCGTAGACGAGATAGAATTCCTGTAAAGTGCGCCATGGAATGGAGATGGAGTAGTAGGGTGCTTCGCGTCGGACTTCCCCCATATATGCCTTCGTAGTGAGTCGGCATGAAGAGTACGAGAGTTGTTCAATACGAGAGATATCTGAGCATCAGACAGGGATATACTAGAGGACCATACTTGAGCGAGGGGAGTAGTCTGAAGTCGCTTGCACATACCCGGCAAGGTCCCTACCAGTAAGCCGGAGCCACTCCCGCCCGGTCAAACCGCGTTCCTGGACCCAACCGAGAACATCTTCAGTGTTCAGCACTTCTGGATCGCCACCGGAACTGAAAGAAGTAGAAAGGTAGGTAATGAGCTGGTCTGTGGTCCACTCCTTTGGCTCGGAAGGCAGGCTATTATCGGTCAGAGCAAAATCACTGGCAGTGCTCGTACAAGAGGTGGTCGATCCGGATGGAAGGGTATCCGCCCTTTTGCGTTGTGGTGTTGCAAAAGTGTCCACACGTCGAACGGTAGAATGTGTGGGAGACCCCGCAATGCCGAACGACGGTGGAATGGGTAACGGAGAGGGGTACTGCCCTTCGCCCACACCAATATCGTCGACGGACTCAAGTGAACGTGAGTATCGGTGGCGTTTCCTCGTAGGTGACGGTGGTACGTAGTGATGTTTGACTGTATGTGTAGCGAGTGGAGACGAGTTAGACCCGGACAACAGCCCCGAAGTCGTCGTCTTGACGGCATATGGATGGGCATTTGGCTTATGCATTTTACTCGTAGGGAACACCGGAGTCGTCGGTGTCGAAGTCTGCATTTCCTTCTCTCGTCGTGTTGGACGATGGTCACCGGTACGGACGTTCAGTTTCCATATCAGGTAATCACAACATTACTCGGGAAGTGCCACCTGGGCGGCGAGAACCTTGCTTGGAGTACGCATCCTTGAACCGATACCCTCCGCATGAACGTGATTTTCAAACTACACAAATGACAGAGACAGTAGCAACGATAAGAGAAGTCCACGACATAGACGAGGCATGTTAGACATACTATACTTAGCAGAGGAGTTTCCGTGTATCCAGACAACACATCAGCGAGTTGACTAATTACCTTGCAAACGGGCGGACTCGGCAAGTGCCGCCTGTGGCGGCTGCCACCTTGCTTGTAAGCACCTAAGGCAGCAGTTCTCAGCATCAATAGAGGTCGTACAGATGGGGTTATTATGTTATGAGAAACATATCTAAGAGACCAACAATCCACACTGCATCAGGAAAAACATTTTGACAGGTAGTCATGTGCATCAGGTACGTAGAGATCCATAGCTTCCATGACACTATGTAATATTAGGCATGTGCTCCATATTGATACAAAGCTGTCACCGAGTGACACAAAGTGTGATGTAGTCGTCATAGTAATGGAGCATCAACCCGTAGCGCATTGTAGACATAGTAGCATTCAGTGAATTCTACGAAGACTGTTACGCCCCAACTGTTGGAGATTGAATCACCCCTGTGTGATACTTATTATGGTGCGCATTTTTGGTTGCTTACATAAGCACTTAGAGCGTACACTTAGAGTACATTCTGGTACTATTCCCTCAGTAGTTCACAGCCTACTGAGGGTAAGCACATCTATTTCACAGTATATTCCTTACTGACATCCTGTAGTAGCCTACAGGTACAGTAATCTACTTAGTAGCTCACAGCCTACTGAGGTAGCCTACAGATTATATTTCAAGAGGTTATGAGCCCCGCCTAGCGCGGAAAATTTTCCTTGTAGGCATAACCCGGTCGAGACTACTCAATCTTGCTACGAAACGACTCTAGTACTCGAAAGTAACTGGAATATACTATGGAACCCGAACTCGCAGCAGATGGCTGCAACTGGCACACCTATGGTAGTTGGGTGCTGAAGGCCCTCTCAGAAGACGACTTAATGGGTTACCTCGAAGGGTCTGAAACACGACCTACACATCCAAGCTTACTACAGGGAGATGGTGATGGTTGGACACCACGAACCGACGAGGAACGAGAAGCTGTCATGGTCTGGAGAACCGCTGATGACATGTGGCAACAACGGGCTGCTATGGCCCACTACCTTATCATTTCCGGCATACCCGACTCTATTCTAATGCTCATTATGCATTTGGAAAGTCCTCGTGATGCGTTTACCTACCTCGAGAACCGCTACGGCCAAATTCCGAGACCGGAGATCCAAAAGACACTTGATGAAGCTGTACAACAGCACGACTTATCCTCCAAGCAAGATGTGACTGTGGAAAGTGCTCAGGGCACTTGTGACAGCGACAATGAACCCGAAAGTTCACCTGATGGGTCGGATGACTCCCTAGACAGTCCTAGTGACTGCACCGAGACTCAGACTGGGCACATGAAACCCGAGCCTGAGGTCGCAGATGTGCAGCAACTCGAGGATCACCTACTGGTGGTTGAAGCTGGGGCTGTAGACTCGATACAGCCGGACGAACGTGCGAATGCGCTCGAAGCACCTGACGAGGGTTGTCAGTGTGCTAGTGACAAGATCGAGGAGAGCCAGGACTTGCCAAGGTCGAGCTCGAAGTCTCTCGAGCCCAAAGGTGACACCACCAGACTGGCTGGTGGACACTCTATCGAAAATGGGCCACTACCTTCTATCAAGGGTGATCAGCGCATCTGGACAAACAGCGAGACGATCGTCGACATTCCGGATCCACCCAGCACCCACGCCAAACTTCCTACCCTGCAAATCGAATATCCTACCCTGTGGAATGCGCCTAGGACAGTGGGAACAGGACTAGGGGACCCCAGTAAGGTGTCAGAAAGGTCTTCGCAGCTGCGAGAGACCGAGCGACCCCAACCCAATCGAGATCGTACATCCGAAGTAAAACACCCCATCTACGAAGGATGGTATACCTGGGATGTCCCACCTGGTGAGGCTTGGGGTATGGGGGTGCCTAGAACTCCTCGAGTGGGCTTGGGGGATAGCACAGATGTCGAGCCGGTAACGACGAGGCTGAAGATAAGCCCTCTTAGTGCCAAAATTGCTGGGATGCGAAACGCCTTACCTAGGCCGCCAGAACCGCCTCCTAACGTCCCCACTCGCACTCCTACACCCTTCAGCGACCCCCATCGACGTGGAAGACTGAAAACGAGAGCTGAAAACATCAGCAACGCACTTATGAGGCGAAACGCCTGTCGTGCACGAGCGGTCCTCGTGCGGCCACTTACACCGCTCCTCGTGCTCTCGAAACTGTCTACATACCCTGCGGGAGGGTTATTGACAATGAATTTAGGCTATAACGAGGTCAGATATGCGAAACGAGTTGAAACGAGAGGGGACACGTACCAAACAGCTTGCATCCTCATGCAGCTGCTTCCACCCTTCTCGATACCCTCAAAATGGCTCGGATACCCTACGGAAGGGTTACAGGTGGTAAACGTACGCTGTAACGAAGTCAGCAGTGCTGGAGAAGTCCAAACGAGACAGTACCCGTACCTGGATGAGCACACACAAGCCTGTGCTGCCATTCCGCCATTTCGAGCACCCAGGAAACGATTGAAACCCCCCTGGGGTGTTCTTAACCCTTATCAGCGGCAGGGGGTGCCTCCCGAACATACACACAGTGTCGACAAACCTTTGTTGTTCCAAGCGGCTGCCTCGCAGCAGCGGCACAAGGCAGAGGTCAAGCGCACAGCAAACGGATTCCCGAAATGGAAGTTGCAACAACGCGGCGCGTCAAACACGACCAAACATCGCCCGTACTCACATGGACTCGAAGCTCTACTAGCAGAAGATTGCACACTCATTTATTGGATTTATTATTGAGTATACATTCATTTGAGTTATATTTTTCTGCAGTCTACTTATCACACAGTGGAGCTTCAGGGGGTGTGTTGGAGATTGAATCACCCCTGTGTGATACTTATTATGGTGCGCATTTTTGGTTGCTTACATAAGCACTTAGAGCGTACACTTAGAGTACATTCTGGTACTATTCCCTCAGTAGTTCACAGCCTACTGAGGGTAAGCACATCTATTTCACAGTATATTCCTTACTGACATCCTGTAGTAGCCTACAGGTACAGTAATCTACTTAGTAGCTCACAGCCTACTGAGGTAGCCTACAGATTATATTTCAAGACCAACCACCTGACTGTGTGGCCGTGCTGGGTCTCACCACATGTTGGTGACTCGGCCTACACCGTTTCCATGTTCTATGTTACCACGGCATGTTTCCTTTTCCTTTTACTTCTCTTACCATTATACTTGTACCATAGTGTGCGTGGTGGCACTGCCCCCAGTCACGTGTGAGTCACGACATGTCGATCACATGACACACGTGCCTCTGCCTTTCCCCTGTCCCAGTATGTGCTTACTGTACTATGTATTGGTCGTACCCTCTTTCCCTTTCTGGGTACACCCTGTTTCTGTTGCCTAGGACATCAGTTTCTGCAGCCTTTCGGCTCAGCTCATGTCCTTGGTTCTATCTTTATACTTATGACTCCTGGTGAGTCATCCTTCGCTTGGCGCTGCCCAGAGGACAATCGCCATAGGTCAGTCTTGTTTCTATGGTACCGCCTACTTACTGCAGAGCTGCAGATACCAGTGCAAGTGACTCCTGACTGAGTCATTTCCCTCACATGGTATTACTTTCGCTTGCCTGCCCTCATGTATCATAGGAGTATTTAGGGGCTGGCAGATCGTTGTGATCCCCAGCTTTTAGCTACCTTGCAACGAGCCTATCTCTCTCACATTCTGTGACTGCTACTCCTGTTGACTGACTTGAGTAAGGGTTCGCCAAGTCCAGCTCAAAGTACCATTGCTGGCCGGGTCACTCTAACTCTCGTCTAGAGGGTTTTCTAGTAGGCCTTGACTTCAGTCTTGCTGTCTGCTGCACGGACTGTTGTCGCAGCCTAACAAAAGCTAAAAGCTCGCTTTACCCATTTCCCACCGAGCTTACGCCCGCATGCTGTCTGGCACATGTAGCGCAAGCAAAGCACCCCTATCGACTCTACCCTACATGATCGTTGTCTTTGCACATCACTAGGTCAAGTCAACAGACACTATACACCCCCCTGGGTAATTATAATTACAAAGTACAAACCATTTTCTGGGAAAAATAATGGTGGGAGTAGTTAGATAGACCCATTCTAAGGACAAAACATAAACCCCCTTAGGGTTAGGCATGGTAAGAGTAGCCTTTTTACTCGGGACATGCTGATCTGCGCATTTCCCACAATGTCAAAAATGCGCAGATCAGGGGTTGTGAACACACATAAGACTAGGAGTGGTGAAGTAATGTACAAAAGTTGAAGACATGGATATAGATAGCAGTTGAGGTAGACTACAGAGAATGGTCACCAGTGCAGTGGTGTGCAAATATGACATTGATGTATTTGTGTGAAACAGGGTGGAAATATGTATGTATGATGGATACAGGTGATGTTGTGCACAAATAAGAAGAAGAAGAATTTGTGTGAAACAGGGATACAACATGTATGTATGACAGGAAGAAGTATCATGGCATGCAATTATGACGCAGACTGATTTGCATGAAACACAGACACAGCATGGATGGATGGGTGTGTGAAGTGTGCTAAGAAAAGATGGGACTGGTGAGTTGAGTCTGTAGGAGGACAAGCAGCAGATGGCATGGGAATGAATGATAGAAAAGGTAGCATATGGTGGCACAGAATTATCCACAGTGATACGGACATTTATGTATGGATATCATAGTAGACTTCTGAACTGGGAACCCCTGTCCTGCGCATTTCTGACATCGCGGGAAATGCGCAGATCAGGGGCTGTGGATACACACAAGAGTAAGAGCAGTGATGTAGTGGATGAAAGTTGAAGACATGCACCATGAGGAATATGGTGAATATAGATACACATGGGGTAGAGTATGGTGTGTGGTCACGACTGCGCAAACCAGAAGAGGACATATTTGCTCAGAACAGGGACATGGTATGTATGTTTGATGGGCACAAGTGGGATGGTGTGCAAATAGGAAGGTGATGAATTTGGGTGAAATAAGGACAGAAGATGTATGTAGGATGGTTGGATGAGTGTGTTCAGAGAAGCTACTACTGGGGAGTTGTATGTGATATATGGTGATCACTGGCACAGATGATACACTGCTATATGGTGGATGTGGGAAGATGTTGTGAGAGAGAAAGAAGTCACGCAAATTGATATGATGCTATAATGCGCGATATTGATGATTATGTATCGAGGGATGTAGCACATCATGTAGTCTAACCCAGCTCGAACCTACAACAATCTGTGTTTATTTAGTGGGAACATGACTGATTTGAGCAGTGTCCGATGTATGACACATCCATGTAATGTGTACTTGATGGCATGGCATATAACATTGTAATTTACTTATGGAAAATGTTACGAGGAAGAGGCAGATGAGAAATGTCATAGAAGCGCAATGCAACAAGGATAGGGTAGGAACAGTTTGAATAGAATGGACGGAGCAAGTTCACTGTCAACAGTAAGCGACAAGCGGGATAGCATAACCATATGCGAACCTCCGTCAATTGAAAGTCAGGGAAGTTACGGAATACGTTGAACATGTAGAGGATATAAGAGTAGGACAGGTAGAATTAGAGAGACCTTTCCCATACCTACGCTGCCAGCCTCAGAAAGACAAGATACTGCCAGAGCAAACACGATGCCTATCTTCCCTGCCAACGGTGATGTGGAAATGCAGTGAGTGAGAAAGGTGAAAGAGAAAGATGTGACAAGTACAATGACAATTGACAGAGCGGAGGATGCGCTGTTGTTCGACTTTGAAGAGGAAGTCGAAGGGGAAGTACTAGTTGACGAGGGGGACCACGATGTCCCCTTTGACGTCGCAGAGGTTCCACAACAGTTAGAGGCAGTGGATGGACACCGCCAGGAAGATGTAAACGTGAGCCTGTACGAAAACGACGGTGCTTACGGACAGGACCACGTCGACAAGTTCAAGGCAAGTGCAGTGAAGGGGATTCGACTGAGCACGCTACGTTACATGCACGAGAACAAACGAGCGATGGCAGCAATTGGGCTGCTGAAGCGCAGGCACTGGCTGGAGGTTGACGGAGAGTATGTGGTGGACGTGCATGGGGCTAACATGGTTGCACGGGTAGCGCCGCATTACTTGGACTTCGTGCTGTACGTTGGATCGCGACGAGGATTAGATGCAGCGTTACCGAACGCGGACGTGGACCATACGTGGAGTGCGAAGTTGAAGCTGAATCTGGGACACCGACAGTGGCCAGAGAGTCGTCAAGGAGCACTGGGATTCGATCCAAAAGGGCGTATGATGTACGTGGGGAACCGACTCGAGGAACAACTGTGGATTGCGATGTTGCCGAACGAGTATCTGGAGGGAGGAGAGTGGGGGAGGGTTGTGGAAATGGAGGGGACGACACGGGCGGTGAGCATGCAGCACAGGTACATGCTGATGATGTTCCTAGCACATGTGCTGGACGAGATGCGGCACGAAGACATCGCATGCATTACGCCGTACCCGGAGCCACTGACGCTAGAGAGCATCAAAGAGTCTACGGAAATTCTGTGAGTGTCTGATTACCCTAACCAGAGAGGGGGGGAAAGGAGAGGATGGGAAGATATGCGCATTTTGAAGATGGTCATATTTGCGCGAGACGGAAGATGGGATGGCGAGTTGGGTATGAATTGATCACAGATGGTGACATGGGAGTCGCGCATTTTCACTCATATCAAAAATGCGTGGTATTGGAGACAGCTGATATACTGACAACATCGATCAAACAGTGGGAGGTTCGACGAAAACAACCGAGAGATCACGCTTCGTCTAAACGACATGGGGGAGCTGCACAGACACTTGATGAACAGCTGGGAGCGATGGGTGAACGGGGCACCTGCGTCATGGAAGCGGGATGGATTTCTGACAGGAAACTCACCAGTGGGGGTGTGCATGTTGTATGGGCAAAACCAACCGATCGCGGTTGCAGCGGCATTGGAGGAGGAGAAGAGGAATTGGGAGCGGGACAGGAACTACAGGCACATCAGGCACATGTCGTTCTCATTGGCCACACACCTAAGGTGAGTAGGGGAAGTCACAGGTGGTGAGCGAGAAAGTAGTGCTGACGTGAACTGTTTTCAGCTATCTGGATGTACAGGAGTGGGAGGACATACCCATTCATGTGATAGAGCAGAACAATGGGGTATTGTTCGACAGGCCTGATACGGATGGGAACAGACGAGAGGTGGAGGTGAGGGAACTTGACTTGGTGGACGAAGAAGGGTTCGAGATCAACGTGTACAACGAGGCGGGATATCGAGTTCCTCGGAGGAGGCCGAGGGAGTTCCGCACATGTGGGGTGATGTTGGATTTGGAGCGGGTGCACGAACTGTTCAAAGGGCAGGAGGAGGAAGGTGGAGAGGTGATGAATGGGGCGCCATTCTATGCTTACCCGCTTGCATTCTCACGAAGGTTCGGCAACGTGAAAAGTCCGTTGGTGATAACGAACTTCAAGAGACGATTGGAGCGGCTGAACGAGGGGGTATGCATGGGGATAATAGAGGGGGAGATGGAGGATGATGATGACGAGGAGATGTGGCACCTGCCACATCATCGATGAAGGCCAGCGATCCGGGGCATTGGATGCCAGATATACAATGCGCTTTCGCACAGGGTACGGCGCGAGGCGAAGTTCCATGCAGTGCAGCTTGGGATGGTGACGAGCACGTTTGCGGGGTCAGGGATCCAGACTGCATTCTAATATTCTCCTCCGTGCCCCAGAGGGTCTGGGGCTGGTAGCGCTCTTTTCCCACGGCGCTCTTTCGGTAGCGCTCTTCCCATATGGGGATGGTAGCGCTTCACAGCCACGGTAGCGCTCTCCATATGGGGACGGTAGCGCTTCACAGCCACGGTAGTGCTCTCCATATGGGGACGGTAGTGCCTCACAGCCATGGTAGCGCTCTTTTTCCCACGGCGCTCTTTGGTAGCGCTCCTCACAGCCATGGTAGCACTCTTTGGTAGCGCTTCACAGCCACGGTAGCGCTCTTTTTCCCACAGCGCTCTTTGGTAGCGCTCTTTGGTAGTGCTTCACAGCCACGGTAGCGCTCTTTTTCCCACAGCGCTCTTTGGTAGCGCTCCTCACAGCCACAGTAGTGCTCCCATATATGGAAAGCAGTGCAGCACAGCCACAGTAGCACCCCCTATCATCGAGGCTGCACAGTTCGTCGACGAGTTGTGCAAGGGTAGTGTAGCAAGTAGCAACTACCATAGGATGGACCAGCATAAATCGTCGACGAGTTGTGCAAGCGACTAGTGACTAGCAAGGACTTACTAGTAGCAACTACTGAGTGACTAGCAACTAGCAACTAGCAAGTAGACCGACGACAGGCCAGCGCAATGGATCAAGGAGTTGTGGCAGGCAGCATAGTGAGTAGTGACTAGCAAGTGGATGAGCAGTACTGACTAGCAAGGACTGACTACTGAGTGAGTAGGACTAGACGAGGGACTACTGACTACTGATGATGAGGACTAGCAAGTAGCGAGTAGCAAGAAGAGTGAGAGTACTAGGAAGCTGGAACTAGCAAGTAGACAGAGGACTTGAGACCACTAGCAACTAGCAACTAGGCAAAAAAAAAAGCTGACCCCCCCCCCAAGTGAGCATAAGCTAAGAGGACTAGGGACTAGCAACAAGTGAGTAGCAAAAGCAGCAAGCAGTGAGTGATGAGGACAAAAAAAAAAGACCCCCCCAGTGTGGAGAGTTTTGAGAGCCCACCAACAGCAAGACTACTAGCAACTACAAACTAGGGACTAGTGAGTACTGACAAGTGACAAGGAGGAAAAGTGACCCCCCCCCAAGTGAGCAAGGCAACACCCCCCCCCCCAGATGAGCAGAGTAAGTGACCCCCCCGAGGTGACCGGAGTATGAGCCCCCCCCAAAGTGACCTAATATTCTCCTCCGGGCACCAGAGCCTCTGGTGCCGGACGCGCCTCCTAGATGGACACACCTTTTGGACGCGCTCTTTGGACGCGCCTCTTAAAGATGGACGCGCCCTTTGGACGCACCCCTCACAGCCACGGATGTGCTCCCATATATGGATGGACGCGCTCTTCACAGCCATGGACGCGCTCTTTGGATGCGCCCCTCACAGCCACTGGACGCGCTCTTTGGACGCGCTCTTCACAGCCACGGACGCGCTCTTTGGATGTGCCCCTCACAGCCACGGATGCACTCCCATATATGGATGGACACACTCTTCACAGCCATGGACGCGCTCTTTGGACGTGCTCTTCACAGCCACGGACGTGCTCTTTGGACACGCCCCTCACAGCCACGGACATGCTCTTTGGACGCGCCCCTCACAGCCACAGACGCACTCCCATATATGGATGGACGCACCCCTCACAGCCACTGGACGCGCTCTTCACAGCCACAGACGCGCTCCCATATATGGATGGACGCGCTCTTTGCAGCCACAGATGTGCCCCTCACAGCCACTGGACGCGCCCCTCACAGCCACTGGACGCGCCCCTCACAGCCACGGACGCGCTCCCATATATGGATGGACGCGCCCCTCACAGTCATGGACGCGCTCCCATATATGGATGGATGCGCCCTTCACAGCCACAGTAGCGCTCTTTGGTAGTGCCTCACAGCCACGGTAGCGCTCCCATATATGGAAAGCAGTGCAGCACAGCCACAGTAGCACCCCCTATGGTTGAGCCTGCACAGTTCATCGACGAGTTGTGCAAGGGTAGTGTAGTGACTAGCAAGTAGCAAGTAGCAACTACTGACTACCACTGACTACCAACTAGCAACTACGATAGGATGGACCAGCATAAATCGTCGACGAGTTGTGCAAGTTGACTAGTGACTGGCAAGGACTGACTAGTAGCAACTAGCAAGTAGACTGAGGACAGGGCAGCACAATGGGTGGAGGAGTTGTGGCAGGCAGTGTAGTGAGTAGTGACTAGCAGCTACCAGCTACTAGGTAGCAACCATGGATGACCCAGTACTACTGACTACCCGATGAGCAAGCGCAGATGACTAGGAAGTAGCAAGTAGATGGGTGATAAGTAGCAATTAGCAAGTAGACTGAGGACCAACTGGGGACTAGCAGGTAGGAAGAACAGTGACTAGCTACTACAAGTAGCAAGTAGACGAGGGAAAAGCAGTGAGTAGCGACTAGCAACTAGCAACTAGCAAGCAGACAGACTGGTTCAGACCACTAGGGACTACTGAGGACTACGACTGACTACTACTACTAGCACTGACAAGTAGCAAGAGTGGTGACTGGTGAGTAGGGAGTGACAAGAAAGAAGAAAGAAAAAATGACCCCCCCAGTGTCCGGAGTTTTTGAGACCCCCCCAACAGCAAGACTACTAGGGACTAGTGACTAGTGACTACTGACTAGCAAGTGACAAGGAGGAAAACTGACCCCCCCCCCCCTAATATTCTTACCCGGGCCGCAGGGGCCCTGCGGCCGGACGCGCCTCCTAGATGGACGCGCCCTTTGGACGCGCCTTTTGGACGCGCCCCCCATATATGGACGCACCCCTCACAGCCACAGACGTGCTCCCCATATATGGATGGACGCGCCCCTCACAGCCACTGGACGCGCTCTTTGGATGTGCCTCTAAGACGGACGTGCCTTTTTGGACGCGCCCCTCACAGCCACTGGACGCGCTCTTTGGATGTGCCTCTAAGACGGACGCGCCTTTTGGACGCGCCTTTTTGGACGCACCCCTCACAGCCACTGGACGCGCTCTTTGGATGTGCCTCTAAGACGGACGCGCCTTTTGGACGCGCCCCTCACAGCCACTGGACGCGCTCTTTGGATGTGCCTCTAAGACGGACGCGCCTTTTGGACGCACCCCTCACAGCCACTGGACGCGCTCTTTGGACGCGCCTCTAAGATGGACG